>BSBK01000227.1:2500-627500 GCA_027943335.1 Chamaecyparis obtusa | reverse complement strand
ATCTTCAATATCTACAAAGCTAGACTTGATCTGTCAATGAAACTTTACCGGTAGGCTGATATGACCAAAATGAACCTCCAGGGAAGAAATAAGAACATTCCAAGATCAGATGACCAACTTACTAAAAATAGAAAGTTTCCATAAATAGCAGCTCTGCACAAGATAGCCCTTATTGAATACAAAAACATAAATATTTTTGGGTGATGCAAGATTTCTCTTACACCCAGGATGCTCCTGCATTAGGCATCCAAGGTAATTTGAGAAGTGACCTTGTCATGGCTCAGGTGTGTAGATGAAAACCAAGATGGTTAACCTTCTCCTTTGTTAGCCATGATGAATCTTCAATAGGTCATCCTTTCCACTTGACTAGATATTCTTCATATGTCCTATTCCTTGTGCTTCTGCCAACATGACTATCCAGTATGTCCTCAATCTCCTTGATATTTGAACTGGTTGCTGGAATACTCAAATGTGCTATTGTAACCTCATCTTCAACACCTCCTTCATGATACTCTGTCAAATTTGAAACATTAAATACATGTAAAATATTCAGCTCAGTAGGCAACTCAACCTCATATGCATTTCCTGAATCATGCTTCTTCAGTATTTTACATGGCCCAAACTTCTTCATTTTCAATTTGTTATATATACCAACTGGAAATCGCTCACTCCACAAATGAACCATGACTTCATCTCCAACCTAAAATTCCTTATGCCTCCTTTTCTCATCTGCCTTATCCTTATATTGTGCATTCATCTTGGTAATATGCTTCCTCACCTCCTCATGGATGTTCTTCAAATGTTCTGCAAAATCCTTAGCTTCAGCACTTATTATTTCTCCTTTATCTATCTTTCTCAACTCAGATGCATTTCTAGGACTACTCCCATATACAATCTGGAATGGTGATTTATCAGTGCTCTTGTTGATAGAATTATTGTATGCAAATTCTACTTGTGATAAAATCAAATCCCATCCTGTTGGCTTATCTCCAACCAAACATCCCAGCAAATTTACCAAACTCCTATTCACCACCTCTATCTGTCCATCAATTTGTGGATGATGTGATGAACTAAACTTCAAATCTATTTTCAATTTCTTCCATAATGTACGCTAGAAATATCCAATGAACTTAGTGTCCATATCTGAAACTATACTCTTTGGCAAACCATGTAGTCTCACTACTTCTTTGAAAAAAAATTCTGCTACATGAATAACATCAGTAGTCTTCTTGTAGGGAATAAAATGTGCCATCTTTGAAAATCTATCAACTACCACAAAAATTGAATCATGTCCCCGTTATGTCCTTGGTAAACCAAGAAAAAAGTCCATATTGATATCCTCCCAAGGCTTCTCTGGTACAGGTAATGGCTGATACAACCCAGTATTCTACTTCACTCCTTTCACTATCTGACATACTCTACAACTCTATACAAACTTCTTGACATCATGTTGCAACTATGGCCAATAGTAATTCTCACTAACCAAAGAAAGAGTTTTATCACGACCAAAATATCCAGCCAATCCTCTGCTATGCTTCTCCTTGATGAGATTTTCCCTCATAGAACTTTTTGGAATGCACAACTAACTCCCTTTGAATAGCATATCATCTTGAATGATGAAATCCAACCACTTCATCCTGTCTAGAGTAATAGGTTCTATACAGGTTTTCCAAGCTTCACCAAAATTAGGATCCTTTGGATACAAATTCTTGAGTTCCTTGAACCCAACCACCTCAATCTACATCTCTGTTAGAAATAGTTGCCTTCTGCTAAGCGTGTCTACAATCCTGTTAGACTTTCCACTTCTATGTTTCAAAACAAAAGTATAACTCTGCAAAAAATAAACTCATTTCAAATACTTTTGATTCAACTTTCCTTGACTATTTAAATATTGCAAAGATTGATGATCAGTATACAAAACAAACTCCTTAGGAAGTAGATAGTGTCTCCACTTCTTCAATGCTTGAACTATAGCTTAAAATTCCTGATCATAAACATAATATTTTCTCTTGGCATCATTTAACTTCTCAGTGAAATAAGCAATAGGTTTACCTTCTTAGCTCATAACAACTCCTATTGCAGAACCACTAGCATCACAGTCTACCTGAAACACCTTATTAAAATCTGAAAGTGCTAAAATAGGTTGTTCTATAACTTTCTATTTTAATAGTTTGAAACTCTTATCTACCTCATTAGTCCACTTGAACTCTTTTCTATCCCCTCTCATTGTTTCAGTCAAGGGGCCACAAATACTACTAAAATTTCTAATAAAATTTCTGTTAAAACTAGCCAAATCATGAAAAGATCTTACCTCAGTAGCACTTCTTGGAGTAGGCCATTCAAGGATAGCCTATACTTTATCTAGATCTATTTTTAGACCTTCTGCTGCAACTACAAATCCCAAATACACTAATTCCTTCTTCACAAAATTGCACTTCTTCAAATTAATCAATAATTTCTCATCTCTCAGCTTCTCAAACACCATACAAATATGCATCATATGTTCCTCCAATGTCTTGCTAAAGATCAAAATATCATCTAGGTAAACAATTGCAAACTTACCCAGAAATTCTTTCAGAACCTCGTTCATGAGCCACATGAAAGTGCTCAGTGCATTGGTTAGCCCAAAAGGCATGACTAACCACTCATACAGTCCTTCCTTTGTCTTGAAGGTAGTATTCCATTCATCTCCTTCTCTGATCTGAATCTGGTGATATCCACTCTTTAGATCTATCTTTGAGAAATACATAGCCCCACTCAAACAGTCCATAATATCATCCATTCGTGGCAATGGAAACTGGTACTTGATTATGATCTTGTTTATTGCTCTAGAATCTATACACATCCTCCATTCTCCATTCTTCTTTGGTGCTAATACTGCTAGTACAACACAGGGACTCAGACTCTCCTGAATCAACCCCTTCTGCAATAACTCATGTACTTGTTTGTTCAACTCTTCACCTTCTGCTAGTGTCATTTTGTGTGCTGCCTTGTTTGGAAAACTGGCTCCTAGAATCAAATCCATCTGATGACTGATCTTCCTTACCAGTGGTAATCCATCAGGTACATTATCAGATACAATATCCTAAAACTCATTCAACAAATTTGCAACCTCTACAGGTACATCTTCTATTTCCTCTTTACCAGATTTTGGAATTAAAGAAAAACACACATGCTCATGCCTTATACCATCTAGAAATTTTCTTCCATCAACAAAACTTATTCTTGCATTACCACATACCTTTTCTTTGGTCTCCTTCAATGGCTTTAGCTTATGTCACACTCCATCCTTTGTCAGGGAATAGGTATTCACACGACCATTGTACACAGCACATCTATCAAACTGCCATGGCCTACCCAACAACATGTGACATGCATCCATAGGTATGATATCACATAGTACCTCATCACGGTACCCACCAATCTTGAATTTTACTAGGCACTGTTCACTGACCATGACCTTGTGGTCATCCTGTACCTAGGCAATCTGATATGGATGTGGGTGTTTCTGTCTCTTGAGCTTCAACTTTGTCACCATCTCTTTTGACACAAAATTTTTAGTGCTTCCACTATCAATAATCACATCACAACATTTACCCTCACACTTGCATCTAGTGCAAAATAGGCTCCTCCTTTGTTCAAGTTCATTCTCACCGCTCAGTAGGACTCTTCTGTTAATCAACATTTCTCCTCTTTTAGCGTCTTGAAAATTTGAGGATCTGACATCTTCACCTACATGTGCCACCCTAGCCTAGCCTTCATTCCTCCTATCTATCCTTGGCATTGAGGACATTCAAATGCCCTATGACCTTCTCCATAGTGAAAACATGTTCTACAGAAGCCTCCTCTTCCTAAACCTTGTCCTCTTCCTCTTCCTCTTCATCTCTGATCTCTATTGTTTTGATCTTGGAAATGATTGGAGTTGTTTTCTCTCTGATTTTGACTACTACTAGCCTCATCCTTCTTTTTTGGATCTTCATTTCGGCCTCTATATGACTGTCCACCAGATCATCCACCATGACCTCTTCCATTCTGTCTGCTCTCAAACTTCTTGTTCAGCTTTTCTACTACTTTTAGGGAAAACTGGTATGCCTCTTGAATAATGTTCATTCAAACTAGATTCAGCTCCTCCTGAATGCTTGACCTTAACTCATTAAGGTAATGTGAAACTTTCTCCTTATCAGCTTCTGCATGGCTTGTTCTGATGAGGATTCGATAGAACTCCTTTGTATACTCCTGAACAGATCATCCTGCTGTTGGCATTAAGCAGGATTGCCACTAGTGACAACACTTATTTGCATTCTGAGTGCAAACCAAGCAGAATAGTGCAAACCGAGCAGAATAGTGCAAACTAAGCAGAACAGTGCAAACCGAGTAGAACAGTGCAAACCGAGTAGAACAGTGCAAACTGAGCAGAACAGTGTAAACCGAGAAGGACAGTGCAAACCAAGCAGGACAGTGTAAATCGAGTAACATTATGTCTATCGAGTCACCAGTATTTACCGAGTTCAAAACCTACCGAGTGGTTAGTATGAACCGTGCCTTCACTTCTACCGAGTGCATGATGATGTCGAGTAATGCAATGGATGCCGAGTATCAGAAAGTCACCGAGTTAGTTTGTAGAAACCGAGTAACCATACTTGGGCCGACTTAGTAGCACTTATGTTTATTTGTCAAGCCGACTTTGTAATTGTAATTGTAATTAATTGTTTAGACTTGTATATAAACAATGTTGTAAAAATACCAAAATGAGAAATGAGTATGAATGTGAAAAAGAAAGAAAGGTAGAGATAAGCGAATTACAAAGGGCTACAGCAGTATAAGAAGTAGCAAAGATAAATCCATCACAGAAGCTGATCAGTACATCAGCGAATCTCATTCAGCAATCCAGTTGCAAAGTAAGAGATCTACTGTTTCATCCTAACAGGTGAATCAGCTTGAAATCCTTTAACCGGGTAGACTTAACAGTCTTTGTAAAATCTCTTTACCGAGTGCATACTTCATTGTATGTTTGTAAAACCTCTAACAAGGTGGACCTAGCAGTCCTTATTGCTCCTAACAGGGCAGATCATCAGAAGTGATCAATTGTAAGCCTTAACCGGCCAACTTTATACTACAGTACTAAAGCTTTGTGGGTTTCATCCCCACCCCAGTTTTACTTTCTTTTGGAAGGTTTCTGGGTAACCAAATCTATGTGTCATTGTTGTGTATGCTTTTAAGTTTCATGCTTTCTATATGCAAAAGGATAAAGTGAATTATATGTTAATACATCTGTTATTGAAAGAAAATTTGAAGTTACTGATTCACCCCTCCCCTCTCACTAACTTGGTTAATTCCTGAATATTTCCAACAATTGGTATCAGAGCTGTATTGGTTCTCAAGATAAAGCTTAACTAGCTTGAGCAAAGATCCAGGACAATGGAGGTATTCAAACTGAACAAGGTGATTGAAAATGAAAAGCTAGATCTGGAAGTGGCTGTAGCTAAACTTAAAGAAGCAAAAGAACATCTTTCCCAATCCCTAAGAAGAAGGAAGGAACTTGCAAATCAGATGAATGATCAGAATTACATTGAAGAAAAGATTGAAGATCTTTTTCCCTTAGATAGCTCAGATGAAGCAAACAATGCTGTCAAAGAACTCCTAGAAAAGAATGGGTCTTTGCAGGAAGAAGTGAGAAAATTAAAAAGAGAACAAGAACTACACTCTACAAGATTTTGTGAGATCCTAGAACAAAGAAACAAGTTGAAAGATGAATTGGATGAAAGGAACAATGAAGTCCAAAATAAAACCCTTCAGCTAGAAAACCTAATTGATCAGATCTCTCATACAAATGAGGAAATTTTGACTCTAAGTTCAAAAATAGAAAGCACAAGAGAAGCATTAAGATCTGAAAAGGAAATCAATCAAAGATTGGTGGATGACCTAAACATCGAAAAACAAATCAATGAAAGAATGCTGAAAAGCCAAGAAGACTTAGATCAGCTGTATAATCGAAATCTTCATAGGCAAAAAGGAAAAGCAAGACTTGGATACAAAGTAGAAGGTGAATCTTCTAAGCAAGGTACTCAAAGAAATCAGAAACCTACTTGTAATCATTGTGGCAAAATAGGACATACTTCAAATAAATGTTGGAGCAATGAAAAAGCAGAATTCAATGGAAAATGCTACAACTCCAATCAGCATGGTCACAAAGCAAATGAATGCAGGGAAAAACCAAGATTCAAAGGTAATTGTCACAAATGCAACAAACAAGGTCACAAGGCATCCGAGTGCAGATCCAAAACATTCAATCTAGCAGAACAAATTATGAAAGAAATGTTTGGATGGGATTACAACACCTGGTGTAGATGTCATTACTATGGAGAATATGGACACATTGGCATGAACTGCATAAAACATCATCTAAGGAAAAGAGATACTACCGTAAGATGTTTCAAATGCACTAAACTTGGTCATATAGCCCGAAATTGCATGAATGCTAGTGAAATTGAAGATGGAAAGAAGAATGAAGCAACTAAGGTCAGGAAACAGGTAAGACAACAGTGGATTCCTAAATCTACCAAGCAAACCAGTCCAAGTAATGGAATGGGTGGCTCTACCGACTCAAACTAAATTCCCAAGAGAGCACTGGAACTATATTCTCATAAACAAATTTCAAGCAGTTCCAGAACTGAATTAAAAGAAAGATCTAAATCGGCATACAAGATGCAATAAGATCACAGGAAGGTCGGTATCAGTCTTTACTGAGCAAGGTCGGGAGTGGTCTAATATGATTACCAAGCGAGGTCGGAGCAATATGAATTCTTGAGTTCACCGAGTTGCGAAGTCTATACTGAGCAATTAATTCATAGTGGGTGACATTCTGTCAGAATTCATACCCTAATTTATACTAAGCATTAATGACAGAGTTGTAAACAAAAGGCAAGAAATCAAACTCATTCTTCACCGTGAACTTTAGCACTTTGAGAGCAGAAAATTTCAAGAGCAATCCAGCGATTCAAATACTTTTGTGAAAAGAATTCTCTGTGAGCTACCATGGCATCATCCAGCATTTCAGTGATGAAAGGAACATAAATGATAATCAAAGGGGAATGGAGCGCACTAGATTTTAAACTCGTGCCCGCAATTGCAGCAGCCCTAGATCCGAATGGAGCTCAATCTCAGATTCCTCCTAAGGTACTACTTGTTAACGATATTCACAATCATTTCAATTGTGCAATTCAAGAGATGGGAAACCTAGAGCTAGATATTGTGCGTGAGGAACTGTGTGTGAATGGTATTCTAAAACCCAAGTACAAACATCTGGAAGACAAGGGATTAGTTCACATTACACATTTACCTCGAAACTTTCAGGAGAAATGGGTTAGATACATTCTCAGCCATGTACATGAAGGCAAGATTTGGCTTGAGCAACCCATAGAGATCACTAAGAAGATGATTCATCAAATCACTGGTCTTCCCATGTTAAACAAAGTTAAAGCTACCAAAACCCTAGGTCGGCCGGAACTGGAGAAGAAAACCCTAGCCGAGTGGGATGGTAGAGGCATGAAAGTAAGCAGCATTACTGATGCTGAACTAAAGTTTGGAACACACATCATTGCACATAAGATATACAGTTCAAGTCGATAGAATAGTGTCTCCTGTGAAGCCATAGACCTAGCATACAAGGTGGTCAAGAATAATCTATCATTTGATCTTGCAAATTTGTTGTTAAAACAGTTTAACAAGAACATGGAAAGCATTCAAACTTCCAAAAAAAATCCATGTAAGTTTGGATCTCTACTGGTCTATTTATTCTTCTATGTTCATAAATTCTTCCCTTCCAAAGGAAAAGTAATATGGAGAAAGGATGTACCAGTTCTTTATGAGATAAATGAATATATTTCAGAAATAGGTGAAAATTTTGAGAGCATCATGGATAGTTATTTTGAGTCTTTCAAGGAGAAAATGAATGACAGATTCCAGATTCCACAGAAGTTGGTGGAAGATTATAAGGATGATATTTGTTTCATGGTGGACTATGACAGAGTATACATTCAAGCAGCTAAACTGAGGATTGTACATGTAAAACCTCTTCCTTATGAGGTAAACATTGATGAGATAAAGAATATCATTGAAGCCCTCCTTAATCAGCCTGTTAATCCCAAAGCTCCATATTTTGGAACATATGAAGAAGCCAAAGTGAGAATTGAATTAAGCATAAAGCTTCCACAGGCGGTAAATAAAAGAAAGAAGAGGATAGCTAAAATGCAAATGCTAACCAAGGACAAAGGAGAAGACATTGAAGAAGAAGAGGAAAAGGATGAGAAAATAGAGGAACCAGAACCTGCAAAGAAGAAAGGAAAGGTATTCATCACTAAGGCACCTAAGCCTCCCACTGCTGTATTTACAAGGAGAAGTCCAAGAGGTAAAGCAGACAAACAGGACAAAGATATAATATTCAAAAGGCCTCCTCTAACCCTTCAAGAGAAGATCAAACTTTTTAGAGAAGGATTAGGATCTGGAGTAAGTAATATAAAATCCTTTAAATATGAAACAAGATCAAAAATAGAACAAAAGGAAATAGAAGATGCTATCATTGAAAAGATGGGACAGTGGAAATACTCTCCTGATGAAATAGCCCCACAGGTTCTAGCAGCATTATTAGATCCAATAAAAATGAGATGGACCAATGCAAAGCAAACTGTAAAAGACATATTTGATCAAACCCTGAGACAGTTAATGCTGAGCTTGAAAAATGATGAAATAAAGAAGGCATTGAAGGAGAATGAAAATAAGATGACACTGAAGTTCAATACTTGTTTGATTTTGATTAACAATATTGAATCGGTTGTGAAGGCTGCAAATGCCACATGGAAGAACATATACCATCTTCACCAACCGAGTACTGAAACAGTTATAATAAAAGGGGGAGATATGTATAGAGGGAGATATGTATATGTACAGAAGAAGATATGTATAGAAGTTAGCACATTGAAAGGGGGAGATAATTTATAAAGCCCTATGACAAAGACAAATTTTGAAAAATCAAAATAAATCTCAGCATGGTTCTTGTATATAAGTTTTGGGCAATAAGTGTTCTTGTCACTAATGCCAAAGGGGGAGACTCTATTGTTTTGATCTTGGAAATGATTGGAGTTGTTTTCTCTCTGATTTTGACTGCTACTGGCCTCATCCTTCTTTTTTGGATCTTCATTTTGGCCTCCATATGACCGTCCACCAGATCATCCACCGCGACCTCTTCCATTCTGTCTGCTCTCAAACTTCTTGTTCAGCTTTTCCACTACTTTTAGGAAAAACTGGTATGCCTCTTCAATAATGTTCATTCAAACTAGATTCAACTCCTCCTGAATGCTTGACCTTAACCCATTAAGGTAATGTGCAACTTTCTCCTTATCAGCTTCTGCATGGCTTGTTCTGATGAGGATTCGATAGAACTCCTTTGTATACTCCTGAACAGATCATCTTGCTTGCTTCAAACTTTGCATTTTATTCAATAGGTCAAGCTCATAATCAACAGGGATGAACTTTTGCTTCAATTTATCCACCATCTGATCCCATCTTGTGATTTTATTTTTCCCTCTTCTATTTCACTCCAATTGAATCTCTTGCCACCAGATCTTTGCATGACCTTTCACTCTGGCCTTTACAAATTTGACCCTATCAAGATCGTCAATATCTTCATACTCAAAATACTCTTCACATTCATTGATCCAGTCGATCAACTCCTCTAGGTTAAGATTTCCTGAAAATGCAGGAACCTCAATCTTAGGTCTTTTTTTGATCTTGAAAATGGCCTGAAAAAGTCTTTCTTCCTCCTGGTTCACAACTTTGACTTCTCCTTCTTAATCTTCTTCTTCGGCTTCATCCTCACTTTCTTCTCTGACATCAAGATTCATTCCTCTACAAATCTCTTCTTGCAATTTTTGCACTTGTCCTTGATGTGCTCTAACCTTAGGTGTTACAACACCAGCTCTTCCACCATGTTCCCTTCGTGGAGGCATTTTTGTGATGCACGCTGAAACCCTAACCACGGTCTTGGTGCAAACTACCTCACAATCGGTGATCTGTTTACACACTAAGGAACTCCTACTCTGATACCACTTGATGAAGGGTGCTCCCCTTAATACCACAAACACATAACAGAAAAAGAGAAACAAGAAGAATATGTAAGAACAGAAAATTGGCTTCTTATTATCTCCACAAATGTGGAATTACAAACTTTTAGAATTACAATATGCAAAGCCACATGGGAATTCCCTTACAATATTATGTAGGAAAAAGCCTCAAATCAATATCCAGATCTACTACCTAGAATTGTGCCGAACTGCCTAAGACAACACTACAACCTTCCTTATATAGGCGATTTTCCACCGCCTGGGAAGGTTCTAGAATTTTAGCCAACAAGGTAGATGAAACTTAGAATTATTTTATTTTTCAATTTATTACATCAAAGTTGGCTCAAAATAACTTTTGAAACCCAAACAAAAATTTTGAAGGAAAATCATTTCCGCTATTTCAAGTGATCGAACATCCGAAGCCCATAAGTCATCGCTAGTTGACCCAATTGACTATTATAACCCCATTCCAGAAAGGCCACAAAGTGCTCTACAACTTTGATTGGCCCAAGCACCTGTCACCCAAATTTTTGACCTCATTTGAAGCCTCTAAAGCCTTCAAAATTGAGTTCAAAGTTTTTGTACCCTATTGCCAATAACGAAAATCTTTAATATCTACAAAGCTAGACTTGATCTGTCAATAAAACTTTACCGGTAGGCTGATATGACCAAAATGAACCTCCAGGGAAGAAATCAGAACATTCCAAGATCGAATGACCAACTTACTAAAAATAGCAAGTTTCCATAAATAGTAGCTCTGCGCAAGATAGCCCTTATTGAATACAAAAACATAAATATTTTTAGGTGATGCAAGATTGCTCTTACACCCACGATGCTCCTGCATTAGATACTGGGGGTAATTTGAGAAGTGACTCTGTCACAACTCAGGTGTGTAGATGAAAACCAAGATGGTTAACCTCTTCCTTTGTTAGCCATGATGAATCTTCAATAGGTCATCCTTTCCACTTGACCAGATATTCTTCATATGTCCTATTCCTTGTGCTTCTACCGACATGACTATCCAGTATGTCCTCAATCTCCTTGATATCTAAACTGGTTGCTGGAATGCTCCACTGTGCTATTGTAACCTCATCTTCAACACCTCCTTCATGATACTCTATCAGATTTGAAACATTAAATACTGGTGAAATATTCAGCTCAGTAGGAAACTCGACCTCATATGCATTTTCAGAATCATACTTCTTCAGTATTTTACATGGCCCAAACTTCTTCATTTTACATGGCCTGTAATTTCTCTGGATCCATTTTCAAACCTTCTACTGAGACTACAAATCCCAAATACACTAATTCCTTCTTCACAAAATAGCACTTCTTCAAATTAATCAACAATTTCTCATCTCTCAGCTTCTCAAACACCATACGAATATGCATCATATGTTCCTCCAATGTCTTGCTAAAGATCAAAATATCATCTAGGTAAACAATGACAAACTTACCTAGAAATTCTTTTAGAACTTTGTTCATGAGATGCATGAAAGTGGTCGGTGCATTGGTTAGCCCAAAAGGCATGACTAATCACTCATACAGTGCTTCCTTTGTCTTGAAAGTAGTCTTCCATTCATCTCCTTCTCTGATCCAAATCTGGTGATATCCACTCTTTAGATCTATCTTTGAGAAATACACAGCCCCACTCAAACAGTCCATAATATCATCCATTTGTGGCAATGGAAAATGGTACTTGATTGTGATCTTGTTTATTGCTCTAGAATCTGTACACATCCTCCATTCTCCATTTTGCTTTGGTGCTAATACTGCTGGTACAACATAGGGACTCAGACTCTCCTGAATCAACCCCTTTTGCAATAGCTCATGTACTTGTTTGTTCAACTCTTCACTTTCTACTGGTGTCATTCTGTATGTTGCCTTGTTTGGAAAATTGGCTCATAGAATCAAATCCATCTGATGACTGATCTTCCTTACCGATGGTAATCCATTAGGTACATTATCAGATACAATATCCTAAAACTCATTCAACAAATCTGCAACCTCTACAGGTACATCTTCTATTTCCTCTTTACCAGCTTTTGGAATTAAAGAAAAACACACATGCTCATGCCTCATACCATCTAGGAATTTTCTTCCATCAACAAAAGTTATTCTTGAATTACCACATACCTTTTCTTCAATCTCCTTCAATGGCTTTAGCTTATGTCACACTCCATCCTTTGTCAGGGAATAGGTATTCTCACGACTATCATGCACAACACATCTATCAAACTACCATGACCTATCCAACAACATGTGACATGCATCCATAGGTATGATATCACATAGTATCTCATCATGGTACCCACCAATCTTGAATTTTACTAGGCACTGTTCACTGACCATGACCTTGTGGTCATCCTGTACCTAGGCAATCTGATATGGATGTGGGTGTTTTTGTCTCTTGAGCTTCAACTTTGTCACCATCTCTTCTAACACCAAATTGTTAGTGCTTCCACTATCAATAATCACATCACAACATTTACCCTCACACTTTCATCTAGTGCGAAATAGGCTCCTCTTTTGTTCAGGTTCATTCTCACCGCTCAGCAGGACTCTTCTATTAATCAACATTTCTCCTCTTTCAACATCTTCAAAATTTGAGGATCTGGCATTTTCATCTACATGTGCCACTCTGGCTTGGCCTTCATTCCTCCTATCTATCCTTCCTTAGCATTGAGGACATTCAAATGCCCTATGACCTTCTCCATAGTGAAAACATGTTCCACGGACGCCTCCTCTTCCTGAACCTTGTCATCTTCATCTTCCTCTTCATCTCTGATCTCTATTGTTCTGATCTTGGAAATGATTGGAGTTGTTTCCTCTCTAGTTTTGACTACTACTGGCCTCATCCTTCTTTTTCAGATCTTCATTTCGGCCTCCATATGACCATCCACCAGTCTGTTCATCGCGACCTCTTCCATTTTGTCTGCTCTCAAACTTCTTGTTCAACTTTTCCTCTACTTTTAGGGAAAACTGGTATGCCTCTTCAATACTGTTCATTCGAACCAGATTTAGCTCCTTGTGAATGCTTGGCCTCAACCCATTAAGGTAACGGAAAATTTTTTACTTATTAGCTTCTACATGGTCTGTTCTGATGAGGATTCGATAGAACTCCTCTATATACTCTTGAACAGATCATCCCGCTTGCTTCAAACTTTGCATTTTCTTTAGTAGGTCAAGCTCATAATCAACAGGGATGAATTGTCACTTCAATTTATCCACCATTCGATCCCATCTTGTGATTTTATCTTTCCCTCTTCTATTTCACTCCAATTGAATCTCTTGCCACCAGATCTTTGCATGACCTTTTAGTCTGGCCTTCGCAAATTTGACCCTATCAGGATCCTCAATATATTCATACTCAAAATACTCTTCACATTCATTGATCCAGTCGATCAACTCCTCTGGGTTAAGATTTCCTAAAAATGCAGGAACCTCAATCTTAGGTCTTTTTCCAATATTGGAAATGGCTCGAAAATATCTTTCTTCCTCCTGGTTCACAACTTTGACTTCTATTTCTTGATCTTCTTCTTTGGTTTCATCCTCACTTTCATCTCTAACATTAAGATTCATTCCTCTTGGAATCTCTTTTTGTAATGCTCACATTTATCTCTGGAGCGCTCTAACCTCAGGTGTTACAACACCAGCTCTTCCCTCATGTTCCCTTCGTGGAGGCATTTTTGCGATGTGTGTTGAAACCCTAACTACGGTCCTGGTGCAAACTGCCTCACAATCAGCGATCTGTTTACACACTCAGGAATTCCTACTCTAATACCACTTGATGAAGGGTGCTCCCCTTAATACCAAAAACATATAACAGAAATAGAGAAACAACAACAATATGCAAGAACAAAAAATTGGCTTATTATCACCACAAATGTGGAATTACAAACTTTCAGAATTACAATATGCAAAGCCACATGGGAATTCCCTTACAATATTATGTAGGACAAAGCCTCGAATCAATATCCTGATCTACTACCCAGAACTATCCTGAACTACCTAAGACAACACTACAACCTTCCTTATATAGGCAATTTTCCACCGCTTGGGAAGGTTCCAGAATTTTAGCCAAAAAGGCCGACCAAACTTAGAATTATTCTATTTTTTCAATTTATTACATCAAAGTCAGCTTAAAATAAATTTTGAAACCCAAACATAAATTTTGAAGGAAAATCATTTTTGCTATTTCAAGTGACCCAACTTCCGAAGACCATAAGTCATCGCCAGTTGACCCGATTGACTATTATAACCCCATTCCAGAAAGGCGACAAAGTGCTCTACAGCCTTGACTAGTGCAAGCCTTGTCACCCAAATTTTCCACCTCATCCGAGGCCTCTAAAGCCTTCAAAATTGAGTTCAAAGTTTCTGTACCCTGTTGCCAATACCAAAAATCTTCAATATCTACAAAGCTAGACTTGATCTATCAATGAAACTTTACTGGCAGGCTGATATGACCAAAATGAATCTCCAGGGAAGTAATAAGAACATTCTGAGATCGGATGACCAACTTACTAAAAATAGCAAGTTTCCATAAATAGCATCTCTACACAAGATAGCCCTTATTGAATACAAAAACATAAATATTTTTGGGTGATGCAAGATTGCTCTTACACCCAGGATGCTCCTGGATCAATTTGTGTGTACACATGCAAGTAAGAAGGTCAGTAACAATAGAAATTCTTTGGTGCAAGAAGAGTCACCGAATGAACATGAGAAGGAAAATAACTTGATGGTAAGGAAAGCACTTTAGAGTGAAGGTAAAAAGGAAGATCCGATAAGGAAAAGTTTGTTCAAGACCAGATGTAGAGTTTCTGATAAATTTTGGAAGGTAATCATTGACAGTGGTAGCTTGGAGAATTTGGCATCTGATGAAATGGTTTCAAAGTTGTAGTTGAAAAGGTTGGAACATTTGAAGCCCTATCAAATTTCATGGATCAAAGATGAGCATACACTCTTGGTAAGTGAGCAATGTTATGTGAATTTGAAAATTGGAAAGTAATATGATAAGGTATTATGTGATATCATGCCTATGGATTGTTGTCATATTTTCTTGGTTAGACCTTGGCAATATGATAGACATGCTATATATGATGGGAGATTACATAAATATACTATTTGGGCTGATGGGAGAAGACAAATCTTGTTACCTTTGATTGAAGAACCTGTTAGTAATGTTTGCACATCTGTGAAAGTTTTCTTGATGGAAGGAAGAAAGTTTGTTAAGGATTTGAAGAAGAATGATGTATGTTTTACTATAATTCCTAACAAACCGAGTAGGAAAACAGAGGATGGTGTCCCTGAGGAGATTGATAAGTTACTCACTAAATATAGTGAAATTATTTTTGATAATGTACCTGATGGTTTTCCATTGAAGAGAAACATTGATCATTGCATGGATCTAATTCCTGGAGCTATTTTATCAAAGAAGGCACCTCATCAGTTGACACCTACCAAGAATCAGGAATTGAACTGATAGATTCAAGAATTATTGTAGAAAGGTTTGATCAGAGAAAGTTTGAGTCCTTGTGTAGTACATGCTATATTGGCACCTAAGAAAAATGGAGAATGGTGAATGTTTACTGATTCTAGAGCAATCAACAAGATAAAAATGAAGTATAGATTTCCTATACTGAGAATAGATGATATAATGGACAATTTGACTGGACAAAAGTCTTTTACCAAAATTGATTTGAAAAGTGGGTATCATCAGATTAGAATCAGAGAAGGTGATGAATGGAAGACTGCTTTCAAGACAAAAGAAGGTTTGTATGAGTGGTTGGTTATGCCTTTTGGTTTAACTAATGCACCGAGTACTTTTAGGAGATTGATGAATGAAGTTTTGAAGAAATTCTTGGGTAAGTTTGTGATGAACTATAATTGATTGAGAACATGATTAAAGAACTACAAGTGATTAGAGATCACCGAACATTGAAGTTTTATGTAAGATAATTGAATCAGTTTTATGTTGTCATTAATGTCAACTAGTTTTGACAGTAGTTATCATGGTAGTTTTAAATATATAACACATCTATATAAGACAAGAGAAAGATGAAGAATTGAGATATCTACATTGATGAAGATGGATACGATAGATGAGGACAAGGAATACTTTTGGTAACTTATTGATGAGTCTATGACTTCATATGGTTGACCTGATTATGTTACATTAATATATTATGGAGATAGAAGAAAAATGTTACAAAGCAGTGTGGTTGGTTAATGAAGCATTCCAGTATACACTGAGTAGTGTAGTGTATACGAAGCATAGTATAAATTGAGCTTGTGTTCACTGACGCATTTCTTTGTTAACCGAGTATGGACAAAAGAACTAAATGATGAATTTAGTTGATAATGTTGATGAGTTGTAAAGTGTATAATCAAGGTGGAAAGATAAATTTTGTTATAAGATCAACGGCTAGCAAAATTTGGAGAAGATCTAAAGGAAAGAATTGAAACATGTTACTGACACATCAGCTGAGGAAGGTTTAAGTGACAAAATCAATGAAGGAGATTAAGCAGCAAAATTTGATGTATGAGAAGAAAATAGTTTACTTGTCTATTTAAGAGACTAGGGTTTCACAATGAAACTTATGCTAGAGGAGGATAACTGTAGAGATATCACGTGAACAAGCTTCATGCATGCCTGATCAAAGTGGTTAAAGGAGAACCAAACTACAAAGTTAACCAAGCGTCATAGAACTTTTACAGAGGGACAATAAGTTATTGAATGTTGATGAATTGAATAGAAATATTGATTAGAGGATTTGATGAGCTTAAGAATAGATCTAAACATCTACAAATCAAGTTGTATTGTATTCAGATCACCTTTTGTTACAGTTTAACCATTGTAATCAGATAAATCTCTTAACCGAGTAGGCTTGAAAGTCTTGTAATGTCATTCATAGAATGTACATTTGTTATCCTATCAACCCCATAGTGAATGCTAGTTGGACGATAATGGTTAGTGTTAAATCCTCTAAGAAGGTCACACCTTACAGTGTGTTTTGTAACCTTTAATAGGGTTGGCTCTTCACCGAGCTCACTTTAGAAGAGTGAACAATTTTTGGGTTACCAGTCCCAGGTGGTTTTTCCCTTTACAGGGTTTCCACGTTAAATCTTGTTTGTTATATGTTTATTGTGGTGATTGTTTGATTGTCATACTTTACATATTGCATATATTATTTGGTCAATAATCACTATGTACAATTAATTGGTAATCAATAAAATGCATAAATAGTTTAGTATTATTGTTTACTAAGTTGCATATTAAGCTGAATTTGTTTAGAAGTTTTACATTTTGTGGTTGGGATTGTGGATAACTGATTCACCCCCCCAATTATTCTAACAATTGGTATCAGAGAATTGGCTGCTTGGAATAGAGTTTTAAGGACTTTAGCAGAAAGATCACAAAATGTATATGAGGGAAGTGCCAAAGATGAACAAGGATAATTTCACAATATGACAAAGCTGAATGAAACTACATATATCTAGAATTGGTAATTATGCCCTCACTCTATTGGAGAATGGCTACTTAGCACCACCTATAGGACCTTTGACTCTTGACCAGTTAAGAGATAGACATGAGCACACTGTTAGCATGATGGTGATTACTATTGCTCTTATAGATGCTTAATTTGAAGATGTCAAGGATTGTGCTACCTCAAAGGACATGTGGGATAAACTTACTCTAGTTTATAGTGGTGATGCAAATGTCAGAAGAGCCAGAGCTGAAAGTTTAAGAGTAAGATTTTATGATATGAAAATGAAAGGAGAGAATATAGTTTAGTACAAAAACTAAATAAAGGAAGTACTTAATGCTATCAGAGGATCTGGTGGTGTCATTTCTAAAGAAATAGTGTTAAGAAAAATTCTGAGAACCCTATTGCCTGTTTATGCTATCAGAATATCTACAATACATGAAATGAGATTTGCATGTGGCAGTACTCTCACTCTTGATAGTCTAATCAATAAGCTTACAACTTTTGAACTTGATAACTTTGATAATAGTGTTGTACCGTCTATTGAGTCTACTTTCATGAATTCTTTGAAGATTGGTAAATCTGGTAGTAGAAGCAATAATGATGATAATGATAGTAATAGTGATGATGAACTTGATGAACTTGAAGCTCTTATGGCTAGAAGGTTACCTAAAGGAAAAGGTAGATATAGAGGTAAATTACCTTTAGCATGTTTTAACTGTAAAGAAGTTGGTCATATTGCTGCTAGATGTCCAAATAGGAAAGAAGATGATAGAAACAAGGATCAATCTGGTGAAGGAAGCTATGGGAGAAGAAACAACAGGAGTTATCGACACTACAATAGAGAAAACTGAGACAATAATGATAAAGGAAAGAAGGTATGTTACATTGCTGAAGATAATGATACTGAGACCGACATAGATAATGATGTGGAAGTAGTGTTTGTTGCAATGAAGGATGGTTTTGAGGAAGAAGAAAGGTATGTAGAGATAGCTCTTATCTCTAAGGTTAATAAAAATGATACATGGATCATTGATAGGGGCTGTACCCATCACATGACTATTGATGAAGAAAAACTTGATCATCTTGAGCAATATAATGGAGGATCTATAAAAATGGGCAATGATACACCTTGTATGGTTAGAGGAAAGGGATCCTTACTAATAAATGATAAAATTAAATGTGATAATGCTTATTAGGTAGAAGGAATAAATTATAATTTGCTAAGTGTGGCACACTTAACAATTCAGGCCACCGTGTAGCTTTTGAGAGCAAGACAATGAAGATATTTGATGAAAGAGCAAAACTTGTTGGAACAGGAGCACAAACAAAAGGTAACTTGTTTTATGTTGATAATGATAAGTATTCTTGTTTAATGATGAAAGATGAGGATGCATGGCTATGGCATAAAAGTTTATGCCATGTAAACTTTGACAACATGATCAAGATCAGTAGAAAGAAAAGGGTTAGAGGTCTGCCTAGCCTAACAAAGTCGGATCATGTAATGTGTCATCAATGTCAGAAAGGTAAGATGACAAGATCAAGTTTTAAGAGAAAAGATTACTCAACAAAGAAAATTTTGGAGCTAGTTCACACTGACCTATGTGGTCCCATGAGAACACAGAGCTATTATAGAGATAAATACTTCATTTTGTTTGTTGATGATTAAACTAGATTGATGAATGTGATGTTCTTCAAAGAAAAATCAGAGGCATTTAAGATGTTTAAATGGTATAAATCAAAAGTAGAGAAAGAAACCGGTAAGGAATTGAAATTCTTAAGATTTGATAGAGGTGGTGAATTTATTTCTGATGAATTTACTAACTATTGTAATGAGCATGGTATTAAAAGATAGGTTTCTGCATCGAGAACACCTCAGTAGAATGACATTGCTGAAAGGAGGAATAAATCAATTGTTGATTATGCAAGGACAGTCATGATAGAGAAGAATGTAGCTCAAACATACTAGAGAGAAGTAGTTAGCACAACTGTTTATGTTTTGAACCGAGTACAACTGAAGAAGGACACTAACAAAACACCCTATGAGTTATGGTTTGGTCACAAACCCACTGTAAGTTATTTCAAAATTTTTGGAAGTAAATGCTTTATTCTGAAAGATGAAAGAAATTTAAAGTTTGACTCAAAAGGTGATGAAGGGATATTTCTTGGATATTCCACTAAAAGCAAAGCATATAAGTGTCTAAATAGAGTTACTAATAAAATGATTGAAATTACTAATGTACTACAATAGATTCAATTACATTGAACATCCAGAGTACCAACTGAAGCCGCAGACTGTGTCAACCGAGCATCAGGAAAACAACACTGAGGAACAGGAAAGGAACACCGACGAGCAAGAAGAGGCTACCAAGAAAGAAATTGAACTTGAATAGGAAGAACAACAAAGAAGAGATAAGGTACTGGAAAGATTTGTCAGGAGACATCATCTTGAGAACCAAATCATTGGTGACAAGCAAGCTGGCATGCAAATGAGAAGTAAGTCAAGACAAGGTACATGCTTAGTTTGTGAGTTTGAACTGAAAAATGTTAAAGTTGCATTGGATAATGATGAATGGATAAATGCAATGACTGAGGAGATTAAACAGATATAGAAAAACAAGACATGGACCTTAGTACCTAGACCCAAGGATAAGAATGTTATCAGTACTAAGTGGATCTTCAGAAACAAGCTGAATGAAAATGGAGAGGTTACAAGTAATAAAGCTAGACTAGTTTGCAAGGGATATGCACAGGAGGAAGGAATTGATTATGGTGAGACCTTTTTACCTATTTCTAGACTAGAAGGATTTTGAATGTTACTAGCCTATGTAGCACATAAGAAATTTAAAGTTTATCAAATGGATGTTAAGTCTGCATTTCTGAATGGGATACTTGAAGAAGAAGTCTACATAGAACAACCAAAAGGATTTGTAGATCCAAACAAGAAAGACATGGTATGTAGATTACATAAAGCTTTATATGGTTTAAAGCAAGCACCGAGAGCCTGGTATGAAAGGCTACATACTTATTTGTTAAGTATTGGATTTGTTAGAACTAGTGAGAACAACAATCTGTATATCAAAGGAGAATAAAATGATACTATCCTGATTGCTGAATTATTTGTGGATGATATTATCTTTGGAGGAAAAGATCACATATGTAGATCATTTTCTGATGAGATGAGAAAATAATTTGAATGTCTATGTTTGGAGAGATTAAGTTCTTTCTAGGACTATAGGTTATTCAATAGAATGATGGGATATTTGTCACAGAATCCAAGTATATCAAAGAAGTACTAAGAAAATTTGGCATGGAAGATGCTAAACTAGTTGGAACACCAATGGTCATAGGCTGCAAATTGACTAAAGAGGATGAAACTACAGAGGTAAACCATACACTATACCGATCTATGATTGGTAAATTAATGTATGCAGTACATAATAGACTAGATATTGCACATGTTGTGGGGATTGTTGCAAGATTTTCTACAAATCCTAGGGAGTCACACATGGTTGCTACAAAGAGAATCTTAAGATACCTAAAGAAAAAAGAGGACTATGAATTATTGTATCCTAAGGATAGAAAATTTGAATTAAGAGTCTACACCGACGCTGATTGGGCTGGAAATGTGGATGAGAGAAAAAGCACAACCAGAGGAGCATTTTTCTTTGGTGAAAGACTTGTTACCTGGACAAGTAAGAAGAAGTCTTGTATTTCCTAGTCTATAGCCAAAGTAGAGTATGTTGCTGGTGCTACAAACTATTCAAATATTGCATATATTAAGCAAGTGTTGGAAGGAATGAATGAGGTAATAAATGAGCCGGTGATTATATATTGTGATAACACTAGTGCTATAAACATTTCAAAGAATCCAGTGATGCATAAAAAAAAAGCACATATCTATCAAGTATCACTACTTAAGAGAACAAGTATAGGAGGAGAAAGTGAAGCTATAATTTGTTACATCTAAAGAGAAACTTGTAGACATATTTACCAAGCCTCTACCAAAAGATACATTTGAATACTTGAGGACTAGACTTGGGGTACGTCCCCTGTCTACCGGTCACTAATGTGATCTGGAGGTTGCATCAGCCTAATCTTATTAGAAGCACATTCATGTTGCTGCAGCATAGTTCACATTTTGGATTCTGTCTAAGGTTGTGAAAGATTTGAGAAACCAATAGCATAATCAGTATACTGAGATATAGTAAATGAATCAGATAACATAGAGTTACATGGCTACTACATAGTTGTATGCTTATTTGTTTCTTTGGCATTGTTGTCAAAGGGAGAGATAAACAATATGATAACCAAGGAGAATATCAAAAAATCTATCTAAGGGAGAGACAATCTAAGAAGATAAAGGGAGAGAACATAAGAAGAAATCTAAGAGCTGCTAAAGATCATATCTACAGAAGATAGTCTGCACTTGCAATGCTATTATGTAACGTAGTGATTAAACATATTAAGCTAGGGAGAGCTTATATTGAGCTAGAACATTTTTTTACAGAGTTGTAGAATACATGTTTGGTATGTGTATGGTATACTTCATATTACTTGAGTTTCCATCAATGCCAAAGGGAGAGATTGATGAACTACATCCGATTGAGAACATGATTGAAGAACTACAAGTGATTAGAGGTCACTGAACACTGAAGTGTTATGTAAGATAATTGAATCAATTTTATGTTGTCATTGATGTCAACTAGTTTTGATAGTACTTATCATGGTAGTTGCAAATATCTAACACATCTGTAGAAGAGAATAGAAAGATGAAGAACCAAGATATCTACATTGAGGAAGATGGATATGATAGATGAGGACAAGGAATACTCTTGGTAACTTATTGATGAGTCTATGACTTCATATGGTTGACTTGATTATGTTACATTAATCTGTTATGGAGATAGAAGAAAAATGTTACAAAGCAGTGTGGTCAGTTAATGAAGCATTCCAGTCTACACTGAGCAGTGTAGTGTATATCGAGCACAGTATAAACCGAGCTTGTGTTCATCGAAACATTTCTTTGTTAACCAAGTATGGACAAAATAACTAAATGATGAGTTTAGCCGATAATGTTGATGAGTTGTAAAGTGTATAATTGAGGTGGAAAGATAAAGTTTTTTATAAGATCAATGGCTAGAAAAACTTGGAGAAGATCTAAAGGACAGAAGTGAAACATGTTACTGACACATTAGCTGAGGAAGGTTTAAGAGGCAAAATCAATGAAGGAGATTAAGCGGCAAAATCTAATGGATGAGAAGAAAATGGTTTACTTGTCTATTTAAGAGACTAGGGTTTCACAATGAAACTTATGTCAGAGGAAGATAACTATAGAGATATCGAATGAACAAGCTTCATGCATGCTTGATCAAACTGGTTAAAGGAGAACCAAACTATAGAGTTAACCAAGTGTCAGAGAACTTTTATCGAGGGACATTAAGTTACTGAATGTTGATGAATTGAATAGAAATACTGATCAGAGGATTTTATGAGATTAAGAATAGATCTGAACATCTACAAATCAAGTTATATTGTATTCAAATCACCTGTTGTTATAGTTTAACCATTGTAATTAGATAAATCTCTTAACCGAGTAGACTTGAAAGTCTTGTAATGTCATTCATAGAATGTACATTTGTTATCCTGTCAACCCCATAGTGAATGATGGTTGGATGATAATGGTTAGTGTTAAATCCTCTAACAAGGTCACACCTTACAGTGTGTTTTGTAACCTTTAACAAGGTTGGCTCTTCACTGAGCTCACTTCAGAAGAGTGAACAATTTTTGGGTTACCGGTCCCAGGTAGTTTTTCCCTTTGTAAGGTTTCTTTGTTAAATCTCTTGTGTTATGTGTTTATTATGGTGATTGTTTGATTGTCATAATTTACATATTGCATATCTGATTTGGTCAGGAATCACTATGAACAATTAACTGGTAATTGGTAAAATGCACAGACAATTTAGTATTATTATTTACTAAGTTGGAGATTAAGTTAAATTTGTTTAGAAGTTTTACATTTTGTGTTTGGGACTGTGGATAATTGATTCACCCCCCCTCTCAGTTATTCTAATAGATGCAGCTTGGATCGTACCTATTTCATGATTCAGAGAATCATTTTTCAAATAACCCCAGGTGTCTGATGCAGGAACATCTTGGGTCCTTGGCAATCTTGTGTCACCAAAAACATATTTGAGTTTGTTTGTGTTGCTCAGTCCCTGCTTTGACTAAGTTGGTTCGGTGTTTCTCAGTTCCCTTTGTTCACCGGTGTTGGTCAGTTATCTCTCTAGCACTTGGTGAATTTCCTTGGCACTCGGTGATGCTTGTTTGACGCTCAGTTCTCCTTGCTTACTAAGTTGTTTATTTTGGATTTTTTTGAGGCCGACTTGTGCATTTAATTTGGGTCAGATTTAATGTTGATATCTATCCTTGGGAAGTGTGTGCACCTAGATCTGGTCATTCCTTCCATTGATTGTGGATTTGAAGGCTGACTTGGCTCGGTGGCCTCTTGTATAAATGTAGTTGTTTGGTTAGAGTTTAGTGAGTTTTTAGATAGAAGATAGAAGATAGAAAATTAGAGATTGTTAGAAGATCCTCGCATGTTGGAGGACTTCTGTACTTGATTGTAATATCTAGCCTAAACTAGGAAGGACTTACAACCCAGCATGTATGAATCAATTTGAAGATAATATATGAAAGATTTTTGCATTCTCTCTCTCACTTGTTGTGTGGTTGCTTTTGTGTGTTGTTCTGTAAGGTGGACCTGGTTAGGGTGTGCCTTTGGCCCCTCTTCCCATCTACCCCTTTGCGTCAATTTCTTTAAAATATGACATTATAATTTTGGGTCCAAGTTTATGGATGTGTTTTTTCCTTATAAGTTTTAATTACCATCATTTTTGTATGTTAAATATTTTATAAAAATTTATCATTTAATATACATAAATAATGATAATTAAAATTTTATTATTATTTTATGTATTCACATATTATTCCACTTAATATTTATTAAATGTTATTATTTAATAAAAATCAATTTTCTATAATAGATAAAATAATAATCTCTTGCATGTGCATTATATTGTAAAATTAATATTCTAAGGTGTTGAAATTATAAAGCACTTAGAATAATTGATTATTTTTATGAAAGAATGGGGATTAACATGATAACTTGGAGTCTCTCAATTTTGACTTGGATTTATATATTGAGGAGATGGAGCTTTTATTGTTTCTATCATCAGGTTACGAGCTATTTTGAGGAGCTTTTCACACAGTTGAACTTAGCTTTGAGTTTCAGATCAGTTGGACATGGAAATAAGGACATTTTTTATAGGTTTCTTCATAGTTTGGGGCTTTCTTTTTTGGTTCTTTTTCTGAACAATTTTTGCATAGGGACCTTCTTTTGCAATAATTTTTTGGAGAAAATTGTAAGGTCACTTTGTAGAAGAGGTTTTTCATCATTAGTTATACAGATACAACGATTCCTTCTCATTGGATCCTATTGCAATATTGTCAATTTATTTCTTTTATGTTGTGTATATCCTTCATTTAAGCCCTATTCCATATTGCATATGTGAATCTTGATACTTGTAGTTGCAGGTCTATGTTTGTGATCTTTATCTTTTGCAAAAAATTGGTGAAGCTAAGGCATCCCTTTCTAAGAATTTTTTTTATGGATCCTTTCATTAGAATCATTTTTGCAATTGCATGTTTGTCTTAGTATTGTGAATCAATAGTATTTTGGATAGTTCATGTTGGGTTACTAAAGCTGCAATATTTTTATTGGTGTATCACCTCACTTAGTTTTAGTAATTCATATCTCTTCATCCCTTTCCCTATATACATTCTAGTTTTATGTGAGCACTATCTAGGAACTGGCCTCATCCAGAGATTCTTCTCTCGTGTTAGGAAAACCCACCACCTGAGAGAGTTTCCATGTTTCAACAAGATAGTTGGATGTTTTATCAAGTGCATAGCTAGATATTATATCAAGATGTAGGCACAATCCTGATTGAGAACAAGCACATTGACTAGAAACTCTATCTACTACAACTAAAGATGTACAAATCAAACAATGATGGAAATTTCATTATAGGTTCCATAGAAGTTGTGTAGTAATTGAAGTGCATTTTTTGGGTGTTAATTTTTTACTTAATGTAAAAGAATAATGAAAAAATACCATAAAACACTAATGAATAAGAGCATCCATCAATAGTTTTGGCTAAGTCACTAATGCAAAAGGGGGGTAATGTTACTCCTAAATACATCAATTGTTGTCATTAGTGAAAAAGGTGAGTTATGATGAGTGAAAAATCAGGTTGGTATGAGTGAAGAATTAGGTTAGTGAAGAGCAAGTCCTTCGATAAAGATAAGGCAGAACAATTATTGAGCATAAATAATTTATCTAATGGCATGTATACAAAGAAATCAATAGTTACCAAACAAAGGAAGAGTATCAAGTGAGTATGTTAACTGGGGAAGAGTATTACCGAGTAGGAAGAACATGATAACTAAGTAGATTAACAAAGACTACCAAGAGACATAGGATGAATATCAAAGTTTGATTGGATTTTATCGAGCAAGAAAATGGTTTACAAAGATTGAGGAGAAAGTTAGGTAAGATTTATTGGGAATGAAACATGATTGGAAATAATCCCAAAGAAAAGTTTGATCCAATGAAAATAAAGAAAATGCTTCTTGGAAATAGGAAATGAATATGGATCGTAGATCTAATTGTTTGAGCTTTCTAGAAGGATCCAAACCCTAATTAGGTCAAGTAAAGAGGAAGCTACATGATTACTATATAAGGATTGATCAAGAAAATATTAAGAGAGAGGAAGAGAAGAGGAGAGAGTTTAGAACACAGATCAAGTAGATAGTGCTACTGAGTAGTGGAAGTGGATGAATTTGGTGAAATCAGTAAGAGAAAGGTGATGAGATTGCACAGAGCATGTAAAAGATCTGACCTAACATACAGGTAGATGCATCATTCTAGATCATTTTTTAGGAATAAATTATTGTTATTGTATTCTTAAATCCCACATATTGGGTAGGCCTTAACAAGCCTTTTATATTGTAAATCTCTTGATAAAGAGAACACTTGATGAGTGTTTTAAAATCCTTTTAGAAGGTAGACTTTAGTAGGTCTTTTTGTATTACTCCTAATAGGGTAAATCACTAGAAGGGATACTTTTTTATTCTCTAACCGAGAAACCTTTATGTTGCAATAGTGAAGGATTGTGGGTGTCATACCCACTACGGTTTTTCCCTCTAACCAAGGGTTTCTACGTGACAACCAAAATCATGTGTCAAATGTGTTCATGTGTGCTATGTGTTTATGGTTGAAAGAGTTTACTTTATTTTACTTTCATTCAGTAATAAGTTGTTAAGTTTATACATGCAATACAAGATCTAAGATTCAAAGGGTAAAATTCTTATTAAGAGTTAAAGTTTTATAGGGTACCAATTCACCCCCCTCTCAACACCTTAACTTTCCAACACTATTCTCAATAATGACATCAGTTAATAATGTAGCTACCTTAAGGGTCTATAAATACATAGAATCCTTCACTACTATAGACCACAACATGAACATGGGTTTTTTGGCTAGATGCCCCCTATGTTGTGACTCTACCATCCTATGTTATAGTTTGACCTACCTGCCTCTTCCTCTACCCTATAACTTCCAGATGTCAAATTAATTTGGCTTCTCACTAAGGATAAAATCACATAGATTTCTCAAAAAATATAAAGGCACCTTCCAATTATTATAGGGTGCTTGGTCAAAAAAAATATACCACCTATCCCAAAATGTAGCTCTCATTCTATTATGAACACACTGATGTATGGGAAACCAATTTGTAGTTGCTTCTAGGGAGTTACTACTAAGAGGATCAGTGAAAAGAGAACATATTTCTTCTTTAAGTATACTATTTTTTTCACTTGATCATATGACAACCCATTGGCATAAAATGATGATATTTATCCCTCCACAAACCCCATGTTGTAACCTCCCTAGAAACCTCATTTACACTATTGGCTATTCTTTCTAAGGAAGTGGCAAGGGATGAGTGGTGCTAAAAACTAGAGGACCTCAACCTATTAACCAATATGGATATTTGGGTACTATTTTTTTGAAGGCAATTGATAAGTTCCTCTTATGTGGCATCAACACAACCTATTGGAGGACGTGAAGGGTTTGGATTGGGTTTGGCAGTGGATTTAGATTTTGTTGAGGGTTTTCTTATTGTGGGTCTATATTTTGAGGGTTCTCTTATTTCTCATTTCCAACATTATTAATATTTTCTTGTGTTCGAAGAGGCCTTTGTTGTCTCTTTAAGGGTTGGGGATTGTTTTCTAAATATAACATCAGGTTAATTATAAAAAACTTAAATCACTTCAACAAACCCTACTCAATCAAAATTGAAAAAAATTAATTAATAAAAACAAATTCTTACCTATTCGATGGCATGTCATGCTTTCAAAATGATTAATATGGCAACAAAATCTAATAAAAATAAGAACCCGCTCAGGTTTTGGCATTTTCCCTTCCTCCTCTCTCCTTCAAACTCGGTTTTGGTAGGAAAAAAAATAATCAAATGCAAATTTTTTAAAAATGTTTATGATAGTAAAAATGAGACCAGGTTTTGAAAAAATTTAGTTTTTTTATTATGTTTTGTGGCTTGGCAAAGGCTCAGCTTTTCCAAGCCTAGTTTTTTCAAAATTTGAATAACTTGACTGTGTTAAGAAAAGTTTTGGTTTTTTTCTATGAGGTGGCCACTTTTTTGCACACCATTTTGGTGCATTTACCCATATCATTAATTTTAATAACAAATTACATTATAATTTATTATTAGCCAATAGGATTTTCTTATGATGTTTCTCATGGTCATACATAGGGAAAACCTATCTCACACCCCTAAAACCAATCTCTCACCCTGAAACTGTCAAACACCCAGTTTTGTGTATTCCTCCAACCATCAATTTTGGCTAGTACAGGCATACAGAATCAAGATGTGTGATGTCTTGTCTTGATCTCTTTTACCTTGTTTAGAACACCATAACACGTACCTTCAAAATTTCTTCACATACCTGACAGGTAGGTGAAATGTGTAATACCCCTTAAGGGAACCCAAGAGAGATTAACCTAAAACATGCTACTAAGTTTACTATTATACACTAAGTTTGCACCCTTGTTTCAAGCTCTCATAGTCTAGATAACCTAGTATAACATGGAAATCATCTCCAAGTGTGGGACCTATGCTAACTGAGATGAGACCTCCAGGTTCTAGGCTGGTTCCTCTTGGATAATCACCTTAATTTGCTTCTAGACATGAAAAGTAAACTTTTTGAGGGAAAGGGGTAGAAGGAATGCTTGGAAAGGAAATGAATGAAAGCAGACTACCTACTAGGTGATACATTGAAATTAGGGTTTGGATCTCAATATAGAGGAATAGAATCAATGAAAAGCTCAGGTCTAGTAGGTCACAACTTAATGAATAGGCTTGCATAAGTGTTTCATAGGAGGGCCTGAACAAGACACAACTTATGACCTGCAAGCAGACATTCACTTCTGCAACTCGGTGTAGGATTGAGATAAGACTATTAGGGGGCTGAAGTATACCCACAAAAACATCTAAATTAGATCAAACACAGTAACACACACAATTACAAAAAGTAAGAGGGATCAGGAACCCTAAGATATCACTGAAAACATCATGCACTTTAATCCAATAAGAGATGATCCAAAAAAGGAAGTAGAGGGACATGAAGAACTGTCACAAAATACCTCTGTAATGTTTGTATTATCAATGGGAGATTTACAACTGTATAAGCTAGAGGGTAGAGATGATACCATAGATGACCCTTAAGAAAAGTGAAATTCTTTTACAATTGTCCAACTCTCTACTCAAAAGCTCCAAAAATACAATATATACCAACTCAACTACACGCAGGCAGGAGTCAAAAACCTAACTAGGGTTTCATAGATTTTACACTAGAATAATCAAACCCTAGCTGTACTGATGACCCATCATCAAAACTCTGAGAACATCGGTGATCAAATCATATCTTTTCTTTACATGTTGATCCTGTACTGAGCCCTCCTGCAGACACAACAACCTCAACTCATCTACCCACTTGCAACTCCACTAAGCCATGAAGGCTCACAATCTGATCCTAAAGATATTCGGGTTTAAAATGATTAACCCTACAAAAGGTGGTGCCAATCTCATTAAAGCCTCAACACAACATGGTACTCTATAAAATCCATAGCGCCGATGATTAGATCATCCATCATCATCCTTCCAACCTCCACCATCTTGAAGAATTAAATTCCAGCTACCCATCTTGTCACGTATGGCCGCAAGAACAAAACCCTAGCAAAACCTTCACAGAGATATTCAAATTAAAATATTAATAGCTAACAAACATAATTTTAATACGTAGCTGTCGATGTGAAATCTTCTCGGCAGATGAATGACTGTGATGCACTGAGAAAACAACTTAAAATCCCCCTCTGACAAGTCAAAACCTTCATGGAAGTCAGCAGCCAATGAGAAATGAGCAAATCATCATGTCAGCATATTTATACCCACCTCGAGCCCTTCTTCCTTAAAGTCATTTGGTGACCACGTGACCAAAGACCTTTTTCTCATTCGTGAAGTCCTTCTCTTAACCCTAGTCTGGTTAAGTGTTTCAGTGAACAAGGCTTTTTGTTGAATCGCTGAGTCTTTTATCTTACCCTGGTTCCATTAAGCAAACAAGAGAAATCCTTCAATCACCGAGTCACTTAATACTTCATTAACCTTGGGCCCATTTATGCCACTTGGCATTCTTTTATTTTCTCTGGTCACTCCATCAACAACCACCTCAATGCTTCTCTAACATCAGACCCACTGAAGACAAGATTCCCATCCAACAGCGGGTGCATGATCTCATGGCCCCTAAATATTCTTTCAGATCATATGCCTACTGTAGATCTTTATTAAACCAAGACCCCTCTGACAAATGGACCCACTGCTAACCCCATCATCACCATGTGGATCAATTATACTCAAGCACATCAGCGAACAAGGACCCACTGATGAACCCCTAACAAAAAGCAACATTGACGGTCGTCATAAGATCAAAAGCCTCTAACAGAACCCTTGCAAAGATACAACAACCTTCGATCCTCAAATGACTGTCAGAACCTCTGACTATCGAAAGAGCCTAGTCCCATTGATAAGAAATGACTCATTCACATGTGGACCAATGAGAAGCCACCATTTGTGTACACGTAGCAGTGGACCCACCAGGCATGAAGAGTTACGTCACCAAGGAGAATCAATGGTTGTCTTATAATCACATACCTCTAACACACTTCATGAGAACACATGCCAGCCATCAATTTCCAAGCTTCTGACATCCCTGGGCCCGCTAACAAAAATACAAGTCATCATCCCTCGACCAATAAAAGCCTCCAAGTAGGACACCGTGGCAGTAGACCCACAAAAGCTTGAAGCACTAAGAAAAAGGGAAGATCAACGGTTGTCGTAAGCTCAAAAGCCTCTGACAGACCCTATGAGATCTTATGACAACCGTTGATCTCATCAACTGGGACCCAACTTAAATCACTTAACCCCGGAAGTCTTAGCGAATGTGTGGCCAAAGGAAATTCACTTAGTCGCTGAATAGAATTCTTAACCTCGGTTAAGTCTAAAGAATATGCAAATAAGGCATTTCTTAGAATCGCTAAACCAAAAGTCCAACTTGGGGTTTCAGTTAGCAAATGCCCGACTGAAGGCAATCTGCAGAGTTGCTAAATACTTAAAGGGCACCGCCATTTTATCTTGCAACTAAGAAAAACACTGCAGTCGCTAGTTCACCGAAAGGGAAAGGTAACCACTGGAAGAATAAGAGAACTGGTGACCGAAGGAAGAATTACACACATGGGAATTGGGACTTTTAAGTGGTTGATAAAGTAACACAAAAATAGAATCTGGCTAGGGTTTGCAGGGTTACTTCTTGGCAATGGCTACTTTTTCAAATATTTAAACTGTAGACCAGGGAATAAAACAAATTGCAGAGGCCAGAAGACAAGGCACAATTTCATGAAAATTTTAGGGATGCTTGGCAAGGTGAAAACAGAGACCTGGGGATAGTTTTTAGCCAAATTTGCATGCATATGAAAATTAGGGTAACATTTTGGCAATTTCTACTAGATGTCAGCCTGCTAGACATAGACCAGTGACCTTGACAATCCATTGGGCATGGGGTCATCACTGAGTACAAAACTTGATAGAGAGAAAAAAATGGAACCAGAGAGACAAACTTGCGCATGATCACTTCTTAAAAAGTAGGAAACTAACCTAGAAACCAAGGAAAGAAAGAAAAAAACACATATTTACAAGAATTTACAAGGAGGGATTAACCTTAAAGTAGGGCTTCAAGTGTAATCCATTTACTGAGATTGGCAAGGCATCACCTTCAAGATTTGATAGCTAGAAAGCATTGGATCCCTTGCACTCTATTATAACAAATGGTCCACCCTAGAATGAATCAAATTTTGTATGTCTGCCAGGTCTAGATCTGAATTCATCCCACTCGAGGACTACATCCCCAACTTTGAAATTTCTGATCCTGGCTCTTTTATCAAAGTTTCTCTTTGTCTGAATCTGGTGGAACTCCATGTCCTTCATGGACTTATCTCTGATTTCCTCTAACTCCATCAACTGAGCATATTTGATCTACAAGGGATCCTCCTTTTCAAATAGGACATATTGAGTGGCTAGGTCCAGGGCTGGCAATTCAGTTGAGATGGACAACTTGGCCTCTTTGCCATATACTAGCATATAAGGAGAATTACCAATGATTTTCTTTGGGGTAATTCTGTCTAACCACACTGCATACCTGATCTTAGTATGCCAATCTCTCTGATTTTCTTGAAGAGTCTTCTTGATTATCCTAATCAAGTTCTTGTTTGTTGATTCTGCCATGCCATTGCCTTGAGGGTAATAATTTGAACTTGTATTCAGATAGATGCCATTTTTGACTACCCACTCTGAGACTTTGAGGCCTATGAATGCCAATGCATTATCTAAAATGATGGAATCGGGAGTGCCAAACCTATGAATTATATCATCATAAAAACTTAAGACATCATTCTCATTGGCTTCTTTTAATGCAATTGCTTCTATCCACCTAGTGAAATAATATGTTGCAGTGATTATCCATTTATGGCCTACACTAGATGGAGGCTTGATCATTCCAATGAAGTCTATACCCCATTTCATGAAAGGTTGCTCTGTTCTGACTGGCTGTAGGGGCAAGGCTGCAAGCCTTTCTTTTCCTACAAACATGGCACACTTGATGCATTTTCTCACATACTCATGACTATCCTTAAATATAGATGGCCAATAGTACCCAGCCCTCATAATTTTAAAAGCAGTAGTCCTAGGAGAGAAATGACCTCCAGAAGGTCCATCATGAAACTAAAATAGAACATCAGCTATCTTTTCTGAATCTATGCATCTTAAAAGGAAACCACTATGATCCTTCCTAAAAATAACTTCATCTATCAACACAAAAGGAATAGATTGCAATCTATAATACCTCCTTTTTGCTGAATCTAGACCTACAGGACATTGTCCTATCTTGAAATAATTGATCATATTAGGCAACCAACTGGTTACCTTGGCTTGTTCTTCTATAGAATGCACCACCAGAGATGCATCCAATTGCTCTAATTTCTTTGAACTTTCATCCTCTGCCAAATGTTCACAAAGACCTCTTCCTCTAACCAGCTTGGTAGTTTGAATATCTATGTCATATTCCATCACCTTGGTGATCCAACCAGCTCTTTTCTCATTTAGGTCCTTGGAAAGCAAAAATTCTTTGACACTTGGATGAGTAACTTTCAAGTGTACCTTGCTATGGGTCAACAAATATCTAAACTTTTTAAGGATTTTGACCACAAGTACATGTTTCTCTATGAAAGAGTATCTCTGTTCATACTCTTCTAAACCTTTGCTAAAGAAAGCAATAGGCTGCTCCAATCCATCTGAATTTTCTTGGTCAACATTGCAAATATAGCATCATGACCCCCATAAGCATAAAGGATAAAATCCTTATTGAAATTTGGGTTTAGGAGGGGAGGAGCTTTTGTTAAGGCCTCTTTGATAGCTTGGAAATTGACTCTCGCTTCTTTGGTCCAACTAAAAGCTGAGCTCTTTTTCAACATGGCTATCAAAGGCTTAAGTAAATCTGCAATGTTAGGCAAGAACCTCCTAACAAAATTAATCTTTCCTATGAAAGATTGGAGACTTTTCTTGTGATGTGGTAGGGGTAGCTCTAGGATGGCTGCAATTCTCTCAGGATCCACTATGATTCCTTCTTTGGATACTACATATCCCAACAATTTTCCTTCATGAACTGCAAACACACATTTCTTGGGATTAAGAGATATCCCAAACTCTCTACACCTTTCAAAAATCTTCCTCAAATGTTTGATGTGATCTACTGCATGTTTTTAATAGAAAGTTATATCATCTAGATAGACCAGCACAAACTTATACATGAGGCTTTTAAAGGTCGTATCCATTGCCTTTTGAAATGTAGCACCTACATTTGACAAACCAAAGGGCATCTTTTGATAGGCCATGGTTCCCCACTTGGTTGTAAATGCAGTCTTGTATTGATCCTCTTCATTCACTAGGATCTGATTGTATCCTAAATAGCCATCCAATAATGAAAATCTCTCAGATCTAGAGACACATTGTAAGATTTATTCCATAGAGGGTAATGGATGGCAGTCTTTTAATGAAGCTCTGTTAAGACCCCTGAAGTCAATGCATAACCTCAGCTCCCCATTCTTCTTCCTAATAGGAACAAGGTTGGAAACCCAACTAGTATGCTTGATGGGGTAGATGATACCACTTTCTATCAATTTGAATACTTCTTTATGCATAAGTGGCTCAAGTTTGGGATTAACAGGCCTTTGCTTTTGCCTTACTGGTTTGGCATTAGGTTCTAACTCAATAGTGTGCTGAGCAAGGGTAGGATCAAAAACTTTGAGGTTCTCATATTGCCATGCAAAAACATCACTAAATTCTTTGAATAATTGAGTGTAAGCTTGCTTTTCCAATTTAGTGTTTACCTTTCCAAATTGTAGGCTCTTACCTGGTTCCAACTCTAGTTCAACACAATGTTCTTGTTGGACTACCAGGCCAGCTTTTTTTTTTCTTGACTTCATCATCCTTGTTGAAGATAGTCTCCAGGGTAACAAGACCTCTAGGCATCTTATTGGACTTGAGCTATATCACTTGATCACCATAGTTTTGTGATAGCCTATCTTGATTGTGTTCTAAAAAGACATCTTTTTCAAACAAGAATTGCAAAAAATTTTCATCATTGTCAAACACTTGCCAATTGACATCATTATCAGGAATAGAGGGTCTGACAATCACCTTGATATGCTATTGATCCATTTCTTTTGAAATGCTATTTGGAATGTCATACTGAGATCCAACAATAGCTAACCTATCTGCATTTTGATTTAGCTTCCTAGGGATAGCAACAATATTGAAAGCATGGAAATCTTCAATTGCATCCCAAAATATATGTTTGTATGCTTTCAAAGTGTCATTTTTTGTTGCAGTTATCCCTCTTACTTGGTTGACAACTAACTCACTATCACCATAAACTTTTAAGGCCTTAAGCCCTCTTTTTCTAGCCCATTCTAGTCCATTGACTAGACTTTCATACTCTGTAGTATTACTAGTGCAGGAGAAACTAAATCTAAAGGCAGTATAATACCTTTCTCCTTTTGGGGATACTAGCATAGCACCACCGCCAGATCCATGTCTACTTCTAGCTCCATCAAAAAATAGTTCCCAAACCTGATTATTCTGATCCTCTGAATCAGTGTCTTATTTGAAAAGGCTTGGCTCTATGGATCCACTTTCTTGTATCAAATAACTTCCCAAACCAAAATCCCAAAACAAGATTTTCTTGGGCCTCTGAAGCTCTTTCATCTAGAAGAATATCAGGGATACTCTCTATCTTTGTGCTTGCTTCACTAATGGTTTGGAAGTCACCGTCATCAAATATAGGGCAGTTTATATTGATGGTATTGGACACATATGGTTCTATATGGTGTGCTGCCAATGGTTTTGACTTAATGGTGACCTTGGTCCCATACCTTGTATGAAATAGCATATGAGACCAGTCAGAGGATAGATAACCTCCTATCTTGGCTGTAAACTCCCTTGAAAGACATATAGCAAATAATGTAGGGAGATCTATGATATATATATCAAGGAGGATGGAAAAATTAAGACTGGCATGTAGGATTAGACTAGTATCCTTAGCCACACCTATATTATTGACTAAGGATCTATCAAGTTGGGTAACCTTCTTTTGGAAGGGTTCATATTTTAGTCCTAATTGGTTAGTTACTTTCTTGGGCATCACAGTGCTAGTAGCTCCATTATCTACCATACAATTATGCACTAAAGATTTTCCAATAATTAGAGATACATAAAAGGGAGGTGGCTTTGAGTTCCTACCTTGTGTGGCATTGCCTTTGGAGTTGCTACCTGGAGCCTCCTTTTCTTGATCAATGTTAACCAACACTGGCTTTGTGGCTTCTTTTGCAGGTTGAGGAGTTGCTACTTCCGTCATGGCCTTCTTCAAAATTTTAGGCTGTCCTGGAAGAGCCAAAGAGTCCCACATAGACATGGTGACATTCACCTTCTTCATGTTGTCAATGATATTGAAAGGTGTCACAGTGTGTACTCTTTGTTGTGCTTTCACTATGATGGGCTCCACCTCTTTGGAATGTTGGCCTTCCTTGCTTGTAATGATAGGAGCCTCCTTAGGTATGATGGGGTTAGCTTGCTGCAGTGACTCTGCAGATGTAGTGGCTTTGGGATTGGAATCTACTCTCTCCATGTCTTGAGCTCTTCTTTTTGCTCTTGTATAGGCAACAAAAGAAACTTCATCATTGACCCCATTGAAGGAGGCTACTCCCAATTAAAGAGAGCAGTCTCATTTTCTTGTGGTTCTTATTGAGGGACTGATCCATTGGATGAAGCCTCTGATTGAGCTTGTGTGGCATTTTGAACCATTAAAGCTTGGTTCATTCATCCATTTGAACATGTAGCCTGATTGTGAGGCTGATTAAAAGGAAAACACCATTCATTATCCATAGCCACATTATTTTGACTAGGAACCATGTCCCTCACTAGATTTGCAAAATTTAGAGGTGCAGGGTTATATGGTTGGAATGGTCTTTGATTAAAACTTTGCCTTTGTCCTTGATACCCTCCTTGGTATGGTGGCCTATTTTGTTGATAAGGTTGTCCTTGATTTTGATATTGCTGATTAGGACCTTGGCCTTGTGGTTAGAAGGGTGGTCTAATTCCTTGACCTTGCTTCTTTAGATTTGTTACTTCTTTAGTCAAGGTTTGCAATAAATTTGTCATTTCTTGCTGACTGCTCTGTTGGCTGTTCTTTATCTCTTGTAACTCTTGAGAGAAACTAGCTGTTATCTCTTGACCACTAGTACTGGCTTGAGGTGCTAGTATGGTAGGAATAGGGGTAAATGAGGGTACTTGTGCAGGTGCAATGGGTTGAAGGCTAGGGAAGATGGGCATTGGAGGCCTTCTAGAAATCATGCCTGCCTGAATCAAACAATTTTCAACTCTGACAGCTATGTCAAACGCTTGGGGAAGAGAAGTACCACCCATAGACTAGATCATGATAGAAATTTGACCATTTAGACTTTGCAAGTAGTATAGAAAAGCATGGTTGGCTGATGGTCTCACAGAAACTGGAATTCTATTCCATGTTTTGAGGAATCTACTATTGTAATCGATCATTTTCTCTTGAGGGTCTCTCTTAATAGTTGTTAATTTCTCAACTAGAGACAAGTTATTTGATTTATCCTCAAAATGCTTACTTAATGTATCCCCTAACTCATCCCATGAAGTAATAGAACCAACAGTTAGAGTTCTAAACCATTCAAGAGCTTTACCTTTTAAAGAGGCTGCTAATAATTTTGTGGCCACATCCTCTTGAGTTATGTTGTGTATGCTGCAGATGGTGGTCACATCTCTTATGTGTTCAAAAGCAGTGGTCTGCCCTTCACCAGTGAAATCAGGTATACTCTTTAGTGCCACCAAGGGCACATCATGATGTTGAGAAAATGCTAATGGACTCCCTTGATTGAATGGTGCAAAGGCAAATGGTCTAGCCATTGCAGGAGTTGGAATCTGAAGATTAACAAGTATGTGAGCTGTATTTACTACTGGATTTGAATCCTCTTCTAGATCTTTGGTTAGAGATCTACCTCTTCTTTTGGAATGAAAGGGGAAAGGTCTCCTTTCTGAGGTATCTGATGGTGTTGACTGAACTCTCCTTGCAGGGGATGTTCTTTGAGTTGACCTACCTTTGTGACTGCTTTTTGAGGGCAACTCTAAAAATTTAGTGGGCTTTGAGCTTCTAGTCTCAATCTTTCTCATAAACCTTGAACAAGGTTGGCCTGGAACTTTGAAATCAGTGGATTCACTAGATATACTTGATAGAATGACTTCTAAAACCCTAATTTATGCAATCTTTATATCAGAGATAGCATATCTTTCAAATATTTACATAATATTTTTTTTCTTCAGAGTTTACACAAAAAAAATGTATATCAATGTGGAAGAAATACAATATAATACAACTCATACACACAAGTGTGACTCAAACACAAATTACAAATCTCAACCTTGACGTAGATTATGTAAATATTAATTAATCTACTTAATACAAAAATCATATAAATTCTCCACATAATGTAAATAAGTACATCATCTTATACATGAATACATAGTACAATTGATAGTACAAGGTATACATAGTGTAAAGACATCCTGCACATGTCATAGGATATGTAACAAAATCAAACACAAAGTATAATATGACATATCTAGAGTAACTGATACAATGATATGAGAACATAAAATAAGAAAGATAAGAATACATCTCCAATAATGATGAAAAAGAGGGTACAACTACTACAAGGATAATCGAGCATTGGTATAGGTATGTAAGAATCTCAAATGGTAAAAGAATCACTACCACTAGACCTTGTGGTCCACTCCCACTATAATGAGAAGATAAAAATAGATCCCACCTAGATATCAAACACCAAAATCAACCACAATACAAACTAATAAAGGGATCTTGAAATATCTCAATCTCAAAAAGGTACAACAAAACAAAAAAGGTAATACATACTAAACCAGAGGTAACCAACACTTGTAAGAACCTAAGATGCAAAAAGGGAAGTGTCATCACATGAGTCAACTCTAGAGTTACCTTGACGGTCTCTCTGAACCTCACCCCCCTAGTGAATCTATGATATAGTAACCTCTCATATAGATAAGGCTACCAACTATGCCTCAGCCAATCTATACAAGCAGCCAACATCTTCTCACAAACCATCCTAGCTTGTACTAGCACTCAAGGAATGGGTGAGGAACACATACATCTTATTAATATATCTCTAATAAATTTTATTAAGTTATAAAATATTAAGTTAACTGACAATGAGTTACCCTAGAAGCCTCTTAGGGCCTTGACCCCCATTGCAAGCCACTCCCCATATATACACTTAGTTAACCTACCTAGGCTCATAAGTCATAAATCACATAATGATCACAAATCCAATTCCATGAAAATATAAGGAACATACTCTGGTTCTCAAAACCGCAATACCATAAAAGACCTCTCCAAGTATTCATAAATATGATCTTAGGGTAAAAAGGTTGGTGAAAGAAATAGAACTCATACAATTTTTCCAAACAAAATAGATAGGTACAAAACATGATAAAAAAGAAAACACTTCCCCAAGCCTCTTGTAAACAGTTCCCTAAAGTCGATGTAGTTCCCCAATTATGACTATATCAAAACAACCATATATACAAAAGTACTAATTACCAAATTTTAAATTGCAGTTATTTTAAAACACTCAATCTCATGTACCAAAAGTTTAGTTTGACTAAATTTAACTACATAAACAATAACATAACTATATGTATATCTATTGAATAAAATCATTTAATTAATAAATAATCTTTTATACTAAATTCCCAATAATCAAATAACCCATTTAACAAATATTAATATTAACTTAATATTAACATTTATTAATAAAATAACTTATTAATAAAACTCATTTTAAATTTCTTATTAAATAAATTGTAATGTTAAAATATTAATTTAAATATTATTATCTAAAAATATATTTTTTAATGAACATAAACCCCAAAGAGAAATTTAATGGTGGGGGAGGCACGCAACCTACCCCGACATTGCCTACAACAACAACTCCCGTGGTAGCAACTGTCGTAGTAGCTTCAACCGCCTACAATAGCAATTGCCATGACGATAATTTGTCATAGTAGCTCTAGCTTCTCACAACAACAACTTCCATTAGCAGTCTATTTTAATATCCTCGACTGCTCATGACAGAGGTTGTCACGGTAGCCTTAGGAAACCACAAGGGGGTTGGGGGAGAAAACCCTTGTCCCCCATTTCATTAGTTCTTTTTTTTATAATTTCGTCAGAAATTTTCTGATGTAAAATGAAAGATTATATATATATTTTAAAAGAGTTTCTTTTGAATAAAATTATGTTAGGGTTTCCAAACCCTATAGGAAAATTTTATATATTTATTTTTCTTTAATACTATAGAAATTGATTATACTCAAATGGAAATTTGAACCCCTATACCCATTTTCATACTGGAAAACAAATACTAGAATACTTATTCTCACAACAACACCTAGAAATTTTATCAAACCAAAACCTCAAACAATAATTCTATGAAATGCTCAATTTAAAAACCCTCATAAATCTAGCAAACATGATACAAACAAGTTTTTTAAAAAGAAAACATAGGTTTGAAACCCTGCCTAAATTCCACCGGCTGATATGGAACAAATGAACAATCAAAAATCCAAAATACTTTAAGTTTTCAAAAATTTCTTTAACTTCAAAAACCAGACCAAAACCTATAACCTGTTATGAAATAATAACCCAAAACCCCCTAATATAGAAAACTTGACAAGCTAGATTTTTATAACATGCGGCTCTAAAAACAAGATGAACTCCACTAAAAAATAATAAAAGAATTACTTAACTCGAAATCACCAAAATAAGAACTCAACTCCAACATTATTTTTATCAAACTCTTATGCTTGATCAATTATAATTTAAATTATAATAAAATATGCACTTTTCAATTATCAACTCCTGACTCAACTTTAACTTATATTCCTAATTCAATTTTATTAAACTGAATGTGAAACTTAATTGCATATTAAGAATTTATTAACAATTAATATTTTTAACATATTAATAATTATAAAATTGATAATTAAATATCAGTTCATTAGTTATGCTTTTTAAATTTTAATTTTAGATTTAATAATTAATTTAATCTTTTATTTCTACAATTAGGCTTTTTTAATTAAGCCTTTTTAATTTTAAAAAAATGTATTTAATTAATTCTCACTAATTTAATACCCTCATATCCAATCTTACAATATTTAATAAGATTTAATTATTTAATCACTTAATCAAACCTATAAATTACTTAACCATAATAACACAAAATCATATCAACCACATGACATGTCAACATGGGAAAGAACTGACTTAACCCCAAAAAACAAAAATTATACTAAAGGAAAGGGTTCATGAATTCATGTCAGCTTGACAAATTCAGACAAGAAACTCAATTAGATACTTGTCCATTAATTTAGGATAATAAATGGCTTGGGTTGGGATTGGGCCTATATGTTATCTCCCATCTCTTTCCATTGAGATATTGCGATAGGGCACACTCATCCTGGCAATTCAGGGAAGTCGATGCTCGGTACCTAAAATCCCACATAAAAGATGAGCATGGACATACATGTATAAATATATAACAAATAATGACGAGGATTAGACAATCGTGTAGATCTCGCAAGCAAGTAACTATGACTTTGTCACTCAACCACATCAGACACATCAAATAGAAATATAAAACATACACTCTAACCATACACATGAAATTATGGGTTCAATAAAATTATAAATGTAAATGACATCCTAACATATAGATCACCATCATGAAATAACCATAACATATACATTGTCATATGTATTTAAATTGGCAAGAGAATAACCACACTCATCTAACTATAAAGACATGATATAACACACTATCCAATGGCTCATAATAAATCAATTCAATGAAAAGTCATACATCAATAATCCAAATATCACTAAAATAATCAACGCACACATAAAGGTGGTCTAAAAGAGTTTGGCAATAAAAACAAAGAAAACTATGGGCGGGCACTACATAATGCAGTCAAACTTGATAGTGTCATTTTTTTTCCAAGGTTCCCCTTATTTGTCACTTTTGATCACTTGTTTCACAAGGAGAGAATGGCATTGAGAGAAAGTAAAATGCTATTCATTGCAGTTTCTAAAGCCCAACGTGTTTGTACTTCGACGGGAAAGCTTTCAGCGAAAGTGCCTAAAGTTAATCTACTAAACCTAACCTCATTCCTTGTCCTGTCAAGGAAGAGAAAATGAGCATTATGCTTCCTCACCCTGTTTCTACTAAAATGGAAAATTCTTGCCGTGTCTCTGAGATTTCCCATGTTGAGGCTATGAAGAGAATCTAGGAATATATCAAGGAGAATGACCTTCAGGTCATTACTCTCATTCCACATTCTTTTCTCCAGGGTTTCTTTTTCTCATTTCCAAGTTATTTGTTCGTGTCTTATCATTTCACATTTTAATTTGGGTTTTTTTTCATTTTTTCTTTCCATTTATTTCTTGAAAGGGAACTAGTTTTTGGAAGTTTTATTTTGTATCTTCTTGGCATTTCTTATTAACTCTAAAAAAGATTATTAAAATCCATTTTTGGAGGATATACACATCAACAACTCTCAAATGTGTTTGCACCACTATTTTTATTTTGGCCATTATTACCTTTCATTTCCATTGTAAGTGCGTTCTATTGTAAAGATAGACCAATTTGGTATGTGCAACTTCTTTTTTATTATCATTAAATGGTGAAAATAGTGCTTAGTCATGTGTTGTAAAGGTGGCTCAATATAATGTATGTGGCTTCACTTTTTGAAGACATTTTTCATTTGCATTATATCATGTTTATAATTTTTATTTAATATTCTTTACCCAAAAAATAATGGTTTAACACTAACTAGGTGTATGAGTCTGCTTGTCTGGATGATTTTAAGGAAAATTCCATCTTCCATTTACCTGCTAAATTGTTCAATTTGGGTACTCCCATATTTTTACAAGCTTCATCTATAATCTTTGTAGCACAGTGGAGTTGATCATCCCCTTTACCTTAATGCATGCACAATTTAAATTTATTCCACTTTAATATGGTTTTTTCTACCATTTTAATATGGTTTTTTCTACTATTTCTATTTAATAGATGTTGGTGTATGTTGATATCTTTGAGGTGGATTTCTTGTAATGGTGATAGGCTTGGACATTGGATGTATCTCCTAATGTATGTAGCCTTCTCTTTATCCCAAGATTTATCTTGAAGCATTCCACTAATGTTAGTGATGCACAATACAAGAATGCCATTGCATAGAAAAATAAATGTGTTGTAATGTTTAACCATATATGGCAAAATTGTTAATTGTTTTCTTTGTAGTTGTTATTGAGAAATTATGGTTTATCCTCCTCATGAATCAAGAAGGATTGCAAGTGAGAGTGTGCATTGACATGTAGGAGAGGGTATTTACATGTGGAAAACTTTTTCTTTACCTCCAAGTTGTGTCAGCTATGATTGGTTTGATTGTTTAGAATTGTATATTTTTAATATATTTTTCTAAACAGATTAAAACCTAATTCAACTAGAATGCTACCTAAAAATTAGGGTTCTTGGGTAGAGAAGAAATTAGGAAATATAAGAGAAACATGGTCAACCAATATAATAATAGAGGACAATTAAACTAAAATAGGCACACTCTTTTGTATATTTTAAATTATTCTCTCTTTTATATTCATAGTTTTAATTTCCCTTTCAAGTTTTCTTCTTCCTATATGTTGCATAAAAAATTCTCAATAAGAATGATAGTCTCAAACCTCGGTACTTGGATGGAGAAAAATAGGAATATGAGATAAATTTGGTAAAAACTTAAATAGAAAAGAGTATTGATTCTACTATAAAGATAGACCAATTTGGTATGTGCAACTGTTTTGTTTTTATTATAATTAAATGGTGAAAATAGTTTTTAGTCATTTGTTGTAAAGGCAACTCAATATAATGTATGTGGTTTCACTTTTTGAAGACATTTTTTTTCATTATATTGTGTTTAGAATTTATGTTTCTAACTTCTTTAGCCGAAAAAAAATGGTGTAACACTAACTAGGTGTATGAGTCTTCTTGTCTGGATAATTTTAAGGAAAATTCTTCCATTTACCCTCTAAATTGTTCACTTTGGGTAATCACATATTTTTGCTTCATCAAAAATCTTTGTAGCACAATGGATTTTACCATTCCCTATACCTTAATGAATGCATAACTTTAATTTATTCCATTTTAATATGGTTTTTTCTACCATTTCTATTTAATATATGTTGGTGTATGTTTATATCTTTGAGGTGGATTTCTTGCAATGGTAATGGGTTTGGACAGTGGACGCATCTCCTAATGGATGTAGCCTTCTCTTTATCCCAAGATTTATCCTGAAGCATTCAACTAATGTTAGTGATGCACAATACAAGAATGTCATTGCATAGAAAAATAAATGTCTTGTAATGTTTACCCATATTTTGGCAAAATTGTTAATTGTTTTCTTTGTAGTTGTTGTTGCGAAATTGTGGTTTATCCTCCTCGTGAATCAAGCGGGATTGCAAGTGAGAGTGTGTATTGAAATGTAGGGAAATGTATTTACATGTGGACAAATTTTTCTTTACCTCCAAATTGTGTCAGCTATGACTTGTTTGACTGTTTAGATTTGTATATTTTTAATATATTTTTCTAAAAAAATTAAAACTTGATTCAACTAGATTGTTACCTAAAAATCAAGGTTCTTGAATAGAGAAGAAACCAAGAAATATAAGAAAAATATGGTCAACTAAAATAGAATCACTCTTTCATATATTTTAAATTATTCTTTTTTTTATATTCATAGTTTTAATTTCCCTTTTAAATTTTCTTCTTTTTGTATATTGTATTAAAAATACTCAATAGGAATAATAGTCTCAAACCTTGGTACTTGGATGGACAAAAATAGGAATATGAGATAAATTTGGTGAAAACTTAAATAAAAAAGAGTATTCAAACTACATTAGCCTTATTTTTTCATTGACCATAATTCATTTTTAGAGTTATCCTATGTTGTCACTTTCACTCTAAGAAGCCTCTCTATGATCAATTCCATTGCAAGTCTTACAATGAGAATCTGTCAATCATATGCATAGTTGGAGGGCCTAACTACAATGACTTGAACCAACCATTTTCTTCACGATATTATTGGCCTTCTTGACTTTAGCCAGGAGTGTTGATGCTTTTAGTCCATAACATGGGCTCATGTAAGCCCTTGGTCTTTCAGTCATTTCCTCTTAATTTTCCTATTTTGGATTTCTATTTTCCTGAAGTGATTTGTGGTCATTTTTGAGGGATTTTATGTTATTATGATAAATTTGGATGATGCCAAAACATTAATTAACCATGTGGATTATACATCACTTATGGAGAGTAAACCAGTGTATATCAACATCAGGTGCAATCTCCCTAGATCTTTATTTTTTATATATGTGTTTTAAATCACACTTGTTAATTTACTGATCATCAAGATTGCGAACTATGAAATAATGTTGATTTTACCAAATTGTATGATCTTGAATGTATATTAAAATACTAGTCAAGGTACCAGGTATATCCAAACTCAATTTTTTTGTACTGATTAAAGAAATAGAGCTATTATTTAAAATTGTATAAGTAATGTGGCTTTAATGGTTTTATTTACTATTTTATTTGAACAATGGAAGTTGTGATGTTATCGAGATGAAATAGTGTATCCATAAAAATTCTTGTGGGTGCAACACAACCTAGATATTATTTGTGCAATTTGTATACACTTTCTTGTCACATGTAGCTAGTGTTCTTTTTCAAATGGTGATAATCTTGTTTGTTTGGGAAACAACAACTCTAATAGGTAGGTGGAAATTTATACCAAAATCCTTATAGTTGTGACATAACATTGAATCTTCAATTGAAAGTAATTGCAGCATTTATTTTTTAAAGAAAGAATAATATATTTAATTTTCTATACAATGAAAAGAGCTTCTAATTTATTTTTTAATTTTTAAAATCTTTTGACTTTTTTTACTTGGATGGAATTTCTATTTATTAGTTTGTTTATGTAGTTGTTTAAAGACATTAAGTGTGAAATGTAATGGTTCATAAGCTCTTTAACATTCAAAGGCTTTTATGTGGCTCCAATATTTATGACTCTATTTAATGTAGGATGAGATGATATATTATAGATCTATTAGGCTTCTTGATTTGAAAAATTCTAAGAGAAATAACTAATCTGATATGTTCTAGCAATTTGGTGAACTCAATATTATATATAATGTTATTTAGATTACTTTTTGTTAGTATAGTTTCATGTCACAATCTAACACAATTTCCCATCTACTTAGCTTTGCAGAGAAGCAAGTGATTTAATTACACTATGGTGAAATAATTTTCCATCATTTTGTTCTATGAGGAAATTAACAAATGTTGAAGAAAGTAGTTACCCTATAGAAACCCTATCTAATTATTTATAGAAAACACTTTTGATAAAGAAGATAGATTTCAGAAAGTTCAAATAAAGTAGTAGTTTACTTACCCACCAATTTATATGTAACTTCAAATCTCTATTAATATGCACCTTAACAAACAATGACATATATGGAATCTTAGTAACATTTCATCTTCATTTGCACTCTTTTCCTTATAAAATCAATGGAATGGGTAGTATTGAGGAAAGAATCTAATTGGTACGACAAGATTTCAATGTCCTCTATTTGTCTTTATGATATATTATCTTTATTAACTTTAGGAGCCTTATAAATCTTTGAAGTAGTTTATTTAGAGATAATGATTTTTAATCTAAGAATGAACAAGCAATAAATACTTTGTCTTTCCTCAAGAATCAAATGAAAATGTCATAATTACTGGTTTTTTTTGGAAGACACAAGTCTTTCTATGATGATTTATTTTGTTTATAACTACAATAATACTTCTTTTCTTCATTTTTTACAATGACAATGTTCTTGCTTCAATATTTTTTAAAGAATATTACATTTAATACAGAATAGCTATGGAACAATCTATTTCAACCTCCATTAGGTAAGAGCTTGACTATGATATCAACCTCCATAATACAATCTACTTTGAAAAAAATCTTGGTGTGATTCTGAAACTCCTCATTTTAAAATATTATCTTAAACTATAATCCCGCTTCAATCTTTAATTACAAACCTGACCTATTAAGTGAAGTGTGGATTATTATTATTTTTTTCATTTTATTAGTAGCTCTATTATTATTATTCTTTTGGAAGTTTAAACAAATAGTACATGATGACATAATTTAAGATCTGTAATAAGTTCAATATTTTCTTCTTTTAAAATATTATCAAGTTAGTGATTACAAATTTGTTCCGGAATCACTCATTATTAAACATGCAAATATTATTTATATTTCCTCATCCTTCACAATCAATATTTTCTTCTTTTAAAATATTATCAAGTTAGTGATTAACATTACAGATCTTAAATTATGTCACCCTGCCCTATTTGTTTGAACTTCTAAAGAACAATAATAATAAAGCTACTAATAAAATGAAATGACTGAATGAATGAATGAAGGAGTTTTAATGACATCCATGAGACCAGCAGTCTAAGGGAACATGAAAGAACCAAAGTTTAAACCGTTTGCTGAAGTTTCTCCAAGTAGGCCCTTTTGATGTGGATCCTCATTAGGAAGGTAGTTGTTTTGTGTAAGTTTGCCTTGTCAAATAGCTTAGTCAAACTATTCCCCTGTAAGTTATCTTCATACCAACTGTGAATGTCCTCATAAGCAACACATTCCTTGATAAAATGCCACTCTATTTCAACCACCCCTTTGCTACAAAAATCGCACGTTCTTTCTTTCCACATTTCTTTGGGAACTTTCCATCTACCAATTTCGCACCGTAAATGGTGAGAGTTGGTCCTCAGCTGAGCAATCAAAATTTTTGCCTTGCCTTTAATTGTGGAGCTTAAATACTCTTAATCACCATGGTCCCACTTGGGATTAAATTCTTTGACATAGTGAGTGTTTTTTTTCCCTTCATGCTTTGTCCACATGGTAGTTTTGAATTTCTCTAACACCCACCTTTTTATCTCAATGTTAGTGTTTGGACACTCATGGGGATTTATGTTCCATTTGTTTAACCACTTTCTATTTTGTTTCTTCCACGTCTTTTTCCTCTGCTCTAGATCTTCCACCACTACCATTCTAGGCTAGTGGTGCATATCCATATTACCCACTTTTTTAAATTAGCATAGCATGCGTATAATTGTTGAGGCTTCAATCGGGAACATACAAGCCTCCGCCAAGAGGATCTCATAAGGAACCGTAGACTTGACCTTGAGGTTACTAGTGATAAGATGCTTTTGGATTCTTTCTATTTACTGCCATTTGAGATTTGACATGCTACTCCCCCAAACCTCACACCCATATAGAATAACCAGAATCACCAAGCGACCAAAGAGAGTCTTCCTAGTCTTCCAATTCCACAACTCACCTTTCCTGCATCTATTTTGAAGGAGGTAAGAGGATTTACAACTCTCTTGTATTATTTTTGATCTGCATGTCTCCTAACTTAACCTATAGTTGAAATCAATTCCCAGGTACTTGTACTCTTCCACAGTCTCTAAAGGGCTGCCCTAAAAAATAAAAGTATGCTGCTATTTTTTCTTCTTCAAAGAAAAGATCATGATTTTAACCTTAGAGGCATTAACTTGCATTCCCACCTCCTAGAAAAAGAGCTCCAAATTTTTCAAATGTTCTCTCAATCCATGACCAGACTTAGCAATAAGAATAAGGTCATCAACATATAAAAGAAACCTCACCACATAACCTGCCAACTGAATGCCATCCCCATTGGCCTTGCTTAACCACTCCTCCAATTTATCGATGTAGAGACCAAACAAAGTAGGGGATAAAGGGCATCCCTATTTGACACCTATGTCACTCCTGAAGCATTTAGACAAGCCCTCCTTCTAATTTTGGCTTTGACCTATTCGTACAACTTATAAACCACAACCCTTAACTCTATTGGGACCTCTAACTCTTCCATTTCGTGCCATAATTTATCTCTAGGAACAGTGTCAAAAGCCTTCTTGAAGTCCACAAAATAGCAAAAAGCTTCTTCCCCCCATTTGTCCCAAATTTTTTTGATGAAATGCCTTAGAGTGATGTAGTGGTCAATAGTAGAATGTTTTGGTCTAAATCCCGCTTGTCCCTTTTCTCTCTTCTCTTCTTTTTCTAACCAATCACTGATTCTGCATTCTAACATACTCCCAAAGAGTTTTCCAAGAAGGGGATTCACCATAATGGTATGATAATTAGAGGGGCTATTAATGTCACCACTCTTATGAAGAGGAATAATGATGCTGGTAGTCCACTCCATAGGTAAGTTGTCCCTATTAACCGTGTTGAAGATATCCTTGATGTGCGGGACCAAGAGTTCCACTCCCCATTTCAAAAATTCTACCTGTAGCCCATCAATATCTTTTTCTTTACCATTTTCCAATTTCTTTATACCCAGTTTGATGTCCTCGATAGAAAATAGCTCAGTTGAAGTATTAATTATAGGTGGACTATCTGACCTATTTGGTCTTTTGTATAACAACTTAGCATATTGTAGCCATTGGATATCTGTGATATTATTTTCTACTTGTTTTCTCTTCTACTACAATCCTCTCCAAAAGCCTTTAAGATTATGTTTCCATAAAGAGATTAGTTGTTTCCTTTGGTCAGTCACATAACCCTCTTTTTTGGCTTTTATCAGTTGCTCATAAGCATTGATGTTTTCTTTGCTAGACTCTCCCTTTGTAAGATCTCTTTTCACCACCTTACATTCTTCATCATACCAGGGCCGATTAGTTGGGAAGGTGTTTGATATGCTCCTCCTTGGTCTAGATCTCTTACACTCCCTTAGGGCACTATGAATTATCAGATCCAACATGCTTCTATTCAAGTGCTCACTCTCACCTTTGTTTTCTTTGGGATCAGTGTTGTTGTTAGTCAGCTCAAGCTGTCGTTTAAGAGTAGCATAAAATAACTCATGATTTTCCTAATTTATAAGTATCTTACCTTGTTTATTACCTTTTAGCTCAGTGCCTTGGGTTTTCCTCTTTTGTTCCCCCCTTGAATTAACACCATATTTGATAAAAAGAGGCATATGATCAAAATTTAATTCCGTAGGGCAGTTCTCAATCCCGAAGTTCGTCAACTTGGGAATGGATTTTTTAGAGCATATTATATAATCCATGACACTTTTCCCATTGTATATTTTACATGTGATGCTGCTTGATCATGGCCAATGCCTCATGCCATTGCATATAACCAAACCATGGAGACTACAAAAACCCAACAGTTCTTCCCCAAAATGCAAAACACTGTCATTCTCATCTTGTGACATCCTTTTGGTGTAGTTATCTTCCCTCTCCTCCATCCACAAGGGGGTTACTATCCTCTTCCATCTCGATGTCCAACTAAATAGATTGATTACTTGTCCTAGCATTAAAATCCCCCATTAGGATTATGTCTCTCATAAAGCTAAAAGCCAAAATATCTTTTTCAAAGCTGCAGAAGGGTCTTCATTGTCAAGATTTATTTTCTTGTAAAATCTTGAGCTTTTAGGTGTGAAGTGGCAAGAAGCCAACTATGTAACCAACCCACAATCATCAATTTTTAACCATATAAACTTCTTGTTTGTGACACAAGGGAGGATATAGAGAGGGGCCAAAGGCTCACCCTAACTAGATCCACCTTGCAGAACAACACACGGAAGCAACAAAACACAAAAAGTGTGAGAGAGAATGCAGATACTTTGATATATTATCTTCAAATTGATTCATACATGTTGGGCTATAAGGCCTTCCCAGTTTAGGCCAGATATTACAATCAAGTACAAAAGTCCTCCAACATGCGAGGATCTGCCCACAATCTCTAATCTTCTATCTTCTATCCCCTATATTCTATCCCCAAAACCCCTCCTAAAACTCTAACCCAACAACTACATTTATACAAGAGGCTATTGAGCCAAGTCTGCCTTCAAATCCATAATCAATAAAAGGAATGACTAGATCTAGGTCCACAAGCTTCCTAATGATGGATACCAACATTAAATCTGTGACCCAAATTAAATGCACAAGTCGGCCTAAAATAATCCAAAATAAACAACTCAGTAAGCAAAGAAACCAAACGCCAAACAAGCATCACCGAGTGCCAGGGAAATTCACTAAGCACCAGAGAGATAACTGACCAACACTGGTGAACAAAGGAAACTGAGCAACACTGAACCAACTCGGTCAAAGCAGGAACCGAGCAACACAAAAAAACTCAACTATGTTTTTAGTGACATAGGATTGCCAAGGACCCAAGATGCTCCTACATTAGACACCTAGGGTTTTTTGAAATGATTCTCTGAATCATGAAATAGGTATGATCCGAGCTGCATCCAACTCAGACTATGAAATCCATGAACTATCTTCGATCAGTCTATTCTTCCACTTTACTAGATATTCCATATATTGTTTTCCTCTTTTACTTTTACCAATTCTTTGCTCCAAAATATTTTCAACTTCTTCATTATGCTTCTTAGGATAATCCATCGGTATTGTCATGTCTTCATCAGGTTCATGAAACTCATACAAAACAACGATGTTGAATATAGGTGATATATCCATGTCATCAGGTAACTCAATCTCATATGCATTTCCACTATCAATTTTTCTCAAAATCTTGCAAGGTCCAAACTTCTTCATCTTCAGTTTCCCATATGTTCCAACAATAAATCTACCTCTCTTCAAATGAACCATCACTTCATCACCAACATCAAAAGTCTTATGTCTCCTTGATCTATCAGCTTTGTCTTTGTATTTCTAATTACTCTTTTCTAGCTTAAACTTCACATCTTCATGTAATGTATTCATGTGCTCAACAAATTTTACTCCCTCAACACTTCTCTTTCTTTCATCAGCAATGTCTCTCAAATCTAATATACCTCTTGGTTGTGTGACATTTACAATCTCAAAAGGTGTTTTTCCAGTACTCCTATTCACTGAATTATTATATGCAAACTCTGCTTGTGCCAACATAGAATCCCAATTACTCGGTGTGTCTCCAACTAAAAATCTCAAAAGATTTCCCAAAATTCTATTCACAACTTCTATCTGTCCATCAGTTTGTGGGTGAAATGTAGAACTATATTTCAACTTTATACCAAACTTTCTCCAAAGAGTCTTGCAAAAGTATCCAACAAATTTACTATCTCGGTCATAGATAATACTCCTTGGTAATCCATGCAATCTGACAATTTCCTTAAAGAAAAGATCTACTACATGTGCTGCATCTTATGTCTTTCTACAAGGTAAAAAATGCGCCATTTTAGAAAATCTATCCACAACAACAAATATAGAATCATTACCTCTTACTGTCTTCGATAGGACAAGAACAAAATCCATACTGATGTCAATCCAAGGTTTCTCAGGTACAATAATCGGTGTATACAATCTATTATTATGACTTACTCCTTTTTCAATTTGACAAACTCCACAACTTTTCACAAATTTATGAACATCTTTATACAACTGTGGCCAAAAGTATTTCTCCTTAAGAAAATTCAATGTCTTATCAACACCAAAATGTCTAGCCAAACCACTACTATGTTTCTCCTTTATCAAATTACTTCGCATTGGTCCTCTCGGTATACACAACTGAATACCTTTGAACAACATACCTCCTTGCATAAAATATTCATCCCATTTAGTACTTGGTTGGTCTTGAATAGGTGCTCTGCACTTTCTCCATAGCTCCAAAAAATCAGGATCAAATTCATAAGAATCTCTCATGTCATCAAAGCCTAGAACTTCAATTTTCATCTCTGTCATCAAAGATCTTATTCTACTCAATGCATCAGCAACTCAGTTAGTGACTCCACTCTTATGCTTTATCACAAATGTATAACTCTACAAATACTCAACCCATTTCATGTCTCTAATTCAACTTATTCTGACTACCCAAATATTGTAAAGCCTTATGATCAGTATACAACACAAATTCACTCAGCATCAAATAATGTATCCATTTCTTCAATGCTTGAACAATAGCATAGAATTCTTGATCATACACTGAATATTTCCTTTTTGCATCATTCAACTTTTCACTAAAGAAAGCAATAGGTTTACCTTCTTGACTCAACACAGCTCCAATTGCACTACCACTTGCATCACATTCCACTTGAAATACCTTATTGAAATCAGGCAATGCCAAAATAGGCAATTCAATAACCTTTTGCTTCAGGGTCTCAAAACTTTCATCAGCTCCATGTGTGCACTTGAATTCTCTTATGTCTCCTCTTATAGTTTTAGTCATAGCATTACAAATTGAATTGAAATTCCTAGTGAACTTTTGGTAAAAACTTGCCAAACCATGAAATGATCTTACCTCACTAGCGTTCTTAGGTGTAGGCCAATTCAAAATAGCTTCAACCTTTTCAAGATCTATTTTCAAACCATCATCTGAAATCACAAATCCCAAATACACAATCTCTTCTTTCATGAATGAACACTTTTTCATATTTATCAGCAACTTTTCTTCTTTCAATCTCTTTAAAACTTGTCTAATATGCAACAAATGTTCTTCTTTGGTCTTACTAAATATCAAAATATTAGGGTATGTGCAAGATCATGAGGGGCCAAACTATGCCCTTAAGTGGCAATGAAAAATCAGCAAATCAAGGTTAGTCAACTTGAGGTGAAAATTTCAACTAGCTATCAACCTAATATCAAAAAGTTGTAAGAATAGAATCTATAGAAAATTGAATTTAGTTTCTAAACTACTAGGCCTTTTTTGAAAAAAAGTTAGTATGATTGGTGAAAAGTATAGATTTCAATGCAGTAGTACAAAAATTTCTGGAAAAAAATAAGAAGTAGGTGTATGTCTGACCACCTTAATCATAACCAAATGATAATATTTTATTATAAGATTTTATATATAAGTGGTAGACTCATGTCCAGATGTGATGCATATTTTTTTGTAATTTTATTCCAAAAAAAATAACTAATTATGAATTTTCTGCTACAACATTTTTAGAATAAAAAAAATCTCATGTCGACCACCTTAACTCATTCAAAACTTTACAAAATTCAAATTATTATGTTTCCTTATAGTAGGCGAAGCATAGAATGTGACACATTTTTCAGATTTCAAAAATGGTATACCATCTAAAAGTTATAGTCATTTTTCAATCAGTATATAAATCAACACTTTAGACGTAACTCAATTAGAAAATAACTAATACCAAATTCAAAATTTGACAGTAATTATATTGATAGAAAAAGCTGATAATCTCGTTAAGATCGCCTTTTCGTTTCATCAAATTTAGGTGAAAAAAAAGTCGTCAGCTACATGGTCGAAGTCTGGAACTTAGAGAAACAGGGGAAAAACACGTTTTTGAGACATTTCAATAGTTGACCATGTAGGTTTGGTGCACAAAGCAATACCGAGCCTAATCAGGTACCCGAAAAGGCCGGTAGAATTTTGATTTTTCACTTTTCCCTCCCCTTTCTCCCTCCCATTTCTCCATCCTTCATATGATTATATATATTAGATTATATCACAATCTAAAACTATATATTAGATTATATATTATATATATTAAATATTATATAATATCAATTATATATTAAATATTATATAATATACATTTTACAATAAATTTTATTTGATATATATTAATATTAAATGTTACATTATATATCATATATTATATATATTATTTTATATGTATAATATATATTAATATGTATTTTACAACTATGTACGAAAGGTTGGAAGATTGCAGAAAAATAATGGATGGCCATTGAAAGAAGCAAAGGAAATCAATCAGCCATTTAAAAAATTCATGGGTGGCCATTGAGGAAGAGAGAGAGTGAGAAGGTGGTGGGGGCTAAGAGAGGAAGAGAGAGAGTGAGAAGGTGAGGAGAGAGAGAGAGAGAGAGAGAGAGAGAGAGAGAGAGAGAAGGGGAAGGAGAGAGAGAAGGGGAAGGGGAGAGAGTAGGAGAGAGATAGAGAAGGGGAAGAGGAGAGAGAGAGAGAGAGAGAGAGAGAGAGAGAGAGAAGGGGAAGGATAACCAATTCATTACAATATTAATCAGTAAGGAGCAAGGAAAACTTAAATATTATCACAGCATGCATTAGAAATCCAAATTCTAGTTACCCAAGTTTTAAGAAAAGTGAGTAAGGTCCTGGATAGGGACATTACAGATCCACACACTGTTCAGTAGATACCTCCAAGAATCCACATACATGGGAGTAGGTTTGAAGTAAGACTAAGATTGTTTATCGGCTCAAAAATATTATTGTGTTGTACTTCTGATTATCATCCAATGATTGGATGTGAAATTCACAAAGTTGATTATATTACCACTAGTTCTATTTCAAATTCTAGAAAAAATGTATATTTGACATATGTTCATAAATTTCAGTCAGCACCATTTTAAAATAACACATCAGCTTATTTTTACACATTGAGAATATCATCAATAGGAATTGAACTGAAATTGAAATAGGTCATAGGAAATAAATGCCCCAACTATTTGTTGTCTTCTGCATTTTGAGTTTCTTATTACAATCAAGAGAAGAATATTACTCTCCAAATGGTTTTGTACAATAACATTTGTACTTCCTCTTTACAAATATTTCTTCCCTCATCTTGTTGCCTATTAATACCAACAAAGTGAATCTAGGCATTTCTGCCATGTAATGGGAGAAAAATGGTTTCCTAATTGATATGTGTCTAAATAATACATGTAAGAACCTTTTCTTTGATATTGCTCACTAACCCTTTACAACAGAAAATGTTTACAAAAACTAGCATGTACTTGCATGAGGAAATTATATTTTATAGAAATACCCCATAGAAGCAGCTATCAAGCCGCTCAAAAAGTAGTAACTGATAGCAAGTGGGATAATGCAGATGGTTAAATAAACCACTATCTTCTTTACTCAAGCAACATCTAGTTCATCTTCTTGACTGGGGCATGCTTGGGGATAGACAATCTCTATTTAAACTCAACTCTCTGGAAGCAGTAATATTTGTCAGTGGAGGAGATACACCCATTAGATCTGCAATAACTTTATGCTCACTGGAATTTCCATTTCTCTTCAATTGGGATACTCTTTCCAAAATTTCATCTACCCTTTTACCAATTTGGGAAATCAATGGATCTATTTGTGAACCTCCAAGGTGTTGGTCACCTAAATGAGAACCTTGAGATGAATCAGGAACTTCTCTATGAAAGAGATCATCACCTTGAGAAGCTCTCCACTTGTCAGTTGAATTAAAACCTTGGACCATAGATGGCTGCCCTTTGTTGTAAAATGAGGAGTGAGATTGCCTTGCCAAAGGTGGCAATGAACTTACATTTGAGGGATAATGCCCAACATGAGTAACCTGGTTTCCCAAGTCCTGTAAATGCAAGGCCATTGATGAATAGGCATTTCTAATAGAAATATTTGTGGTGCTAGAATGAAGTGCATGACCAAATTCTTTATCTGCTAATAAACTAATTTGAGGCTTCATTTCACATTGCTCTATGGATAATTCCATAGCACTTGTTACTTCTCTATCTTAATTTTTTGTGTCAGTGTACATGTGCACTGAAGAGCTTCTGTCACTACTTGAGCTACTAGCAGATGGTGAGTACTCATCATCATCATGTGACATAGGCTCACATGCATATCTTACTTCTTTACTTTGCCGCTTTCCCCTCCCTAGCTCTTCCTCCTTATCTATAACTTCTATCATGGGTCCAAGAAGCTCTTCCCACCCTTTCCCATTAATATGTAAATTTTTTTTTCTATAACAATATTTTTTGCATATATTATGATATTGATCCAATTTGATGCACCTTCACTATTTGATCCATACTTCCTAGGGGTCCTAGTATGCCTTATCACACGTTAGGACCCCTAGGAAGTCCGCATGACCCCTATGGACACATTGGAATGCTCAAGTGTGTCTTAAGGGGTCCTATAACCCCTTTGGACACACTTAAGCATTCAAATGTGTCAAAAGGGGTCATGGCGGCTTCCTAGGGGTCCTAGTACACCTTATCACACATTAGGACCCCTAGAAAGTCTAGATGACCCCTATGGACACATTGGAATTCTCAAGTGTGTCTTAAGGGGTCCTATGACCCCTTCAGACACACTTGAGTGTTCAAATATGTCCATAGGGGTCATGGGGACTTCCTAGGGCTCCTAGTATGCCTTATCACATGTTAGGACCCCTAAGAAGTTTGCATGACCCCTATGGACACATTAGACACATCAAGTGTGTCTTAAGGTGTCCTACGACCCCTTTAGACACATTTGAGTCTTCAAATGTGTCAAAAGAGGTCATGGGGACTTCCTAGGGGTCCTAGTACGCCTTATCATGTGTTAGGACCCCTAGGAAGTCCCCATGACCCCTATGGACACATTGGAATGCTCAAGTATGTCTTAAGGGGTCCTACAACCCCTTTACACACACTTGAGCATTCAAATGTATCAAAAGGGGTCATGGGGACTTCCTAGGGGTCCTAGTATGCCTTATCATGCGTTAGGACCCCTAGGAAGTCTACATGACCCCTATGGACACATTAGACACATAAAGTATGTCTTAAGGTGTCCTACAACCCCTTTAGATACATTTGAGAATTCAAATGTGTCAAAAGGGGTCATGGAGACTTCTTAGGGGTCCTAGTACACCTTATCATGTGTTAGGACCCCTAGGAAGTCCATATGACCCCTATGGACACATTAGACACATCACGTGTGTCTTAAGGGGTCCTACGAGCCCTTCGGACACACTTGAGCATTCAAATGTGTCAAAAGGGGTCATGGAGACTTCCTAGGGGTCCTAGTACACCTTATCACATGTTAGGACCCCTAGGAAGTCCCCATGAACCCTATGGACACATTGGAATGCTCAAATGTATCTTAAGGGATCCTACGACCCCTTCAGAAACACTTGAGCATTCAAATGTGTCAAAAGGGGTCATGGAGACTTCCTAGGGGTCCTAGTATGCCTTATCATGCGTTAGGACCCCTAGGAAGTTTGCATGACCCCTATGGACACATTAGACACATCAAGTGTGTCTTAAGGGGTCCTACGACCCCTTCAGACATACTTGAGCATTCAAATGTGTCAAAAGGGGTCATGGAGACTTCCTAGGGGTCCTAGTATGCCTTATCACATGTTAGGACCCCTAGGAAGTCCCCATGACCCCTATGGACACATTGGAATGCTCAAGTGTGTGTTAAGGGGTCTTACGACCCCTTCAGATACATTTGAGTGTTCAAATGTGTCAAAAGGGGTCATGGAGACTTCCTAGGGGTCCTAGTACACCTTATCACACATTAGGACCCCTAGGATGTCCACATGATCCCTATGGACACATTAGATACATCAAGTGTGTCTAAAGGGGTCCTATGACCCCTTCAGACACACTTGAGCATTCAAAGGTGTCAAAAGGGGTCATGGGGACTTCCTAAGGGTTCTAGTATACCTTAGCACATGTTAGGACCCCTAGCAATTCCCCATGACCCCTATGGACACATTGGAATGCTCAAGTGTGTCTTAAGGGGTCCTACAACCCCTTCAAACACATTTGAGCATTCAAATGTGTCAAAAGGGGTCATTGAGACTTCGTAGGGATTCTAATATGCCTTATCACATGTTAGGACCCCTAGGAAGTCTTCATGACCCCTATGGACACATTAGACACATCAAGTGTGTCTTATGGGGTCCTATGACCCCTTCAGACACACTTGAGCATTCAAATGTGTCAAAAGGGGTCATGGGGACTTCTTAGGGGTCCTAGTATGCCTTATCACATGTTAGAACCCCTAGGAAGTCCCCATGACCCCTATGGACACATTGGAATTCTCATGTGTGTCTTAAGGGGTCCTATGACCCCTTCAAACACATTTGAGCATTCAAATGTGTCAAAAGGGGTCATGGAGACTTCCTAGGGGTCCTAGTACACCTTATCACACGTTAGGACCCCTAGGAAGTCCCCATGACCCCTATGGACACATTGGAATGCTCAAGTGTGTCTTAAGGGGTCCTACGACCCCTTCAGACACACTTGAGTGTTCAAATGTGTCAGAAGGGGTCATGGGGACTTATTCAGTATAGTTAGACCGCTGACATTAGGAGTTTGTAGAAAAATCTTGTGCTACATACTTTCAAGAGGACTTGGGTTGAAACTGTCTGTCATCAAATAAACTGTGCAGGTATTTTTTTGAATACATTATATATATATAATATATTATATACATTAGTATATAATACATTAATATATATAGATATAGATATAGATATAGATATAGATATATATATATATATATATATAATATATATATATATATATATATATATATATATATATATACATATACATATATATATATATACATATACATATATATATATATATATATACATATACATATATATATATATATATATACATATATACACATATACATATATATATATATATACATATAATATATATTATATATATACATATATACATATATATACATATATCTATATATATATATATGTATATATATATATATATATATATATATATATATATATATATATATATATATATATATATATATATATATATATATATATATATATATATATATGTATATATATATATATAACCCATTTTATATGTAAAAGTTCAATATTTTCATTTTCTCCTGCCCTTTTTTTATTTGCCTGGAAAATATCAGGTACCTGATTTTTGACTGGTCATATTTGACCAAAATATTCCCTGTCCCCATAGACCAGACAAGCACAGGATTTTAGAATTTTTCACGTGTTGTAGGAAAAAAAAATGTGATTTGGGGCCCATTTTTTTTTTGTCAACTTGTGGTCTCACCATGGGAAGCAACAGTTGTCAAAAGGCTAAACGGAAGAGGAAGGTGATGAATGAAGAAATTTAAGCATATAGGGAAAAAGATAGGGAAAATCACCAAAGAAGGAGAGAAGGTATGTTAAACATTAATCAAGGTGACCTCGTAAATGTAGTTGCAAGTGAAGAGGATGTTGAATTTGAAAATAATATGGAAATTAATTTTGTGAATGAAAATGTAGATTTGGGGAATGACAATGAATGGAATGAAGATGAAAATGTACAGATGGAGATTGAAAATTTAGACTTGGGGAATGAAAATATTGAACAAGAACCACATGAACGTTACACATCTCCAAATTATATGCGAAATGAAGTCCCTTGCAATAAAGATAATCAATCTTCAAATTCAGGGCTTTCAAGAACACCTAAATGGTTAATTGAAATTGAGGAGAACATTATGAATAATTGGGAAGGAAAGAGGTCACATAAAACCATTAGGTTGTGGGTTTCAAGACTTTATGATCAATTTTTTTGGAAACAAGACATTAGTTGAGCAATGTCAAATTTTTGTGCAGTTGTTAAAGATGCAAAAGATGAGACCTGTGCTTGTGAAATTGAAGATTTGTGTTAACAAGAAAATGGAGAGAAATACCATTGTTGTGAAGAATCTTTTCAATGCTCTCAATAGCATTGGGAAGACTAGTAGAGAAAAAGACAAGAGAGTTTCTCGAAGGATTATTACAACCTCCTTAGTAAGTCATCAATTGAGAAAGGCTCGTTTGATGAGACAAACTTGTGTTGACTTCAATATAGACCATAAAACTTTGGGTAGAGCACTTGTAAGAAGAGAAAGACTTGATGATCCGCTTCAAATTGATACATGGGCTTATGGTGGGATACTTCTACATTTCGATAAGAAGCTAATAGATTTTGTCAAGGATGAAATTCAAGAATTTTGGGATGCTAACTCAAGAGTGTCACCAAATGTGAAGGATGTCTTGAAGTTGAGAGTTGGCAATTGAGACTGCACTCCACATCCTAAACATTATGTGGAGTTAAGTTAAACAATGTTGTATAAAAAAATTTGTGAGACACATCCAACATTGAAAATATCACAAAGGTCTTTTGAATTTGTGAAGCCATTTTATTGTGTACCCCTTAAGATTCAGAATACATGTTGTTGCAAATATCATGTTGAGTTTTCAATGCATCATGAATTATTACAGTCCATTCATTCTACTTTGCATACTAATGAAATGCTAGAGGATTGTGGTGCAAGTGGTCTTCCCAAATCATCAAGAAACTTGCTAGATCGATTTTTATGTCATAGAGATGATGGTTGTTTATTTTATAAAAAAGATTACTTAAATGCCATGTGCTCAGAATGTGGTGGCTTGTCCAAGTTTAGAACATGTTTTCATGAGGGTTTGGAACACAATTTTGGAAAGACACTCGTAAAAAAAGGTATATGAAAAAGTGAAATATACATTGAAGAGTGGAGGTGAAGGCTCTAGATGTGAGTTAGTTGCAAAAGAATACAATGTTGCTGATTTTATCTCAGATTTCAAGACAAATATTTTTTACAAGTATGCAAGGCATAGTCACAAGTCTCAATGGTTGGATCAATAATTCAGGACATGTAAGGACACTTTCCCCATTGGAACTATTATATCTGTTGTAGACTTTGTGGAGAACTATACATTGCAGCCCTAAAATGAGACTCAAGCTCAATATTACAATTCCATTTAGGTTGCTATTTTTGTACACATCACATATAGACATTCCCCTGATAGCACAAAAGATGAGCAAAAGATAATCAGAGAGTACCATTTTTATATGAGCGACGACAGGTCTCACTCTCATGAGTTTGTTCAACATTGTTTCCAGAACTATTTTGACTTCTTGTAGGACAATGGTATTGCTATGGATAGGCATCTCATTTGGTTGGATAATTGCATCGGTCAATTTAAGAATGCCATAATGTTTTATTGGTTGTGTAGAATGCATGTGGAGAGAGGTGTACCTCATAGTTGGAGTTTTTTTGAGTCAGGGCATGGGAAAGGGGAGCATGATGGAGCAAGTGCATGTGTGAAGAGCTCTAGTTAAAGAGCAACTGAGGATTTTAGGAGTTGTACTTCTTGATGCTCATTCTATTGTTGATTGGTGTACTTTAGCATTGTCACAGGGGGGACTCTTGATTCTACAATGCATAGATTCTTTTGGTTGGTTGAGGAGGGAACTATAGGAGATAGATTGGATTGTCAAACAGTGAAAGACTCTTCAAAAATGCATTCATTTTGAAGCTCCAATAGTAGTATACATGGACCATTTGGACACGAGAGTTGGCTTGTTTTTTCCCCATGTGTTTTTAGTATGATTGGGATCATTGTGAGTCAAGTCAGTGGGTGGATACATGGGTTCCATAGTATCTAACTCCTTTATCTTTGACACTCTCTATAAGAAATGATGACATGTACACTTCAGTTGAGTATGACCATCTTTCAGATCTTCTAAAGCCAGGAGATGTTTTTGCATTGCTTGCACCACAGGGGAATGATGAGAGGTTAGATTATTGGTTAGCACGTTGTGTATGAGGTAAATAGAAGCTTGTACAACTGATGACAGATGGTGATGGGTTCAAAAAATATATAGAAGTTAAACCTCAAACATAATAATCTGAATATTACAAATAATTAAATTTTAGTAGAGTGTCGACTGGCTTAATCATGATTAGTTTCACAGTTCAAATTTCAAACATACCACTAACAGTCATTGCAACAGAGCTGGGTCAAGAAAATAAGTGTGCATGCTTTCCCATTTGGGTCTTCTCTTGTTTCAGAATGAAAACCTAATTGTTTCCACTGTAGATAAGGACATGTTCCCAAGGACTAATTACTCAATCTGTAAAACACAACTACTTATAGGCTTCCTAGTGTACCATAATGCATTGTGTGTTTTATGGTCTGCAAGTGATGTGCTTTCTGAGTTTGCATGGGAGAGTAAAAGGGTTAATTTTTTTGTTACTGAAAATGGTGTGGACTATAAGTTGGTGGTTCACTTTCATGACATTATAAACATGAGTGACAAACCCATTCCACCCACGGAGTCACTGGAACGCTTGCGAACACGCTCGACCCAAGTGACCCCAAGGTGCACTAAGCACGATTGGTAGTGATCTTTCGAGGCTTGTATCTTGGACCTCATGAGAGGTATCAAAAAACCATCAGGGGCTACAGGATCATGATTTTAAGGTCTAAAATAACCTCTCTCTATTTTTGGCAATTCAACTTCGTTTGCATTTGGCAAGGCAATCTTAGTCGATGCCAAAACTTGCAGTGAGGGTCAGTTGAAAGTAGCTCTGCAGTGTATCTTTCAAACGATCTATCCTGGGATCGAACCATCTGCTCCATCAGCTCTGGTTGGTCAGGTAAACACTAGTGACAACCCCGTTCTTCCCACAGAGTCACTGGAACGCTCACGACCATGCTCGACCCAAGTGACCCCAAGGTGCACTAAGCATGATTGGGCAGTGATCTTTCGAGGCTCGTATCTCAGACCTTGTGAGAGGTATCGACAAACCATTAGGGGCTACAGGATTATGATTCTGAGGTCTACAATAACCTCTCTCATTTTTGGGTGATTTGACTTCGTTTGCATTTGGCAAGGCAATCTCAATCGATACCAAAACTTGTAGTGAGGGTTAGTTGAAAGTAGCTCAATAGTGTATCTTTCAAACCGTCAGTCCTAGGATTGAACCATCTACTCCATTAGCTCTAGTTGGCTGGGTAAATGCTAGTGACAACCACGTTCCACCCATGGAGTCACTAGAATGCTCGCGACCACGCTCGACCCAAGTGACCCCAAGGTGCACTAAGCACGATTGGGAAATGATCTTCTGAGGCTCGTATCTCAGACCTCGTGAGAGATATTGACAAACCTTAGGGGCTATGAGATCATGATTTTGAGGTCTACAATAACATCTCTCAGTTTGGGGTGATTCGAATTCATTTTCATTTGGCAAGGCGATCTCAGTCGATGCCAAAACTTGCAGTGAGGGTTAGTTAAAAGTAGCTCAGCAGTGTATTTTTCAAATCATCCATCCTAGGATCAAGCCATTTGCTCCATTAGCTACGGTTGGCTAGGTAAACTCTAGTGACAACCCCATTCCACCCACGGAGTCACTGGAATTCTTGTGACCACACTCGACCCAAGTGACCCCAAGGTGCACTAAGCATGATTGGGTAGTGATCTTCTGAGGCTCATATCTCAGACCTCGTGAGAGGTATTGACAAACTATTAGGAGCTACAAGATCATAATTCTGAGGTCTACAATAACCTCTCTCAGTTTTGGGTGATTCAACTTCATTTGCATTTGGCAAGGTGATCTCAGTCGATGCCAAAAATTGCAGTGAGGGTGAGTTGAAAGTAGCTCAACAGTGTATCTTTCAAACCATCCATCCTAGGATCGAACCATCTGCTCCATCAGCTCTGGTTGGCCGGGTAAATGCCAGTGACAACTCTGTTCTACCCACGGAGTCACTAGAATGCTCGCGACCATGCTCGACCCAAGTGACCCCAAGGTGCACTAAGCACGATTGGGCAGAGATCTTCCAAGGCTCATATCTCAGACCTCATGAAAGGTATCAATAAACTGTCAAGGGATATAGGATCGTGATTCTAAGGTCTATAATAACCTCTCTCAGTTTTGGGTGATTTGACTTTGTTTGCATTTGGCAAGGCGATCTCAGTCGATGCCAAAATTTGCAGTGAGGGTCAGTTGAAAGTAGCTCAACAGTGTGTCTTTCAAACCCTCTGCTCCATCAGCTCTAGTTGGCCAGGTAAACACCAGTGACAACCCAGTTCCACCCATGGAGTCACTGGAACGTTCGCGACCACACTCAACCCAAGTGACCCCAAGGTGCACTAAGCACGATTGGGCAGTGATCTTCTGAGGCTCGTATCTTAGACTTTGTGAGAGGTATCAACAAACTGTTAGGGGCTACGAGATTGTGATTTTGAGGTCTATAATAACCTCTCTCGGTTTTGGGTGATTTGACTTCATTTTCATTTGGCAAGGCAATCTCAGTCGATGCCAAAACTTGTAATGAGGGTCAGTTGAAAGTAGCTCAGCAGTGTATCTTTCAAACCCTCTGTTCTGGCATCGAACCATCTACTCCATCGGCTCTAGTTGTCTGGGTAAATGCCAGTGACAACCCCATTCCACCCATGGATTCACTGGAATGCTCACGACCACGCTCGACCCAAGTGACCTAACAACACAAGTGCTACATTTCTATGTGGATTTAGTAAACCCCAATATGATGAGTTATATACATAGTGAGTATATACATAGTATTGAAACAATGTAGTACTAAGTGGCTCAAGTGAGTATATATAATGGTATGAAACATAAGAACATAGGAAATCTATAGAAGTTAAACCTCAAACATAATAAGCTCCATGAATAGGGTATTCTAGAATAAAGAAAAACAAATGTAACTTCAATAAGATATAATTTAAATCATAATGATAATCATAGTCAAGATATAACTTCACCATTCAATTCCATAAATATGAATAATAAATATGTATACAAAAGATGACGCAAATATAACATAAAAATGAACATGTTCTATATATAAAAAGTATCAAATGTATCAAAAGTATGTCCATATACAAATATGGCACATGCCATTTCAAAATGTTTACAAAATCAATGTTTCAAGGTGTACAATGTGGCATATATGCCATATCAAAATGTGCCAAGTGGCATCTCTAAATGACCACAAAACTAAAACTACATCCTATGACGTAGGGGGATCATCAAAATGTAGCCTCTTTGAAGAAGTGTTTGGCTCTGATTGATCCTACATAAAAAATGAGTTCAAACCCAAGTTAGATTGCTTACTTTATATGATTAACAATACCAACTCTGACCTATAAATATATATTAGCAATAATGAGATTAGTAGAGTGGTGCAACATAGAGTAATAAATCTACAAAATAGGATGAGTTGAACTAAAATTAAAACTTACATCTGGTGATCCCTCCTCTGGAATAGTGGGCTGGGTCAACAAAGATACTAAAGATTCTCGTGGGCCCTCCCTCACACTAGGAGTAAACTATGAGAGTAAAAATATTGTCAATTAGATATAAATGTACTTCATCATAACAACCTTGGTTACAAAATACAAATAACGATATGTAAAAGTCTATGTACAATCGGGCTATCACTCCGAATCGAGATGCCTGTCAGCCTAGGCTCCCGAATCCATGTCACAACATCATCGATAGCCAAACCCTATACAATAAATTCAAGTAAAATATTTATTACTAAACACAAGTGACATACATATGCATGCATAATTAATCTTAAACAATTAATTACCTTTTCTTTGTCGACACTTGATGAAGGAACCCCCTTGTGCCCCCCACTGACATCAGTTGTAGCTTGCAAGAGTACAATAAGATGACAATATATTAGTAAATGTATGAATTTTATTACTTTAATTGATAGAGATTTAAGCATGTACACAAAATGATGTCAAAAAACTAATGGGTACATAATCTATAATATACCGTATAGGCATCAAGGCCAAATAAAATGGCCAAAGCTATAGACTCATCCACCTGTCTCAACTCCTTCTGTGTCATCAACTAAACATAAATGGAAAAAATATATATACATAAGTGCATGCAATCATTAAAACTAATCTAAATAAATAAATTAAATAAGTCATGTGACAAATTTATTTATAATGTTTACTCTTGCCGTATCAACATTAGTAAGCGGCCTGAGGCACATATTCTTGCATATAATGCAAATATGGGGCTCGAATACATGTGAACTCTTGTGAGATGTCGATGCGCCAGCATCATCCACACCAGGAGACAACACTGCCCTGGTCTGCATTATCAACTAATCACTCAATAAATGAATGACCCTAATAGTCTGTGAGACAGCGTTTGCAATGATATCGGGATGCTGCACTCGAGGAGGGGGTGCGACATTAGTGGAGGGGACAAAGGTAGTGGCCTTTTTGCACTGGGCAAATGGCCTAGTCTGAGGAGCTCCTTCGCCTACACCCATGTTGGGCCTCATACTCCAATAATTAACATTGTGACCAAGCACAAACTCAGCATACAATTTTTTTATGAAATAGAAAGGGAGCTCCAAATTGCTATGGGGTGGTTTATCAAAAACCATCCACCAATGATCCCAAAAGTGTGTGCGCATTGCTTCGTTTGTGCACCATTTTATTGATAATTTAGACTTTTTGGGGTCAATTGGTAATCCGATTTTAGGATTCACAAAAAGAGAGGCTATATCTTCCTTACTTATATTCAGGGCCGCAATCCCATCATGGTCAAGCCTGTCATCAAATTGGGCGTGCATATCATCATGCCAATGAAGAGCAACATTATGTTGCTGCGTGAGTGTGTCAATATTTTCAACAATAGCATTTAATATGGCAAGCATGGGACCTAATGTAGGTATATTCTGATATGTGTTTTGGAAACTTCATATTGTGTTCAAATTATCTTGTATAAAATTTTCTAAAGATCGAGGGTTTTGAGACAGGGGATTATTTTAGGGATCGTTATTTGGTGCGGGAGGGTTATTTTCTTCATTGTTGTCAGCCATGCCTGATTGAATTAAAAAAAAATCTAAATTTCTATTTGATTTCATATATTATTACAAAAATAAATACAAAACCCTATTTCAACCAAAAAAACTATATTTAGCATCAAAATGAAATAAAACAATCAAAATCTACAAAGAATTTACTTACCGTATCCTGCGGAGATCGAATTTGTTGTTGCAGAGATAGAAATTGTTGTTGCGAAAATCAGATACCTGAAAATATCATGTTAATGATATTTGTAGCCATTTTCCAAACCCAAAACGTGAGGAGAAATGAGGAAAATGGCTCGCGGGTTTTGATTTATGCCATAGGTTTCAGGTAGCCGATATTATATCGGGTACTTGATTAGGCCTGTGCTTTGGTGTCAGGTTTTCTCAGGTATACTGATACCCAGGCCTACTAAAAAGTCAACAAGCGTTTTCATGTGCTTTTGGACAAGTGAAAAGTGAATATTTTTCACATCGGCACTTTTTGGCCCCTCATGATCTTGCACATACCCATCATCAATATATACAATCACAAACTTACCTAAGAATTTCTTCAAAACTTCATTCATCAACCTCATAAAAGTACTTGGTGCATTAGTTAAACCAAAAGGCATAACCAACCACTCATACAAACCTTCTTTTGTCTTGAAAGAAGTCTTCCATTCATCACCTTCTCTGATTCTGATCTGATGATACCCACTTTCCAAATCAATTTTAGTAAAATACTTTGCTCTGGTCAAACTATCCATTATGTCATCCATTCTCAGTATAGGAAACCTATATTTCATTGTTATCTTATTGATTTCTCTAGAATCAGTACACATTCACCATTCACCATTCTTCTTAGGTGCCAATACAATAGGTACTGCACAAGGACTCAAACTTTCTTTGATCAAACCTTTCTGCAACAATTCTTGAATCTGTCTGTTCAATTCATGATTCTCGGTAGGTGTCAATCGATGAGGTGCCTTGTTCGGTAAACTAGCTCTAGGGATAAGATCCATGCAATGATCAATGCTTCTCTTCGGTGGCAAACCATCAAGTACATTATCAGAAATAATTTCACTATACTCAGTGAGTAACTTATCAATCTCCTCAGGGACATTATCCTCTGTTTTCTTACTCAGTTTGTGAGGAATCACAATAAAACATACATCATTCTTCTTTAAATCCTTGACAAACTTTCTTCCTTCCATTAAGAAAACTTTCACAGATGTGCAAACATTACTAATAGGTTCTTCCATCAAAGGTAACAAGATTTGTCTTCTCCCATTAGCCCAAATAGTATATTTATGTAATCTCCCATCATATATAGCATGCCTATCATATTGCCAAGGTCTACCCAACAAAATATGACAACAATCCATAGGCATGATATCACATAACACCTTATCATAGTACTTTCCAATTTTCAAATTCACATCACATTGTTCACTTGCCAAGAGTGTATGCTCATCTTTGATCCATGAAATCTGATAATGCTTCGGATGTTCCAACCTTTTTGAACTACAACTTTGTGACCATCTCCTTAGATGCCAGATTCTTCGAGCTACCATTGTCAATGATTACCTTCCAAACTTTGTTAGAAACTCTACATCTGGTCTTGAACAAACTTTTCCTTACCGGATCTTCCTTTTTACCTTCATTCCAAAGTGCTCTCCTTACCATCAAGTTATTTTCCTTCTCAAGTTCATTTGGTGACTCTTCTTGCACCAAAGCATTTCTACTGCTACCAACCTTCCTACTTGCATGTGTACACTCAAATGATCTATGTCCTTCTTCTCTACAATTGTAACAAGTTCTTCGGAAACCACCTTTGTTATAACCACCTCGGTAGTTATTGCCTCTACCTCTAGATGAAATTTCACAATTCCACTCGGTCTTGCCTTTATCTAGAGTTGTCTTTTCAGGTTCAGATCCATTGTTTTCACCATGAGATCTACCTCTTCCTCTAGGGAATCTACCACCTCTACCTCTTTGTCTTTGCTCATGTCTCTTATTCATTTTCTCCTCATCTTTCAATGCAAATTGATAAGCCTCTTCAATGTTCTCCAATTTGACCAAACTGATTTCTTCTTGGATGGAAACTCTCAAACCATTTAGGTATCTAGCAATTCTTTCCACATCATCTTCATCATGTCTAGATCTAATATCTAATCTATATAATTCTTCAGTATATTCCTTTACCAAGCTATCTTTCTGCCTTAAACTTTGCATTTGCCTAACTAGGTTAATCTGATAATCACAAGGTTAGAACTTTCCTTTCAATTTATTCACCATTTTACTCCATACCTTGATTTTGTCTTTGCCTTTCCTCTTTCTGTCCAGCTGCAGATGTTCCCAGCAAAAGGATGCATGACTTTTCAACTTTGTGCTTACAATTTTCACCTTCTTTTCTTCAGGTACATTTTCATACTCAAAGTACTTTTCCATCTCAGTGATCCAGTCCACCAATTCATCAGAATCCAATTTTCCACTATACTCAAGAGGATTAAAGTGTGGTGTAGACTTCAGACTTGTCAAAGCCTTCAAGAATCTTTCCTCACCTTGATCCATCATAGGTGCAGGTTCTACATCACCTTGTTCCACCTCAATTTCATCATCACTAACATCTTCAAGATGTCTTCCTCTTCTCTAGGCTATTTCAACATCTTCTAATTTAGTAGCAAGTTGTCTCAACATGTCTACCAATCCTGGATCTGCATCTCACCTCCCATGAACCATCTTGAAAACCCTCTACAATTGCGGGTCAGATCACAATCTGCTACCCCACAACAAATCTCACTAGGGTTTTGCAAGAAGGAACCCTCAAACCTAGATTCGCAAACCTAGATCCAGATTTCACCTCGCTCTGATACCACTTGACGCAAGGGAGGACATAGAGAGTGGCCAAAGACTCACCCTAACCAGATCCACCTTGCAGAACAACACGCAGAAGCAACAAAACACAAACAATGAGAGAGAGAATGTAGATACTTTGATATATTATCTTCAAATTGATTCATACATGCCAGGCTGTAAGGCCTTCCCAATTTAAGCTAGATATTACAATCAAGTACAAAAGTCCTCCAACATGCGAGGATCTACCCACAATCTCTAATCTTCTATCTTCTATCCCCAAAACCCCTCCTAAAACTCTAACCCAACAACTACATTTATAGAAGAGGCTACTGAGTCAAGTCGGTCTTCAGATCCATAATCAACGGAAGGAATGACAAGATCTAGGTCCACATGCTTCCCAATGATGGATACCAACATTAAATCCATGACCCAAATTAAATGCACAAGTCAGACTCAAAAGAAATCCAAAACAAACAACTCAGTAAGCAAGAAAATTGAGCGTCAGACAAGCATCACCGAGCGCTAGAGAAATTCACCGAGGGCCAAAGAGATAACCGACCAACACCGGCGAACAAAGGAAACCGAGCAATACTGAACCAACTTGAACAAAGCAGGAACTGAGCAACACAAACAAACTCAACTATATTTTTGCTGACATAGGATTGCCAAGGACCCGAGATGCTCTTGCATCAATTTGGGTCTTCTTTCTCTACTTTTACTATCTTGTTCCAAGTTTCCTTTATTAAAATTGTTATCCCTCCATGTCCTTTGCCTATTTCCGTCTCTTCATTCCATATAGAAATTTTAGTGTATCCTTCAAAATCTGGGATTCTACACCCTTTATGTTCATGTGTTTGTATGAGAACAATAATGTCTTTCCCTTTGGCTATGGGCCCCAACCCTAGTCCTCTTCTCCACGGGTATCCTCTACAATTCCAGCTTACCAGGTTTAGATACTCTCATGGGGCCCTGAATCCCTATTTATGATGTGCTAGTCTATCAGTGTTTTGTGCCTTGCCATTTTTCATCCATGCCCACTTACCCTCTTCTCTCGCTAATTTTACTTTCTCCCATTCTTTCCTCCTCTCCTCTTGTTGTGTGAATGTTAAATCTTCATCCAAATAGATATGGGAACCTCTAAGTAACCCCCTATTCTTCAAAATTGTGGTCTTGTCCTCTATGTTGCCTAAACTAACTCTCATATGTCTATCTTTCCCGACTCCCATACTCTTACCAATCCTGTTTGCTTGACGTATATTGCTTGTCCATTTCAGTTTGTCCTTGAGGAAGTCCTGTGCTAGAATGTTTGTTTTTTCACTCTCCATAGTCTTTTAATCCTTTGATAAGATGTTTTCCGCCTTCTCTTGTTTGTCTTTTTCCTCTTTTATTTGTTTCGTTATTTGCATTTCAATGATTCCTTTTTTCTCCGGTGTCGGTTCATTTACCACTTGTGCCCATGATTTGGCCTCTTTTATCTTCTCCTTTAGCTCATTTTCTCTGATTACCATGTTTGCCATTGCTGCTTGAAATTCTTCTGGTGGTATTGTTGTGGTTGTTTTCGCTGATTCAGGGCTGCAATTTTTTGTTGCTTTCTCATAATCAATATCTTGCTTTAGACTGATTAGCTCTTGTTGTCCTCTCTTGATGTTGATTTGAAGGCTTAGTACCTGCTCTTTTAGCCATTTATTTTCTCTCTTAAGTTCCCAACTAGCTACTGTAACCTCGTGCAATTTGTCACTTTCTTGCTGCCCCTTTGCCTCTATTATTTCGAGTCTCCTTTTCAGATCCATGAGGTCACTTACATATAGCTTTGAGCTCCACAGAAGAGGGGAGGAAGAGGGGCTATAAGTATTCTTATTGTTTGGTGATCCCCTATCTCCACCCTCTTTGTCCTCCTCAATATTTTCGATAATCGTCTCTGTCCTATCACCTTTGATTCCTCTTTGGGTTGCTTGGTTATCCATTGCATGGTTCCTTGAATCATTTATCAAGAGGTTTTTGTTAGCTGCCTTGGGTACTATCATGATGAGCCTCTTTTTTTGCAGATGTTTCCTTTTATGGGTCCGCCTCCGTTTTAGAATCCCCAAGTATTGCTTTTCGTTCACAAAGATGAACTTATCATTCATGTTACTAGCTCCTCCCTGGAGAGCGTCTGATATGAAGGATTGCCATTCTAGACCATACCATGTTTGAACTCCTGTTGGTTGAAAACTATCTGGAGTCCACTTTGTCAACCCTAGGTTATCTGGATGAGGGTTTAGATTTAGTATCTGACCACCTGTGGCTCCTAGGGCCCATGTCTTAAATCTGTCTATACCCATATCCTGCAACTTGAGTATGGTTGTCGATAACATCTTAGGATTCCAAGATTCCAAGCCCTTGTTTGTTTTATTCAAGACCCCAAGTTGTCGGTTTGCAGAATAGGTATGTTTGTTAAGTCTTGGTTTGCAGATTTGATGTTTGAAAAGGGTCCTGGTTTGCCTTTCTCAAAAACTCATTTAAAGAAAGATGGAGAATATAAAACAAAGTATGCAAGAGACAAGAAGGGAGAATGTGGAGCAGACCTGTTCACGCATACCACTGATATGGCAGCGGCTATGCAGCCATATATTTAGATATCTTACCAAAGGGACATTTTTTCAGAAAAAAACTAAGTGTAGTGAGTTCCTTTTGGTAAGATATCTAAATATATGGCTGCATAGCCGCTGCCCCACTGATACCACTATCCAATGAAAGCGTATATAAAAAAAGCCCCTTTCTATTCATGCAGCCCCACTGATGCTTTTGTCAACTGATGCCCTGATCCCACGGTTCCAAACGCTGCCCTGATGCCCTGGTCCCACGGTTCCACACGGACAGACTCCAACTGCAGCACTGGCCCCACGGCTCCAGTCGCTCCAGACGCTGCCTCCTGCTACGCTGCTACGCCTAATAGGTCAGGTTTGTAGTTAAAGATTGATTTTCCCATATTTCTCCGATAGAAATCATTGTCTTACAATTGTCTAATCCAATGATAGCTGATTAAAAATTAATAAAACATATTGTCATTTCAGTGAGATCGAAAGGTTGGGTCTATGATTGAATGTGGGAATCCGGAGCTTTTGAGAGCAGAAGGCTACAAAAGCTCCAGACAATCAAGTATAAAATTTAATCCCGATTCCCCTGAACTCCTCTCGTAAACAATTGATGTATTATTAAGATAGCTTAGGTGCGGGACCCGCTCCTTAACTTTTCCACCAGGGGATGTGTTTTGAAGTTGCGTAGGCTAACACACAGATTCACAAAGGTGTTGTTGTCCAGGAGAAATGGCAGAAGAGAATATAGTACGGTTCGGAATCCTCGGGTGTGCAAGCATAGCCAGAAAACTTGTGAGAGCAATTGGGATTTCACCCACTTCCTCAGTTTATGCGGTTGCCAGCAGATCCATTGACAAGGCCAAGGCCTTTGCCTCTGCTAACAACTTACCTGCAGATGTAAAGACATATGGAAGCTATGAGCAGCTTTTGGACGATCCCTGTGTGGAGGCACTGTATATTCCTCTGCCTACATCCATACACCTCGAATGGGCTGTCAAGGCTGCCCACAAGAAGAAACATATTGTTCTGGAGAAGCCCCCTGCACTTTCTGTTGAAGACCTCGACACCATCATAGAGGCCTGCAATAACAACGGCGTCCAGTTCATGGATGGCACCATGTGGATACACCATCCTAGAACTCCTCAAATGAAGGCCTTCCTTCAAAATCCAGACCTCTTTGGAGATCTCAAGTTGGTAAGTACTTAATCCTTTTAGACACTTTATAACAATAGGGTAATTTTTCTGAAAGCTTTGATTTGTTTAAGGGATTTTTCTGAAATTATACTAGCTTTTTTAGTAGGGTTTGTCTATTATGTTGATTTAAAATGAACAAAATCACTATATTTTATAAATCCAACCATCGCCCTTTTCTAAAATTTGGGTAATAACAAAATTTAGGTAATTTATGTTATTGATTTGTTTTAATGTTTTTTGTTGGGTTTTATCATATTAATCTTTTTAGAAATCTGGATAATTGTCATGACAAATAAAGACCTTTTTACAGCAAGTTAAATTATGCTACTATCAGAATTCAACTATGTAGGTTTTGAGCCAAATTAATTCACTCATATTTCTAAATTGTGGTTCACAGGAACCTATCTTTTATAAGAATAAACCATACACTTAATATTCATTTTGAACTACTATTTATAAAACATAACTTAGTTTGACTCAAAAACTATACAGTTGAATCTTCATAGTACATCATAATTGTCAATTTGTTAATCACTTCCCACTTCAAGGAATGTACTGCTGTATTTTTATCTCAATTCCTTTATATTATAAGATACATACTAGTGTCATTTAGTTAACTGGGTTTGTTTCTCTACTTCTGCTTAATTGATTGTAACTGATTTGTTTAGAGAAAATAAAATAATGATGTGGGTATAGATTACTCTTACTTTTACCTTTTACAAATGTTACACCTAGCGACAGTGCATTTCCATGGTTATTTGCAGGTGCAGAGTACTTTCTCGTATGCCGGTTCAGGTAAGTTCTTTCAAGAGGACATTAGGGTTAAGCGAGGTTTGGATGCACTTGGTGCGCTGGGTGATGTTGGATGGTATTGTATTAGGGCAATTTTATGGGCTAATGATTACGAAATGCCTCACAGTGTGATTGCACATTCTATGCCTGCTGTGAATGAAGGTGGAGTGATTACATCTTGCGGGGCTACTTTGTCTTGGCAAGATGGGAGAGTGGCAACTTTTTATTGTTCATTTCACTCACCTATGACAATGGAATTAAGCTTCCTTGGGTCTAAAGGAAATATGCGTCTTCATGATTTTGTCATTCCTTATGAGGAGAATACTGCATCATTTTTCACTTCTACAAATACTGGTAAGCACAAGGAAATAGGCAGTGGCTGCGGCCCGAGGCCCAGTGAGCACAAAATCAAAACAGAGTTTCCACAAGAAACTATGATGGTTGAAGAATTCGCCAGGCTGATTAAGAGAATCCAAGATTCTGGAGGAAAGCCTGATTCTCTATGGCCCTCCATCTCAAGGAAAACACAGATCGTGCTGAATGCTGTAAATGCTTCGATTCAGGAAGGCTTGGTTTCGGTTACGTTGTGAAGAATTTTGATGAAATTTTACATGTTCTTCTTCTAACAATGGAAATGAAAACCAGGTTTATTATGGGCATTTCTTCCTTGATTTTGATTTTATGCTTTTAATGTATATATACATATTTATGGCAATCTAAGGCTGGAACCAACTAGCTGTGCAGATTTTCCCATTATGTGTCTTTACTAATCATTGTGGAAAGACAAAGTTCTCTATGTCCTGTACAGTATATGGTAATGCTTGTTGGAAAAAAATATTTTTTCCTACGTTTCTCCACATTTCTTGCATACAGTTATTAAACTGCTCGTGAACTGATATGCACATTACTGTTCTCTTCACATGTTCTTCACATAGGCAATCAGTTCTAACTAAGCCATTCTTGAACTGGTAGTTTGCATTCCTGTAATTTCTACAAAGGTGTTCAACTCCCCACGTGTTTTAGTTTGTTCTGTGGTGGGCTTTCTAGTTGTTTTACAGCAATAACAATATAATTGTTTCAGGTTCTATCGTTGAATGAAATCCTATATATATATGGAGAGAGAGAGAGAGGTAATGTACGCTGTAGAATTCTTAATTTTGTGTCTCTGTTATGTTCTTCCTTTTATGCTTTCAAACTGTTATCAGAGCAGGAAAGGTCTAAGGGAGTGTTGTCTCAAGACAGACACGATGTCAACAAGGAGGGGAAAAAAACAAAAACAAAAAAATACTCACGCTAAACAGTTGCAAGGAGGCTCTCAGATCTATTTTGGTTGATCGTGAGAGGAGCAGGATTGTGAAAGGAGTTTGCAGCTACTCAAAGAAAGAGTGAAGAACCGCTGCAGAGAGGAGATTTTTCAAGTTATCACTAAATGAGATCATTGCTATCTGAAGATGGAGAAACTGCCACCTATCAGAAGAGGGTCGTAGCCAAAAACGAATCCGCCAAAGTCCAGATCACAGATCTGTCAAGTTGAAGGGAGAGTTGAAAATTGTTGATGCCCCTGCTGAAGCGAGAAGTAGATTGTTGCAAACTGGAAGACACCCTAGCCGTAGTTGAAGTCAAAGAGTTGTTGCAGACTTGTAGGACACTAATTTGCGAAGCCAATGAAAGAGACTTCAGAGGAGATTTGCAAGTTTTGGGGATGTCATAGTATGTGGTTTCTATTGTCTATTTTGAACTTAGGTTTCCTAGAAAGTTTGATTAGTTTGTATGGATAAGTGTTTGGGTTAAAAGAGAGTGAAATATTGTGTAAACGAGCATATTTAAAATATGTAGAAAAAAAATAAAAATTATAAAAGATATCAGTATTAGAGGAGGATAGAATGTGTGATGTTGTGGAAATATAAGGGTAAAGTTGTCAAAGGTGAAGTAATAATATATCGGTAGTTGTGTAAGCAATATACAAGGTTAGTAATTTCACATCTAAATTTACAATGGACTGAAAACTAAATGGATCAGGGCTTGTGTTTAGAGTATCTAATAGAGTTATAAGATATCCTAGTTTCAATCTCTAGAATTTAAAAATTTTAGATATGGAAAGATGAATAGAAAAATCAAGAAAGAAATTAGAATTGGCAGAAATTAAGGAAGATCCATGTTCAATGCCTTCTTCACATAGGCACTTAGTTCTAACTAAACTGATCTTTAACTATTTAAACATATTAATAACTAGTATTTTACATTCCCTTATCTTCTACAAAGTTGTTGGACTCCAAATATTCTAGTTTGTTCTATGGCAGTCACACCTGTAACACTACAATAGTTTCAGGTTTGATTGTTGAATGAAATCCTCTATATAGAGAGAGGTCTTGTAACTTGTTTCAATTAATATAAAAAAACTATCATGTGTTGTAGCATTCTAATAAAACAAAAGACAACTCCCTAAAATATCTAACTATCAAACAATTAAAATGCTACGTTGACATGTAATTTCCAGCATGGATGAAACTGTAGCTATTGAAGTTTGTGCAATTACTTTCAGTTGGAAATATGGGAGGGTGGGTTATTTTCACTATTCACGAGCAACTTCTATACATATGTATATTTAACTTTTAGTTTTCATAATTCTAAAGGAATTCTACACCTTTATGATTAGATTTCACTTTTAATGTTCATTGTTCTAAAGGAATTCTACACCTTTACAATCACGCGACTCCTTGTAGACAAAATTCAAAACCCTTTTTCTCTAAAGCTATTAGATTCATAAAAATGGATGATACTCTTCGTAGGACCTCCTCTCTTTCTTTCACATACGTAACATATGATCCAAATAATGTTTTCAAAAGTCCTTGTGATTCAAGAATGTGTAGAGCTTGTCAAGAATATAAGGTTGTAATAGCATAATATGTATATTCTTAAAATTGTGTGTGTGAGATCATGAGGGGTCAAAAAGTGGCAATGAAAAAAATGTGTTTTCTATCTTGCCAAACATGTCAAAATTTGCTTTGACATTTTATATGGGTTAGACAAAGTTTGAATTTGGTTTTTTAATACCAAACCAACTTGGATATCCATTAATATCGGATATCCAATCTAAATTGGATGTTGGGTTTGGAAAAAATAAAAAACATATTTAGTAAAATGGACATAACTTTTGCGTTTCTTATCAAAAAAATTATTTTTTAAAGGCATTGGAAAGGCAATTGAGAAACCTACAACATGGACAAGGTAAATGTATTAGATTATATACCAAAATTGAATTATAATCATTTGAATTTAATCCTTAATTTTGAAGCGTGTAACATTCACAACTTTTGCATACAAAATCATTCTATTTTAGTTCAATTTTGCTCCAATAAGAATTGACATAGTTAAAAAGTAGTAAATAATAAAAATGTATATTTTATGTACTTAATGAGATTATTTTTTCTTTTCAATAAATCATCATGTAGGTTTCCTTGATGTGTTTGATCCTTTGTACACCCCAAGATGACCTAAGAGAAAATTACTTTCTATATCTCTCTTCCCTTCACTCGATTTACTTAGCTCTATATTTCTCTCTTCCCCTCTTGTTTTATATCCCCTTTAATGCATCTTTATCCTTTTTTCTTTCTCTCCATCTATCTATATTTCTCCTCTCTCTTCCTTCTCAATCTCTCTCTATAAATTTCTCTTATTTCTATTTATGTACCTCTTATTGGAAAAATGGTCAGTACTCCCCTCAAGATTTGTGACAAGGGACTAACCACCTCATGTGGATTCTATAAGTCTAGTGGTTGTATCGGGTATTGAGAGGTCAATCTTTGGGTGCAACAACAATCATGCTTGTAACACCTCCCTTTACCTCACTCTACCCATACATATCTCTTACTTTTCTTTATCACCTCCTCTCTATATCAATCTATCTGCCTTTATTTATAATGTCCAATATATCTATATATTAATGTCTATCTATATCTCATTATCTCTAACTCTCTCTTATTTTCTTCGTCTCTCCCACCACCTATCATAATCAATCAATTAGTTAGAGGGGGGAAGAGATGGGATGGTCAGTGGAATGGATGAGATGGTGATATGAGGAAGGGAGATAGGAGAAATGGATAAGAGGGATAGGGGAGAGATGAGGAAAAGATAAAAGAGGAAGGGGGGACATATGAGGTAGAGAGAGAAAGAGGATAATTAGAGGGAATATATATATATATATGGGTATGTGCACAAAGATGGGGGTACCAAAAATGGGGTTTAAGATGCCACTTTTTTTTCTGATATCAGCAAACTCTGAACTTCAATAACAAATTGAAGATAGTTCAACTCAAAATTTCAAAACACAACAAGAACAAGAGTTGTAGTACTTTCAATCTAGTTTCTAAACTACTAATTTATTTGAAAAATAGTGAAGATTAAGGGCTTCAACTAGGGGGAGCACAAAAAATGGTACTATTTTTTATGAAAAAAATAACATAGCGCCTGTTGTGCTCCCCCTAAAATGTTAACTTATTTTTTGAAATTATTTAATCGCTCCAGTGAGAAGTTAGCTAACACCACGTAGTTTACCCCGGATTTTTTTTGCTAATTTTTTTATGAATGTATGAATTTCTATGACTTTTTGAACTCAGACATCCCAAAACACATGAAATTTGGGCGTGCTCCCCCTAGAAATCATTCAAAATTAGTTGAAAATCAATTTTTATTTTAAAGTGTGTAGAATGGAGTATAGTTTCTAAAAAACTAAGTTTTTGCAAATTTCGACAAATGAAGCAAAATCTATACCCAAAATACTACATGTTGGTTTTTGACAAAAAATTGACATACATTCAATGGAAATTAACGTTGATAAGCTTAAAATTATCATTTTTGGAAATAAATTATATGTTTAGATAGCTAACTCAGAGACCAATAATCTCACATTGTTTGATTTTTTCGTTATCGAAACACGTGTAAACTAGACGGAGAGCACACACAAAAAGTGAAGGTTTTTTCTAATGTTTCTTCGAATTCATGTCAAACTCATGGCTTATACATCCAAGCCTTTGGGTTGGATCTCCAAAGCAAATCCAAGCCTTAGGCTTGGTAAAATACAAGCCTTCAAAATAGGGCGCATGCCCTATTTGGCCGTGCGCCCTATTTGAATCTATGCTTGAAATAGGGCGTGCGCCCTATGTCAAGCATAAATAGGCTCTAAAGAACCATTAGGACCCATTCTAATGTGTCCTAATGATCCATAGTGGTTTTAATTACCTCTAAATGGTCTATTACAACCCATTATTGTCCCTTAGAACACGTTAGAACTCTCATGATCCACTACAAACCCTTAGACAACATTACGGCCTGTTAGGGACACATTAGATCCTCAAAGTGTGTCCTAAGAGGTATTAATTGATTGCAATATTTTTCTTATGGTTCTTAATAGGTGCTAAAGAGCCATAATAAGATCTAAAAAACATTAGGAACCCTCATTTAATACATTAGAAGCACCTCGAACCATAAAGCGTGTCATCCAAAATCTCTCTCTGTCACCTCTCTCTCTCTCTCTCTCTCTCTCTCTCTCTCTCTCTCTCTCACCTTCACTTCATCCCTCTCCCTCTACCTCTCCCTATCTCTCTATCTTCCTCGCTCTACTTTCTCTCTTTGTACTTCTCTTACCCTAGTTATCTATTTCTTACCTTCACTTCATCCCTCTCCCTCTACCTCTCCCTATCTCTCTATCTTCCCTCCCCCGCTCTATCTCTCTCTGTCCACGTTCTTACCCTCTCTTTCTTACCTTCTATCTCATCCCTCTCCCTCTGCCTCTCCCTATCTCTCTATCTTCCCACATCTCTCTCTCTCTCTCTCTCTCTCTCTCTCTCTCTCTCTCTCTCTCTCTCTCTCTCTCTTTCTCTCTCTCTCTCTCTCCCTACTTCTCTTATCCTATCTCTTTCTTGTCTTGTCTCACAAAATTCTCTATCTACTTCTCTTAGGTCCTAGATCTCTTTATTACCTTCACTCTCAACCCTCTCCCCTGCCTCTCTCTTTATCTCTATCTATCCATCTACTTCTCTTACCCTAGATCTCTTTATTACCTTCACTTTCAACCCTCTCCCCTGCCTCTCTCTCCCTCTCTCTCCCTCTCTCTCTCCCCTTCTCTCTAACCCTCTCTCTCTCTATCTACTTCTCTTACCTGAGATCTCTTTCTTGTAACCTTCTCTCTCAACCCTCTCTCTCTCTCTCTCTCTCTCTCTCTCTCTCTCCCTGCCTTCTCTCTAACCCTCTCTCTCTTTTCTATCTAGATCTATCTATCTACTTCTCTTACCCTAGACCACTTTCTTACCTTCTCTCTTAACCCTCTCTCTCTCTCTATCTATCTATTTATCTAACCCTATATCTCTTTCTTACCTTCTCTTGAGAAACCCTCTCCCCCTGCCTCTCTCTCTCCTCTCCCTCTCTCCTTCTCTCTCCCTCTCTACTTCTCTTACCCTAGATCTCTTTCTTACCTTCTCTCTCAACCCTCTCCCCTATTTCTCTCTCTCTCACCCTCCTCTTCCTCTCACTGTCTCTCTATCTCCCCTCTCTCTATCCTTATCTTTATTCTTCTCTTATCCCAACTCCATCTACCTCTCCCTTGTTACCCCTCTCCTCTCTCTCTATCTACTTCTCTTACCCTTGATCTCTTCTTATCTTCTCTCTCAACCGTCTCCCCTGCCTCTCTCTCTCCTCTCGCCCCTCTCTCCTTCTCTCTAACTCACTCTCTCTCTATCTATCGATCTACTTTCTATTACCCTAGATCTCTCTTTATCCTTATCTCTATTCTTCATTTATCCATCTCCCTCTACCTCTCCCTTGTTACCCCACCTCTCTCTCTCTCTCTCTCTAACCCTATCTCTCTCCCCTTCTCTCTAACCCTATATATCTCTCTCTTACCTTATCTCTCTCTAACCCTATATCTCTCTCTCTCCCCTTCTATCTAACCCTATATCTTTCTCTTACTTCTCTCTCACCTCTCCCCCTTTGCATTTCTCGATCTCTCTCTCTTTACGTCCCTATATATATATATATATATCTTTCCTTCTCTCTTACCTCTCCTTCTTTTCACTCTCCTCTCTCTCTCTCTCTCTCTCTCTCTCTCTCTCTCTCCTCTCTCCTCTCTCTCTCTCTCTCTCTCTCTATCTATCTATCTATCTATCTATCTATCTATATATCCACTTCTCTTACCCTAGAACTCTTTTTTACCTTCTCTTTTAACCCTCTTTGTCTATCTATATATTTATCTTACCCTATATCTCTCTTACCTTCTCTTTCAACCCTCTCCCCCCTGCCTCTCTCTCTCTCTCTCTCTCTCTCCTCTCTCTCTCTTCTCTCTCTCTCTCTCTCTCTCTCTCTCTCTCTCTCTATCTACTTCTCTTACCCTAGATATCTTTCTTACCTTCTCTCTTAACCCTATCTCTCTATCTATCTACTTATCTTACCCTATATCTCTTTCTTACCTTCTCCCCTACCTCTCTCTCTCTCTCTCTCTCTCTCTCTCTCTCTCTCTCTCTCTACTTCTATTACCCTAGATCTCTTTCTTACCTTCTCTCTTAACCCTCTCCCTTTCTCTATCTACTTATCTCACCCTATATCTCTTTGAACTTTCCTTCTCTCTCAACCCTCTCCATGCCTCTCTCTCTCTCTCTCTCTCTCTCTCTCTCTCTCTCTCTCTCTCTCTCTCTCCTCTCTCTCTCTCTCTCTCTCTCTACTTCTATTACCCTAGATCTCTTTCTTACCTTCTCTCTTAACCCTCTCCCTTTCTCTATCTACTTATCTCACCCTATATCTCTTTGAACTTTCCTTCTCTCTCAACCCTCTCCCATGCCTCTCTCTCTCTCTCTCTCTCTCTCTCTCTCTCTCTCTCTCCTCTCTCTCTCTCTCTCTCTCTCCCTTCTATCTACTTCTCTTACCTAGATCTATTTCTTACCTTCTCTCTCAACCCTTTCCCTCTGCCTCTCTCTCTCACCCCTCCTCTTCCTCTCACTATCTCTATATCTCCCCTTTCTCTATCCTTATCTCTATTCTTCTCATAACCCATCCCCCTCTACCTCTCCCTCATTACCCCTCTCTATCTATCTATCTATTTCTCTTACCCTATATCTCTTTCTTACCTTTTCTCTTACCTCTCCCCCTTTGCATCTCTCTCTCTCCCTATCTATCTATCTACTTCTCTTACCCTATATCTCTTTCTTACCTTATCTCTTAACCCTCTCCCTCTCTCTATCTACTAATCTCACCCTATATCTCTTTGAACTTACCTTCTCTCTCAACCCTCTCTCTCTCTCTCTCTCTCTCTCTCTCCCTCATTACTCCCCCCTCTCTCTCTCTCTCTCTTGTATGATTCATTATGATCCCTTAACACCTCTTTAACATTCTAGGACATATCAATGAGTCCCAAGACCCCATATGACCCTTAGGGCCCCTAAGGGTTGCATGGGGTCCTAAGAACCACTTTACACCCCTCATGACTCCTTATACCCCTTAGGACCTCTTGAGAACAACAGGATGTATTCCTATCGGTGCTATGGGGTTATAAGGGGTCATAGGATTGATTATGATCTCTTAACACCTCTTTGATATCCTAGGACATATCAATGAGTCCCAAGACCCCATATGACCCTTAGAACCCCTAAGGGTCACATGGGGTCCTAAGAACCACTTTACACCCCTTACGACTCCTTATGACCCTCTATGACCAATTAGGACCCTTTACGGATAGCTAAGGGTCACATGGGGTCCTAAGAACCACTTTACACCCCTTACGACTCCTTATGACCCTCTACGACCAATTAGGACCCTTTACGGACACCTAAGGGTCACATGGGGTCCTAAGAACCACTTTACACACCCTTACAACTCCTTATGACCCTCTACGACCAATTAGGACCCCTTTACGGACACCCTAAGGGTCACATGGGGTCCTAAGAACCACTTCACACCCCTTACGACTCCTTATGACCCTCTACAACCAATTAGGACCCTTTACGAACACCTAAGGGTCACATGGGTCCTAAGAACCACTTTACAACCCCTTACGACTCCTTATGACCCTCTACAACCAATTAGGACCCCTAAGGACCACTTAAAACCCCTTATTCATTAACTTTCTCACACTCTCCTCTCTCTCTCTCTCAGTCACCCCTCTATCTCTCTTTGTCTCTTTATCACATCTCTCTCTCTCTCTCTCTCTCTCTCTCTCCCTTTCTCCCCCCATCTATCTCTCTTTTATGCATTTCTAGAAAGGGCGTGCTCCAAATAGGGCATGCGCCAAAAAGGGCGTATGCCCTATTTGGCACACGCCCTTTGTAGAAAGCCCAAAAATGGCAAAAAACCTAAGAATCCCGTGAAGGAGGCCCACTTTTACTGTATTCTGTCTGGAACATGCAGTTTGCACAACAAATATTCACTTTCGGTGTTGGAGGTAAAAAAGAAGACTATTTTATCAATTTGGACCACCTTTTGTTGCAAGGTCGACATTGTGGTGCAAAAAACAACCTTTATTTAGAAAATTTGACATATTTCAAGGTAAGTTTTGTTTGTTCTTGCATGCCAAAATGTGAATAAATCCTTTTTATTTTATTTCATATTATATGGACTTGTGGAAAGCATAAATAGACATGTATTGGACTATAGTTGTATTATAATTTGATATATATAAATTGTAATACTTTTATATTATGTTATGACTTATTATAATAGATTGATTAAAAAAACCATAATTATTGTATTAGATTGATATTTTATAATGTTAAATTTTAATGAATTTCAATGTATATATAGATCTTATTCATCATGCCGAGAAAATGACCTAAGATTCAAACACATGAAGAGCATGAAATAGAGAAAGAGAAGAAAAGAGAAAGAATGAGACAACTTCGTGAACAACGACAATTGGAGCCCATACAAGAAGAATTACCTAATAGGAGAGAATTGGAATTGGAAACACAAAGGAACCAAATGAGAAAGTTGCGTGCAACAAGACAATTGAATTATGAAGGGGTGAGTATATCATCTATTGGATCGCAAGTTGAAGGGATGCCATCATCCAATGTTGGAGGTGCACATGAATTATCTAATGTTGAAGACATCGCACACTCTACACCTCAAAGTGTAGCCACACCATCGTATTATGTTGAAGGCACACCATTAGCTACATCCGAAGGAATAGACACACCATTACATCATTGTGAAGGCACCTCATTTCCAACTTTCGAAGGTGTAGGAATCACACCATTGCATCATGTTGAAGAAACACCATATTCATCTCAAGTCGATGAAGGTTCATCTTCCACATCTCAATTTGAAGGCACATCATCTTCGTTGAAGGTACACAATTCATCCCTAACATTGTTGACGTTCCCAATGTTGAGGCTACACAACAATTGAGAACACCTCCTAGAGTTTTTCATAGAAAGCATAAATATTTGATTGATATTGACACTAATATTTTGAAACCAATGCCTGACAAGATTCCCAAGCGCACTTGTCAAAAGATATACTAACTGAATTTGGAGGATATTTTTTGAGAATTTGAATGTCATAGGAAGATGTCAATTGTTTGTTGAAATGATGAGAAATCTGAAATTTAGGCCTATCATGAAGATACTTGGGTTAAGAACAGATGACACCTCCACTAAAAAAGCTATTGTAAAGAATCTAATGGATGCATATGAGACTTGTGGGTTCTACATCACGCACGAAAGATAGTAATGTCACACGACATGTGATGACATCAACAATGGTAAGCAATCAAATGAAGAAGTCTCGACTCATTAGAAAGACAAGTAAATCATTGAAAATAAGTAGAAGGTCTCTAATGAGAGCCGTGGAAAGGCGTCAAAGAGTGGAAGATTCAAATAGCAATGAACTATGGGCTTTTTCCGGTAGATTGCCACGGAAAGACAAAGACATTGTTGAAGCTTTGAAATCCTTCATTGAAATTTTTTGGAAGAATAATACACGAGTATCTCCTAATCAAAGAGATATTGTAAGGAGGAGGATTGGTTGATCTCTCTCTTTCCTATTTTTCCTTTTTTTTTTTTTTTTCCCCCTCTTTTTTCCTTTTCTTCTTTTTTTTTTTCTTTTTGCCCCCCCTTTTTTTTTTTTTTTATTTTTTGAAATGGCTAAACCTTTTTATGTCAAGATAAATCACACACACACAACTTGTTGTTGTAGAGTACATATTGAATTTTCTAACCATTATACTGTCTATCGGCATATATGTGTACGTTTGCATGCTAACAATGTCTTGTAGGAGTGTAACATAAAGGAGCCACCTAGATCTTCAACAGAATTGATAGCTACCATTTTATGTCATAGACTGGACGGACAACAATTTCACAAACTATCATGTTTGAATGGTACATGTGTACATTGCGGTGGTTTGCAAGATTTACCTATTTGTCAGCATATGGAAAGTAGTCATGCAATTGGGAATGAAATAGTAGAATTTGGAAAATATAATACCATTGCATACGCTCTAAAAGATGGAAAAGAGGCAAAAAGATGTGATTTAGTAATTGACAGGATTCCAATGTATCAGTTCATGGATATATTTTGTGGGAAAATTGTGTATGAATATGCAATGCATACACACAGAGCATGATGGTTGGATACACAATTCAAGTTATGCAAGGACACTTTTCCGATTGATACAATTGTTTTAGTTGTGGACTTTGCTAAAAACTACACTTTGCAACCACAAAATGAGGTACAATCACAGTATTACAACTCTCAACAGGTTGCTATATTTTTTCATATAGCATAATTGCATGCACCCGATAGTACAGAGGAAAATAGGAAGATATTGAGGGAGTACCATTTTTATATGAGCGATGATCGCTCACATTCTACAGAGTTTGTACATGGTTTCTTTAGTTTGTTTTACGGTGATTTGGCAAATAGGAGCATACCATATCGTCGACACATCATGTGGTCAGATAATTGTGCATCCCAATTCAAGAATTCTTGTATGTTTTATTGGTTGAGAAGGATGCACAAGAACACTAATATTCAATATATGTGGAATTTCACTGAGGCGGACCATGGAAATGGAGAGCATGATGGTGTGGGAGCATGTATAAAAAGAGCTTTAGCACATGAAGAATTAAAGTATGAGGGGGGAGAAAATTTATCAAATGCAAGATGTATTGTCAACTGGTGTAATGCCACAATTGGCCCAGGTAAGGAAGGTGAGTCAACAGTTCATAGATTTTTTTGGTTGATTGATGAAACTAACATTGCACCATATGAGGATTGTTGTACAATAACAGGATCAAGTGAGCTACACTCTTTTAGAAGTTGTAATGCAGGTTCATGGATGGTATACACACGACATATGGCATGCTTTTGTTCATCTTGTGCAGAGGAGAATTGGGATGAGTGCGAGTCAAAGGAATGGGTTGATGAATGGTCTATAAGACCTTTGAGCCCACTTCACTCCTATCGTCCGCCAACAGCATTGCAACTAGGGGACATGGCAACATCTATTGACTTTGACCGTTTGTCAGATATAGTACAACCAGGTAAATTGTCCATTTATATAGTTTGTCTAAACTATTTTGGATATTAATGTATTGAATATGTCTACATTGTTGCAGGTCATGTTTTGGTAGTTATTGCACCTAAATACAATGACGAAGGGACAAATTATTATTTATGTCGTTGTGTTGAGGCCAAAAAGAAATTAGATGTTGCAGTTGTAGACGGCGAAGGATTACAATACCCTATAGGAGCGGTTGTTGTAACAGGAACATGGCTTAGACGATATGGTATGAAGAACTCTAAGTTGTGGTTGTTCGAGGACTGGGAGACACATAGGAAGATTATACATTATTCAAACCTTATTGTTGCTTCGAATGTTACTTTGATCAGATATGGGGGCAGGCCAGTGAAAATAACTCTTTGGAAGGTTCCCGAGTCAGAGCATGAGGCAATATTTAACACACTAAAGGTTAAGGCATATCCAGCTGGTTCAATGGACTAAATCAGGCTGTACTAAAATGTTGTAATATGTGTTCAACTGTACTATTTGTTTATTTGAAAAAGTTAGCTTCTATGGTACATACCCTGTGTGTATAGAGGGAAGTTTGTAATTTTAATGATAATGCAATGCTGCATATTTTTTTGGGCAATGCTGAAGGTTTTCTGCACTCAGCTCTTTCCTACCGGTGCCTTTATTGAGCTGAGTTGTAAACATGTTTCATAATATTAATAAAAAACATGTTAGATGAGATATAAAACTTGGTCAAATCTCCTCAAAACATGTTAGATCAGATATAACAAGACCATTACAATCATTTCCAATCCAAATGAACTCACAAAAGCAAAAGAAACTTAAAATTTGCATCCAAAATAAAAGGTTTTCCTTCAATTTCTTGCAACATTGCCAAAATGGTCACTTTACAAAGCAACTATATAAAATTCAAAGAATTATCCACTACTTAAGATCTGAAAATAATTTTTTTATCATATCAAAACATTTTCCAAAGTTTGATCCACCCATCAAGAGTAAAACCCACAAAACTTGCAAGATGACTCCTTGAGCAACATTGCCAAAATGGTCACCTTGCAAAGCAACTATACAAATTTGGAAGAATTTTTTTTTGCTTAAGATCTTAAAATTAAGTTTTCAACATATAAACGCAATCCCCAAAATTTGAACTACCCATCACGAGAAAAACCCATCAAACTTGCAAGATGTCACTTTAGACAACTATGTCAAAATACGCCATTTTACAAAGCAACTATGTCGAACTGTGCCTCATGCACTCAAACCGTTGCTTCCGTTAGGTCTGGGTGGCTAGGTAACGGCCAAGGACCAACTCGTTCTGGTCACCCAGTCCTTGGAACGTTCCAAAATGCACTCGGGGCAAGTGTCCCTTACAGTGCCCAAAGCACGAAAAACAACGGGGCATGGAAACTTCTTGAAGTCATAAATGATTATAAGCACCCTACTGCACGGTACAACTCTTTGATTTGTACAGACAACAAGCATTTTTTGAAATAAAACTTGGTATTTTTTGAAGGTTTTGGATGATCTTTGGATTTGTAAAGGTCTGATCTTGTGCATAGAGGTTTCCTAAGACATTTCACATAGTTTTCAATTAGTATTCACTCTTTTTGTAAGAGATCTATTTGCTGCTCCAAGTTTTTACTCACTTTTCCTCTTGTTTCCACTATGGATTTATGAGATCCATGCATAGTATGACCTTCTAACCCTAGGGATGGATCCAATAAAATGTATATTGACAACATAACATGAAATAAGGAAGGTACAATGAGTTTTGTTGCAAGAAAGTGGAGGAGAGCTGCCCTATGCATGCTTTGGGTGCACTTGGAAGGTGCGAACCATGACACAGACAGGGATTTGGCTTAATAAGACCATGTTTTGATGATTGGAACTTGTCAAGGACATCAATAACAAGGTGTGATGTGAAGGAATTAGCCTAGTAAGGATTCTAGACCGTACAACCAAGATACTCTAGCCTAGGAGGGTTTATAAGAAACAAATTGGTGCTTTCATGTTTGGAGAGTTGATGGGTCAAAATTGACCATGGATTTCTTCAATTAGACATAAATTATTAACTTTCACCAAGTTTGGAGAGATTTGGAGTTGTTTTGCTAATGGTTGCTTTGTAAAAGTGCTTGATTTTCACTCAAAAACTGTCACAGACCTGGATTTAAGGACTTTGGTCCAAAACAACACACCTTAAGTTTTACATAAATTGTGTAAGAGGATAAAGGGTATCTGAAAATACTTTTACTTTTTCAAGTTGTTTGTAACAAATTGGAGAAAATAATTAAAAACTGTCTCTGCTGCTCCACAAAGGCAAAATGCACATGACAACAATTTGGCAAAATGCTAATAATGTACTTTCTGATATAATAAGGACTTGAAACTTGTTTGGAATGATTAATACATCATATGAAGCATCTTGGAATGTTTGGAATCATCTATCTTAGTGGTTAAGCACACATTCATGTTTGACGGCATTAAGGTTCTGAAAGTACACTAATAGTCCATAAGCAAACTTGGGTCATTAATGAGTTGTAAAGGGAAAATAATGATGTTGTAGTTAATATGCCTTAATATGTTGCACTTAACATGGCTTACAAGTGCCAAGTCATCATTTAATCAGGAAGTACATCTTTGCATTATGCTACTTGTAATAGCAGCAACTGTATTTAATTAATTTATCCAACTTTTTCCAAAGAAGTTGCAAAACTAAAAACACATTTAGATACCCTTTTTATCTTTACACAACATATCCAAAAATCAGTATTGGTTACTTTGTAACAATTGCTCAAAAACATGACTGTGACAGTTTTTGAAGGAAAATGATGCACTTTAACAAAGCAACTAGTAGCGAAACTCATTCAATCTCTCGAAACTTGGTGAAATTTCATCATTTACATCCAATTAGACAAATACATGGTCAATTTGGACCTATGCATTCATTTACTATGAAAGCCCCAATTAGGTGCTTGAAAACCCTCTTTGGCTAGGGCATCACCAATGTACAGTCTACACACACTTTCAGGCTAATTCCTCTTGCACACACCTTTTCCTTGACATCAATAACAAGATTCAATCATAAAAGCATAGGGTCCTTAAGCCCAATCATTGGCTGTGTAAGGGGTGGCACTCTCCCAGTGCACCCAAATCATGCTTTTGGCTGCTCCTTTCCACTTTCCCATGCTTTTCTGCAATAAATCTTCTCATAATATTCTTATTCAAGGTTAATAGGCTATGATACATGTTAGTAGATCCATCCTTACGGTTAGGAGTGCATACTAAGGATGGATCATGCTAAAATCACTGGAAATTCAATGCAAAACTGTGTAATATTTTGGAGCAGCAAAGATATCTCTTACAAAAAACAATACAATCTACTTATAAATGATTCAATATACCTTCTAACACCTTCCTACATCAGATCAAATCATCACCAATCAATAGACCATCAAAAACCTTCAAGAAACTATCATGGATGCTCTTGCTAATCTTCCATATCTTTCGAACCGTGTGTCGTGCACTCAAACTGTTGCTTTCGTTGGCTCCGAGTGGCCAGGTAAATGTTGGTGGAGGTCTCCTCTTGCAAGTGGAATTGATAGAACGTTAGTGACCACTATGGACCGGTGTGTCCCTTAAGATGCCCAAAGCACCGAAATTGGTGAACTTCAAAGGGGTGTATCTCGGAGCCCGTGCAAGGTATCAATGAACCATCAACTTCCATAGGACAACATCATTGAGGTCTACAAAAACCTCTCTCAGTTTCTTTAGATCCCTCTCCATTTGAAAATGGCAGCCCAGTCTCGGGTGATGCAAATAGAGGCAGTGAGGGTCAGTTGAAAGTGCTAATCTTGCATATCTTTTGAACCGTGTGTCGTGCACTTGAACCGTCAATTTTTTTAGCTCCGTATGGCCAGGTAAACGCTAGTGGAGGTCTCCTCTTGCAAGCGGAATCGATGGAACGCTACCGACCACTATGGACCGGTGTGACCCTTAAGGTGCCCAAAGCACCGAAATCGGCCAACTTCATCGGGGCATAACTCAGAGCTTGTGCAAGGTATCTATGGACTGTCAGGTGCTACAAAAGGGCATTTCCAAGTTCTACAATAACCTCTCTTGGTTTCTTTAGATCCCTCTCCGTTTGAAAATGACAGCCCGGTCTCGGGCGATGCAAATAGAGGCAGTGAGGGTCAGTTGAAAGTGCTAATCTTGCATATCTTTCGAACCATGTGTCGTGCACTTGAACTGTTGGTTCTGTTAGCTCCGTATGGCTGGGTAAATGCTAGTGGAGGTCTCATCTTGCAAGCGGAATCGACAGAATGCTACCGACCACTATGGACCGGTGTGACCCTCAAGGTGCCTAAAGCACCAAAATTGACAAACTTCATCGGGGCATATCTTGGAGACCATGTGAGGTATCTACGGACCGTCAGGTGCTACAAGAGGGGATTGCCAAGTTCTACAATAACCTCTCTTGGTTCCTTTAGATCCCTCTCCCTTTCAAAATGGCAGCCCCGGTCTCGAGCGATGCAAATAGAGGCAGTGAGGGTCAGTTGAAAGTGCTAATCTTGCATATCTTTTGAACCGTGTGTCGTGCACTCGAACCGTTGGTTCTGTTAGCTCCATATGGCCTGGTAAACACTAGTGGAGGTCTCCTCTTGCAAGTGGAATTGATAGAATGCTACCGACCACTATGGACCGATGTGACCCTTAAGGTGCCCAAAGCACCGAAATCAGTGAACTTCATTAGGGCATATCTCAGAGTCCATGCGAGGTATCTATGGACTGTCAGGTGCTACAAGAGGGGATTGCCAAGTTCTACAACAACCTCTCTCAGTTTCTTTATATCCCTCTCCCTTTGAAAATGGCAGCCCGGTCTTGAGCGATGCAAATAGAGGCAGTGAGGGTCAGTTGAAAGTGCTAATCTTGCATATCTTTTGAACCGTGTGTCGTGCACTTGAATCGTCAGTTCTGTTAGCTCTGTATGGCCTGGTAAATGCTAGTGGAGGTCTCCTCTTGCAAGAAAAATCGACAGAATGCTACCAACCACTGTGGACTGGTGTGACCCTTAAGGTGCCCAAAGCACCAAAATTAGCGAACTTCATTGGGGCATATCTTGAAGCCCATGCGAGGTATCTACAGACTGTCAGGTGCTACAAGAGGGGATTGCCGAGTTCTACAACAACCTCTCTTGATTTCTTTAGATCCCTCTCCCTTTGAAAATGGCAGCCTGGTCTTGAGCAATGCAAATAGAGGTAGTGAGGGTTAGTTTAAAGTGCTAATCTTGCATATATTTTGAACTGTGTGTCGTGCACTCGAACTGTCAATTTTGTTAGCTCTGTATGGCCTGGTAAATGCTAGTGGAGGTCTCCTCTTGCAAGCAGAATCGATAGAACGCTACCGACCACTGTGGACCGGTGTGACCCTCAAGGTGCCCAAAGCACCAAAATCGGTGAACTTCATTGAGGCATATCTCAGAGCCCGTGTGAGGTATCTACAAACCGTCAGGTGCTACAAGATTATGTTACGAATGCCTAGAAAAACCTAAGGCGATTTCTAAAAATTCATCTTGGTTTGAGTTTGATACCACAATCTCGATTTGCCTAAAAATGTGTTGTGTACACCAGTAGACTCGAGTCTTGACAACTCAAATTTAGATTTCTTCCTAACAAATTACATCACCAATATACACAACTATACTGTAATGACCCACATGACCAAGGTATAGAATGCATGCAATACAAAGAGTAAAGCCATATTTCAATAGTGCTACTACGAAAACATAAAGAAGAGATACAATCACGTGCATATGAAAACATAAACATTTTGTAGTCAATTTTGAAATTTGAAATGAATAACCAATTTACTATGAAAGCATGGACAACAATGTAAACACATAAGACATTGCCAATCAAGAATACAATGTACATGCGTACACAATAACAACATGCCTAATGATATCATATAGGCCAATAAAAGTTTGGTCGAATAATGCAATATAAGTGTACAAAAGATATGTCTGATAATATCATATAGGTGTACAAAATATATGTCCAGCAGTGCCATATAGGTGTACAAAATGTGTGTCCAATAATGCCAAGTAGGTGTACAATAAAAGTATCCCTATTCTACTCATTTCCCGCTAGGGGAAGAAAATAAGTCTCGAGCTATTTTTGATTTTCGAGTGGATGGGGATGCAGTGGATGTTGGAGTCTTTCGAACACATTCACTTGTCCTCCTATCTAGACTCTTCTGTAAAGAGAGCTGAAAAAATAAAAAGTATAAGCATCAATGAGTAATATGTAAATCAAAATAAAAATGTATAATGAGATATGCTAGAATTTTCTCTTACCGCAAATATGTAGTCACTATGTTCATCCACTACAGAGCTAGGCTGACGATTAGGAGTGAAAAGTCCCTGGATATACAATCAAAATAGTAATTCAATTTCTATATGTGAACATTGCTACAAATTCAATTCGAACTATTAAGATGACAATGATAATTAAATTTAGTTTCATACTGCAGTAAGTGCCTCGGAACTAGCAACAGTAGTAGCAACTCCATGATCCAAAGACTCTCGAACACCAGGAGGAGTTTCCGATGTCATCATCTAAAAATGAATCAAGAAGATTATTATGCATATATTAAGAATATTTATAATTATTTGCAAAATGACATGCATTAATGGTACCTCCGTGAAAGTGCCACTGCGTGCAACTTGATATGGTGTAGATGTGGAAGTTTTCGCAACAGTGGCCTAGAGAACATGCAAGATAATTTAGAAGACAATTATTCATATAAGAATATACTGGTAATGTGTTGGTTATATTATTTTATTACATATATACATGCGGACTCCACGATGTCGTATGAAAGCTGGGAGAAGGAATGTGCTCACTTCCAACAGTGCTTTGAGTCTGGATTTTGATAATAGTTTTTTTCATAAATTATTTGCTCATTCATTTTTTTAATATAATTTGATCAAAGTAAATGTAATTAACAATAAATATAGATACCTCTCAAAATGCATAGTGTCACCCCTCACTATCTACTACGAATGTAGAAGGTCCAGAAGTGAACTAATACACAGTACAATAAGTTATCAGATAAAATCATGTATAATAACTTAATGTATTAATTCAATTATTTTTTTTGATAAATACCTGTGGAGATTTATTAGTGTAGAAAGTGGCAGGGGGGACATGCTCGGTTCCACTAACACTTTGACCCTACATATACATCATATACTAGTTTAGTTATTCATTTGGTTATAAATGGAATATATGACCAAAATAAATATAACTGGAATTGCAAATATTTACCTGTGTGTCGATGCCAAATGTTGTGTTCAGGAAGTCACTAGTCATCATACCATCATCATCACCAGCCCTACCATGAGGAGTACCATATGTGCATAAGGACCCACATGACTAGCATAAGTGGCCCCTCGAAGATTGCTCATCCTCCCTCTGGACTAATGGGCTAACAACATCAATGAGAGTTTGGGTGAGGGCGTTAATGGTGCCTAGTGTGTCCACCTCCACATGTTCCTTCACTACAGAAGGAACACTAACATGCTCAATATGGGGCTTGCCAAGGGGTGCCCTAGGTGCATTGGGGTCAACATGTGCCCCCGATCTATTAAATGACGATCCCCCACCTCTACCTTGAGAATCTAAAAAGTCAAAATAATTGGGCACCTCACCAAGGATGAACTTGCAATAGAGTTTCCTCAAAAAAAATATGGGAACCTCATGATTGTTGCAAGGAGGGTTATCAAAGACCATCCACCATCTATCCCAAAAGTTATTTTTAATATCTTCATTAATGCACCAGTGAATTGGGAACCTCCTCAATGTAGTTCTGACAATTTCATTTTGCCCAAGCTTTTTGAAGAGTTTACAAATGTCATCTTTTGTGATTTTTTTCTTTTTAATGTCCTCATATGACAACTTATCAGCATAATATTGTTTATGTTCTTCTCTTTTATTATGCTAAATATTCAATTGCCCACTAATTGATCCTACGTGGGTAGGAATCGATTCTAAGGAGGAAGCAAGTCTTGCTCTTCTGGGATTTCTATTTACGGATACTTTTAATCTATTGATTAAATTTTCTAATTCCCTTTTCCCATTTTCTATTTTTTCAAACAAAGTTTGTGATGCTCCAGGAAGAGGTTTTTCGATTGGTGGAGGTCGTGGTAGTGGGTTTTCAATATTTTCTTCTTCTACATGAGGAGGCAGTTGGTTTTCTTCGTTAATTGGAGGGTTTGAATGAGGGTTTTCTTTGGGTGCATCATTATTGCCTGTAGTTTAAACAAAATTGTTTTTTTTAAATTCTATTTGCAAATAAAATTACAAATAACAATAAAACAAAATGTAAATTGAAAAACAAATAAAAAATGAACATTTACACATAAACAACTCAAGAATCATTAAAAAAAACTACCTCTTCTGCTTCTTCTTGATCTATGCTGACGAGGAGGCATTGCATACAAATTTGTGGGCAAAAAAATGCCTCTTCTAGACCGCGTGTGCGCTAAAGGGAAACCTTGCTGCTGCTAATGGCATTTTGAAGCTCAAAATTGTGAGCTTCAAATGAGTAGTGAGTGGTTTTATAATAAAACCACAAAGGGCGTGCACCAAAAAGGGTGCACGTCCTATGGCTTGGATTGGCCAAGCCTAAGGCTTGGGTAATCCAAGCCATAGGGCGCGTGCCCTTTTTGGCTAGCGCCCTTTTTGGCATGCGCCCTCTGCGCGCAATGGGGCCAAAAAAAAGTTTGGCATCTTTTTGGTACCCCATCTTTGTGCACATACCCATATAGATAGATAGATAGATAGAGAGAGAGAGAGAGAGAGAGAGAGAGAGAGAGAGAGAGAGAGAGAGAGAGGGGTGAAATGAGGAAAGGAAGAGATAAATATTTAGGGGGTAATTAGATAGAGAGAGATGAGATGGAGATGGTCCTAAGATGTCTTAAGAGATACTAGGTTCCTTGACTGGTCCTAAGGGGTCATCGTAATAATTTATGTGTAATGGGATATACTAACAGGTCATAGGATACATTAAGATAACCTAGGGGATTCTAAGATACATTAATGGGTTTAAATGAGTCCTAGAATATATTTGTGGGTCAAAAGTCATCCTAGGATACATTAAGGTGTCTTAGGATGTCTTAGGAGGTTCTAGGTTTCTTAAGTAGTCCTAAGGGGTTGTAGGATACATTAATGAGTCAGAGGATGTCTTAAGAGGTCCTAGGTGTCATAAGTGCTCATAAGGGGTCCTATGATATAGAGTTACATCAATTTGTCCTAGGATGTCTTAAGGTTTACTTATTGTCTTAAATAGGCCTAAGGGGTCCTATGATATATTAATGGGTCCTAGGTTGTCCTAAGAGATCTTGAGTGCCTTAAGAGGTCCTAAAGAGTTCTCCTATGTATAATAGGTCCTATGGTACATCGATGAGTGCTAAGTGTCCCTTGGGTACTGTTACCCAAATTTTCCTGCCCCATACAAATTTGGCTAGGCTGAATTCCTTCCCTGGTCTGCATATTTTTATCCTATTGAGCACCTCTGAAAATTTCATGGTCTTTTGCATTTTCCTCTGGTCTCTGCAACTATCCAAACTCCCTGGTCTACAAGTTTAATTTGAAAAGTGACCGTTGGAGCCAAAAAACCTTAAAAAAACCCTAGGCCTGTTCTAATTTTCCGTTACCTTTTTCAGCCACTTAAGGGTTCATTTCTTCACGTGCGCTTTAAGTCTGGTAGCCTAGTCACAAAGTCTCTAAGCCCTTGCAGAATATTCCTTTATTTCTCTCGATCCCATGACTACCCTTTGTTCGTGAGATCTCCCAATTAGATGGAATATTCTATTTTCATTCCGCGACTTGGTGATGGTCTCTTCAGTCGGGTGGTTGCTTAATGTTACATGTGGTTATCCTTTCTTTCAGCAACTACGTGACTGCTTTGTTCACAAGATCTCAGATTTATGGTGGTTAAGTCCTTGGCATCCGGTGACCCTAGCAAGCGGTCATCTTTCCTTCAGTCGTGTAATCTCTGGTTTGGTTGGCAGTCTCAGCTCAGCAGTTAAAGTAAGGAATCTAGATCTATGGCTGGTCACATGATCGCATAGGCCAAGAATATTCCTTGCAATCATGTGATGGTTGTCGATCTTCATTGTCTGTAGAGTTCAGTTGTTAGTGGGTCCACTGCCACGTAGTCTGAGTTGTACACTTTTGATTGGTCGAAGTTGGTGATGTGGTGCCATGTCAGAGTGGGCCCAACGTGGTTGTCTTTCCTTGAAGATCTATGGTTGTCATATGAGTGCATGGAATATTCTTAGCCCATGCAATCATATGCCAACCGTTGATCTTACTTTATCTCCAGGCTCTGTTAGGTGGGTCCTTTCCTGGTGACGTGCTTGTGTTTGATTGACTGATGGAGTGATGACTGGGATCTTGTCAGTGGGTCCGGTTGTCAGAGGATTCACAGAGTTGATGAAGATCTATGGTTGTCACGTGATCACAAGGGATCTTTTGAGCCCATGTGATCATGCAACCACCATCTGATGCAGAGTCAGGATCCTTTCTTAAGTGAGGTGCTAGTCATGCTGAAGTGTTCATTTTTCATTGGTTCTGACGGATGAGTTGGCGCTTGACTTTTCAAAGGGTCTCTCGATCATGTCAAGGATGATCTGGGCCGTTCATCTATAGGGAAAAGTAGATATTGACGGTCACATTTCAAATTTGACCTGTTAGCCATTAATATTTAAATTCAAATATATCTCTGCAGGGTTTTGCTAGGGTTTTGATCCAGTAGTCGATTGTGACAAAATGGGTAGCTCAAATTGAATTCTTCAGGATGGTTGCAGTTGGGAGGATGATTAGAAGATCTAATGGTTGTCTCTTGCAATTTCTTAGGGTACCATGTTGATTTTTTCTCATGCCAAAGAAAAATTGAAGGTGGCGCCACCTGTGGCCTTTTGTACTTCAAAAATACAAATCAAACCTGTATTGGATTTGGGCATTTATGGCAGGCCCGACTTGCAAAGAAGTAGTTGGATCAAGGTGGCTTGTCTGCAGGAAGATGCACTATAGGGATGGACACACAAAATGATATCTGATCAGTTGAGATATTTTTATGACACATTTATGATCAAACATGACAGAATTAGGGTTTTTGATTATTTTATGACAAACATATGTAACCCTAGTTAGGTATTTGACTCCTACCTGTGTGCAATAGAGGAGATGTATATAATTAATTTTTGGAGCTTTTAGAGCTCAAAGTTGATAATTGAAAACAAAGGATTTTCTCTTTCTCAGAATTTATCTATGGCATTCTTTCTGCCCTCTGATTTTTGTAGTTTGAAGCTTTCATTGATGGTTTAGATATTGCAAGGTACTTTGTGACATTTTTCATGTCCCTATGTTTTTCTTGTCTGATTTGTCTCTTAATGAATGGAGTATATGTATGTTTTCAGTGATATCTTAGGGTTCTGGATCCCTCTTTCTTTCTGCAATTTATGTGTATGCTTGTGAATGATCTGATTTGAATGATCTTGTGGGTATACTTCCAACCCTAGCAATCTATCTCATTCTTATACCCAATTGCAGAGGTGAATGTTTATTTGCAGGTTATAGTTTGTGTCTAAGTTCTTGAGAGTGCTTTTGCCTTGTGAAATTCTCTCTTTCCCTACATAACATCTCTCTATTACAAACCCTTCTATGAAATATTGATGCAAACCTATTTAGTGATTTTTGATCTCCTAGAATTGAGTTTGTTTACTGATTGCATTCTCTGTACTGTAATTCATACCATATTTTTGATGTATCACCTAGTAGGTAGTTTGCTTTTCAGTCATTTCCCTTCAGCATTCCTTCTATCCCTTTCCCCCAAAGAGTTTACTTTCATGTCAAAGAAGCAAATTAAGGTGATTATCCAAGAGGAACCAACCTAGAACCTAGAGGTCTCATCTCAGTTAGCATAGGTCCCACAACCTGGAGATGATTCTCATGTTATACTAGGTTATCAAGACCAAGAGAGCTTGAAACAAGGGTGAAAACTTAGTGTATAATAGGTACATTAATGGCTATTGGGATACATTCAATGGTCCCAAGGAATCTTAGGATATATTAATGGGTCATGGGGGTCCTAAGGGATCCTAGAATGTCTTAAGAAGTCCTAAAGGGTCCTAAGATACATCAATGGGTCCTAGGATGTATTAAGGTGCCCTAGATGTCTTAAGAGATTGTAAGGTCTCCTTATACATGTATTAATATGTCCTAGGATACACTAATGGGTTTTTGGATACATTGATAGGTCCTAAGGGATCCTAGGATATATTAATAGTTCATAAGAGTCTTAAGAGATGATAAGTGGTCCTAGGTATCTTAAGAGGTCCTAATTGGTCCTAGTATACACTAATGGGGCTTATAATTTCTTAAGTGGTCCTAAAGGGTTATAAGATATATTAATGGATACTAGTATGTCTTAAGGGGTCCTAGATGTCCTAAGGGATTCTAAGATCTCCTTTTACATATATTAATGCATCCTAGGATACATTAATATATTTTGGGATACATTAATGGGTCCTCAGATACATTAATTATTCATAAGAGTCTTAAGGGATTATAAGGGGTCAAAGTTACCTTAAGAGTTCCTAAGGGGTCCTAGGATACACTAGTGGGTCTTAGGATGTCTTAAGTGGTTCCAATTGGGCCTAAGTACAGTAATAGGTCTTAGGATGTCTTAATGGGTCATATATCTCTTTAGGTGTCCTAAGGTCTCCTCGTACATGTATAAATGTGTCCTAGGATATATTAATGGGATTTGGAATATATTAATTGGTCCAAATGGGTCCTATGATACATTAATAGTTTGTAGGAATCTTAAGAGATGCTAAGCTTAAGAGGTACCTAGGCGGGTGACCCCACAATAGTGGGTTACACTTTTTTAGACATGTTGATTTGTGCTGAAATAAAACATTTTTAATTAAATATGATGATTTAAGCCTTGAGAGGTTCCATTTCAAGGAATTAATTATAAATGGTTAGCTCAAAGCCTCTTAGATAAAAAAAATATTGATATAACATATATATTCATTCATACATATAATGGAGTCTCCTTCGCACCTATTAAAATGCTAACAAAAAATAACTTTGACTTTATCTTTTGGAAGATAAAATGAATCCATTTGAAAAACCAATCTATTTAGTAAGGTACTAATGAGAAAACTCTTTCCAATGATTATAATGTTAATATATATTAAATTTATTATGACTTTGTATTTTTAGTTTTACTAAACATAGATATTTCACCATATGTCTACCTCTATGTTTGATGCTTATGTAAAAATAGTAAATGAGAGAAAAATAATTCTAAAAAATATATGTTCCCTAGGTATTGAAGTTCTCTTTCTATCAAAAAAATAAAAATGAAATTGGAGGAATACACAACAATTATAAGCTATGTAGTCAAGGTATGTCAAAATTACAGTTTAGTCAACTTCAAATGTTAATAAAATAGGAAATAATCATGATAATTTCATAAAACCAATTGCATTCCCTCTATATGGATGTTAAAAAACTAAATTCAAAATAAGCACATTGATATCTATTTTAGAAAAAAACTATGCTCTATGAAAACAATGTAACTCTTTGAAAATGATGTTTTCAGAAACATACTAGTTTTCATGGGAAGAAAACCAATCAAATAATTCAAAAATAAAAATTAAAGATATATTTAGAATCTAGACAGAAAATCCTAAAAGACTCTAATTTTCTTCATCTTCTTATTCCAAACGGTTTAACAAGAAAATGCATCTGAATCTGAAAGTTTTTTTCCAAAATATAGAGTTCAGTTTCTGTTCAGGCAAAAAAGTGTAACCCACTATTGTGGGTTCACCCAAGGGTCTTGCAATACAGTAATGGGTCCTAGGATGTAATAAGTGGTCCTAAAGGATCCTAAGATACATTAATGGGCCCTAAGATGTCTTGAAGGGTCCTAGATGTCTTAAGTGATGCTAAGGTCTCCTTGTAGATGTATTAATTCATCCTAGGAGACATTAATGGTTTGTAGGAGTCTTAAGAGGTGCTAATGGGTCCTAGGTATCTTAAGAGGTCTTAAGGGATCCTAGGATACACTAATGATTCCTAGGATTTGTTAAGTGGTCCTAAAGGGGCATAAGATACATTAACGGGTTCTAGGATATCTTAAGGGATCCTAAAGTCTCCTCATACATACATATGAATGCATCTTAGGTTATATTAATGGGTTTTGAAGTACATTAATGGGTCCTAAGGGGTCTGACGATACATTAATAGTTATTAGGAGTCTTAAGGGGTGCTAAGGGGTCCTAGATTTCTTAAGAGATCCTAAGGGGTCCTAGGATACATTGATGGGTCCTATTATGTCTTAAGTAGTCCTAAAGTGGGAGAAGATACATTAATGGATCCTAAGATATCTTAAGGTATCATATATTTCTTAAGGGATCCTAACATATCCTTGTGCATGCATCAATTTTTCATAGGATAAATTAATCTCTCTCTCTCTCTCTCTCTCTCTCTCTCTCTTTGAATAGGTACTGTCTATCCTTGTCCTTCTTTAAAGAGAGATATATAGAAAGACCAGAATTGGATAAATATAAAAAGAGGCAATGATGGGAAGAGAAGGAGACAGAGAGAGAGATATCTAAATATGGGGAGATGGAGATAGGGAGGGATAAATGGGGTCTTTGTGTTTATGAGTAGGATTGTTTTCATATTAAGATAGATGTTTTTGGAATTTCATTAGGAAATGAATTTGGTGTATGTGGATTAGTCACATGAGTTAATGTGACCGAGTTTGAGCAATCCTCCAACTGAATATGAAAGAGATTCTCTATTGAGAATGTTCTTGGATTTATTATTTTATGAGATGTTATGATTTTTTGTATGTGGTTAGAACATATCCTTCCAATTTGAGTTCATTTTCCTTCTACCATAGATTTAATTTGTGCCTTGTTGGTTTTGAATCTAGAAATACTTTTTATGAAATGAGTCTTGACATTTGGTTTCAAATTATGTTTGTGGTGGTGTATGTGATTGGGTATTTTTTTGAGTTTATGGATGCCAAACCATTGGGCACTTTACTATGATTTAACATGTGTATGCCTAGTTGGGTTATTATGTATTTCAAGTGGCTTTTGTGATGTTGATTTTATGTCCATATATGTTTTCTTATGAGGGAAATGATGTGGCATTGTGATTCTTCTCATGAGATCTCCTTGGATATTGGCCCACATATGTAGATTCTTACCCTCTTGTATTCCCATGGTTTTATATTCATGGATGGAAATTTTTTGTATGGTTTTCGAGGGTTACACCGATAACGTGCCATGCTTGTTTTGGGATGAGATTCATGGTGTGGTTATCGATGATTATGTCGATAATTTTTTATGCCTATTGTGTTGGGAGAAATTATTTTTTTTGTGTTTATTTGAATTTATGTTTAGCCATTAGTGGGATTGGCTCTTTAATGGGGGGACTAGGGCATAGAGGGGCCACTAGGGTAGCACATTGAAGAGTATTAATCAAGTGATAACATAATGTAAAATAAGATGATGGGGTAAAATAAATAACTAAGAAAGACTAATACTTGTAATGTAGGCCTAGATTTATTGGCCCGCCAATGTAGGAGTCACGCTACGGTGAGGAAATGCGACATTCTATTTACCACCTTGATTATAGGATGATTAGCAGTGCATTAGTCATGGTGTAGTGAGACAATGAGTCATTTCATTCCCCATCAGGATATGCATCGCATGAGCCATAGTATGGTGAGGCGATGGATCATTCTGTTCATTGTGGCCGTGTGATAACTCTCCCATTCTCAAACTATGTGCCCATCTTTTATTGATTGATTCCGTGGTTTCATGTTTTTGATTTATTACTTCATGGTGATTATGGCTTGATATTGGTTTTCATCTTATCAGATATGAGTGAGTGCTCCTCCTTGTATTCAGTTTGATCTCTCTTCTCATTATATGTCATGTGCCTTGGATAGTGTATTATATTTCCTCCTTTTTTGGGGGATGTTTGGTGTGGGTCATATGGTTATCTCTAGAGAATAGTGAGAGAGTGCCTAAGGGCTCCTCATAGTCAGGTGGTGTGGTCAATTTCCCTTAGGGAATGGAGAATAGGTTTCAATTAGTTCCAGTTGTTATGCAGAGTGTTCTTGACATTATGGAATTCTTGTTATGTATTCACACTCTCATGATATGCTTAATTACTTATGTTGTATCTAAATGAATTTATACCTATGTAGGCAACACATTTGTATGTATGCTCTCTATATTTATATTGTACTTTTTCAATCTCATACTTTGGCTGGTGTAGATTTCCTACCTGGGGACTTATTATTGTATAATTGTATGCTCTTGTAGAAATAGTTAGATCTATTGTATGAAAATATAGTTATCATGATGGTTGTATGCATATTGTACTTGTTTAATATTTCTCTTAGCTGATATGCATTTCTTACCCTAGGATCTTATGCCTTGTTCATGATGATTCTGATACTTGGATTTCATGTGGTTATGTACCTTTTGATGGTGGCTTGATGATGTGTTGATGTGTATGTTATATGGGCTCTATATTTTCTTGGCATGTGTGGTGTGGACCATATGGTTATCTCCATAGCCTCGTGGGAAAGGGTCTAAGTGTTAGAATAACTGAGAGGGGGAGGTGAATTAGTTAGATCAATTATCCTACAATCCCAAATACAAAGATGTACCTTATAAAAAAATTCCAACAAATTATGCACCTCAGTAACACAAAATATCAATTTGTCTATTTAGTTTACCGATTACTAGTAAATATCCAACTGTGACTATTGACTAAATAAACTATGCATTATGTAAAGTATGATAGCAAAACAATCATCAAAAATAACACATAACACAATGATTTAATGTGGAAACCCTGCTAAGGGAAAAACCACTTGGGACTGGTAACCCAAAATAATTCACTCTTCTAAAGTGAGCTCGGTGAAGAGCCAACCTTGTTAAAGGTTCAATACACACTATTAGGTGTGACCTAGTTAGAGGATTTATCACTAACAATTAACTTTTGACCAGTATTCACTATGGGGTCAACAAGATAACTCTTTACATTCAACGAATGTCATAGGGTAGAACAGAAGACTGTTAAGTCCACTTGGTTAAGAGATTTTATAAATAAATGGTTAAACTGATATAGTAAAGATCTGATTCAAATACAACTCAATTGAAAATATTTAGATCTATGCTAATCCCATACATATCCTCTGATCATTAATCAATTTTACTTCCTCAATATTCATCAACTTACTTTCACTCGGTAAATGGTCCTCTAATGCTCGGTAAACTCTGCAGCTCGGTTCTTTCAATAACTAGTCTGATAAAACAATTCCAACAAATTATGCAGCTCGGTAACACAAAATATCAATTTATCTGTTCAGTTTACCAATTACCAGTAAATATCCAACTGTGATTACCGACCAAATCAACTATGCAGTATGAAAAGTATGATAACAAAAACAATCATAACAAATAACACATAACACAATGATTTAATGTGGAAACCCTGCTAAGGGAAAAACCACCTGGGACCGGTAACCCAAAATAATTCACTCTTCTGAAGTGAGCTTGGTGAAGAGCCAACCCTATTAAAGGTTACAATGCAGATTGTTAGGTGTGACCTGGTTAGAGGATTTATCACTAACAGTTAAATTTTGACCAGCATTCACTATGGGGTCAACAAGATAACACTTTACATTTAATGAATGTCATAGGGTAGAACATAAGACTGTTAAGTCCACTCGGTTAAGAGATTTTCAAAATCAATGGTTAAACTAATACAGTACTGGTCTGATTCAAATACAATGCAATTGAAAATATTTAGATCTATGCTAAGCCCATACAAATCCTCTGATCATTAATCAATTTCACTTCGTCAATATTCTTCAACTTTCACTCGGTAATGTCTGTAGTTCAGTTCTTTCAATAACTAGTTTGATCAGGCATGCATGAAGTCTTCACATGAAATCTCTGCAGTCTTCTTCTTGCTGGCATGTCTCAATAATGAAACTCATATCTCTTATATAGACAAGTAAATCATTTATATCAGCCATTAGATTTTTCCACTTAATCTCCTTCATCCATTTTTTCACTTAAACCTTCCTCAGTAGATGTGTCATTAACATGTTTCAATCTCATCCTTTAGATCTTCTCTGAATTTTTTCAGTTGTGGATCTCATAACAAGCTTTATCCTTAACCTTGAAATCATAACAATTTCCAACTCATCAAATTCAGTCGGCTATTTTTTGCATTTAATGTTTTCATCCATACTCAGTTGATATAAAAATGCATTAGTGATAACTAGATAATTAGCTCAGTTAATAATGTCACTCGGTATACATTGCACTAGCTTGGTGTATACAAAGATCTTCAATTACTGACCACATTGACTTGTTCAATTTCAAATCTCTTCTTCATAGAAGATTAATGTAACATGTTCAAGTCAACAATATAAAGCCATAGACTCATCAATAAGTTACCCAATGTTTTCCTTATCCTTATCTATCATATCCATCTTTTTCTCATGTAGATATCTCAATTCTTCATCTTTTCTTCCTTCAACAGATGTTTAGATGTTTGTAACTAACATGATAAGTACTGTTAAAACTAGTTGACATCAATGACAACATATTGACTGATTTAATCATCTTACATATCATTTCAATAGCTCGGTGATCTCCAATCACCTTTCCTTTAGTTCATTTAGATATCCAATCAGTTTTTAGTTCATCACTAAGAGTTCCTCATAGTTGGGTGGCGTGTCCAACTTCCCTTGGGGAATGGAGTATAGGTTTCAATCAGTCCCAATTTTTTTATGTAGACTCTTATTAACATTATGGAATTCTTTTTATGTATTCACACTCTCATGATGTGCTCATGTACTTATGTTATATGTAAAGGAATTTAAACCTATGTTCTAACTTGTATCTTGTAATGGAGTATCAAGGAAACACATTTAGTATGTAGGCTATATACATTTATATTGTACTTGTTCAATATCATACTTTGGTTGGTACATATTACCTACCTCAAGAATTATTATTGTATTCAATTATATTCTCTTGTAGAAATAATTGGATCTCTTGTATGGAAATAGAGTTATCATGATGGTTGTTAGAATGATTTTAGAATAATTGAGAGGGGGGGTGAATCAGTTATCCTCGGGTCCAGATGTACTAATTCAACTTTCTATCTTTTCAACAAACTTAGATCTAATTAGCAATTCACTTGGTCTCTATAGAATATATTAGTAACATAAAACTTGCAGTCCATTGTCCAAAAGTAATCAACTTGTAGAATATGAATCTTTCAACAACATTCACACAAGTATATCACCAAGATTTAACATGGAAACCCAATTTGGGAGAAACCACCAGTAACATGGTACTAATTTTTCACTCTTCTGAAGTGAGCTCTATGAGAAGCCAACCCTGTTAAACATTTACAACACACACTATTAGGTGTGACCCTATTAAAGGATTTAATCACCCTGTTAAGAGTGCCCTGGTTAAAGGGCTTAAGAACATTCTATTAGAATGTCACCTTGATTAAAGGGTTTACAAAAATGATTGTTAGGTCAACCTTGATTAAATGGTTTTGACTGATACAATGGTTATAAAGCACAACAGTAGGTTCTAATCTGAAATATACAACTCACTTTACAAAAACATATCCAATGCGCTCATATGTTGATTTACTGACTGGCCTTCATTTCCATCTCCATCTCTAATCTTCTTAGAATTCTCTTCAAGCAATCACCACAACTCCGTTCAACTCTTCACAACTTCACCTTAGCCTTATGCTTAGATTCATCAGTCAATAACATCAACCTCTTTGACACTCTCCATTACCTCACAATTAGGTCATCCTTATACCTCCTTGATCAGGTAGATTAATCTTTTTCCACTTAATATCTTTCATAGATCTTAGGTTTAGGTCAGATTCATCAAATCCTTCCATCATATTATTCTCTTGCTTTTCCTTCTAGATACATCTTCAAAATTCTCCTTGAATCCATAAGAAAATGGTTTACCATGCATTAAATGTTACATATTATTCATTAATAATTTCAACATGTTTTACATATCCCAAGAATTCAACTATGTCAGCTAGGACTCTCAATTCTTTCACAAACTATAAATTACTAACACTCGGTCAATACTGTGTTCATCTCCTCAGTCATTACTAGATATCTCAATCAGTGCTAAAACTTTCCTTCTCGGCAAATATTGTCTTTGCTCAGTTAATTATCTATTGCTCTACAATTACTGATGCTCGGTCGACACTAAATTTTCTTGGCTTATAATAGCACTAGGTCAACACTAGCATCACTCGGCTTGAACTAAATTTCTTCACATTTCCTCGGTTAAGCCTATGTCTCCAGTCTTTCTTCTTCACTTAGTGTTAAAGATAAATAACACACTATCTTGTCAATGTGCTAACTAATCAAGTACCCATTAAAGTATCACATAACTCAACCTTTCCTTAGGTCCTCTTGTTATCTCTTCTTTTCAAATCCTCTTCATTAATCAAAAGATATGCTACTCTACTAGATAGCAATTGTCTTACCAGTTAAGGTTTGACATCAATGACAATATAACTATTTCAATTGTAGTTTCCAAAAATCTGCCTCTTTGGCATTGATGGCAACATCACATGAGCACCACATGATTTACCATACAATCCAAATGAAAAAAATAAAAATGAAGGAAGTTTTGTCAACTCTCTCTTTGTATTAGATCTTCACTAATATCCTTAGCTTCATTCTGATTCTCATCAAATATTTTTCTGTTTGTTCAACTTTACAAAATATCTCCCTCATTTTTCTTTATCTATTCAACTTTATTGAATCTCTCCCTTTGGCTCATTAAATCTCTCTCTCTCTCTCTCTCTCTCTCTCTCTCTCTCTCTCTCTCTCTCTCTCTCTCTCTCTCTCTTGACAGCAATGTCAAAGAAATGTTTATCTATCACTTGCATCTTTACCATGTAGATATCTTCATGTCAGTTCTCTGATTTGTATGCTCCCTCTATAATCTTACTTATGACTGATTTATATCTTTTTCTTTACTTGTCACAACTTTAGTAAACTCCTAAAGTGTGACCTCTTCTGCATTAATTTGTTAGATATTTTGATTAGCACATTTGATACAGTGCTCCTATATGTTACTAGGTAGCCTCAGTAAGGGGAATCACCCCTTATTTACCTCTAAAATATTCATGAGCATCTTTAGGTAATTGTTTTGTGAATATATCTGCTAATTGTTCCTCTGTAGTCACATATTCCAATCTTACTTCTATGTCTTGAACTAGCTCTCTCAAGTAATGATACTTGATAGAAATATGGTTAGTCTTAGTGTGCATAACAAGATTCTTTGATATGTTGATAGCACTTGTGTTATAACATAAAAAACAACTAGCTCAGTGATTTCCTCCTTCATACCTTTTAACAATTGTTTGATCCAGACTAAATTTGCACAATTCACTACTACTACTACATATTCAGCTTCTACTGTAGATTGGAAAATGCAGTTCTATTTCTTGCTTGTCCAAGAGACTAATCTCTTTTCTAGAAGGAATGCACCACCACTTATACTCTTTTTGTCATCCACATTTCCTACCCAATCTCCATCACTGTAAACTTTGAATTCAAACTTATCATTCTTCTTATAATACAATCCATAGTCCTTTGTTCCTTTTAGATATATCAATATCCTTTTCATTTCCATCATGTGACTCTCTTTAGGATTTGTAGAAAATATTGCAACAATCCCAAATTCTAGGGAAATATCTAGTCTGCTATGGACAACATATTATATCTTTCTAATCATAGATCTATACAAGGTTTCATTTTCTTCAGCTGTATCATCAGTTTTTTATCATTTTTGTCCAATGGCCATAGGTTTACTAACTGGTCTAGAATATTCCATACCAAAAGTTTTGAGTATCTCCTTGACATACTTAGATTGAGTAATATAGACACCTTTCTTCATCTGATAAACTTGCAAACTAACAAAGAATTTGATCTCACCAAACATAGACATTTCAAATTTAGTTTGCACCTCATTTGGAAAAGTTTGACATAGGGCATCTTGTCTTCCAAATATGATATCATATCATGCTCTGGGGGCTTGCTTCAATTCATATAGTGCATTATGTGTTAGAAATGGGAACACTAAGGGGCGGGGGGGGTGAATCAGTGTTCACTATATATTTATCTTTTTACTTAATCTTTAAACTGAACTTAAATGATTAAGTACTGAAATGAACATCCACATAAACATGAAACATGAAATCAACACATAACACCAATATGGTTACAGGGAAACACAAATAGGTAAAAACCCCAGTGGGAATTGACACCCACTAATATTTTGTACTAGTGTTTAGTGATCCTTGTTAGAAGATCCTTAACCCTGTTAGGAGTTTCTTTACAATGTATTAAGTACAATAGACCTTATTAAGGGTCAGACCCTGTTAGGATTCTCTTACAATAGTCCTTGTTAGGGGAGTGGATGCACTATCCTAGAGCTCACTACTCAAGTGGTGAAGGCTGCAACCTTTTGATCTCAGATACACACTATATCTATTGGATGAACTGTCACTGTGACATTGCTTGTCAGATTAGTTCCTTTGATGTGTTGATGCTTTGACCCTTTGCAAAGCTCTAATACATCTTATAGTCTCTTCACACACTTCTTCTCTGCTTACTACAACTCTATATCAACTTCCATACTAATTACAATGGGTGCATCTCATATTTATATGCGCATACAAAATAAACAACTAGGTCAACCCTTAAAACTATTACATACAAAGCTTCCAAATGAATTGGCTCAAGTGTGTTTACAAACAAACATATATGCATGTTAATAACCTAATTATAATAGGCACATAGCCTTTACATAAAAATAATAGAACCACAACTCAAAATGATAACAGTTGGTTGTTTACTCTGTCCTTCACTGGTACTCACTAGATGTGTAATTTCATCTGTCTGTATCTTCCTCATACTTGCATATCTAATCATGCGCTCATATACTAAGTATTAATATAGTTTAACCAACTTAACTTCTAGGGTGCACACCATAACTTGGTTGTATGCACGTGCGATGATGCTTTGAGCTTCAGGAACTCTGTACACTGTCTAGTCTTCAACACTTAATCATTTTTTGATCTTTACATCAAGTGCGCTCACTCCAAACTTCTATATGACTTTGTTTCCATAGTGAAAAAACTATATTAAGCCATATACACTAGTATAGCCAACTTTCCAACAATCTCCCCCTTTGTCATTGATGGCAACAAAGGAATATGGCCAAGTTGCTAACTGTCCTTAATACAAAAAACTTTGGTCTCCCTAGACATATCTTTCTATCTTATATCTCCTTATACATATCTATTATCCATATTCTATACATACTCCCCCTTTGACATTAATGAAAAAGGTGTGTCAAAAATTGAAGCTACAAAAACTTACTGTGATAGTACATCCAGATATGCAATCTGCAAATTTTAGATCTCCTTCTTCCAAAATGTGATCAGAGAATTCACAATTTGTAGATGGGCACATAAAGCATACTGAAGCTTCTCCATCTTCTCTAGATCAGTGCTAGGACCTTGATCATATGTCACCATAGTGACATTGATCTCCTTGATATTCTGATTTAGTATGTCTAATGAGGGCACAAGAGCATTCTTTAGCTGAGTCTTCCTAGCCCTTATCTTGGTCATCTCTTTTTCTGCTTTCTCAATTTTATCAATCTGTCCTTGGTAGACATTGTTGCACATGTTCACATCAACAGATGGATCTTCCACTAATTTCTTGATGCTATCTATTAGAGCTTCAGCCTCTTGAATCTTCTTGTACAGATCACCAGTTAACTTGTCTTGGTTCATGCATTCAGTAATGATCTTTCTTCCCTTTGTTGCAAATTCCTTCAGGGATGCTTGACCAGCCTTTAGTGAGCTTAGGTCAAGTAAATAGTTGTTGACCAATTCATTGAGCCTTTTCTTCATGTATTTCTCCTCTGCAACTAAGGATATTGATTCTTCTAGGCTAGTGAAGTTTCCCTTGAATTGTGAAATTATTGAACTGACATAATCAACTGAGTGTACTTTGGACACTTTCTTGTTTGCAAGTAACAAGCTGTTCAGAATGTTGACTGATTCTACAAGGAGGGCATTCCTCATCACTTTTTTTTCCTTGGCCTTCTCCATAGCTAGGATGCTAAACTTAATTAGGTCTTCTTCTCCCCATGCGTCCAAACTAGTTGTTTCAGGTGTCAAACTTGACAACAATGCTACTGAGGGAGTGATGGGAGTTCTATCTATCACTTCTTATTTTACCTTGAGTAGTTCAACTGATGGTTCATTTCACTCTACTTCTTTTTCTATCTCTTTCTTTTCTTCTTCTATTTTTTCTTTTTCTTGTTCTTTCTTCTCTTCCATCTTTTCTTCTTCTTTCTCATCAGTTGTAACTTCAATCAATACTTCTTCTTGATGAGTGGGAGGTGAGTTGCTGCATAAATGTTCAGCTTCTTGTGTGCTCACAAAAGCTTCTTCAAACTTATCCAATTCAGTGTCAGTGGCCACCATGGCTATCTCTACATTGACAATGATAAAGGTGCTATCCTTTAGTGACTCTATCATGGGCGCAGACTTATCTACCTCTGTTTGAGTTTCTACTATAGGCATTGACTCCCAAGGACCTGTCACTAATGTATTAGTGGGCTCTACCACCTTGACTCCCTTTATGGGTACTTGTACTATGGGCATAGTAGCTGGATACATGTGCCTATTCATGAATACTTTTTAGAATGCTTTCTCTATTTCCTTAGAAACAAGATCATAGTTCTTGTCCATAATGTGCAAATTCCTTGACTTTGTTCTGAGATGTGCCTTTACTAAGTCTAACAATAAAGACTTCTCCTCTAGAGAACATACAGGAAGGGTATCATCTAGAATCTTTTCCCTTATCTATAGGTCTTCTTCAATAGCATGTATCTTTTGGAATTCTAGGATGTTCCATACATTATCAGGGATCATAGTCTTAAGTTCCAAGACTGTCTTCTTGAACTTCAACATGTGTTTGACTATCATACCATGTATCTCAGTTTTGTCTATTTCATAATATTTTTCATAAAACTTCCCTACTTGATCAATTCTTCCCTCATCAATTATTCTTGCACTTAGCACACTGAGACTAGGTTTGAAACTTACTTCAGAAGGTGCTTAGGAGTTCTTTCTGTTCCTTGTGACTCTTGAGGATGGATGACTAGTGCTGATCTCTTTCTTCCTCTTCAGAAATGCCTTATACTCAAGAGGAGCAATAAGGTCAATGGTTATTTTGGGCGTAGAAGGAGTATCATCAGTTTTACCCTTCTATTCATCAGATTTTTCTATCTTCACCTTCTTCAACTTGGGATCATTTGATTCTACCTTTGCTGCATCTGTGCTCTCTAGTTCCAAAGCAATCTTTTGTTCCCTTGCTTTGTCTAGGTCTCCTTGAGACACTCTATGTATTCTCAAGATTTTTGAGGTCACTTTAGCAACCTTTCTTTTTGTTGCTGTGTTGTTTAATACTGTATCAACTTCTCTATTTTTATCCTCATAGGTTCCCCATCTTGGATCATTAGGATCTTTAGGTGCTGCTAATAGGACTTGAGCATAAGCTTCTAAAACTTGTTCATCTACTTCATATCCAAGTGGATGAATCCACTTTTTTCTTGGTTCCACTACCTCTGTGCATGCTATGTCAGTCTCAACCATGAAATAAATGGTATCCTTGTATTTCTCAACAATGTTCTATGGTATCCTATACCTCATCTTCATTTTGAGCCTGAATGTCTTCAACTCTAGAGTTATGTAGTCTCTTAGAGTACTCTCTGTAGATGCCTTGAAAGATATTTGAGGCATGGTGGGAATGGATTTGTCTAGATATAAATTAGATACTTTTCCTACAATGTGAAAGTACATATAGATGATCAAAGACCCAAATCTGAATATTTTGGTCTTATCATGCTTGATTTCCTTAATATTGTCAATCAGTTGTGCGTGCAGGATCTCACATAGGTTGAACTCTCCATTTTCTTTAACAATTCTTATGGCTGCAAGAATTGTGGCCGCAAACACACTGTTCACCCTATTGGTGTGTTGAAACATGTATCCAAGTATCATAGACATTAATTTGATGTCATTTTTCTCAATAGGCTCTATGGTCATTCCGCGCCTATCACTCCTTAACTTTCAAGTCTGTTCAACAATCTTCCTCACATCTTTACCCATTGGAAGAACGATGCCTGTCCTTGAGAGCCCTATCATTTCATGAATTAGGTCACTGGTAATTCTGACCACCACTTCACCTATCCAAAATAGGTCATCATGAATCCTACTCAAAAGAATCTTGATCCATTCTAATTCATAGAACTCATATGTCGTAGCATACTCCACTATAGGGTGATTATCCCACCATGCATACTCATCAAAGAAGGTTTTGTTTAGTTTTAACATGGTTTCCATGTACACCCTTAATCTGTCCAATCCTACTAGTTCTTTCTTATAGTAGATGTATCCCCTAATGTCCTCGACATGCATAACACCCATAGGCATGTGGGAGAATGCCCCTTCTAGGTCATCTAGTGTAGACTTAAATGGATGTCTCTTAAAAACATATTGTTTCTTATCTGCAACATCAAATACTATAGGAGTAGCCATCACTTACTTGAATATCTCTTTCACAAAGGTTTCCAAGGGATTCTAAATCGGTGTGATGAACTAGGGTTTTCGCAACCAATCAAATGCACAGCAAATCACTTAGTGAATCAAATTGCAATCCATCTCAATCAATTTCTAAGACTCTTCTTCTCTTCAATTGCTCTTAATCTGAATGCAATGAGAGATCTTTTAACTTATGTGTACTTTAAAGTAAAATTTCTGCCATTAATGCTTGTCACGTAAACTAGGTTGTCACTTGGAAATTTCTATCTTTTATTTTGCAAAGAATCAGCTAGTGTGCTCTTGTAGAAAGGTTTCTCTAGTCTCCAAAATCTTAAGTCTAAAGGCGCATACTCTAAGAGTGAGTATACTAGCGACGCAGGGGTCTAGAGCTAAATTAGCTCCCCTTATGACCTTGAGGACCATTCATCTAGATGTAGAGGGTGCGTCCACTGTGGATGCACCCAATACATACTCATCAACCTTGTCCTTCTTTGTTTCTGACAAAATCAAGCTCGCATCCTCTGAAGCTTTTACAAAAATGACTTCTCCTTCGGGATCCAAAACTAGTTTTTTGGGTTTTTTGGGGCTTTCCTAACCTTCCATCCTTGATCTACAAAACTTTGAGAAGTGTCCAGCTTTGTTACAAGTGTGACAAATGACTGGAGGCCTTATATTCCTCGGCGCATTGACATGGGTCACCATCTTACATTGTTTAGCTGAGTGACCATTATAGTTACATATTTGACATGTAACATTCTAAGAGCTTCTTACATTTGATTGATTCTGATTTCCTTGATTATGAGTCCTGTTCTTTTGGCTTGTCTTGCAATTCATAGCTCTATGACCAAATTTATTGCATGAATAATAGTAACCATTGAAAGGTCTTACCTCTATACAGTTCCTTGCTATGTGTCCATGCTTGTTACAAGCATAACAAGTGCAGTCTACAAGCTTGCGCTCATTCTTAGGTGGTTCACCATTATCTTTGGTTTGATCTTCAGTCTTCTTAGTATCAATAGAGTCTTTTTGTGCATTCATTCTTTCTCACATGTTGTCAATCTGATTTTGTGCTTCATTGTATCCAATGCAGCTAGTATCTCCTTTGGCTCTTCTTGCATACAACTGAGATTCTATTAAATCAAAACTGGTGTGTAATTTATCAATGTGATTCTTAGCCTCTTTCAATTTAGATTCCAAGCTTTCCTTGTTGTTTCTTAGCTCTAATATTTCCATGTTTTCTTACCTCAATTCTTCATTCAGTTGAAGGTTCTCTTTGACCTATTTGTCATAGACTTCCTGATTGTTAGTCAGCTTATCATCAAATTCTTCAAGTTGTTCTTTTAAGGATTTATTTTCTTCATTTAGCTTCTTGACCATTTTCCCTAGATCACTGGTAGAGAATTCTTTCAAATCTTTCCTTAGCCTTTTGATGACTAATTGAGCATCACTGAGTTTTTCCCTTAGTTCTTCAGTTTCTCTTTCATATTTGTCCAAGTCTTCAAGAGAAGCTTCCAGATTTCTTTTCAGATGTTTCATTTCTACTTTGTCCATGATCTCCTCAAGTGGTTAAACTTCTTTGTTGAGGACTAGAGCTCTAATACCAATTTTTAGGAATGGGAACACTAGGGGGGTGAATCAGTGTTCATTGTATATTTATCTTTTTAATTAATATTTAAACTAAACTTAAATGCTTAAGTACTGAAATGAACATCCACATAAACATGAAACATGAAATGAACACATAACACCAATATGGTTATGAGGAAACCCAAATAGGTAAAAACCCTAGTGGGAATTGACACCCACTAATATTCTATACTAGTGTTTAGTGATCCTTGTTAGAAGATCCTTAACCCTGTTAGGAGTTTCTTTACAATGTATTAAGTAAAGTAGACCTTGTTAAGGGTCAGACCTTGTTAGGAATCTTTTACAATAGTCCTTGTCAGGGGAGTGGATGCACTATCCTAGAGCTCACTACTCAAGTGGTGAAGGCTACAACCTTCTAATCTTAGATACACAGTATATCTTTTGGATGAACTGTCAATATGACACTACTTGTCAAATCAGTTCCTTTGATGCGCTAATGCTTTGACCCTTTGCAAAGCTCTAATACATCTTATAGTCTCTTCACACACTTCTTCTCTGCTTACTACAACTCTATATCAACTTCCATACTAATTACAATGGGCACATCTCATTTATATGCAGATACAAAATAAACAACTAGGTCGGCCCTTAAACCTATTACATGCAATGCTTCCAAATGAAGTGGCTCAAGCGTGTTTACAAACAAACATATATACATGTTGGAAACCTAATTACAATAGGCGCATAGCCTTTACATCAATAGAATATAACCACAACTCAAAATGATAACAGTCGGCTACTTACTTTGTTCTTCACAGGTGCTCACTGGCTGTGTAATTTCATCTGTTTGTATCTTCATCATACTTGCATATCTGATCATGCACTTATAGAATAAGCATGAATATAGTCTAACAAACTTAACTTCCAGGGCACACACCATAACTCAGTCATACACACGTGCACTGATGCTCTGAACTTTAGGAACTCTATACATTGTCCAGTCTTCAACACTTAATGAATTTCTAATCTTTGCATCAAGTGTGCTCACTCCAAACTTCTATATGACTTTGTTGCCATAATGAAACCACCATATTAAGCCATATATACCAATATAGCCAACTTTCCAACATTATGTAGTTTACAAACCATATTCTTCTTGTTTGGATCAATAAATCCTTCTGGTTGTTCAATGTATACTTCTTCTTCTAGTATTCTATTCATAAATATAGATTTGGCATCTATTTGATACACTTTGAATCCTTTAAAACCTGCATATGCAAGTAGATTCCTCACTCCTTCCAATCTTGTAACTAGGGAAAATGTCTCCCCATAGTTAATGCCTTCTTCCTATGCATATCCCTTGCATACCAATCTAGCTTTGTTCCTAGTTACTTCTCTTAGCTTATTTCTGAATACCCATTTTGTTCCAATAACATTTTTGTCTTTTGGCCTCGAAAATTGTGTCTAGGTTTTGTTCTTTTCTATTTTCTATATTTATTCATTCATGGCTTATATCCAATCTTCATTCTCTAAAGCATCTTTCACTGTCTTAGGCTCAAATTCACATAATATGCATGTTTTATCTTTCAACTTACTTCTTGTCATGACTCCAGATTCTTCATCTCCAATGATTTTTTCTAGCTTATGATGTCTTCTTACATACTGTGCCAATGTAGGTTCAGATTTCCTTTCTACATGATCTTGATCTTTAGGTTCATCTTTTAGATTCTCTATCTCTTCTTATGATTTCTCCACAACATCTTCTTGATGATTGGCATTTTCTTTCTGTGGCTTGGCAAGTTCATGTTATTGCACAATATCTAGTTTAGGTACATTACTAGCCTCTCTTTCTTCCATGTATAAAAAAGATGTGTAATCTTTAGGTTCTTTCTTGCTCTCAAATTCATTCTTTTCTGTATATTCATCAACTATAACATTTGCACTTTCCACAATTTTGTTAGTGTTAGAATTCAAACACTTGTAAGCTTTTCTCTTAGTGGAATATCCTAGGAATATGCTTTCATCACTTTTAGCATCAAGTTTTCCATTTCTAATGTCTTTAAGTATATAAAATTTACTTCCAAAGACTTTAAAGTAATTCACATTAGGTGCATATCCATACCATAACTCAAAAGGTGTAGCATTTATACCTTTCTTGATTTTTACTCAGTTTAGGGTATAAACAGTTGTACTTACAACTTCTCTCCAATATTTTTGTGCAACATTCTTCTCTATCATCAGAGTTCTAGCAAAATCCATAATTGATGTTTTTTTCTCTTTGTTATACCATTATGTGGAGGTGTCCTAGGTGCAGACATTTGTCTTTTTATTCCTTTATCATTGCAGAATATATTGAACTCATTTGATATGAAATCTCCTCCTTTGTCAAATCTCCAACATTTCAATCTTTTACCTATTTCTTTCTCAACTTTTTCCAACTACCACTTAAACAACTGAAATGCATTATATTTCTCTTTTAGAAACATCATAGTAATCAGTCTAGAATAGTCATCAACAAATAGAATGAAATATTTATCACCATAGTAGCTTTGCACACCCATAGGTCCACAAAGGTCAGTATGAACCAATTCCAAAATATTACCAGAAGTATATGTCTTGCTATTGAGATTAGACTTTGTCAATTTTCCCAATTGACACTTTTTACACATCACATTATCAGGTTTCTTCAATCTTGGTAAACCTCTAACTTTCTTCATCTTACTAATATTTACCAAATTGTTAAAGTTCACATGACACAACCTCTTATTCCATAACCATACATCATCAAATTGTGCAAACCAACATGTTTCTTCAGATAGGTCTAGATAGAATAAATTACCTCTTGTATGTTCTACACTTCCAATTAGTTCACTAGTGGCATCAAATATTTTAGCCTCCTTGTGATGAAATTCAACGCAGTAACCAGTACTCTTAAACTATGCAAAACTTAACAAATTATAGTTAAGAACTTCAACCTAGTAAGCATTATCACATCCAATCTTATCAGTTAATCTTATTGATCATTTTCCTTTCATAGGACATGGTGCATCATTACCAAACTTAACACTTCTACCTTTGTAATGATTTAGGATATCAAACTTACTTTTATCGCTAGTCATGTGATGTGAGAAACCACTATCAATAATCTATTTATCACCTTTACTCACATATGAAATAAGTGTAGTTTTCTCATCTTCATCAGAACCATCTTTCATAGAAACATAAACAACTTCTATATCACAATCATTAGATTCACTAGTTTCACTGTCAGTTTCCTCTTCAACAATATAACAATATTTCTTACCTTTTTCTTTGTAGTCTATGTACCTTCTATGATATCTATCATTTCTTTTGTTATTGTACTTTATTTCCCTTATTTCATCCTTGTCAGTCGTCTCAGGGCATCTTACTACAATATGGCCAAATTTGTTACATGAAAAATAGATTATAGGAATTTTACCTTTAAATTTTCCTTTTCCTCTCGGTAGCCTTCTAGATATAAGTTCCTAAAGATCATCTAGATCATCATCATAAATATCAATATCATTGTCATTGTTACTCTCACTGATCACACATATTTATTTTCCTTTCTTGGGTTTATTTAGAACCATTTGAGACTTGAATGCAGATTCAATTTTGTGAATAGTGAAATTATCAAAATTGGACAACTCAAAAGCAGTAAGCTTTCCAACAAGACTTTCCAAATTTAGGACATTACCAGGATTACATCTTGATTCTTGTATTGAAAACACTATAATAGCATAGATAGGAAGCAGGTTTCTTAACACTATACTCATAATAGTTTCATCATCAATGTTTCCATTAGCTTCTCTTATAACATTTACTGCCTCCTTATTTGCCACAATACTGAGAAATATTTTCACCTTCTTGCATTTTCATTTCATCAAATTTACCTCTCAAACTTTTAGATTTGTCTCTTATTATATTTATGTCCCCACCATAGATAGTTTCTAGAGTGTCTCACATTTTCTTTGCATTAGTGTAATTGTTGATGTCTTCAAATTCAGGATAGCTTAGGGCAGATGCAATCTCCAACATTGCCTGATTGTGTTCTTATTTTTCTTTCATCTCCTTGGAATTCATAGGTGCATCAAGTGGTACATAGTCATTTTCCACAGTGTTCTGTTGAATCACCAATAGCATCTAGGTACAATTTCATCAAACTCTGCCATGCAGGTAAGTTCTCCTTGTTCAGCTTTGGTACCTCCTTTTTGTACATCTTGATAATTAGCTTCAAGTACCTTTAAAATTTTCTCCTTACAAGCACCAAAAACTATGATACCAATTGTTAGAATGATTTTAGAATAAATGAGAGGGAGGGGGTGAATTAGTTATCCTCAGTTTGAGATGTACTAATTCAGATTTCTATCTTTTCAAAAAACTTAGATCTAATCATTATTTCACTCGGTCTCTATAGAATATATCTATAACATAAAACTTGCAGTCCATTGTCCAAAAGGAATCAACTTGCAGAATATGAAAACAACATTCACACAAGTATAACACTAGGATTTAACGTGGAATCCCAATTTTAGAAAAACCACCATTAACAAGATACTAATTTTTCACTCTTCTGAAGTGAGCTCTATGAGAAGCCAATCCTATTAAAGGTTTAAAACACACACTATTAGGTGTGACCTCGTTAAAGGATTTAATCACCCTGTTAAGAGTGGCTTGGTTAGAGGGCTTAAGAATATTCCATTAGAATGTCACCTTGATTAAGGGGTTTACAAAAATGATTGTTAGGTCAACCTTGATTAAAAGATTTTGATTGATACAATGGTTAGAAAGTAACAGTAGGTTTTGATCTGAAATATACAACTCACTTTGCAAATACATATCCAATGTGCTTGTATGTTGATTTACTGACTGACCTTCATTTCCATCTCCATCTCTAATCTGCTCGGAATTATTTTCAAGGAATCATCATAACTCTGTTAATCTCTTCACAGCTTCACCTTAGCCTTATGCTTAGATTCATCAGTCAATAACATCAACCTCTTCCACACTCTCCATTACCTCATAATTAGGTCATCCTTATACCTCCTTGATCAAGTAGATTAATCTTTTCCTGCTTAATCTCTTATGTAGATCTTAGGTTTAGGTCAGATTCATTGAATCCTTCCATCATATTATTCTCCTTCTTTTCCTTCTAGATACATCTTCAAATTTCTCCTTGAATCCATAAGAAAATAGTTTACCATGCATTAACTACTCCATATCATTTATTAATAATTTCAAAACATTTTACATATCTCAAGAATTCAACTATGTCAACTGGGATTCTCAATTCTTTCACAAATTGTAAATTACTGACACTTGGTCAATATCGTGTTCATCTCCTTGGTCATTACTGGATATCTCGGTCATCGCTAAAACTTTCCTTGTTGGAAAATATTGTCTTTTCTCAGTTAATTATATGTTGCTAGACAATTACTGATGCTTGATTGAAACTCAATTTGGTTGGCTTATACTGGTGCTCGGTCTACACTAGCATCACTCAACTTAAACTAAATTTCTTCATTTTTTCTAGTTAAGCCTATGCTTCCAGTCTTTCTTCTTCACTTAGTGTTAAAGATAAACAACATGTTATCTTGTCAATGTGCCAACTAATCAAGTACCCATTGAAGTATCACATAACTCAACCTTTCGTTAGGTCCTCTTGTTATCTCTTCTTTTTAAATCCTCTTCAACAATCAAAATATATGGTACTCTACTAGATAGCAACTATCTTACCAGTTAAGGTTTGACATCAATGACTATATAATAATTGTTTAAATTGTAGTTTCCAACAAGTTGTATGGATATTGTACTTGTTTAATCTTGTTTTTAGTTGGTATGCATTGCTTACCTTGGAATCTTATATTGTACCTTTCTCTCTCAAGACTTATGATGCTCTGACTATGTATTCTTGGCACTATGTGAAATGTATGGGTCACCAATGGTAATATATTCTAAGAAATTATGGTAGTAGATGTTATTAAAAGTCAATATTCTTGATGACATTCATATGTTCACAATGTTGTTCAGTCAAACTAGTACTTGTATTTTAGTGTGGTCTTTAGTATAATCATTTTATATGAGATTGAGATGGTATTTATGATGGATCAAGATGTGTATAATATTAATCATGATTTTTTGACCTCGTAATCCATGTATGTGACTCTATTATATACTCCCAGAACCTCCCAGGAAGATAATTTACCTTTAAATGATCTTATGTATAGAAGCTTGAGTAATGGAAGTTGGAGAAGGGTCAATATATTTTACTCCTACTAGTATGGATGAACACATAAATCTATCTCAAACTATGAAGAAATACATTAATTATAGAAACTTGGATCATTTACTTGTGATGGATGTGCAGAAATTGAGATAATTTGCTATTATTAAACCCTTAAGTCTTTCTAAGAAGAGGAATTTGAATAAGATAGAAAGGGAAATAAGGAATAAATTTGATAATATTGAAACACTTGAACAAGCCCAATCACTTTTTCTTGTTCTTATAGAAAAAAAGTTGCAAGATCCATTAAAATTGTTGGGTGTAAACACAACATAAAAAAAAAGAGAAATTTATAACATTCCAAGTGACATTATTGAAAATGTTAGGAAAGGTTTGAGCTCTATAGGGAAAAAATCTCAAAATAAAGATAAGATCATTCCAAGAAGAGTGATGCTCATATCCATTGTAGGTAACACTATACCCTGAAACAGAAAAATATCTTCAATTTCATCTTTTATTAGTTTTTGTAGGAAAACAATATCAAAATATGTTAAGAGGAGAATTCTTTTGGATGATAGAATATTGGAAGGAAATTGGCAATTATGTGTAGAGCTCCTCATTCTGATAGGATTCAGGAGAGAATCAAGAATTTGGTCATATTGATCATTTTAGAATGAAAATACCCATTCTTCATCAAACACTAGAGATGTTATCAGAAATAGGGTTAGAGCTAATAAATATGAACATCATAAAAAATATTGGTTGGACAAAACACAACATGAAATGCATGTCTTATTTTGTAGTTCAAATACTAATATAAAGATTGGGCAAACATTGTTTGAAATATTGAAGTGATATAATGTGAGGAGAAATAAAGTGTTTGAAACTTGTTGTTGTTGTTACCATATTGGATTTGATCTCCACTATTATTTTTTCCAAAAAAAATTAGAATCTTCACTTATGGTTTCAAAAGGCTCCTCCTAGTAGATGAAGTGAGTTCATCTCATCTATTTTATGTGACAAAATAGATGATGTAGTTGGTCAAATAAATTGCATAAAAAGAATATGTTAAACATGTGCTAATTTGGATCTTTCCCTTTGAAAAATGAAGACATTGATGTGACAAAGATGATAAATTGAAAGAGTTACAAATATGTAAGGAATGAAACAAATTTTAGGAAAGAATCCAAAAGGTTATCTAAGATGTTGAAGAGGAGACACCTATTGGAGCGTTTATGGAGAATTTTAAAAAATTGATTCAACCATACATTCATCATGGTTATTTTTGCAAAGTGGAAAGAACAATAATTCAAAGCACTGAGAGATAATTTCCCACTTGGAACTATTCTATCAGTTTTTTTATTTTGCAGAAAACTATTCCTTTGTTCATCAAAAGGCCATTCAATCAGAATACTTATTTTCAGATAAGGTTAGTATTATGGTACATGTGTGTTATTATCATGTATATTTAGATTTGGATGGTGTTCATAGCACATTTGAAGCATGGGTCATCAAGAAATAATATCACTTTTACATAAGTGATGATAAAGAACATTATATTCATTTTGTAGAAAATTGCTTGAAGATATTTTTTGGAAACTTGAAATAAAGGAGAATAAATATTGATAAACATTATGTTTGGTCAGATGGGTGTACCACACATTTCAAATTATCTAGACCATTATATGCACTTTTTAGATATCATCATTGTTAGCATGCTTTTAGCACCCTAATATCCTAAGTTTTGAACTTCTCAAAACCGATCCCTATGGATAGAACTACCCAATTACCCTGTATCCTATTTTGGTTTTGCTAACGATGTTTTCATAAAGTTGATATTTTGTGAAGATGCAATGTTCCAAAAATGTATTGGACTCGAACTTCAAACCATGTGGTTCAAAGTTCAATGTTCAAAATGCAATCTACAAAGTTCAATGTTCAAAATGTAATCTGCAAAGTTCAAAGTTCAGAGTGCAAGTGGGAATTCAAAGTTCAATGTTCAAAATTTAGTTTCAAGGTTCCTCAGTTTGGAAATTTAAGAGCAGTTTCAAAATCTAGATTCAGAGTTCACATTCTCGGCCTTGAGAATGTAGATTCAGACTGAAGGTTGCAAGTGAAAAATTCAATTTCAAATGTTCATAATGTATCAAATCAGTTTTGATGATAGTTTAGGTGGGGCACTATGTAAGTATTTGGAAGGGCTTGTATCTACTTCAAATGTCCAACATTATGTGAAGCATCACCCATTTGGACAGAAACCAATCAGCAAGGAAAGTCCACATTGGAGTTTCTACAGAAAGATTCTCTTATCCATGAGAGATTCATCTCCTTATAAGGAAGAGGAAGAGAATGACATGGTCAATGCAGAAATTCCCAATTTATAAAAGAGTATATCTTTGGAAAATCCAAAAGTAAATTTACAATCTAGGCAATTGGACACAAGATGTTATTGGGAGAAATATTCTAGAAAGCATGAAGATGCAGATCGAGCATTACTTCTGTACACACAAAAATAGTGCACTTCTATGGATCCTTACATGCAAGGAAACTCAAAAATGAGCCCTCACAAATCGATCCATAGCTCTCTATGCATGGAGTTGCAAGATTATGGATTTGCTCTTAGCTAGAGCTATTGAGCTTGTGACCTTGCTAGTCAACCACACAATGAGAGATTTGAATGAGGACAAGGGCAAGAGTGCCAATATCCCCAAAGAATCAAATGGAAATGCAATACGATGAAAGCTAAGAATGAGAATGCAAATGTGCAAGCTATGCTATGAAAATGGAGGTACAAACTAAGCTATGAAATGGAAATAGAAATGTGTTACAATCCTTCCTATTAAGCTAGATGAGTTATTCTAAAGCTTGAAAGTGAAATCTAAACTATGAAAGTATAAACATGAACTACTATGCAAGAATGAAAACTAAACTATGGAGCAAATGAAGAACTCTAAGATGTAATGTAGCAATGATCTCCAAAAGCTCCAAATGCACCTAGAAAACCTGCAGCATAACAATAGCATGAAAGAGATGGATATAAATGAAGGAGAGAGCTCTCCTTTTATAAGAAATGAGGTGAAATGGACCATTGAGATTAAGAGACAAAAGTCTTAATCGGTGGTGGAGCTTAAAAGAGGAGCGATCCGTGTGCACAAGTATCCTCCAATAGGAATTGACTTTGTGTCCATGTGAGACAAAAGTGTTTTTTTCCTTTTTGTAAAATAGGAATAATGCTTTATTTGTGCAACTTAGGACAAGAGGAAAGGTCGGGCTTTTTATTTAATCCAAAGGGGAGGAAATATTCCTTTTAATCAAATAAAGACTTAGGATAAATGATTAGCCCATAGGATAAAAATCCAATATATGATCGAAATTAAGACTTGATCAAGAAATTGATAATGTTGAAAATATTGATTATTGATCAAAATGATTCAGGGTTGATAAATCAAATAAATGGGGCCCAAAGTCTACGCGACCATTTTTGGGTGCATACAACTTCTAGAATACACACTATTTTACAAAGACCTGGCTACTTTGGCTTTAGCAGGAATTTTGATGCTCCCCCTGTTTTACAATTTGCTTCTCAATATACTGTAGTTGTACCTCCTAAGGAAAATTTCAAGATAGGATAGTGCACTGGAGTACCTTGTCACTCATTGGAAGAAGGTCATTCGAATGAGGATGCCAGATAGATTGTAAAGTAGAGGTGAGAAGCCACGATGCATGCAACATATTTGGAAAAAATGAACAAAATCAATACCTTTATCTACCACATAGGGATTCATGATAGTGAACATGTATTGAACACATGAACGTGCTCTAAGTTGTTCAATAAAATCCCAATGGCACCATATTTTGGACACTATGTTTCGGTGTGTGCAGTGCCAACGTGAGAGGTCTTGGGAGGTGAAGTCACCTTGAATATATTAGTAGAACAAAGAGCATAAAAGTCATCATTTTGAATCCCAACATCAATTCTCAAACATCAATGTAGTCAAATAGGTGATGAAAAGAGTCAACATAGGCAACTGTTGAATTTGATGAATAAGGAGTAAAATCTAATTGAGACACCATGGATGGTTGTAATGAAGGCCCGAGATAGATGTCGAGGATTCGGAAAAGATCAAGACCAAAATTTGAAGTTTCGAACATGGTGGAAGATCCAAGCAAGGCCGTCAGTGGAAAGACTTGTCTTGTTAAACGTAAAGCAATATGTGTTAACGAAAAGGTTGAATCTCCTCTGATGAAGACAAAGTATTTGGTACCTCATTTTCTAGAAAATGATAAGCATAATTTTCAGTAAAGATTCATGAATTTCACACTTGAAAGGTCACACTGAGAGTTTCAACCTAGTTTGCCTTGCCAAACTGAGGAGAAATGCCATATATTATGCATATAATCTTATCGGGTTTTGTCGCTGGGAAATAATAAGACATATTTTTGGTGCAACATCAAGGTTGATAATGGAGAAATGAAACACAATCAGAGTTTCACATGCATGATGTAGCTGGAGTTATGGTTCCACATTCATATAAGTCAAGCCCATGATATATTCACAGTTGATCAAGATTTTTAATGTTGCTGAGGACAATATGTCAATTCAAATTATGATTTAAAGCTTGTGGGTGAAGTAGAAACTATTTTGTTTTGAATAGATAGGGGAGTTTGAAGCATTGATTGGAAATGGAATATTAGAGCCTTACAATGGTGAAATCAAGAGCCAATTGTGCATGCTAATGATAATTGGTCATCACCCAAAATTGTGAATTTTGGGTCAGAGGGCTCGCGATTCAACTTAGAGGTTACACTTAGCCATGGGATTGGGACATCATCAAAATTGTATGATTTTAGGAACTCAAAATGTGGCCCGATAATCAGAAGGAGGAGTGCCTTGTTCAAGTTGCGAGTCTCTGTCTGGAAATTTGAGAATGTTGATCAAGATGTACCATACTCCATATCACTTGATAGCAACTTTGCAGTGATGAGGCCAGAGATGCTTTTAACTTAGAAAAATTACATGGGAAATTTAGTGGTCTACACTATCCTAGCTCATGCTCTTAGACACAGAACAGAGCTTAGTGACAAAGAATAATAAAGATGCACTCATGTATAAACTAGAGTTAACAGGTGAAAATAGGAATTCGTATTCTACACCTGTTTGCATATAAGGGAATGGGGAAAGCTATTGGGAAAGAAATTTGGAGAGTTTCCCGAATTTATAGGCCACATGTTAAGATGTAATCGTGTATATCTTTCCAATCTTTAGATCATGATTTCCATTTCTAAACCTCTATTTTTTTTAATCTTTATTAAAGATGTGGAACCTAGTAAAGAAGAGGGAACGGGAAGATAAGATGAAAGTGAAATTTCAAGAATCAGTTATTCTTCCAAACAAAGTTATGGGAGAAGAATTTTCGGAGAGGTCTATAAAAGAAGAGATTTCTACAAATTGGAGGTTCTTCTCTTTGGGAGTCAGTCGGCTATAGGCAAGGCAGGGCATTTTAGAATTAAATTTGTAACAGGGAGAGTAGAGGGAAAGGAAGACATTTTATTTTCTGAGTAGCTTTAATGAAGTTGTAGAATTAAAATAATCAGTAGGTTATTTTGTTTTTGTATTTAGAAATGAAGAGAAATTGGTACATCATATCTGTGTGTCTGAATATTATTTTCTCTGATTGAAATTGATCAGTTGGTCATTTCAATCATGTTTTTGAATAATATTCTACATCATCAAATCAAGCTTATGAATATATCATGAATCAGTTGGTTTTTGGTGTAATTGTGCTTAGTGATTAAAATATTTAATGTCTCTTTGATTTCTCTATGTTCGGGAAGACCGAATAGATGATTAGTTGATCATTTGTTTATTTTCTCCGAATCTTTTCTATTGTAATCACATTCATTTCATGTTTATGGATGAATGTCAAAAAGCCTTTGTATCTTCAGGTTAAAGATATGCCCTAATATCTAATTCATTGAATATCTTTTCATGAGGGGGTTGTACCTCTTAATTCAGAGGAGGGTTATAAATTAATGATAACTCATCCAACTGTTAGTATTGTTTCTCTTTCTTTCCGGGCATTTAGAGTTAAATTGTTTGTTAATTTGCGGAAGGACAAATCTGTATACTAACAATCATAATGAAAACATACCACATGTATGGAGTTTCTTTGAGACTGGACATGGAAAAGGTGAATATGATTGTGTTAGAGCTTGCATCAAACGTTCTCTATGAAAGTATCAAATGAATTATAAAGGAGTTCGCATAAATAATGCACATGTTGTTGTTGAATGGTGCAAGAAATATTTTACATCAAATGAGGTTAACACATCATCAAGAATGAGTCAAGCGGTACCATATAGAGTATTTTGGGAGATAACATGTATGTACATATTTAATATATTATATATATTTTCTTTTTTAAATTTTACATGTCCTTTATTCAAATTTTAAAAATGAAATTAATAGTTTATCTCATGTTTATGTTAAATATATGCATGTGTTCAGGTGTGGATAGAAAAAATATGTATGGTTGTAAGAGGATAGAAAATACATGATCTGTGCATTAAGTTATTAGCATAAATTTTTGTAATTGTACATTGTACACTAGGGAAGCACTCATGGTTTTGTTGACATTGCATTGCTGAAAACTATTCAAAATACATCAAGAAGGAATGTGGATATGTAGGCACGTCCAAAATTTTGTGCCACTTGTTGTTACTGATACAGTTAATGGATATGAAGATGAAAACTTTGATGACATTCCTTTGACTTCTACTAATTATGACCATATTTTAGGATTGGTCAAAATTGGTAAGTATTTAATAAATTAAGTTACACATGTACATATATATATAGTTTGAAATATTTTCTCTCACATGTATACATATGTATTTGCAGTGATTGATGAACCTTGAAATGTAGGATTTAATTACTATTTATTGTGTTTCACCACAGAGAGCATGAAGTTAATTGAACCTGAAGAAAGCAATGGAATGGTGTTTCAAATATGTTAAGATTAAAGATTTAAATTGTTAGGATACACACACACACACACACACACATATGTATACATATACATATAATACATGGACTATGAAGAAGCCATATGATGAGAAATGCATATAAATCTTGAAGAAGCATATAAATCTTGTCCTTTTTGTGTGACAAATGTGTGACCCTTTCCTTTATCTTTTTATGAATTTTGTGAAGAAGAAGTTGAGTTAGACATCCTAGAAGGAAAATTGATCTTATTATTTACAAGAAGATTCATTAATTCATCAATGTCCTTATAACAAAAATTTTCTTCATGTCCATCCTTTTTGCAATATGCACAAATTCTCTTCTCCTTCTTTGAAAAATAACCCTTTCGAGATGATGTAGAAGTTCCTTGTTGTGTGGAAGTTGTTTGTGCACTTTCATGTTGAGACTTAGGCTTCTAATTATTCTTCTTCTTTTGAGAACTTTGAATTTTATGCCCTTGATTCCATTTATTAGCCACTAATGCCTTAGAATTTGAAGACTTGAGAATCCTCGTGCTCATCAACTTTGATTTCTCTACCATCAGCATCTCAATCAAGGCATAAAATTAAGGCATGGTGTATGAAGAACCTAAAGTCAACTTATGGGTATAGAAGCTAGAGACAAAAGTTTCATACTCTAATGGAAGCTTACCCAATAAATTATAGATTAACTCTACATCCTTTTTATCAATTACACAATCCTTGATCTTTGCTCTTAGCTCATGTGCCTTTGTGATATAATCTTGGATTGTTTCAAAATCCTTGTGATCCAAATTCATGAGATCATTTGCAAGGTTGTAGCCTATTTGTTCATTAACTTGACCATACAAACTAGAAAACTTATCCCATGCTTTCTTGACTATGGTACATTTTTCAATATGGAATATAAGGTCTTCTATTACCTACTTTCTCAAGATTCCAAGAGTTATTTGATTTTGTTTGACCCATTCAATGTGATCATTAGGATCAGTTGGTGCAACAATGATTCCATCAACATATTGAATAAAACCTTTTTCCATCATCTTGCTCCATTCTTTAATTTTCCATGATGCATAATTTTGTGGAGTTAAAACTGGAAATCTAGGAGAACCCGTGATGCAAAATGAAAAAAAGAGCAAGAGACAAGGAGACACAATCACACAAGACACCACACATATCACTCAATAATAGAAACCCCCCAAAATAGATAATTTTGGCACTTTATATATAGTACATGTATAATTTCCACTTGTCAAAATGGACTAAAGTGGACTTCTAATTTTGGTGGTTACAATAGAGAATATAAAGCTATAGCAGACTCAAGAAGATAAGACACAAGATCACTCAAAGATCCAATCAATTACAAGTGTCAAAGTAGGCCACAATAGACCAAATACTGAAAGTACTATGTCCACTCAAAATTTATCCAAACTAATACTAGATTTTGAAAGTAGACAAAAAATTATACACTTTAAAAAAAAACACCTAAAAATGTGTCCATATGATCTCGAACGAAGCCTCTAAAGTTGTAAAAATTGGGATTTGCAATTTTCCAAAAATATCAGGAACAATAATAAGAAACCACCCGCACCATTGTGTAGATCATGAAATCCTACCCCAAAACCAAAAAAATTGCTCGAAAAAAGGAGTCCAGATGGTTGAGATATTGCTATTTGAAAAATGAATCTGAAATTATTTTTTTTGAATCATCATCGTCGCACTTTCAAAATTCAAATAGCTCTATATTTGACTTTAGATGTACAATTTGGATGAAACAAAATTAAATTTAGGGGTTTTGGGACCTCCTCAATGTGATTCCAACCTTTGATTTGCACCAACAAGCTCCAATTTTGACTTGCAACAAAATTCTCTCAAAATAGGATATACAATGACACTCATATGGCTCTGATACCATGTAAGAATTTTGGTATTGCTCTAATACCATGTAAGAATTTTCCTAATGCAAAGAATGAAAATTTCAAGATATAGAAGCTCAATTGATAACACAAGAGAGACAAATATGATATGATCAAATGAATAACTCAATAATGATCAATAATCAAATGATAATGAATAATGGATTACATACAATGTAGGAGTGCCTAAATATATAGACAATGCGATAAGACTACGTGATAAGGAGATGATAAGCTATCAACCACATTAGGTGGAATCACATGTCCACCAAAGGTGGATCATCCTCCATTATACATCAAAGTATGTGCATCAATGAGAGGATGGTAATGTGATAAGAGCACTAAAGGTGGATCTCACACACAAAGAGGTATGCGATGAAAACTATTACCATCCAAAGTGGAATTTCTCCTAACCATGTGCTAAAATGAAATGGAAACTCGTAGGTGTCTCAATGACAACTAATATGAAAATTTATTATCCTAAGTAAACTTAAGTAAAGTGTAATTAGTAAATAATTAATTACAACAACAAAAAGTAAGTTTTGACAATTAAATGATTTTTCAAGTTTAGAAATGATTTAGGCTTGGAAATAATTTAATTATGCAAGGGGGATTATTCAATGTGATAAAAAAATTAATAGAAGCCAACGGAAATCATAACACATATAACACTCGATATGTGCAAAGAAACCCTTTCAATAAAAAATGTCCACTGCAAAAGAGAGGCAATTATATTACTAATCCAATGAGAGATTAAAATGATGATACATTTCTCTGAATAACTTTGTAGAATTCGACAACACCTTGATGGAAAACACTAGTTCAAGGCCTCAATTTATAGAAACTCTTAGGAGAGAATACCACTGTGAGATCACTAAACAATAAGTAAAAAAATCTCATAGAAAATTCCCATGCCAACCTCCTTAAATAGCCTCTTATAGATGCTTCTTATAGTTGTCATAGGACATTGCCAATTTGAGAGCCTATGATCCAAGATATCGGTCGTCTATCATAAATCTTGTCATAGGAACTCATGATTACTCTGATATTTGTCATACATGCACTTACATCTCCCTACATGTTTCCTAGTTGTTTAATTATTTTCCTAGAAGACAAATTATAACTATAACTTTGTCTTTACAAATAATTAAAGAGTTTACAAGGTTGATGACACCTAAGTCCTAACACTATCCCACTTGACAACATATGTAGATATCACCCTATAAAGATACATATAATTAAGTATAGTGATCAAGGGCTATGGCCTTTGCACATGGAGAAAATTTATCTAAGGTTATTGGCTTCATGAGAGAATCTACAATATTATCCAAAGTGTCAACTTTTTCAATCAAGACCTATCCATGTTCTCAACTATCTCTCACACAAAGTGACATTGAAAATCAGCATATACATAACATTTTTAGCCAAACATATGACACTCTAACTGTCACATTCAATCCTCACTATCTTGTAATTAAAACCAATAGCATTACCAAGCCTTTGTAAAAAATATACCTCCTTAGAGGAACGTGTAGGAGCCATATACTCTTTGTCAATGATGGAAAATGCAACTGTAGGTTATTTTTTACTCATGCAACTCATTGCACTTCAAAAAAAAGTAAACACAACCACTAGTGGACTTGACTATCCAAGTCACCTACCTAATTTGCATCAATAAAACTATGTATACTCAATGACTTATCCACATCATCAATTCCAAGATAAATTGAACAATAATCAAAAGTTCCTTGTAAGCACCTAAGAACCCTTTTAACTAAAATACAATGTTAATTATGATACTCCTAAGAGTTATTTTTATTGTCATTAGTTATAAGGAAGTTATATTGTTTATCAAAGTCATTTGGTAATGTAGAAAAGACAAGTCGGTAAAGAAGGGAAATCTATTCAATAAAAGAAATAAGGAACAAGGAATTTCGGTAAAGACAAAGAAAGTTTAGGCATCGAGCAAAGAAAAACTGAGCACTGAACTAAGAAGGGAAGACAACTACCGAGCAAGAAGAAAATGTGTTACTGATCATAGCAAGCTGACACAAGGAGAATCTTTAAGTACATTGAACCTAGACACCAAATAGAAAATAGGTTACTAATCTCAAGGAGATTGTATGTTAGAATATTGGAGATTTAATTATGATGATTACACATGATTAAAAGGTGAGATCCACCAATGAGAATAAATTATGAAATATGCATTAGAGGAGTAACCGATGTTTGCACCGCCTAAAGAGATAATTATAGAACACCTATCACTGCCTCTAGAATTGTATAATTAGATTAGATAAGTGAAGATAGTTGTGGTTGTGGTTGTGGTTGTGTTTGTGGTATGAATGCAAGAGGAGAATGCATGTATGAGAAAATATTACTGAGAAGGTGATGAGTAGAGAAGCCACCGAGTACAGATCAGTAAAGAGTTGAAAAGTTATTGCGATTTAGAAGTAAATCTACCGAGTACTAAATTGTTATTGTGAAAGGTACACAATATGAGGTAATGAGTTAATAAGCATAAAGAGTCTAATAAGCATATGACTGATGCAAGTTTGACAGACATATTTTGTGTTACTGATTAAAGAGTAATCTGAATTGTAAAGCCTCTTAACCGAGTAGATCCTAACATATCTTATTTTTATAAATCCTTTAACAAGGTGCAATTATTAGATTAGAATTGTAAAATCCTTTCACAAGTTAGACTTAATAGTCTGAAGACTCTTAATTGGGTTAATACTCTTAATAGGGCAAGCTATCAGAAATAACTAAATATTGTAGCTCTACCGAGAAAACTTTATTATGCAGTAGTGAAGTCTTGTGGGTGTCATCCTCACCGCATTTTTTATCCTCTAACAAGGATTTCTACGATACCACAATATTTGTGTTATTTGTTATATCTTTCATATGTTTTATGAGATGTATGCAAAAGCTATGGATTCAATAAATAGTTAAGAAGGAAAGGTTAAATAGTTTAAAAGTATTTCATAGTATTGATTCATCCCTCCCCTCTTAGTACTCACCTTTGAATACTTAGTCCAACAATTTACTCGAGTTAGATATTGTGTGGTTAAATGTTGGTATTAATTTGAAATGTGACCATCACTCAATAAACCATTAACTCAAGAATTTAGCTATAGGAGGCCATATCAAATGAACCAACTAAACTCTCAAAAGAGGCTTATTGCTTCCTAGTTGAAGCGAGTTTAACCCTTTTTATGATGCTCATCAAATTTTCATCAAGGATTAGTGACTTGACTACTCCAAAATGGAAGATTCAAATACAATGAAAAACTAGGAATGAACAAGAATGAAAGATTAACAAAGCTAACATGAGAGAATCAAGCTAGAATGGATGCAAGAAACTAGTATTCTAGAATGAGGATGCAATAACTACGCTATTAAAAAAATTCAAGAAAGAAAAACTATATTTAACAATGCAAGATTATGCTAAGAATGAATTAAACTAAGAATGCAAGAGAGATATTAACATATAATGAAAGAAAATAAAATATATGAATTCAAATTAGAAAGATTACTCTAATAATGCAAGAAAAAAAAGTATGCCAATTACTAAGATGATCTAGATGGAACCCTTAAGCCAAGGAATAGCTTCCTTTTAAAGGAATTTCCATAGGAATGTAGGGAGGAGATTAAGAGCCAAAAGATGTTATGTAGAGATGAGTGGTGAGAAGAGATCAATACATGTGGGAGGATTCAATAATTTTGATTGGCTAGGCTTGGTGGGATAATAATAAAAAATTGCAAATCCCCTTTTAATTTCCAATTATTAATCAAGATTAAGCTGCACAAAAGGTGCTCTTTTTAATTAAAAGTTATAATACTTTATATTAAAAGCGTAAGAATTTTGATATCACTCTAATACCATGTAAGAATTTTCCTAAGGAAAAGAATAAAAATTTCAAGATGTAGAAGCTCAATTAATAGAACAAGAGAGACAAATATGATATGACCAAATGAATAACTCAATAATGATCAATAATCAAATGATAATGAATAATGGATTACATACAATGTAGGAGTGCCTAAATATATAGGCAATGTGATAAGACTACATGATAAGGAGATGATAATCTATCAACCACACTAGGTGGAATCACATGTCCACCAAAGCTGGATCATCCTCCATTGTACATCAAAGTATGTTAAAAAATGAGAGGATGATAATGTGATAAGAGCACTAAAGGTGGATCTCACACAAAAAGAGGTATGAAATGGAAACTATCACCATCTAAAGTGTAATTTCTCCTAACCATGTGCTAAAATGAAATGAAAACTCCTAGGTGTCTGAATGACAACTAATATGCAAATTCATTATTCTAAGTAAACTTAAGTAAAGTGTAATTAGTAAATAATTAATTACACTAGAACATCCACCTTAATTGAAACTTAGGGAAATGCACTTAAGCTCACAAGGATAAATGAAAATGCATGATGGGTCTTGACTAATAGGCCATGTTAGGTATCCATGAACAATATGCAAGTGCAAAATATAATGCAATCTCTCATAAAGATGAGAAAGAGGGAAAATATCATGAGAAAAATCCTCCCCCTAAAAGAGATATAAATACAATAATAGAATATGAGAGAGAAGACCTCATGTGAGGAAAATATCCCCCCCATAAGAGAGAAGAAGAGGAAGAGAGACCAAGTAGCCCTCCCTCAATGTAGAATGAACACCAATGGTAGATTCTCTAGGCTCGATGCAAAAACTACTTCAGGAGTGTAAAAAAAATTCTTCCCCTTAGGAAGAAACAAGATCAAAGGTGTATGTATGAAGCCTCCTCCCCAATCTATAGAAAGAAACCTCAAAATGTATGGAATCTCTGAAACCTTCTCAAGTGTCCCCATGTCAATGCGGAAAGGTGCCTACTCCAAATCATGTGTACTAAGCCACTCTATTGAAAAAGACAAATCAGGATCAACGAGGATGAATGTAGAACATGTGCCAAAGACCCAAGTGTCTCCTCTGAAGATAAAGTGACCTCCTCCAACTGATGTATCAAAGTATCCACAATCATGTCACCCTCAAAAGAATGATCAAGTAGAGAATGAATATGAGGGTCAACATGCTCCCTCACAAGAACTAAAGAAGGATATTCTTCACCAAAGAGAAGATGAATGTCATCAATAGTGTCTCCCAAATCTCAAATGTAGGACCCCACAAAGAAACCTGCAATGTCTTTCAAGTAATCATCCCATGGAACTGAGTCTGGGAGAAAATGAATATCCCAATACACTGAATCACCTGAACCCATGCTTGTATGAGTGTAAGCATCATTAGGAGAAAGAATAGAAGAAGTCTCAATAGGAGGAGATAAAATGGAAGGCTTAGGAGCTTGACCATGTGTGAGAATACCCAAGTTTGAGTAGCCAAAACTCTACTCAAAATTTGAATCATCACTATAAGTGTGAGCATATGCTGAAGAATCACTGTCATCAAGAGGAACAAAATCTACAAAGGAGTACAATCAAGAAGAGTGATCCATCATCCTAGCAGGAATAAATTCTCCACTCTCCAAGTATTTGATGAAAACTGAATCAGGTGTAAATTCCAAAGTCTTCTTTGTAGTACCATTTGTGATTTGACAGATAGATAGAAGGTTATTGGTCAAGTGTGGAATACACACCACATCATTGAAGTTTCCCTCCCCAACATCAATACTTCATTTCCCAATCACATTCATGTAAGTGTGATTTCCCATCAAAATAGGTCAACCTTTTGAAATCTCTATACACACACACACACACACACACACATATAGTGTATATGTATGTGTATGCATATAAATACATGCATACATATGTATATATGTATATATGTATATATATATATATACATACATATATATATATGTATAGATATATATATATATATATATATATGTATATATATATATATATATATATATGTATGTATATATATATATATATATATATATATATGTATATATATATATATATATGTATATATATATATATGTATATATATATATATATATATGTATATGTATATATATATATATATATATGTATATATATATATATATGTATATATATATATATGTATATATATATATATATGTATATATATATATATATATGTGTATATATATATATATGTATGTATGTATGTATGTATGTATATATATATATATATATATGTATATATATATATGTATATATATATATGTGTATATATGTATGTATCTATATATATATATATATATATGTATGTATATATATATGTATATATATGTATGTATGTATATATATATATATATGTACATATATATATATGTACATATATATATATACATATATATATATATATATATATACATACATATATATATATAGATACATATATATATATATGTATATATATATATATATACATACACACATATATATATATATACATACACATATATATATATACATACATACATACATATATATATATATATATATATATATATATATATATATATATATATATATATATATATATATGTATGTATGTATGTATGTATGTATGTATGTATGTATGTATGTATGTATGTATGTATATACATATACATACATACATACATACATACATACATACATACATATATATATATATATATATATATATATCTATGTATGTATGTATGTATGTATGTATGTATGTATATGTTACTTATAAATTATACAAGTGAAATTATAACTATTGATCTTGATGTGTACTTGGTTCTATGTTAGGATTAAATACTCTTTGTTAAGATTAAATCTATTTAAATTGTCACTTTATTATTGCATAGATAATCAAAGCATCTAATCAAAACATCATCTAATTGAATCATCTAATAAAAAAATCTAATCATTTAATATCATCAAGTAGAATCAAATCTAGATATAAATGTCAAATGATAAATCTAACATCATAAATCATAAATATAATCATTTAACATCATCTAATCATTAATCATAGATATAAATGTCAAATCATAAATCATAAATCAAATCATAAATGTAACACATAAATCATCTATGTCTACGTCTAGAGAGAATATAAATATATGTCTCAAGAAGATCATAAACTGAATTTATATCAAATATATATAATAATGAAAGATCTGCAACATGCCCTAAACTAGAGATTCATCTAGACACATACAAATAGAGTGACCCTATGACCGAGTTTCATGAGTATCCTCTAGTTATGAAGTACCAACTAACTGCTATAAATTTAGCACAACAATTGGTTATATACACATATAATTATGAAAAATGTTTAAAATATATAAATTTACACAAGTACATGTACACACATTTAAAAGTATATTTAAATCTTACCTAATCACTAGTAGGTGTCGCATCCAACAAATATATTTTGCCAACATGCTCTGAGCCTATACTAGAGGTAGTATGCTCTACTAATTGTGCCTAAAAAATATTATACTTGTACAAACATCAGTACATGTTTGAATACAATTAATTGTTCATTATTAAACTAAAAAATGAATAAGTGTACACTGATGTAAAAAATAAATTAAATTAAATACTTGGGTCTCAAGAGAGGGAGGATCATCACTACACACAAGGATGTCGTTGAAAGTAGCTACATCACCGACACCATCTCTGACAATCTCAAGACTCTCTAGTAATGAAGAGTGCATGTGGGTAAGTAGTTGAGATGGGAGTGGTGTAGAGTCAATAGGATGCAATAGCATATCCATATATGACCCTATATTGGTGGAAATGTCAACCTAACTCAACCCTCATAGCTTTTCCTCAAATGTCTCTAGTACCTCAGTGGTGATGTAGACATATCCAACTCGTATCCCTACCTTTGTAGTAGAGTGATGTGCTGAGTGTTGTGTAGAATGATATTTTGAGTGTTCTATAGAATTCTAATATGAATGTTGTGCAAAGTGTTGAGTTGAATGGTGTGCAAAGTGTTGAGTTGAGTGTTGTGAACTATGTTGAACATGACTCTATGGCGTGTCCTACGTCACTAGAAATACAAGGCCATGCACAATTCTAATGACATCTCTGACATACTATATCAGTATCCTCTAGAATTATGAAATATAGGAATACGACTAGAACAGATTGTCCAAAAAAATAAAGTGCCACATCCAAGTGTCTCTACTTTCCTAAAAGTGCTAGTATATTGTCAGATGTAGGAAGACCTCCATCTCTATATTCCTCATCGCTCAATCCTGCTATAGCACTAGATGATGCTTGAGAAGATGATCTCAGTCGATTAGGTCTAGTCAAAATATATCTACCTAGTGTGTCATATGTAATGTTGTTGGATGCATATGTAATCTTCCATATCCTATCAACTGCTTCCCTCTGGGAAGCAATGACACCCCTATCAGTAATAGAAGCCATCACTGGTGTCACTATTAGAGTCCTTTGACCAACCTACTATCTATGAGAAGGTACAACTTGATCAGCCCTACAGTAATGATCACGATCAACAACTCTATTGCACCCCTAACCAAAATATCTTGGAAGATCTAGATAGTTGACGTTGATCCCTAGACGGAACTCAGTGTATAATTAATGGTCAAAATATAATGGAATCTTGTCGTTAGTAGGATAAAAACCATATGTTGCAAGGAATAGAAGGTATATCATACACACTATCTATGAAATGACACATCGAGTAACTTGATATCCCCTCACCTTGTCCTTCCCATCATAAAATGGAAAGACCTCTCATTTGATGACATCCTTAGAGACAGGCCTTTGGACCTTCTCTAAGGATACATGATACATCACTTGAGACCTTTGCTCTCAACTCTCAAAAAATCCTCTCAATAACCTGCGGTGAAAATGATGAATGTGAAATCAACCTTGATGTTAGATCGTCAAGGCTCCTCAAAATGGTAGTACAGATATCTCAGCACAAACCCTCCTCAGATATATTGATGGTCTCTCTAAATCGATCCATCTCTACTCTAACACTCTAAAATATGGTCGCTAAATAAGAAGTGTGCTCATGATAAATAGGAGGTGTACTAGCATCAGGTCCCTGACCCTAAGGTGCATCATCCTGATGTACATCTTGAGGTACATCATCTCTATTGTGTGTAGCCTTCTAGGAGTAACATGTGTTAAATGTTAAAATTTAAGTACTTGAGTACATTACAAGTGCATGTAAAATAGAAACTAATATTAAAATATAAAATTATACATTTAATAAATTACTTTTTTTTAAAGAAAAAGATCTAACTATACATACATAACAATTAAACATATCATCTTCAAAATAAATTTAAACATCTAAATATCTAATTTGTCATAATAGGGGTCTTGTGTCATAAAATGTCAAAATAGGGGTCTTATGTCATAAATGGTCATCTAATGATACATAATCGGTCCTAATATGTAATAAGTGTCTGAAGGGGTCATAATTAGGTCATAAGTGGTCCTAAGAGGTCATAATTGGGTCCTAATAGATCATCATAAGGGATCATCATGTGTCATAAATGTGTAATTTAAGTATCCTAAGTGGTCCTAAGGGGTCATAACTGGGTCCTAATGAACTATCCTAAGGGTTCATAATGTGTAATTTAAGTATCCTAAGGGGTCCCAAATGATCCCAAGTGGTCATAGGACCTATTAAAGGGTACTAATTGTTTGTAAGTGGTCATAAGACATCTTAAGGGGTCCTAATGTGTCCTAATTCATAATAAGTATCATAGGCCATCTTATGGGGTCCTAAGGGACTCTTAAGGGGTCTTGTCTTATAATAGGTCATTGTAAGGGGTCTTATGTCATAATATAGACATGTCCTAGGATTCACTAATGGGTCTTAAGGGGATTTATGTAATAATTAAGGTATTTTTAAGGGGTCTTATGTTACATAATAAGTTGTGTTAAGTGGTTTTATACATCATAATAGGTTGTCCTAATTGGTCAAGTAAGGGAATTTATGTCATATTAATAAGGACTTTTAAGGGTTAAATTGTCTTGTAAAAGGTCATCTTAAGGGGTTTTATGTTCTATTGTGTCTTGCTAATGGTTCTTAAAGGGTTGTTATGTCATAATCTAGAGGTTGTTAAGGAACCAAGTATAATGTCATAAAAGATGGACTAAGTTAAGGGGTTCTAGATGTCTTAAGAGGCCTTAGGTGTCTTAAAAGGTTTTAGGATACATACTTAAGGGTCCTAAGATCATATTTTAACATGTCTAACTATACATGTATAATAGTTTTATATAAAATAGAAACATCTAGAACATATACATAAAAAATTTAAACATGTCATAAAGAAATCTAGATATTTAAACATCTAAAATACACGTGTACATAAAAAAGTTTCTAAAGTTTTAATAACTAACATTTTTGTACATTTTCCAATATATACTAACTAAAAGAATAAAAAACATAAATTTTTAAACAATAATTTTCTCATATTTTCTAACTAGAATTTTCTAACATTTTCTAACTAGGGTTTTCTAACTAGGTTTTTCTAGCTAAGTTTTTCTATCTAGGGTTTTCTAACTAGGGTTTAATAACATTTTCTAACTAAGATTTTATAACAATTTATAGCTAGGGTTTTCAAACATTAGTTTAACTAGGGTTTTCTAACATTTTCAAACAAAGGGTTTGTAAAATTATTTAACAGAAAATATTAAACATATGTACATAACATTTCAACATATCAAAAGGAACTTCAAACATTTAAATATCTAACTATACATGCGACAACATTTTCTACAGCTTTAAAAACTAATGTATTTTCTACATTTTGTGATATAACTAACTATAAATAAATAAAAACAAACATATAAGAAACATTTTTTTATAGTTTTTTAACAATAGTTTTCTAATATTTCCCAAGTAGTATTTTCTAACATTTTTCTACCTAGGGTTTTCTGACTAGGGTTTTCCAACTAGGGTTTTCCAACTAGGGTTTTCTAAATAGGGTTTTCTAACTAGGGTTTTCTAGATAAGGTTTTCTAACTAGATTTTTCTAATGTTTTCTAACAAGGGGTTTGTAAAATTATCTAACAGAAAATAAAAAACTGTCGAAAACAAAAAACTAAGATAATTAAAAAATACATAATTCACATTTAAAAAAAGAGAACAAAGGAAGAATTATGTGTACCTGGTATCAAAGACAGTTGTGAGAGGTTGAAAACACTCAAGGGATGATGATGTCAAGATAGGATGTCAAAGGGTTCGATCCAACACTTAGGGGTTAGTAGGAATGAAAAAAAAATGGTGAAAAAGATTGTTCATTGCCAAATTTTATAAAAAATCTAGCCACGGGGTATTCATTCGAACACCTCCCCTTCAAACGAAGCCCCTAAAAAGGGGCTTCATTCGAAGGGGAATGTTTGGATGAACACTCCCTCCATAAGGTGTTCGAACAAAGGCCTAGGAGGCCTTCACTCAAACACCCATCTTTATTCTAATAGGTTGAAAATGAAAAACAAAAATGACACCAATTTTCCTTTGTGCCAAAAAGTGGGAACCACTTTTATGGGTTAGCCCATATAGGAGGTAGAACTTCAAAAACACATTTTTAGTGAAGTTTTGACAAAAAAAGGTAGTTTAGCACATATGTGAATTCTTTTAGCACACATTTTAGATAGTTTATCGCATATATTAATTCTTTTAACACATGTTTTAACCATCTAATCACTACACTTCCAAACTTGAGAGAATCAATAAGGATGGTGATGAAACCATCAAATCATTTCACTTCCATTGTAACCAAGTGCATCGAAAGGAGGCATTTTTTAAGGACCCCAATCATTTCCATGTTGACTTTGTCTTGGCACCCAGATTTAACTAGCTACTAGTAGCAATGATTTCAATATAGTGTAGCAACTTCTCAACCACAATACTCCTCTCCACCTCCATAGAAGAAGATCCCACTTGAATAGAAGCAATAGACAAGAAGATACACATGAGGAAAAATCAAATCGACAACATTCTAGCATTTGGGTGCCTACAATTGAGAGAATACCACACAAATTGAGTACCATTATCCATCTATAAATAGATCCCTGCCTCAATAGCCCCCTTAATAAGGAATTGTTGAGAGAATGAAAAAAAAATGTTCCATTACCACAACCTAGCCACCATCAATAATCCCACCTCTAAAGGAGCTGACTTCACCACCATAGAAGCCACACTAGAAAGAGTCCATCCAATAGAAACAAATGACCAGTAGTGAAAGAACTAGAGTCTCTAGGTATGAAAAAGTGGACACTATCACAATAAATCCAAGACATAACTAAAAACAAGCCTGAACTAGATCAAGCCCTTGAAAACTACTAGCAACTATTTGGCCTTCAAAAATAGAAGAACCAATTAAAATACTACAACTAACATCAAAATCCCAAACAAGGTGATAGGTAAGAAAACACACACCCAAAGTATGAAATCCAAGAAATAGCTCAACCCAATTGGGAATTCAAATACAAAAATAAACCCACGAAGTAGGGTCATCAAAAGACTTCACAATAGAAAGAAAAGAGAAGAAAAAGAAGCTCCTTAACTAAGCTCTATCATCCACATCACAATAACTATCAATATAATCAAGAAGCATGAGTAAACAACTCTTCCTACACATATCATTTTGTTTCTTCATCATATACAAAATCCAAATCAAGGAAACAAGAGACTAAATCCTTCACTTCTCTTGTATCTTCACCATACTTGTAGAGCCTCTAAGGACTGGAGGGAGACTTGCATAGCTACCTCCCTAAACCCAGCATAGATTAGAATTAAAAAAATCTCCACTAAGGGCTCTTCATTAGTAATGCACAATGCTTCCAAGAATGAAGCTTAGGAAATAAAATTCCAAGAGCATTATCCACCACTCAAGCTAGAAATAGGGTGCATTTCCTAGTGGCTCCAAAAAGAGTATCCATCACTAGAAATATCTCTAAACAAGCCCATAGACAGACCAAAAAACCCCAACCAAAAGGGTCATCAACCAAAGAGAAACCAAAAAAACCTTGTTGAAAGTGAATAAACTCGACAGCATGCACAAATCCCTCATCCAAAGGTATTTGTTTCAAAGTATAAGGATCCCCATTCAACCAAATAAAATAACCAACTAGCACACCAACCATAATCCTCAAAAGAGAGTCCACAAAAAATATCATTAAAAGGGCATAGGGAGAAGAAGAAATAATAACATAATCAATATGACCTGAACCTATGAAACTCATCATCCCTCTAAAAGGGCCCCTAAAATATACATCACTAGACATGACATCATCAACACTAGTCATTGCCTTTCCATCTCCTCCATAGCCACCACTTACCACAACCAAGACAAAGGAAAGAGTAGTGAAAGCTTGGAGAGAAGGGGCTAGCGGATCCAAAAACTTTTCTTAAAACATTAGCTCTAAACAGGGCACCCAACATCCAAAAAATGAGCAATTTCCATATAAATAACCCCCACATCTGCACCCTTAGCACTCTAGCATGGAAGACCAAAGTAGTCCATGGAGAAAGAAAGGCTAAGGAAAAGAGAAATGAAAAAGGCCCAAAATCATTCCAGACAAAAGGAGGCCCAAAGAAAAGAGAGATATAGATCTTTGAAGCCACCACGGCCCTGAATTCCTTAAATAGGGTATCTCACCTAAGAAAGACACCCATAATCACAAAAACCACTAAAGGTTGGACCCCATCATGATCAAAGAACAACCATGTTGTTTCTCCAACTGTATCCAAGGAACATCTAGATTCCACCATACCCTTTAAGAAAGAAACACCACCACATCCAAACACGATATAGGGTAGGTCAACATAGTGATCAACTACAAACCAAAGGGAAAAGGCATACGAAACCACCATCAAGGGAGTGTCCATTTCAGTACTGTCTCCCGCATTGTCATCAATAATTTTTGGATCTTTAGCATTGTCATTATCTTTTTCTGCCTCCCCACTCTCAGAGGCTACCTCTACAAAAAAAAACCTAGCACCTCCCTGTTTCCCTCTGATGGCTTCCTATAAGACATTGTGAACTCCTATATCAAAAATGCTAGTATAAGATTAATCTTTAAGTAAATAGTATTTAATACATAAATTCATGTTTGAAAGTTTATTAATGCAATTAATAAATGAGATGATATGAGACAAATGGAAATTAAAGTTAATTAGATCACTCATGCTAGATTAGGTATCAACCTTCATAAACATTAATACACTTTTAGGAAACCCGTGTAAAATATATATGTACATTCAAAACAAGCACCAAGTTTGATTGATTATTCTGATAAACCAATCAACCTTAGTATGTACAAAAGAAATTTCTAGCATACTAAGGCTAGATGTTTTACCCCACATTGTTATTCCCAAAGATAACCTTGTTGAACTAAACTAACTCTTGCGTTGGTAGTGAACCAATGCAAGGTAAACATCCAAAATGAAAAAGGAAATTGTGCATTTTCACGATAATTCTTAGTGAAATTTTTGAGCATTACAAAATTAGGTTTCACATGCAACAAGGGAATAATAAAGTACAATATCCATAAAAAGTGTTCAAAAATCAAGCTAAGCAAACTGAAGTGGATTTAAAAGTGAGTGGAAGTTTACACAAGATTGTCATTGTTTTCAGGTGAAACATTCCCCAAGATAAACACTAATAAGGCTGGTTTTTGCTAGGTTTTGTGTGAATGTCACCCTGAACAAAACTCTACCCAAATTTGTCATTTTGAAATCCAAATTGGGAAGATGGACCCAAGTGTTGGTGTATGAAAACGCCACCCTCTTCTACTAGAAATGTGAGAATAGAGGTCACTCTAGTGACACTTGCATGACCTCCCAATCGGGATCCAAAAAATGGAATAAGGATAAAGGAATGATTGAAGTTCCACCCTTGGGAGAAGAAGAGGAAAAGGAGAAGACTTTCCCACCCTTGGTGGCTAATGAGATGGAAAACCCAACAAGGGAAAACCAGGTGCTAGAAGGAGGTGAGATCATTCCCCCTCTAATGAACAATGTGGTGCACTCTATACTCAGCTCTCCGAAACCTCTACCTACAGAGAAACCCAAACCCCTATCAGTGGTGGAGCCATTGAAGAACCCCCCAGTGACCCCCCCAGAGAGGAGTGAGATTAGCCTCACTAAGGTGGAACAGCCTGCCATTGTGGTTTCTCTTGAGCTAAAATCCCCAAAATCTAATCCAAAACCTTCCCCATAGCTAGAGAAGAACTCTTCCATCTCCCTAGACGCTGACTATGATGTGGGGAAAGACGACAGGGAATGGAAAATATAGAGAAATAAAACCAAGCCCAAGAAGGCTGATGTGGGAATGGAAAGACCCAGGGGAAGGCCATCAGATCGAGCAAGGAGATCGAGAGGGACTACAAGGGATGTTGCAATAGGTAAGCAACAAACCTTGGAATCTAGTTTTAAAAGTAAGAAATGATTTTTCTTTCTTGGAATGTTAGGGGTTTAAATAGCTCCCTTAAACAAAGTGTTGTTAAACACTATATTTTTTTATCATAATTTGGATATTCTACTCATCCAAGAAGTTAAGATGTTTGCTAGTAATTTTTCCACCCTAGCTTCCAATCTCTGGTCAGGTGTTGCGTTCCTTTACTCTAAAGCTGCGGGTGCTTCCAAATGCATTGCTATGCTCTAGAACCCTAATAAGGTCACTGGCTATCAGGTCACCTCCTCTCTGAACTTCATTGTTGTTACCTTCAGGAAAAAAGGGCTTGAGTGGATCACTTTTAATATTTATGCCCCTAACAATCGGGCTAGCAGGGCCTCCCTTTGGACTGACCTATCCCTCTGGATAGATTAGGACACTACTATTAATTACTTGTTGGCTGGTGACTTCAACACCCCTTTCTACCCCTCAAAAAAATTTGGTGGATTAATGGATTACTCTGATAGTATGGGGGACCTGGGAGACTTTATTTCTTCCACCGATCTACTAGACATTAATCTAAAAGGGAACCCCTTCACTTGGACTAACAATAGGAAGGGACCCCATCTCATCTAGGTGCAGCTTGACCATTTCCTTGCCACCTCTTCATGGGACCTATGCTTGAATTCAACCCTGACTTCCCTCCCTAAAACCACCTCTGATCATAACCCCCATCCTTCTTTGTTGGCATGACTCCCCTAAGTTTGGCCTGACCCCCTTCAGATTCAAAATCATGTGGTGCTCTCACCCGTCATTTAGAGATCAAGTGAAATTCTAGTGGGCCACTAACATCAAAGGCACTGCCATGTTCAGAATTGCCCAAAGCTGGAAATTATTAGAAGAGAGGTTAAAGGCTGGAGAAAACATAACTTTGGTGATTTTCAAAAAGAGAAAAATGATCTGACTAAAACTTTAGGGTCCCTCCAGGCCCAATTAGCTTCTGGAAGCCCCCCACCCTAGATATAGGTGGAAGAGGAGTTGACTTGACACAAATGGTAGAAAACTCTAAAACAAGAGGAAATCTACTAGAAGCAATGATCCAGAATCTAGTGGCTTGCTGAAGGGGATAGGAACATGACTTTCTTCCATAGGTCAGCTAGCAACCATAAAAGAAGAAATACCATTATTTCTATTAGGGATGAGGGAGGGAATGAAGTTACGGAGAAGGACAAAATCAATCAAGTAGCAGAAAATTATTTTAAAAATTTGTACTTAATTGAGGGACAAATGTTCTCGAACAACACCTAAAATCAACTCCTGGACCACATCCAAAGCACTATAACTCATAGTGATAATGAGCAGCTCATGAAATGTGTTTCTAATGAGGAGGTCAAGAATGCGGTCTTCGCTATGGGAGCTTACAAAGCCCCAGGTCCTGATGGTTTCCCCCTGGCCTTCTTTTAGGAATTCTGGGACATCGTGGGGACTAATGTTATTTGTGCTGCCAGAGATTTCTTCAGGATGGGGCATCTCCTTAGATAGCATAATAAAACCTTTATTGTGCTGGTCCCTAAGCATGACAACCCCACCACTATGCTGGATTTTAGGCCCATTAGCCTCTGCAATACGTTCTACAAGATCCTTACTAAGATCCTGGTCAATAGAATGAAGCCACTTCTGGATAAGATTATCAGTACCACTCAGAAAGGTTTTGTACTTGGAAGGTAGATCCTTGATGTGGCCATATCCACTCATGAAATCATCCATTCTATGGATAGAAGCAAGGTCCCAGGTATGGCCTTCAAACTTGATATCTCTAAAGGTTATGACAAATTTAATTGGTCATTCTTGCTAAAAATCCTTGTTAAAATGGGTTTTAATGAGAAGGTTGTCCATATTATACACGAATGTACCCAAACTGTTAGCTTCTATGTGTTGGTCAATGGCACCCCTGGTGGCTTCTTTAAACCTGAAAAGGGTCTCAAATAGGGAGATCCTCTCTCCCCCTACCTTTTTATTATGGTGGCTAAATTTCTTAGCAGGAATCTAACTATGCTTTCTTCCATGGGAAGAATAAAAGGTGTCAAACCTGCTTCTACTCTTCATCAGGTTGTGTTGGAGCAATTTTTGGATGACACCTTCCTCTTTCAATATTCTTCAGTGATTGAGGCCAAACAGTGGAAACAAATCCTTGAAAGTTATGCCCGGGCTTCTGGATAGTGTATTAACTATCAAAAAAGTTGATTGTTCTTCTTTAATACTCCCATGGAGATACAAAATAAAGTGCTTCAAATTCTAGGTTGTCAGTTAGCTTCACTCCCTTCTACCTACCTTGGCCTCCCCCTCATGGTTAAAGAGGTGTCCTAGGATTTTTGGAACTCCATCCTGGAAAGAACCCAGAGGAAACTTGTTGGATGGAAAGGGAAGATACTAAGCAATGTTGGTAAACTTCAGCTGGTGGCTTCCACTCTCCAGGGGATCCTAGTCTACTTCCTTTCCCTATTCAAGATCAAAAGCAACATGGCACACAAACTAGAAAGAATTCATAGAACTTTCTTGTGGGCTAGTTCTGAAGAAAAAAAGAGGATGTCTCTAGTCAATTGGGATATTTTCTACCTCCCAAAAAGACTAGGTGGCCTGGGCCTAAGGAGAATTGGCTTGATGAATAGAGCCCTTACCACGAAAGTGGATTGGAAACTCATAGAAGGAAAAGAGGATTGGTGCAAGATAATGGAATCTAAGTACCTACAAGGACATCCCTACAAGAGGATGTACCATAATAGTGACCTCCCCAGTGGCTCCAAACTCTAAGGGAACATCTACAAATGCAAAACCTTGTTGTCTAAAGGTGCTTTCTAGCAGCTTGGAAATGGGAGATCCATTAGATTCTGGAATGCCTATTGGATCCTGAACTACCCTAACCATGGATTTAGATTCAAACCTCTCATGGATCACCTCAGACCTGTCCTTGGCAATAGAACCTCCAACTACATCGTAGGCAGGAACTGGAGAGATATACCTAATCTGGTAAGAGATAGACTGGACCTTCAATATTTGGCTAATGAGCTCATTGAAACCTTGAGAGATGTCAGAATCCTGGGTCTTGGTGTCCAAGCCTCCATCATCTGGGCCCCTACCCAAACTGGTACCTTCTCGATCAAAACTACTTACAACCTGCTTCTGAAGGAAGAGAATAATTTGGGGGACTGGATGAAGGTGTGGATCCCTCAGCTCACATCGAAAATCAATTTCTTTTGGTGGACCCTTATGCATGGTAAACTTCTAACTCAGGATAATCTTATAAAAAGGGGCATCTCCATGGCGAACAGGTGTGTCCTATGTAAAAAGGAGGAAATGGTGAGCCACCTATTTATACACTATGATTATGCCACTAGCATCTGGCAAGAGGTCATCGACAGATTGGGAATCTCATGGTCTCTGTGTAATGATGTGCATTAATTCACAAATTGCAGATCCCCCTCTAATCATCCCCTTCTCCAACTCCTTTGGTGAATGTTGCCCCCACACATCTGCTGGACTATTTGGAAGGAAAGGAACAATAGGATATTTAGGGAGGCTAGTAACCATTCTGAGACTTGTCTCTATCTTGGAACCAAGATCCTTTATGAGAATGCTAGTGCGGCTAAGTGGAAACTTCCCTCAACACCCCCCTCTACCTAGGAAGTCAAAATAGCTGACAAATGGAACCTATTTCTATTTTTTCCAAGTTCAACGATTCCAAGCTGATCACTAGAAAAGCTACCAGATGGCTTGCCCCGCTCAGAGGATGGACCAAATTAAACTTTGATGGGGTAACTAATAACCTCGCTCAGGGTGGGGGAGGTGTGCTAAGAGAACATAATGGCACTTGCCTCTTCGCTTATGTAGGGTTGTGTTAATTCCTGGATAGGATTTTACACTCCATGAGATACCAATATGCTTGTGACTGATGTTAAGGAGTGGTTAATTCCAAATATGGGAAATCTATAAGCAACTGGACCAACTATAGGGACAAGACTCCCCTCTTCACTTTTGGCTCTGCAAAACCAAGGCAGGTACACCTGATCCAATAGATATAACTTTGTCCTTTACCTAAAACTAGATCTCACAATAGATGATAGTGAGAAAGTACTAAATAACAACCTATTACTCATTGACTCTCCATCACAGGGTAGAACAACTATAAATGAAAATGAAAGTAAAATGAATGGTATTCAAATGTTTTGTTGATTACAATGATTTCAATCATTCCTTATAAAACAAAGATAGGTCCATATAGGTTAGTGCCTTATCTATTGGGCATAGAGTCGCCAGAAAATAAGATGAATACAAAGATGTTTGAAGAAGATATGGTCTTTGAACATAAATACAAACACCTCAACTCTTTCTTACTTATAAGAATCCTAAATGTAAATCTAATGAACATATATTCCACTCTGAGAAATATTTAATCCAATCCTAGATCAGAACTCAAGGCAAAGACACATACACATAAATCTCTAAAAGACTTATAGATTCACAGAATGAACACAAAGGAGAGATAAAGATTTGAGATTTGTATTAAGTATAACCTTTCACCATTTGCATACAACATATCTAGAACAGCAAGCTTGCAAGACAATAACATCAACCTGTACTTCTTCTCTACTACTTTGATAAGAGAATGATGTAAACTATTACAATCTTCAACTGAGGGTTAGGGTTTCAAAAATTTTGTATTCTTAACACCTAAACTTTGAATGCCTAGAATGATCATGAAAAATCTTTTATATACAAGGAAGTAAAACAAGCTACCGATCATTCTAGGGTTTACAAAAATCTAACCTAAAACCTTTTCAACAACCTTAAAAAGTTTACAATAAATACATCAATGAAATAGATGAGATATTTCATAGAAGAGCCACCTTGCTTTATGCCTTTAATGTTATCTTCGGCTTCTTTGAATCAAAATCTGATTGAAATATCTCACTGTCTATCCTGCAATGAATGCCTTTTTGCATCTCAACAACCCTGATTGTCAAAAAAGTAACTATCTTACTTGTTTCAAGAGGCTGGTGAAATATCTACTTTCTCAACATGAGGTATGTACTGATACCTCCATTTATTATCACAGAAGAAAGAAATCAGATCGAACATGTTCTAGAACATTATTTATTTCATTCTCTGTAAAACTCTTGTAGTTTAAATTCAAAAATCAACTGACAATGGTTAATCAATCTAGTTTAAAACACAGTCATCAATCCTCCTTTTTTCGCACACATTGGATGGCACATAAAATTCAATCAGAATGGTCAACCAGGGCCTGAAAAGTCATCGACCTCATCACCATCTCTCAGCCAATCAAAAACAAGCATGTAAGATAGAAAATCACTAACTTCCAATCATCTCGCAACCTGGTGACTAGCAGCTAACTGGGGTTGCTAGATGTTAACTTTAACCGCCATGACTTGGCGACAAACTATCCGCCATGTCTCTGAATGCCATCCCTAACTACTAAGAACATGTGACTAACCGCATCTCACAGTCACTAGTCAAAAATGAATATTCTATCATCGTTGAGAGATCACCTGACTAAGGCAAAAAATTAATCGCTTAATAAAAAGGAATATTCGGTCTTCATTACATGACTTCGAGACTAAGCTTAGAGAACTTGGGCCCACCAAGACACATGGCATCTAATGATTTGTCTATCGATCCACTTCATCACCATGTTGCACCCCTTTGAACACCTCTCTACCACATGTCATGCTTTGATTGAACACTCAAACTGGTTCTTCAAACTCACATCTGACCTTAGTCGATCTAGAGATTTGGCGGCTATATGAAATTTCATAGTCTCTGAACGAACTACCAAAATCTAGAGATTGGGCGACTAGCCACCTCATAGTCGCCAAATGTCTTCTTTAACTACTATGATCTAGCGACAAAGATCAAATTAAAAACTTTTATACTGAGATTTGGTGACAAATGGCCACAGTTTCAGTTGCCACAAAAATATTCACTTTTGAAACTACCTTAAGATTAGGTGACAAAGGGCCATCACGAGACTTGGCAACCATAAAACACCTCCTAGTCACTGAGTCTATTTGACTATTCAAACTTCTTCCTGAGATCTCCTGACCTGACCATCTAGAGATCTAGCGACTGAGGAGAGGAGACTTCTATTTATCTTATCTGGAGATCTAGTGACCATAGCCAAATCCACCCTTTCACTTATATTTTTCATCTTCTGTCAACCATTCCTATGGGGACACATCACAAAATCCATTAAATGAAAAGTCATACTTTCTCCAGTCCCTCGAATTCCAACTTTACTCTTCTAGGCGATCATGCGACTGAAGTTAATCTCACAACCGCCAAACCATTTCCTTAACTTGAGTTTATCCTAGAGATTGAGTGACAAAATAGTTCTCATGGTTGCGAGATAAAATTCCTAACCTCAGTCAAGTCATGAGAATAATCATCAATCGCTGATTATAAATTTGATCCAACGGTCCACGTCAAGTCGTTGTAGCCCTTATGTCCTAACCACTTTATTGGGAGATTCAGAGATAACCATGTCGACAAATGACTGACCGCCATAGCTAGAACTACCAAGATAATGAGAACATGTGACAAGTGAAAATGCCAAGTTGCTGGATAAAAGAGATAACTACTGGCAAACCTTGAGATCTAGCGACCCGAACTTTTAACTGCTGCCAGTACTTGGAGATTTAGCGACCAACTATAAATCTTGATATCGCTTAATTTTATATCAATCTTTTATCTCCTTAAGAGATCACCCAAACTGAAGCATTTTGATCTGGAGATCTAGAGACCTAAGTTGTCCTGCAAATATTTTTCATGGTAGTTGCCTGATCTGATAATGAAAATCCAGAGACCTAGCAACAAAAGGAAACCACTGGGTCATTTGAGAATAGGGAATATTCCTTCTTCTTAGGGAGATTGTGTGACATGAGGTTTTAGGTAGTCATCAATAAGAAAGGAATATTCTAAATCAATTTGGAGACTGCGCAACTAATCGGAGAGAACAAAATCGCACATGCTTTAAGAGGGCCTTTTAAGTTATTGAAAAAGGTAACGATGAAATAGATTTGTAGCAGGAAATTTAGGGTTTCATTGGATTTTTCTAGGGCAAAAAAGATCTTGAAACCTAGGGCTAACACTTGGAGCAGAAGGACTAGGGGCAGAAAACAAGAACTCAAAATTTTGATTAGCAAAAACACTGAAACCAGAAAAACTACCAACAGTGGCTCTATCTGAGGATGGTTAAATGCCAGTTTCAACAAGAACCACATAATCTCTTAGTACATCAAACCAAAACAAAACTTTGACTAAAAAAAAGGAAATTTACACAAAACCCTAAACTAAACCTGTACAAAGACTCAAGAGACTTTTAAAAGAAGTAAAATTTCAAGAATTGACCCTGAACTGGAAATTCCATGAGCTCTCTTGTTAGATTTTTCAATATATATGAATTTTTTCCCCATTTTTGCTCAATGATATAAGGGCGTAACTAGATAGGATCAAACTTCCCATGCTTTCCCTTATCTTCCAATCTTGCATTCCACATCAGGACTAGGTCACCATTTTCAAAACTTCTCTTAGTAGTCCTTCTATCATACAAAACTTTGCATTAGGCCTGCATCCTCTAATTTCTAGCATGTGCATCATTTCTTACCTCATTCAATTGAATCAAGTCATTTAATCTGATAGTCATATCTTCTTCCACATCATCATCATATGCTTGTATGAATTGATACATTTGTAACAAATTGTTTTGGGGTAATCTTGCATTAATCCCATATACCAAGTCAAAGGGGGCACACCCTATTGCTTTCTTTACTATAACCCTGTCAGCCCATAGGGCTTGCAACAATTTGGAATCCCGGGCCTTCTTGTTCTTATCTAACACTCTTTTCAAAAAAATTATCAAACTCTTGTTGCTAGATTCTACCTGACCATTGCCTTGTGGGTGGTAAGGAGATGAATATGAGATTTTTATTCCATTGTTTTGATAGAAGTCAAAAAACTCTTTTGACCTAAAGCACATTGCATTATCAACCACCATAGTTTTTAGGCACCAAACCTTGTGAGAATGTTTTTCATCATGAAATCTATCACCACCTTACTAGTTGCTCTCCTTCAAGGGATTGCCTCAACCCATTTGGTGAAGTAATCAGTTGCTACCAGAATATATGAATGTCCACCACTAGACTTATTAGGGATTTCACCAATGAAATCCATACCCCACTTTTGGAAAGGGGCCTAAACAGTAACAGGCTTGAGAGGCAAGTTTCCACTAAATTTCAACTTTCCTACAAATCTTTGACAAGTGTCACATTTTCTCACAAACTGATAGGTATCTTTGAAAAGTGATGGCCACCAAAAACCTAACCTAAGGATCTTGTGGGCTGTAGTTTTTGCCATATAGTGTCCTCCACAAATCCCATTATGCATTTCATCCATCAAAAGCTTGGCCTTATCTTGGTATACACATCTAAGCAAGACACCCTCATTGCTTCTCCACCACAATTCACCACTTATAATTGCATATCTTATGGAATGAAGCTTAATAGTCCTCTTCTTGTTATCATCTAGTTCAGGGGGTAAAACCATTTTTTCCAAATATTTAACTATATCCTTGTACCACTCACAACAATCCATGTTACATATAAAAGGTCTTTGATTTTCCTCCAACAAATTTATCTAGTTTGCATTTAGGTTGCTTTGGGCCATCAACTTTGCTAACCCCAACCCTCTTACTAGCTTTGTAATGTGGATGTCAACATTAAATTCTTGAATCCTATTGATCCATCTACATCTTCTTCTTGAAACTTCTTGTTGGACCAAGATATCCTTGACTGTAGCACTTGGAACATAGGCAACCACTGTGGCTCCTACCAGATAACATCTAAATGTTTTAATAGCCTTTACCAGGGCATAAGATTTTTTCTCAATGATATCATAATTCAATTTAGCTGCATGCAGGGTCTTGCTGAAAAAAGAAATAGGTTGCTCAAAACCATCAACATTTTTCTGTAATAGTACTACTGCAATAGTATGGGTAGATGCAAAGGAAAAGATCCACATTATTTTGCTATAATATAGTGTTTTCAAGACTGGGGCATGCTTGATAGCCCTTTTAATATCATTAAAAGCCTGTATCACTTCCACATTCCATTCAACCTTTGCTCCTTTCTTCAACATTCTTGACATGGGAATGCTAATTTCTGCAAATTTTGTAATAAACCTCCTCAAGAAATTAACTTTTCCTAGAAGGGACTGAATCCCTTGATATTCTTTGGTAAAGATAGCTTATCAATAGCTTCCACTCTTTCAGGGTCTATCCTCACCCCATCCTTTGAAACAATGTGTCCTAGAAGTTTTCCTTCTACCACACCAAAAGCACACTTCTTTGGGTTCAAAGAAACTCCATATTCTAATGCTCTGATGAAGATTTTTTCTAGATGTTGGCAATGTTGTTCTTCTTTAGCTAAGAAGGCTATCAAATCATCTTGATATACCACCATAAACCTATCAATAAAATCTGCAAAAGCTACATCCATAGCCCTTTGAAAAGTTGCACCAGCATTAATCAACCCAAAAGGAATCCTTACATAGACATATGTCCCCCATGGGGTTGTAAATGTGGTTTTAAATTGCTCTGTGTCCTTAACCATAACCTAATTATAACCAGAAAAGCCATCCATCATGGACATCAATTCTGATCCAATGACTTTAATCCATAGTTATCCTTTAGAGAATTTATGTTAAGATTTCTAAAATCAACACAAAGCCTAATGTCACCATTCTTCTTTATGATAGGCACCAAATTTGAAACCCAGGTGGAGTGCCTAATAGGCTTGATTATTCTAGCATCCATCATCTTCTTGAGTTAACCCTGCATTTTAGGTGCCAGGATAGGGTTAATAGGTCTTAACTTCTATCTAAAAGGTTTTGTACCTTCTTTGAGTGGAATCTCATGTTGAAAAAGGTCTTCCCTATAAGCTTTGAGATCTTCATAAGACCAGGAAAAACCGTGCCTAAATTTCCTGAGAAGATCAATCAAATTTTTTCTAGTCCTAGGGGACAGGCACTTGCCTATATAAACCTTCTTGGGAACAAGTTTTGTGCCCAAGTTTACTTCCTCAAGCTCATTGGTTTTATCAGTACTAGCAGAGAAAGCCTTGTCTTTATTGTCAAAGGCCCTTTCAAGAGAAACTAATCCCTTAGGAACCCTATTTGATTTCAACTGTAATACTTCCTTTCCAAAGACAACCTCTTTGCCATTCACTGTATCAACATAAGCACTAAAATCCATTTCTTTGTCACCAAAGTGAGATTCACACTGGAGAAATCTTAATATTTCTTGGTCATCAGAGAAAACCTGCTAGTTTTCTACATTTCAGGGATGGAAGGCCTAGCTTGTACCTCTATATTAGGTATATCTGCAAATGTAATATCTTTTGGTCTAAGAGCCACATTAGCCAACAAATCTGCCATCCTATTTTGACTTCTTTCCACCCAAAAAATATTAAAGGCATTGAAACTTTCAATCTCATCCCACACTGCATTCCTATATTGCTTCAATTTTTTATTCTTTGAAGCATACTTTGATCTAATTTGGGACACAACTAACTCAGAGTAACCTATTACTTTCAAACATTTTATGCCATGCCTTGATGCCAACCTTAGACCTATTAATAGAGCTTCATATTCTACAACATTATTTGTGCATGAAAATAACAAAGAAAAGGAGAACTTGAAAGTTTTACCATTTAGAGATATGAGTAAGATTCTAGCTCTAGATCCTTCCTTGCTATTTGCACCATCAAAATACATGGTCCACAAACTTTTAAGATCAATCCATCCCTCCTGGTTTTCTGACTTGTGGGCAAGCTCAACATCCTCCTCTACTTCCTTATCTTGGACTTTGAAAGCATTAATGTCAGTATCAAGGAAACAATTCATGGTGTCTTCTTCTTCTTCTTCAATCATATGTGGAGTTCTAGATTCCCTAGAAACCTTAATGTTCTGTCCCTCCAAGTTGAAAGTGGCAAATGATAAGTCACACTATATGCTACCTCCCATAGAAGCACTCCACTTTCTTGAAAGTAACATCCCATACTAGGGAGGAATACCCACTACCAAGACACTCATGGTTAAATTTTTGGTGGGGTATGCAACTAATTTGTAAGGTAGAGCCTTGATGGTACCCACAAATGGTGCTTCTCTTGAATCCATTACCTGACATCTACCATGAGGTGTATCCACCTTTAATCCTAGTGACTTCATAACCTCAGTAGGCATAACAATGTTTGATGCTCCAAAATCAATCATACAATTTTTCAGCAACTTTCCATTTATCTGCAGAGTTAGAAAGAAAGGATCAATTGTTCCTACAGTACTAAAAACATTTGCATCCAAATAAATTTGGGGAATTTCAAAAACAATTTCCTCACTACAATTTTCATTTTCATCATTCAAATCTGCTATTTGTTTCTCAAATCTTTCTATTTTTTGGGACTCTATAGGTACCACACCATTTACCCAATTTAGGGCCTTTTCCTTGTGCTCTTCTATTCTCATCATCTCCAGCAATGGAACTTTGACAGTAATCTGAGACAACAACTGCTCATATCAATTGGAACATACTTTGAATCAAAAACATCTGGCTTCAAAATTGCAACTTCTTTATTAGTGTCCTGGATAGATACGTCTATAGGTTTTACAATATGGGCTCTATCCTCCCTCTGCATAGTTGAAACAACCACAATAGTGGGTTTAGATTTTATCTTATAAGAAATGTTAGGCTTAACATTTCTCTTTATTTTGACCTTATCAATAGCATTGGCATCCTTAGGCTTATCTTGGGATACTTTTACATCCTTGTCTGCTTTCTTGATGAAAATTCTAGCAAGCTTCTGATTTGGACCACCAACCACTCTATTTCTCAAATTATAACCTATTTTGGCTTGAGTAACCATATTTTTTGTTATCAAGGCACTTTCCTCATCAGAAGGCCTTCTCAAAACAATGGTTTCCTTAACTTTCAAAACATTGCACTTAATGTTATCAGGCTCACTATCTTCATCTGAAAAAACTTGTTGGTGGTATGATTCAGTTTTGGTCTGAGAATTAAAAACATCCTGATTTTCATCTTCTTCAATAGAGTCAACCTCATCCCAAACATGGGAGGAAGTCATTCCACATCCTTGATCATCATAAGGGTGTTCCTCATTACACTCATGCTCCTCATGTGGAGACACACTTTGGGATATGACACAATAATTAGGATCATGTGGTGACTGACACACAATACACCATGGGACCTCTTCAACCACATTCATTGAGTTCCTTTGCAATAGATTAGGGGTCCTATCATTTGGTTTATCCTTTCTCTCAGGAAGGATAGGATTCCCATCTTTCCATTGGGTATTGTATGGGTAATTTTGCATTTTTGGTAATTTGTTGAAATTATTAAAGGGAGGCTTATCTCCTCCTGCAACTTTAGCATTTCTATTCTCACCAGGCTTCACATCCTTTATTGCATTCAAGATCTTCTTTAGGCTATCATCATCTTTAGGTTTTATACTCATAGGCTTCCCTAGATCTTTTCTATTTAACAATGGTGATTTATTATCTTCCCTTCTTCCCAACTTTCCTGAAATTCTTCGATTGCTCTCTATGTTCACAACAAGCTTGTAAGCTTCAACAAGACTCCTTGGATTTTTATCTCTCAAAAGGTAACCCATCTTAGAATCAAAAGCATTTAAATATGTGACAAGACACACTCTATCATCCAGTCTGATGACTTGCAAGAGTTTATGCATAGCTTTTTGGAATCTGACATTAAACTCAACAACATCCTCATTGAAATTCTTCTTTATGTTATTAAATTCATTTAGCATAAAAATCTCATGTGTTTTATCACCATACTGTTCTTTGAAACAATGTCTAAGCTGATCCCATGAACCTATGATACCATGTGGCAAAGCCCTAAACCAATCCCTTAAATCTTCTATTAGGGATTGTACAAATAATTTCATGATAACATCATTAGGCACAATGTTATAGTCATCAATTACATCAATAAAAATTTTCAGGTGCTCCTCACAAGTAACAACATTACTTCCAGTGAACTTAGGAAGTTTCTTCCTGATTTCTTTAGGGATGGGATTAGGATATCCAGGGATGCCAGTGAAAACCAACTGTTTGCATCTTTCATGTATAACCCCTCTATTAAAAATACCAGCACCCTGAGATGTAGATGCATTAGTATTTATCATGGTAGAGATTTTAAGTCCTAGTGGGGGAATACCAGTTGTCTGATTTGCTAAATTTGCAACATTAGCCCCTTGTGTAACAGTAGAATTAGAAAAATTAGTGGGTCCTGTAGACCGTCTTAGGAAGTCAATTTTCCTTTTCATCTGTAATGTTGAGGCTTCTAATTCTTCCTTTTCAAGTTCTGTAGTTAACAATTCTTGTTCCCTTTTAGCCCTTTCAAGATCTGTTTCTAATCTTAAAGTGGAATCTATAGGACATTTGGGGCCTACTGGCTCATTAATTGAGACACCCACTGCTTTCTGCTTTCCCTTATCCCTAGGGTTCCTTGCTTCAAACACTTGTTGGACAATGGGTTGTTCACTTGTCTTCTCAGGAATGGGAACATGGTTTATAGCCTCTAAATTTAACAGATGCCTTCTCAGTTGGTCAGCCATTATCATGGCATGCCTAATTTTTTCTTCTTTTTCCTTTTCTCTCTTCTGCCTTATGGCTGCTTGTTCATGAATTCCTCTTTCCAATTCATACACTTCCTCAAATATTTCCTCAGAATCAGGCAAAGTTGTTTCAGATTCAACCTGCTATGATTGAGGCTCCTTTTGTTAATCCTGAGACTCATGGAGGCCTTGGGGCAATGATGAGCTAGGGGTGAAAGGGGGGACAAAGTCTTGTCCACTCCTACTCTTACTTCTAGATCTCCTCTCCCTTCCATACCATCTATTAGGGATTACTTTCTTGTTGTGGGGTAACCTTTCACCCTCTCTTTCTGAAATGGAATAATAATCCTCATACTGGTTTAAACCTAAATCAACTACCTCTTCATATTCTGAGGCATTTCCCTCCTGACTAGGAGGAGAAACACTTTCTTGTCTAGAACCTCCCTTTTTCTTCCAGGTAAGAGACATGTCATTGATACTTTTTTCTCTTCTAACTTGACCTCGCCTAGATGTAACTGGGAGCTCACCCTGCAAATTTTCTTCTGGGTGTTCCTTCCTCCAAGACCTTGTATTTTTGAAACTCATTGTGATATATCAATACTTGACTTAGCACTAGTCACAAAGATGTTTAGAGTCACCACCCACAACTTGGTGAGATAATTTGAAACTTATTAAAACTGACTCTTATACACTTTAATGGAAACCACTGGATAAATAATAAGCTGGCCAGGAGTCAAAGCTCTACTCGTAACTGCCTTATTTATAACTAATTTATAACACTAGAAATATCAACTATTTGAAATAGGCAGGTCAGGAGTCCATCTCAACTTGGAATCTGCACTATTTACTCTTGATTACAATCTCTATTCCCTAGCAGAGTCACCATTTTGTTGGTTCCTGGATAGGATTTTACACTCCATGAGATACCAATATGCTTATGACTGATGTTAAGGAGTGGTTAATTCCAAATATAGCAAATCTATAAGCAACTAGACCAACTATAGGGACAAGACTCCCCTCTTCACTTTTGGCTCTGCAAAACCAAGGTGAGTACACCTAATCCAATAGATATAACTCTGTCCTTTACCTAATACTAGATCTTACAACAGATGATAGTGAGAAAGTACTAAATAACAACCTATTATTCATTGACTCTCCATCACTGGGTAGAACAACTATAAATGTAAATGAAAGTAAAATGAATGGTATTCAAATGTTTTGTTGATTACAATGATTTCAGTCATTCCTTATAAAACAAAGATAGGTCCATATAGGTTAGTTCCTTATCTATTGGGCATAGAGTTGCCAGAAAATAAGATGAATACAAAGATGTTTGAAGAAGATATGGTCTCTGAACATAAATACAAACACCTCAACTCTTTCCTACTTATAAGAGTCCTTCATGTAAATCTAATGAACATATATCCCACTCTGAGCAATATTTAATCCAATCCTAGATCAGAACTCAAGGCAAAGACACATACACATAAATCTCTAAAAGAATTATAGATTCATAGAATGAACACAAAGGAGAGATAAAGATTTGATATTTGTATTAAGTATAACCTTTCACCATTTGCATACAACATATCCAGAACAACAAGCTTGCAAGACAATAACATCAACCTATACTTCTTCTCTACTGCTTTGATAAGAGAATGATGTAAAATATTACAATCTTCAACTGAGGGTTAGGGTTTCAAAATTTTTGTATTCTTAACACCTAAACTCTGAATGCCTAGAATGATCATGAAAAATCTTTTATATACAAGGAAGTACAACAAGCTACTGATCATTCTAGGGTTTACAAAAATCTAACCTAAAACCTTTTCAACAACCTTAAAAAGTTTACAATAAATACATCGATGAAATAGATGAGATATTTCATAGAAGAGCCACCCTACTTTATGCCTTTAATGTTGTCTTCGGCTTCTTTGAATCAAAATCTGATTGAAATATCTCGCTGTCTATCCTGCAATGAATGCCTTTCTGCATCTCAACAACCCTGATTGTCAAAAAAGTAAATGTCTTACTTGTTTCAAGAGGTTGGCGGAATATCTACTTTCTCAACATGAGGTATGTATTGATACCTACATTTATTGTCTCAGAAGAAAGAAATCAGATCGAACATGTTCTGGCACATTATTTATTTCATTCTCTGCAAAACTCTTGTAATTTAAATTCAAAAATCAACCGACAATGGTTAATTAATCCAGTTTAAAACACAGTCGTCGATCCTCCTTTTTTCCCACACATCAGATGGCACATAAAATTCAATCAGAATGGTCAACCAAGGCCTAAAAAGTCATCGGCCACATCACCATCTCTCAGCCAATCAAAAATGAGCACGTCAAATAGAAAATCACTAACTGCCAATCATCTCGTGACCTGGCGACTAGAAACTAACTGGGGTCATTGGATGTTAACTTTAACCACCATGACTTGGTGATAAACTGCTCCCCAAGTCTCTGAATGCCATCCCTAACTACTGAGAACATGTGACTAACCGCATCTCACAGTCGCCAGTCAAAAAAGAATATTCTATCATTGTTGGGAGATCACCCGACTAAGGCAAAAACTCAGTCGCTTAATAGAAAGGAATATTCGATCTTCATTACGTGACTTCGAGACTGAGCTCAGAGAACTTGGGCCCACTAGGACATGTGGCATCTTATGATTTTTCTATCGATCCACTTCATCACCGCATTGTACCCCTTTGAACACATCTCTGCCACATGTCATGCTCTGATTGAACACTCAAACTGGTTCTTCAAACTCACATCTGACCTTAGTCAATCTAGAGATCTAGCGACTGTATGAAATTTCATAGTCTCTGAATGAATGGCCAAAATCTGGAGATTGGGCAACTAGCCACCTCATAGTCACTGAATGTCTTCTTTAGCTACTATGATCTGGTGACAAAGATCAAATTAAAAAATTTTATATTGAGATTTGGCGACAAATGGCCACAGTTTCAGTCGCTGCAAAAATATTCACTTTTGAAACTATCTTGATATTAGGTGACAAAGGGCCATCATGAGACTTGGCAACCATAAAACACCTCCTAGCCATTGAGTCTGGTTGACTATTCAAACTTCTTCCTAAGATCTCTCGACCTGACCATCTAGAGATCTAGCGACTGAGGAGAGGAGACTTCAATTTATCTTATCTAGAGATCTAGTGACCATAGCCAAATCCACCCTTTCGCTTATATTTTCCATCTTCTATCAACCATTCCTATGGGGACACATCATAAAATCCATTAAATGAAAAGTCATACTTTCTCCAGTCCCTCGAATTCCAACTTTACTCTTCTAGGTGATCACATGACTGAAGTTAATCTCACAACCGCCAAACCATTTCCTTAACTTGAGTTTATCTTGGAGATTGAGCAACAAAATAGTTCTCATGGTCGTGAGATAAAATTCCTAACCTTAGTTAAGTCATGAGAATAATCATCAACCGCTGATTATAAATTTGATCCAACGGTCCACGTCAAGTCATTGTAGCCCTTATGTCCTAACTACTTTATTGGGAGATTCAAAGATAACCATGTCACCAAATCGCTGACCGCCAGAGATAGAACCACCAAGATAAGGAGAATGCACGACAAGTGAAAATGCCAAGTCGCTGGATAAAAGAGATAACTACTAGCAAACCTTGAGATCTAGCGACCCGAACTTTTAACCGCTGCCAGTACTTGGAGATTTAGCAACCAACTATAAATCTTGATACCACTTAATTTTATATCAATCTTTTATCTCCTTAAGAGATCACTCGACCTAAATCATTTTGATCTAGAGATCTAGAGACCTAAGTCGTCCCGCAAATATTTTTCATGGTAGTCGCCTAATTTGATAATGAAAATCCAGAGACCTAGCGACAAAAGGAAATAGCTGGGTCATTTGAGAATAGGGAATATTCCTTCTTCTTAGGGAGATTGTGCGACATGAGGTTTCAGGTAGTTTTCAATAAGAAAGGAATATTCTAAATCAATTTGGAGACTGCGCGACTAATCGGAGAGAACAAAAGCGCACATGCTTTAAGAGGGCCTTTTAAGTTATTGAAAAAGGTAACGATGAAATAGATTTGTAGCAGGAAATTTAGGGTTTCATTGGATTTTTCTAGGGAAAAAAGGATCTTGAAACCTAGGGCTAACACTTGGAGTAGAAGGATGAGGGGCAGAAAATAAGAACTCAAAATTTTGATTAGCAAAAACACTAAAACTAGAAAAACTACCAACAGGTCGCTCAACAATTGCACTATTAACCAAGTAGAGGGCATGGCTCTTCTATGTGGGATTAAATTTTCCATCCAAATGAGCATCAGACTACTGGAAATTGAGGGGGATTCCAAAGTGGTGGTAGAGGCTATCAAAAGAAGAGCTAATGCGGGGTGGCGGGTTAGCTCCATTATGCTGGAAATCTATGAGCTGCTAAACAAGTTTCAATGCATGACTATTGCTCACACATACAAGTAGGGAAATGTGGTGGTAGATTCGATGGCTGCTATTGGCCTCAAGCAAACCAAACTTAACAATTGGAGGGTTGTCACCGAACTACCTAAGGTGACTCAGCAACTTATCGGAGGGGAAATAAATTTTACCATTGATATTTAAAATGAGCCAAGCTGTCATGTTTATTAAGAATCCAACCTTGATCATGTGTTGGTGCAAGCTACTGATTTTTGTAATTATGAAAAGGAATGCTCAAAACCCCATAAAGAATCATAAATGTCTTTCAAGCGTGTGGAGAGATAGAAGTCCACATCGGCGGGCTTTCTTGGCTAACAAGGATAGTACGTGTAGCTCTAGAGTTATTGCTAATTATGGCACTTGGAGATCTGTTAGATATTATCGTACGGAGCCCAGCTCCTAAAATTTCACCCAAGGCTAGCCTTTTGAGTATAATCATTTCTCAAAATGGCTAAATCAAAACAACTATTTTTATACTCTCTGTCAAGAAGCTCGGCCCTTCGATTTTAAGGAAATTCTGGCATAGGAGAAGGAGAGTATCAACATGGGAGGCAACACTCTACACATTGAACCAGATAAGATTGATGAGGCCTTCACCTCCAACCCTCTGGTGACCCACTACTACAAAGAGAGTGGTATCTGGGGTTTTATGGAGCGCATGAAAGGGGGACACGATGAGCGGATATCCAAACAGTTTGTCTCATCCTAGAACAATAGGAAAGTTTCTGTTGGGGGCATCCATTTCCATATTAATGAGGAGGTCATTGCTATGTCTCATTGTGATGAAGTATTTCACCCTGGAAGGTAAATTTACGGTGTTCTACTATTACCACTTACCTTTTCTTAATCACATTAGAAATAGGGACTTAATATCCATTCCCTTTTACCTCTTGCATTCCATTGAAAGCAATATTTTGGATATTAGGGAAAACCTGATAAATCAATCCATATTCTCCATCAGCGTCTCCTACTTTGTATTTACCACTTCCACAAGGCTATCTACCCTCCATCCCAACCCCCCCCCCCCCGCTCATCCAAGAGGTAGCCTAGGAGGATTCCCCGTCGAAAATTGACAATCCCACTCACTCCAACTCCCAATCTATCCAAGTTATCTAGGAGACGGATCTTGTCCCTAATGATGGTAGAACCCGCAAAAAATGTGTGAAAAATCCTTTCAATAGGAGGGAGGAGCATGAGGAGTCTCATGTCTCTAAATCTTTAGAGACTAAAGATCGGAAGGAGTCTGATGGTACTCCTAAGACTGAATGAAAGCCCAAAAAATGGAGGATTTTGGAGAGCCAATTCAAGTTGGAGGTTGACTTAGGTGGCCTAGGTCATCGTTGGTCTAACAGAATTGCAAAGGAGCAGTGTAAAACTAGAATCTTGGAAATGGTTTCAAAAGAGAAGTCCCTGTCAGAAAAAGACTCCCATTCCACTGAGTCCATGAAGGGCTCTTCTGATGATCACATGAGTCTGAAAAGGACTGGAAACACTCCCCCTCTCAACCCTCATCAAACCATGGAGACTCCCCATAGCCCTACCCCACCTCTAGCTTCCCCTCATGATCACCAGACCAAGCCCCCCACTACTGAGCACAACCCCAGGGTTCTGGATGGCAATGACAGGTTTAAAGGCACTCTCAAGCTGAGGTTTTCTGAATTGGACAAAGAGATTGCTAACATCAAGTAGGACATTCAGGAACTCAAGCATCACATTATGATGACTAACAAATTTTCTCTTAAGGTCATGCATGCTTCGGCTATGACCCTTTGCACTATGCAAGAAAAACTAGCGGGTGGCAAACTGGAGACAGATGATGACAATAAGGATCTCATCCTATTCCTGTAGGAGGAGTGGGCCAGGACCCTAATGTCCAAACATCTAGGTGGAACAAATTAGCTACTGGTGCTCATGAGGTTTTTATTTTTGTTTGGGCATGGACCTAAGTTCTCCTTTTTGGGTTCCTATTTTAAGGTTATTTTGCCTAGTTCTTGGTATAGCCCTGTGTGGCTTATAATTGTTACTTTAATTGTTACTATTTACTTTAGATACTCTGGTTTAATCTTTTTGAAAAGAACTGTTGTGTTTGTTTTTTATAGAGGCAGATTAGACCTTATTTTTTCTGTTGTTAAACTATTGTTAAAATGCTTATGACTAGTGACTTTAATATGTTGCTAATGTGCCTTTAGTCCTTATGTTCCTTGGGCCAGCATCCTTTTACTGCTTTTTCTATCAAAAACATAGATTAATGGAAACCAAACTAGCATTGCGCTGAGGATGACATTATCAAATTTTGTCATAGTTAACATAGATTAATGGTAGAGATAGATACTTCTAATCTCAGCAGCAGTGTAAAGTGGAGTGGATTGAAGAACCTAGTGCTCCAAATAGAGTGCAGTATATTTGGAGGTGGTTCAAATAGTTGGGGACAGGGACGTTCCACTACAACATTCACTATATAAAGACAGGCTTGCGTTTAGTGGTGCCTACTCTACATCCAATTCTCACCATTCCAATTATAATAATACTATATTTGATGTTAGTCTTCCAGTTATTATAATGCAAAACAAATAATAAGTACTGAAATCGTGGCCCATAAGGAAGTTCACGTAGATCACAATTAAATCAAAACAGGGGGAAGGCTCTTCCACAACTTAAGTGGGACATTAGAGAGAGCAATGCTTTAAGATTATTCAATAATCAAACAAAATAATATGAACTGGTGATCTTAAGAAAAATGGTAGCATTGTCAATGTGCATTAATGTAGATCTGAACTGGTGATCTTGTGTTGAGGATAATATATTTCTAAATAAGTCATCATAATGTCGATCGAGGAAGGATATTTCTATACATTCGATATCAAGATCAGTGTAAAGTCAATTAGAGTGGATAAAACTTGCAAAAACTAATGTTCTTGTCAGTGTTGCAAGCAGTCTTCACTATTTGGACAAGGACGTTCCCACTTGAATGTAAAGTTGGGTAAGAAGAAAGATATTGTCTGAGTGTTGTTGACTCTACATCCACCGTGGTTGCCAAGGGGAAATAATTCAAGTTCCATAATGAAAGGAACACGGTTGGCCCGTGCCCTCTCCCTATAAATTGAGGATAGCACACAACTTCAAGAAAGAGAAAAAAAATGGCTGGTCGTGGGACTTTTGCTTGGATTGCCTTGGCATTTGCCATGGTTCTCCTTAATGTTTTAGTCTGCACATGTGCAACTTTCGCATTTTTGAGAAAAAGTGATGCTCTCACCAACAAGGAAAGAAACATTGTTTACAGTGTTCTACAAGCGATGGTAGATAATGCAGAGCGGGATATTCATCTAGATAGAAAATATTATGTAGGTCGCTTATTCACCAAGTACATTAACTTGGACGAGAAGGGCGTGGTGCTAAGGTTAACTCGGTGGAGCAGTGAATGCATCATCTCCATGTCCTCGAGCGACATGACCAAAGGGGACAATCTGCTAGAGGCATTCAAGCAGTTACTCCCAACCATCTGTCCTTATCTTTTGGGGAAGGGCTCTGAGTGGGTTTTTGTCTCCAACCACACATACTGGATCGATTACTATGTGAGAAAGTCATACAAGCAAGAGAAAGAGGCTCTCGTGCAGCTTGTTGATGCTGGAGGGTGAAGGACGAGATTATTATTGAGGGTGAAGGACTCAATTTTACCAAGTACGCCATGCAATCCTCCAGTTTACTCTCCCACCACAATGCACATCCATTCAATCAATTGCACCCTGGAGAATATCTTCTTTCTCCCAGCGGCAAATACAAGCTCATAATTCCTCAGTCACATAGCGTGATGGTACCTTGCGTGCTCAACTTGGAGGATGAAAATGGAAATATACTGTGGCAAAGTGACTCTCGTGCTCCCGTGCCTCAAAATAATTATGGCCTAGCATTTCGCAGTGACGGAACATTGGAATTGTAGAACATGAATGAGTGGATCTGGAACACAAATAGTGCTTGCGCTTCTGTAACTAAATGCACTAGAGTTGCATCCTTGGCCTTGAAGGACAGAGATTTCAAACTATATAGAAGCCTGGATGACCACCTAAGTCCTTACTGGTCTAGTAAAGGCTCCAACTAGTAACTGCACTGGCTGGCTTTTAGCTACAGGGATGAAGCACCCACCTCTGCTTTCCCTTATCTAAATAAATAAATAAATGTCTTGTTTGCCTTGTAATATCGGTATGTTTCTCAAGTAATATCGATGTTATTATCTAGTTAACTATCTCTCCCTATCGTAACGGTGTTTTATCAGTTTTTTTCTTTGGAATGAACATATATGCTTCAACACAAATTTTATCTTTAATTCATTAATAAATATTGAAAACATAAATTACTTTATGTTCAAGTAGCATAAGTAAATAATTTAAAAATTCAGACGAAATTATTTAAAGAACAATTACTACCATCCATGGATCATGTAAGAATTGGAATCATCTATTAAGAAAACATTCAAACAAAATATGATACTCGACTTTAAAAGGTAGTTAATGTTATTATTTTGGGATATTCTTTTTCTTCTAGAACATAGGAAAAGAGAACATTACAATCTCTACTTACCGTCCACTAATGCAGAACATACTCTACAAAAGTCTGAATAGATATAACCAATAAACATATCTAAGACATCGATAGAAAATAAAGACAAGACACATAACACAACAAATTATAGTGGTTTACCAAATCTGGCTACATTCACTCTCAAGGAAGGGAAATATATTTAGGAACATTACATCAACACTACACCATTCATATTACAAACACATACAACTATCAAATGAAGAGATGAGAAGATGTAAAGCCATGTGACCATTGGACTTCATATTCGCAATCTCCCACTTGAAGTCCAATCGGCACAACTATGAATAGTGACATTCTCTACAATTTTACTTTTAATGTTACATGATAACCAGGCCCATAGAAGATTTTAACTTCTCCAAACTCTATTCAAGAACACTTCGAATTAATCTTCTCCAAACTCTATCAAACTGGATACAATCTAATGGTAGAATATCTTCCCTTACAAATTTTACCAGTGCAAACTCATCCATTCACAAGACAATCCTTGAGCACATATAAAAAATAGTCACCTATTCATATGCTTCCCTTTTATGCAACATTGAACAAAGCATCTACAAGCCTGCCATATTCCTCTTGAATTGTTCTTTTTATTGTATTATTATCTCACCGTTGAAAAATCTCAACACATTTGCCACATCAACATCCATACATGTAGTAATTAATGTAATACCTCCAAGAGAAGGAGATGTTTCTAATATTTAAAAAAAACCAATAGATGATTCTTCCCTTCACCTTCATGCATTATAATCAAAGGTTCACTTGATAAAATAGTAGTATTCCTCCAAACAATGCCCAGATAACATCAATATCATCAACCTTAACACCTAGGCTCAAAGGTGATGCAGGAGCATCTTAGGTTCCTAGAAATCCTGTATCACCAAAAATAAGTTAGAGTTGTTAGTTGTGCTTGGTAGCTGTGTTTGGGTTCTCAGTGATGTTTTCCTATTTTCATCGACGGGGCTCAGTTGCCACTCGATTCCTTCGTTCATTGAGTTGGCTCAGTTGGTTCAGCAAGAAAATTTCCTATTGCTTGGTAATCTTGCTCACCAAGTGGTTTATTTTGGATTTCTATTGAGGTTGACTTGTGCATTTAATTTTGGTCGCAAAGTTAATGGTTATATCAATCATTGGGAAGCGTGTGGACCTAGATCTAGTCATTTCCTTCTCTAATGATGGATATGAAGGCCTACTTGCTTTGGTAGCCTCTTGTATAAATAAAGAAATATGTTGTAGTTGTAGGAATGAGTTTTAAGATCAATTCTTAGAGATAGCAAATTGGATCTAAAAGTTGAATCCTTGCATGTATGAGGACTGTTGTAATTGAATTCTGAATATATCTGGCCATAATCGGGAAGGCCTTACAACCTAACATGTACAAAGTTATTCATGAATAATATATGAAGTTTCTACATTCTCTCTCTCCCTACTTTTGTTATTACTTCTATGTGTTGTTTCTGTAAGGAGGTTGGTGATTTGGGTGTGCCTTCAGCCCCTCATCCCATGCTCCCTTACGTCAGGTGGTATCAGATAAAAGTTAGATCTGGATCTAAATTTGCAAATTTAGGTCGAGGTTTCCTTCTTGTAAACCCTAGTTGGTATTTTTTGTGGGGTGGTAGATTGTGATCTGAACTATAATTACAGAGGGTTTCAAGATGGTTCGTGGGAGGCGAGATGCAGATCCAGGATTGGTAGACATGCTAAGACAAATTATTTCTAGGTTAGAAGTGGTTGAGACATCCCAATGCCGAGGAAAACATCTTGAGGATGTTAGTGATGAAGAAATCAAAGATGAACAAGGTGAAGCAGAACCGGCACCTGTGATGGATCGAGGTGAAGAAATAATTTTGAAGGCATTGACAAATTTAAAGTCTACACAACATTTCAATCCTCTGGAATACAATGGAAGGCTGGATTTAGATGAGTTGATGGAATGGATAGCTGAGATGGAGAAATATTTCAAATATGAAAATGTCCCTGAAGAAAAGAAGGTGAAAATTGAAAGTAAAAAGTTGAAAATTCATGCATCCTTATGGTGGGAGCATCTACAATTGGACAGAAAAAGGAAATCCAAAGATAAAATCAAGGTATGGAAAAAGATGGTGAATAAATTGAAAGGAAAGTTCTTACCTTGTGATTACAAAATTAACCAAGTTAGGAGAATGCAAATTTTGAGGCAGAAAGATAGCTTAGTAAAAGACTATACTGAGGAATTCTATAGACTAGACATCAGATCTGGACATGTTGAGGATGAGGTGGAAAGAATTGCTAGGTACCTAAATGGGTTAAGAGTTTCTATTCAAGAGGAAATCAGTTTGGTCAAGTTGGAAAGTATTGAAAAAGCTTATCAATTTGGCCTGAAAGCTAAGGAGAAATTGAACAAAAGACATGAGAAAAGACAAAGAGGAAGAGGTGGTAGATTCCCTAGAGGAAGAGGTAGATCATATGGTGAAAACAATAAATCTGATCAAGAAAAAACAAATCAGGATAAAGGAAAGACTGAGTGCAAAGGTGAAAGTTCTTCTAGAGGAAGAAGAAGTACCAAGGTGGCTATAGCAGAGGTGGATTCTGAGGAACCTGTTACAATTATGGGGAAGAAGGAAATAGATTATTTTAGTATACACGTGCAAGTAAGAAGGTTGGTAATAGTAGAAATACTTCAGTGTAAGAAGAATCACCAAATGAACTAGAGAAGAAAAAGAACTTGATGGTCAAAAGAGCACTATGGAGTGAAAGTAATAAGGAAGATCGAGTAAGGAAATTTTTGTTCAAAACTCGATGCAGAGTTGGTGATGAGCTGGGGAAGGTAATTATTGATAGTGGAAACTTATAGAATCTGGCATCTGAGGAAATGGTTGCAAATTTGTAGTTGGAAAGGTTGAAACACCCAAAGCCTTATCAAATTTTATGGATCAAGGATGAGCATACACTATTGGTAAGTGAACAATGTTATCTGAATTTGAAAATTGACAAGTACTATGATAAGGTGTTATGTGATATCATGTCTATGGATTGTTGTCATATTTCATTGGGTAGACCCTGGAAATATGATAGACATGATATATATGATGGAAGATTGTATAAATATACCATTTGGGCTAATGGGAGAAGATAAATCTTGTTACCTTTGATTGAAGAATCTGTTGGTAATTTTTATACATCCGTGAAAGTTTGTTTGATGGAAGGAAGAAAGTTTGTTAAGGATTTAAAGAAGAATGATGTGTGTTTTGTTGTGATTCCTAACAAACTGAGTGAGAAAATAGTGGATAATATCTCTGAAGAGATTGATAAGATAATCACCAAGTATAGAGAGATCATTTCTGATAATGTACCTAATAGTTTACCACCGAAGAGAAGCGTTGATCACTATATGGATCTGATTCTTGGAGCTAGTTTATAGAACAAGGCACCACATCGGTTAACACCTCATGAGAATCAGGAACTTAACTGACAAATCCAAGAATTATTGCAAAAAGGTTTGATCCGAGAAATTTTGAGTCCATATGTAGTACCAGTTGTATTGGCACCTAAGAATAATGGAGAATGTGCACTGATTCTATCGAAATCAACAAGATAATAGTGAAATATTGGTTTCCTATACCAAGAATGGATGACATAATGGATAGTTTGAGTGGAGTAAAGTATTTTACCAAAATTGATTTGAAATTGGATATCATCAGATAAGAATTAGATAAGGTGATGAATGGAAGAGTGCTTTCAATACAAGAGAAGGTTTGTATGAGTGGTTGGTTATGCCTTTTGGTTTAACTAATGCACCTAGTACTTTTATGAGATTAATGAATGATGTTTTGAAGAAATTTTTGGATAAATTTGTGATTGTATACCTTGATGAAATTTCGATATTCAGTAAGACCAGAGAAGAACATTTTTTGTACATTAAATAGGTATTGCAGAGATTGAAAGAAGAAGAGTTGCTGATTAATTTTAAAAAGTGTTCCTTCATGAATGAAGAGATTGTGTATTTTGGATTTGTGATTTTAGCTGATGGTTTGAAAATGGATCCTAAGAATGTTGAAGCTATTTTGAATTGGCCTACACCTAAAAATGCTAGTGAGGTAAGATCATTTCATGGTTTAGCAAGCTTTCACCGAAAGTTCATCTAAAATTTTAGTTCAATTCACAATACTATGACTGAGACCATAAGAGGAGATAAGAGAGAATTCAAGTGGACACATGGAGTTGATAAATTTTTTTAGACTTTCAAGCAGAAGGTTGTTGAATTACCTGTGTTAGATTTACTTGATTTCAATAAGGTATTTCAAGTTGAATGTGATGCAAGTGGTAGTACAATAAGAGCTTTGTTGAGTCAAGAAGGTAAACATGTTGCTTTCTTTAGTGAGAAGTTGAATGATGCAAAAAGGAAATATTTTGTGTATGATCAAGAGTTCTATGCTATTGTTTAATCCCTAAAGAAATGGAGACATTATTTGATACCAAGTGAATTTGTATTGTATACTGGTCATAAGGCTTTACAATATTTGGGTAGTCAGAATAAGTTGAATCAAAGACATATGAAATGGGTTGAATATTTGTAGAGTTATACATTTGTGATAAAACATAAAAGTGATATCACTAACCGAGTTGTTGATGCATTGAGTAGAAGAAGATATTTGAAGAGAAAAATGATAATTGAAGTTCTTAGTTTCGATGACATGAAATATTTGTATGAAACTGACCCTTATTTTTCTGAGTTGTGGAGAAAGTGCAGATCACCTATTCAAGATCAACTAAGTACTAAATGGGAAGGCTATTTCATTCAAGAAGGTATGTTGTTTAAAGGTATCCAGTTGTGTATACCGAGAAGATCAATGAGAACTAATTTGATAAAAGAGAAACATAGCAGTGGCTTGGCTGAACATTTTAGCATTGACAAAACATTGAATTTACTTAAGGGGAAATACTTTTGGCCATAGTTGTATAAGGATGTTCATAAATTTGTGAGAAGTTGTGGAGTTTGTCACATTTAAGAGGGAGTAATTCAGAATACTAGATTGTATACACCAATTTATATTCCTAAGAAACCTTGGATTGATATCAGTATATAATTTTTTCTTGGCTTATCGAGGATAACTAGAGGTAATGATTCTATATTTGTTTTTGTGGATAGATTTTCTAAAATGGCACATTTTATACCCTATGGAAAAACATCAAATGAAGTGCATATAACAGATCTTTTCTTTAAGGAAATTGTTAGATTGCATGGATTGCCTAGGAGTATCATCTCTAACTCAGACAGTAAATTTGTTGGATACTTTTGAAAGACTCTATGGAAAAATTTGGGCACCAAGTTGAGGTATAGTTCTACATTTCACCCACAGATAGATGGACAAACAAAGGTTGTAAATAGAAGTTTGGGTAATCTTTTGAGATGCTTAGTTGGAGACAAACCGAGTAATTGGGATTCTATGTTGGCACAAAAAGAGTTTGCATATAATAATTTAGGGAATAGGAGTACTGGAAAAACACCTTTTGAGATTGTTAATGCCATACAACTGAGAGGTATATCAGATTTGAAGAACATTGTTGGTGAAGAAAAGAGAAGTGTTGAAAGAGAATAATTTGTTGAGTTCATGAAGACATTGCATGAGGAAATGAAGTAAAGGTTGGAACATAGTAATAAGAAGTACAAGGACATAGTAGATAGATCAAGAAGACATAAGATTTTTTTAGTTGGGGATGAAGTTATGGTTCATTTGAAGAAAGAAATCTTTCCTAATGAAACCAATGGAAAATTGAAAATGAATAAATTTGGTCCCTGCAAGATATTGAGGAAGTTTGACAGTGGAACTGCTTATGAGATTGAGTTACCTGATAAAATGGATATCTCACCTATAGTCAACATTACAGACTTGTATGAGTATCATGAATCTAATGAAGCAATGACAATACTGAATGATTATCCTAAGAAGAAGACATAAGAAGTTGAGCATATTTTAGAACAAAGAGTTGAAAAGAGCACAAGAGGAGAAGAGTACATGGAATATCTGGTAAAGTGGAAGAACAGACTAATTGAAGATAGTTCGTGGATCACACAATCTGAGTTGGATTCAGCTCAAGTTGTACCTATTGCATGATTTAAAGAATCATCTCAACACAATCCTAGATGTCTAATGCAGGAGCATCTCAAGTTCTCTACAATCTTGTATCACCAAAAAAAGTTAGAGTTGTTAGTTGTGCTCAGTAGCTTCTTTTGGGCTCTTTGTGATGTTTTCTTGTTTCCACCAGCAGGGCTCGGTTGATACTTGGTTCCTTCGTTCATTGAGTTGGCTTGATTGGTTCACCAAGCTAATTTCTTGTTGCTCAGTAATCTTTCTCACTGAGTGGTTTATTTTGGATTTCTGCTGAGGCCGACTTGTGCATTTAATTTTGGTCATGGAGTCACTAGTACATTTGAGTCTTTTTTTCGATGGATATTTGTCACAATTCCGACACCAATCCATCGACCAAGTGACACTAACCATTGTTGCAATTTTGGTGTCATAATTACTGACAGCTAGGATGTCCATCGTAATTATGATGGAGATGACCGTCGCAATGTGCATAGTAAAAGGGCCTACCAACATGGTCAGAGATGGTCAACATGTTGTCGAGACTCATTATTACTATCACAATTAGAACATCGGTGCGATGAAGATGTTGTATAAGCGATGGCTTCCCATTAGATAGTTCTGACAAATAGTCGTTAGTCATCATTTGATTATCATCGAGTCCTTATTAAGGGTGTCACAAGTATGACTTTCTTGTGATGGATATGTTGTACATGCAATGTCGACTTGTCAGAGAATTCTGATAGATCGTCATCGTGTCTAGTGCTTTGTTGTCGGTTGTTGTCTGATGACCATCATACTTGTGATGGTATATTGTATTTAAAAAAAAAATATCATGCATGGAGTGAGACCTTAAAATATTGGGCTTCTCTTTGTTTCAAGAATAGTTTAACATTCTCTACCTAACAAAGCCAACCACATGAAGGTAGAAGCTCATCTGGCCCCTCCTAGGAGCTTTTTATGACCTTGTATGACACTTTAAGACCTCTAAGATGTATTCTTAGGGATCCTAAAGGGTCATAAGGGATCATAAGGGGTCTTGGGATGTAACAGTTGAGAAACATAAATGTAGGCATCATGGTCACAATTGTTTGGAGACACAACATAATTGAGTGGTAAACCCAGACGATGTAACACAACCACTACTCCTCTGGTTCCAATTTGACATTGCAGTATCCAAAAACAATAGATAAGGAATACATTTAGAGAGAAGAGGAGGAGGGTTATAATGACCAAAATAATATAGGGACCCTATATTATTTTGGTCATTATGGCCCTTCTCCGCTCTCTAAATTTATTCCTTATCTATGGTTTTTGGATCCTGCAGTGTCAACTTGGAATCGAAGGAGTAGTGGTTGTGTTGCATCATCTGGGTATACCACTCAATTATGTTGTGTCTCCAAATAATTGTGACCATGATATCTACATTTATGTCTCTCAGCTTTTGTAATATCTACATTTATGTTTCTCAACTATTGTGTTTATGTGCATGTTCTTTATGTCTTTGGCTTCTCTCCCTCATATCCAAAATAAGATTTTCCCACTCTGAATCGAGAATGCACGTGAAACTGCATAGAATATGCATGGATAACAGGTGGAGCTAAAAAAATGCACCACATTTACATTTTTTCAAGAGGTCTATAATTTTTTAAATTTATAGACCATCGTGAATGTTACAACTTTGGAAACTATGGGTGAGAGAATATCCTCAACAAGCCAGCAAATAAAAAGTCTTGATTTTCTTGCATGTTGAGGACATTACCCTCGCCTATAAGAGTCAAAATTATAATGTTCGTGATGGTCTATAACTTAAAATACCTAATTAAAAACCTCTATCAAAAATGAAAACATGTTGCATTTTTCAGCTCCACCTAATGTTCTATGCATATGAATTGAGATTGCATATTGAACTAGGCGCCTCCTTTTGCATTGCCTGAAACCAAAAGATTGTCACAGTTAACATCTAAAACTAGCACCATATTTGTTACTACATTCCTATTGAAATACAAGCAAAAAACAAACCTTCAAATATTTACCATTAAAAATGTAATGTTGTCAATTTATTTACTACTACATGCCTATTGAAATCACACAGGCAAGACATGTGAACTATTTTATAGAATGCCTCAAATAAATGTGGTCTTGTGGCAAGCCATGAGTGTGGGATATACAAAAAATTGATTTGTTAAAAATACACACACAAGTATATGCACATGCTTGCAAATATATACATCAGAGATGCACATGCATGCAAATATAGGTGTTGTTAGAAAGTTGTGATGCCCAAAATTAAGGTTTGAAAAAAACAAGTATTTGGTTGTAGGGTTAGGTGTTTTAGACAAGAGGAGTCTCCTAGATGTATGGTGTAAAATAGTTAGATTCCTAGGTGGAGTTATAAATTTGTCATATAATCATAGGTTAATGTTGAGCTTCACTTGGTTTCGAGAATAGTGTAATATTATCTACTAATAAAGGCCAACCATGTGAAGGTGGAAGCTCATTCCCCCCTAACATCACTCTAAATTCTCTATTAACATCTAAAATCCATTCATTCATTCATCTATTAATAAAACGTAACATTCATGAATTATCCCAAAATTCAGTAACACATAAGATTAATTAGCATTCATTAACACGTATTTATCAACATTCATAAGATTCATTAGCATTCATTAACACATCATAACATTCATTAACACATAAGATTAAAACATCTAGACATAAACATCAGTCATTATCAAATAAGTTTCATAAATGAGAATCATTTCTTTTTTTATTTTTTCTTTTTCTCAATTTCCCTAAATTGTTGTAGAGGCATATCCATCTCACCATCGTCATGTCTTCTTGCCCATGCACGTGATCTCACTGTCCTTTGCAAAGGTGGGTCCTCCGCACTTACAAATCAAAGGGTTAAATTAAAAATATATTATCATAATTGGGGTTAATTGAAAAACATATTATCATAATTATTACAAGCATTTCAGTACTTTAAAGAACATAAACGTGACACTCTTTACCTTGTCCAACCACATCATCTTGCCTGATAGCTTGAACCTCAACACACTCATCAGGAACAATCTCTACATCATCTGCAACTATAATACAAAATATTTTATTAATCCCAACACATTATAAATAAATTTTTATTACTATGCCAAATTCAATTTAAAATGTTTACTTGTATTAATAATTCAATAGTCAAAATTCAAATAAAAAATGTATACCTTGAGCACTACAATGCACATTCGAATTAATACCTTCATCATGCTCAGATGGTGTATTAGGATCAACAAGATGCATTCCAATGTAAATAATTAGTGCATTTATCGACAATATATACATATAAATACAAGACAAATACTGAGAAATGTTAATCATTTAGTTTAATACATATAAATATATTCACTTTAAATTTTTAAACAAATATATAATCAATTGGATTATTTACCTGATCAACAGATCCACTAGAAGAACCTTGCGCACTCATTGTTTGGAATCATTTAGCCACGACTACATAGCCTTGTTTGTAGCCTATTTTCTTGTCCTCTTTTGAAATCTTTTGTTTGAACTCAAAGGCCAATTTTTTCTTGGTACCATGAATTTTTATTGTAGTGAATTTCATCAAAACTAAATTGATTGTAATATATAAATATTTGCATATAGTTTTTCATTTACTAATACTTACAATTCATGCAGCAAGTTTTGAATATCCACCCAAGTCAAGCTTGTGTTTCCTGTGCTTTTGTTTTCTTGCTTTTGTTGCCTTTGATGTGTCAAGAAACCTATGTGATGTTTGAAATATGTTAGATCACATAAGTACAAAGAGTAAATAGTACATAATTTCATTATTAATATTATCACGTACCTTCTTTCATTAAGTGGTACTATTCCTCCACCATGTCTTGCGCTTCTCTCAAGTGCATCCCTTTTAAGATTATTCCACTCATTAATAGGAACATAGGGGGGTGCTCGTAATAAGGGTTGTGTTCTATTTAGGACCTGTAGTTATCCCTAATATACTTTAAAGATTGGCCCATTTTCTCAAGGAGCCTAAGTCTTTGAAAGACGTTGGGTCCAAAAAAAAATTTCATAGAGTCAATGAGTTTACCCTTTCACTCTTTATCTTGTAATTGCCACCTTTTAAGAAAAAAAAACTGTTAGATTCATAAATGAAGTGAAGATACCTTTTAATATACTTGAAGAAAGGGATGAAAGTAAATTTGATCTAGCAATGAAATCAAAATATGATACCGTGTGCGTATGGTCGACCCAAAAATGCGTAAACATTCATCATTAATTTTTTCATAAAATACATTTTTCCTTGCAAAAAAATAACGGGATTATTAGTTATTGCAAGGGACTGCATAGGGGGTTAGTGCATTAGATTATGAGTATAAGATTGTATAGTAAAAGAAATGATCAATCTTTAAAGTACCTAGAAGCTAAGCTACTCTCACGGGAAGTTCATCCTCAGTGCTCATGAGCAATTGATCATAATTATCTATTTTTCCCATACATCTAACTCAAGTACATCAAGGAATTTCATCATCACCTCCTACATAAAATGAATCCAATATTACAAAATCAATCCAATGATAAATGAGAGAGAAAAAGAGGAATCTACATACCAATAGGCATTGGCACCGTATCTGTGTCCATGCTATGTGTTGTCGACATTGCAAGTTGTAGTACCAATGTGGTTTTGTTCCTCGTAACAGGCATCGTACTCATAGGATCAATGGTAGGTGCTGAAAAATAAGATTGTTAGAGCATAAAAAAATATGGACAACCATCGACAAGATTTTTTGACTTATTAAAAAAAATATTGTTCGAGGAAAACACAAGTGGAGGATAGAACATGCAATGTACTTGAACCACTTGAAGTATCTGCATCTGGGGCATTGCCCTTAAATTATTTTTGCATCCTCTGTAAAAATAACACATATGTATTTTAGTTAATGACATAAATAAAAGAATATACTATAAAAACCATTATTGAACTTTTGTTATAATAAAAAACTACATTAATACTTACTGTATAAGTCTGAACCAATTGAATCAACTCATCCTCTCTCATCTATATTTGAGGAGTCTAAGGTCAAATCTCTGCCAATTGAGTTAACTCTCTTGACAGTGCATGAAGGACATTTTGTAGTGCAACCACATGATCAACATCTGATGTAAAATCAACAATCAATGGATTATGCTCATGCTGCTTCTCCTCATGGACTATTTGTTCCTTTCCCTTTTTGTGATCAACACTCTTTTGTGAGAACAATATTATTAGCACTTTATTTAAAACAAATCCAAAATAGTAGTGAAGAATAAAACATAACAAAAAATATGCATTAAATTTTTTATTGTATGTGCATTTGTACAACAACAGTGAGTTTTACCTGTCAGGAAGAAGAATTCCCATTAGAATCATCATCATCATACATATCATGTTGTTGTTGATCCATACTATAGCCCTGTATTTAAAAAAAAATCATTGAGACATGTTAAAACACATGTGTCCTTATTCTAAGTTATGTTGAATAACAGACAATTATCAGAATGCTTCAATTAAAAGAAGAGATAGTTTCTTAATTTTTAAACAATTTTAAATTGTGCATAGTGCGTACCACCTCATTAATGATAGTGGATTTTTTTGTATCTATGCGATTCAAATTATAATAGATAAGAAGCTCTTCTCCTCCATGTATTGATTTGATCACACATACAAATACGTTATTTCCCTTGTGTGCCTCAAATATGCAATTGGGTTGCTTCTTAGTTAACGTAGGTTGTGTACTATTTATAAAACCTACAATATTCCCTAATGCTTTTGGCCTTTCGTCAATGTATATAGCTATTCTTTTACTTTATTCACTGAATTTTTGTTGTATATAATTTTCTGTGAGTGCATACCTACACATACTTTTTATATATCTAACAATCTGCATCCAACTACTGTAATCATAACAAGGTCCAACATACTCCATCAATTTGACAATTTTTTTTGTAAGACACCTTTATGCCATCCATGGAAAATAGGCCCAAACCATGTAATGAAGACGGTGCTATGTGATATATCCTCTCTCTAACACAAAAATCAGTGTTTATTGGAGGAAGATCATTGGAGACCCATTGTTTCTATATCTATGTTTGTACCTAAAGGGCACCTCAGAGTCACATTTTCTCTCATCATCATAAAAAAAAATGACCCCCCTTGAGCAAAGAAAAATTCCATGTGTTTATTGAGTTTCTTTATAATCTTTTGACCTCAAGTTGATCTCCTTGATTTAGACATACTAAATGTCTCACTTTCTTCTTCCATTCCTACATTTTCCTCACTCAAGGAAGATAAATATGACAAATACCTATTCGCTAGTACCTACACTTTATAAAATAAGAGAGACGGGTGGCCATGAGATAGATATTTTACAAATGGTAAAAGGCATTAATCTTTATGGGGTGTATTGACTTATACCTGACAATCCATGAGACTTTGTGGGATGCTCGTGAAAGGGGTTTGGGTTTTTGCATATTTAACTCAATTGTCTTATGTCATTGATCTATCAAGAACTCAATATTAATCATTGATCTATCAAGAACTCAATATTAAATAGCATAGGCATTGAAAACATAATTTTACATTTCATTCATGTCATTGATAATCTTTTTCATCCATCTCATCATCAAGATCATCGTCATCAATGATATCATCACCACCATTATCATCACCGTCGTCATCAGCATCATCATCATCATCAACATCATCATCATCTTCATCATCATCATCCTCATCATCATCATGATCAGTAAGAACATCATCATCATCTTCTTCTTCGACTAACTCTCGATTGTGATCATCATCTACATCATCTTCCACTTCTTCGTCTTCCTCGGTATCTTCTTCTTCCATCACATTATAATTTATTGGCCTTCCTCTTTGATCATGTCTAACAACAAATGACCAACCCAGTTTATGTGGAACCTTTGAGTAAAATACCTTCTCACATTGGCTTGGAAGAACATAGGGCTCTTCCCCAACTGGCTCAAAAAACCTTGTATTAATCATTGGAAATCCATTCTCATGTTCAATAACAATTATATCAGGATCATTTTGATTGAGTCATAGTATGTACCATTTTATGATGAAGAGAACTAATTTGAAAGAATTAAAGTCATAGTTAAGTATATCAACTAAAATTCCATAGTATCAATTTAGAGACTCTCAAGAATGTAAGTCATTTCTAGATGAAAAATTAGTCACTTGGAAGACTGTACTTATCCCAGAATCACAAGTTCTCTTCATGTCATCCAAATCTTTGATACAAAATTTATAACCACTACAAAAAATAGCCTTGTGGTGTTTCACCTACAATAATGTCAAACATGTATAAATTATTGCATGACGAATTGAAAAACATACAGTTGATTAATAAATTTATAAGTACCTGGAGATCTCTTAAACCATATGCTAAATTTATTTCCTTTTGTGTAACATTGGGATCTCTATTATGATGATCTTGTATAACCAATGAAGACATGGATTCCAATTTTAATCTATGACCATAATGTTGACATCGTTCAACCCATACTTTTATCCAATCTTAATTGATTTCAATAAATAAATTTATTGTATCCCATTCTTTAGCAACTATACAAAAGTAAATAGATGAATTAGAACAGATTTATTTTGAAGATTAAGAATTAATTAACTAAAATAACATCTCATAATTTATTACCTTTCACTTTTCTAAATCTACTGTTCCCCACCAAGTAGTCCCCTTCAAATTTTTTAGTGGAGTCGAGATCCCAAATTCAATTTATATGGGTCTTTACTTCAAGATTAGGAAGATATTGAGTAATGTACACCATAATCTGGTATACCATATGTCCCTCAAACATAGAACCTTTGGGACGTGCTCTTTGTCGAACCAAACCCTTCAAAAATTTCTAGTGCCTCTCAACCATCCACATTGACCTAGCCTATGCAGGTCTACACAATTCAATCTCCTCAACTTGGTGTATGAGATAGTGTTCTTGTGCATTGAAATAAGTTGAAGGTAAACACTTTTGTGTTTCACACATTAGTAGACAAATTATTTTCTTCCATATTTTATATCTTCTTTATGGATTTCTTTAGATGACAACCACCTACGGAATTAGAGACACAAAAATATATAAATATGAGACTTTACAATATATTACTCATTTGTTATTATTGTTTGATATATTGAACAAATATCATTGCTTACCTCATGTATTTTCCAATATCGTATATCACTTGTTTGATATTATTGTTGAAGTTCTCTGGGAGCAATAGGGGTAGTACATACTGCAACAATTGTCAAGTGGTCATTTCATACAATGAAAACTAAATTTAGATACACAAATATATTGTAAATACAAAATATTGTGACTTAGCTTGATGAAGGTATGTCAATCATGCATTTTCATCCCTGACCCAAAATCACTTTTCTTTGATATGAGATTGCTTATATTCGCAGCAAATCCTATAGGAAATCAAATTTTTCATATGACTTCTTTTATGAGATTAATTTGTTGCTCTGTTAATAACCAAGGAAGGGGGCTTGCATTAATCCGGTCTCCATTTCTATTTGATTCAATGATATTTTTCATTGCATGATTGGAATCATGAACATCACTACAAATTTTGTCAAGTTTTTCTTTGTCAAGGCTTCCATCCAATATTGTCCACAGTATCTCTGTTACATTCTTTCCAATATGCATAGTATCAAACAAATGCACAATTTGTAGCTTCTCATAGTAGGGAAGCCTACTAAATTCTCTAGGATAGCATTTTAGTCCCTTTGGAATGGGATCAGTGATGCCTTCACGACCTTCCTGATCATCAACTACAGAATTAGCCAGCAAAACACAATCCCAATATATAATTTTCAAACATAAACCATTAGGTGGAATGATATTATCTTGAATTCTACTATATTCCAACTACCATAAGTGAGGTGTCATTCTTTGGGGCTTTGATGTAATCTCTTCTTTCCCATTGAAAAGATGTTTTTCCGCACTTCGATACTTATGATTTCTATGGAGGAAGTGCCTATACTCATCAAACACCTTCTTTCTTAAACTTTTGGAATGATGAGATTTCATCTTTGGACCACACATTAGACATGCAAATTTTTCCTTTGTTTGAAGACCTACAATATAATGATACAATTGGATAAAATATGTTAATTTTTAGAATTAGAATTATCGTGTACAACTAGAATTCACCATAACATACCACAAAAATGTGTCAACCCTCGAGCATCATGAATTGTCCACACAAGTATTGCATGGAATTGAAATTGTCTTTGTCAAATTGGTCTAGAGATGTCATACATATTGAAACCATTCTATATAGCACCAATAACTCATCAATAAGAGACACAATATATACATTCATATCTTTCACTTGGTACTTACCTAGTTAAATTAACAACAACATTAGATAATTATTGTGGCCATTTCACTCCAAGACTTATAATTACATGTAGATAACTATAAAATTATAAAATATCTAGAACAATAATTGCCAACATAATGTGCTCCCTCTTTATTGATACCCATGGAGGAAGGTTATTGTTGATAATAAAAATAGGCCACACCGAGTAAACATATCTCATCTCTCCAAATGGATTGACACTGTCTGCTTCCAGAGAAAGCTTGAGATTTTGAGGTTCTTCTTTAAAGTGTGGCCACTTTTCCTCTATGTCTATAAATGATGAACCATCTACAGGCATTTGAATAATGTCATCATGACTCCTATTGTGTGCATGGTAATCCATAAATTGTGTCAAGCTATTGCACTTGAGTAATCATTTCAGATGTGGAATAATGGGGATGTAAGGAAGAACCTTGCAAGACACCTTTTTTTTCATTTGATCATCTTGATATCTACTTGTATGGCATTCAGGGCATTTTGTTGTATATTCATGTTCTTTATGATAAATAATATAATCTTTGAAAAAATCATCTATTGCTTGATACTCCATTCCATTATATTTCATAGTGGCACATAATTATTGGTATGAGTGAGGGACAACATTTGATGGTGGTAACAGAAAATCATCTATCAATCTACAACAAAAATATAAGTCATTACTATAAACAATCTTAATGGTACATGTTTCACCTTTTATAGACTATAATGATGTATATGACAAACCTTAGCATACGTGACATTGCTATGTTAGATAAACCATTCATAACCTTCAAATTCACCAACAACAATACATTAGAGAGAAGAGTAGATTGGGAGCCTTTGTAAAGGGTCATGTTCACCTTCTCAAGTGGAGGTATATCATGGATGATGTCAATGTCATCCTCATCATAATCATCATCATCATCATCATCAGCACCAGTACCACATGTGTCAATGATCAATGCATTCATACCATCATCTTCAAATTTGTTTTCAGGTGCATGATCGTCATCTTCCATGGGATCATGATCTTAAGCTTCAATAATCACACCTCCATATTCCTCTATATTCACACCCCCATGTTCCTCTAAGATGTGGTGGTCCATATCATGTACTACAATAGGGAGATTAACCTATATAAAAATGATGATAATCAAACCCCCCTTCAATGTGATAATCAAACCTCCTTCCATGGCTCATATGTATATTAATTGTGAAAATAATATAAAAAACAACTTACTAATGGATTACAATCAAACCCCCTTCAATGTGACCATTCTCCCTACAATGTATCTTTGTTGTTTTGATTTTGATTCTTCTTGTCTTTAAGCCGTTACAACTCTTGCATGGACAATAACATTTGTCATCACCTTCTCTTTGAAAGTTAGACAACAATCCAATGATTGTCTCCCTATTTTGATCTAATTCCCTTGTATTATCTGACATGATCCTTAATGTGTATATCTACAAAAAAATTGGACATTTTTTACTTAATGCTTATATCTACACATATGGTTTTGATAGAAAATGGTCACTCTATTTACTTGTGGTGAGAACTCTTTAGTTGTTACAAAAAATGACATGCTACGGTAGGTTTTATAAATGATATTTTTCTTTGTAAATTGAACTTGATCAAACTTCTTGTCATACACAACCTTCTTACTATAAAACCCCAAATTGGATGGGATACATTTGTGGATTATGGCTTAGAAACTAAGGAACCCTAAGAAAATTCAAGGTCATTTTGAATTTCCACCTAGTTTGTTGTTATTACCTAGTTTTGTTACATGACAATAAACCTCCTTTCACAATCTCTTACTCTTCACTACATTACCATGAACTCCTTTTCATAGCTCCTAAATCTCCTTCATAATACCATTAATCTCCTATAACAAACTATCTCCTAACACAAGTCAACATACATGAGTAAATGAGCATAAACAACATGGTACCAGACATTTCCTGAAGAGATGATGGAAGGATGACCAGGGTGTGAATCCAATATGCTCCTACTTGATCTAGAACCTGCAAGAAGGAAATAAATAAGGTTAGATCCAAGGGATCTAAGCAATGAATGATATCCTATTATATATCCTCATCTACAGTCATGCATGTGAATAATCAATCCATACATTTATATAAGGGAACCATGCCACAAGACATGTGCACTTAGAAAGATGATACAGGAGGAAGAAGATACCATCATGGAAAAAATCAAGTGGACATACATAAGTCACAGTGGTGCAAGAGCATGGTTAGTACTGTGGATGCATCATCCAAACAATGCAACAACAACATCAAATGTTGGTGTTTCATTTGATGTTTATATGTCATCATATCCAAATGAGGCATCCACAAAAATAACTCAGAACATGTCATAAGGTCATGGTGTTCCAATACAAGGTGATGCATTCATAATCAAACATACATTTTTATTATCTGTTTGTTGTGATGTGCACTTTTTCTCTAATTACAACAAATTAGTCCTAAATTGTCTTATCAGATTAGTGATAATACAAGTTTTTGGTTGGGTCTAATCACAAGTTATGTGTTCCTTCTAAGAAGGTTTTGTATGGTTTGGAACACTCATATTTGTTTCCTTTGAAATCTATACTTGTCTACATACCCTTACTTGATCCTTGAAGGTATTTTCCCCCTTGCATGTTCATTTTCTATTATTTGATCATAAGTATTTATCTTTTCAAGATCTATATTTATTTGTGTTCCTTGAAGCCTCTAGGTTGGATGTTGTATTAGACACCCCCATGTACATTGTGGGAAGTCATTCCAAAAGTTGTCAAACTTGTTTATAAGAGTGTCTTGTTCATTTTCATAATTAGAATAGTCATGAGGTTGTGACTAATTTATTTTTTTAATTAATAAGGGCATGATACCATTTAAGGTACCATGGCATGAGAAGATAGAGATTTGGAAAGGGATAGACTTTTATAAGTTCTTTGTCACAGTGAAAAGTGACTGTGAATTTCTTTGGGACTGGAATACAGAGATAGATTTAGGAAAGTGGCTTTGTCCACAAAATAAGTTGGAACATTTTTACTAAAATAATTTTAAGGAAGGTGTATGGTAGTCTAGGGAATTCCCTAACACCCTAGATAATGGTAGTGAGTCTAAGAGAGGCTAGTGGATTGTCAATTTGTAGAGGTAACTAGGACTGTCATAGACAGTCATTAAAAAGGGACATAAGATTCCTTGATAACTTGGTGGGTATGTAGTAGCAGAGGAAAGGGTTGATGTATGGGAAAAGCCTAGCATCTAGAATAAGTTGGAGGATAGGAATCCCAAGAGTGAGGGTTGATCGGTGAACAAGTTAAAAAGAAGTGTCAAAAAGGTAAGACAATGATCAGTATTAGGATCATTGGATTGTTTAATGATTGTCAAGTGTTAAGTGTTTGGTGGATAAAATAAGATATGGGGATCCTAGTTTGAAATAGTGGGAAGGGTAAAAATATTTTTCCATAAAGTATTAAGAGGAAAAGTGAATCAGTCACTAATTATGTTTGATCAGTAAATGTATTGTGATCAAATTTTTTTTAAAGAATGTGGACTAAAATATGAATGTGTCTAGGAGAGTAGGATATTTCAGAATGAAAGACAGGGAGTGCTTTGACCATTAAAGGATCTTGTGAAGTAGTAAGGAAGTGTTGTGTAGTCTAGTGTAGAAGATCCATGTATTGATCCAAAGGGAATAATCTGATTAGTTTTTGGTGTCTCACAATCAACTATAAGAGTTTGTCCTTACTGAATATGACATTGGGAATAGGTTATTCAAGATTCTTAGCATTGAGGTTGGATTCTATACGTCCTAGTGGACATAAAAGTAGCCAAGTCTATGCACATTGTCTTGGAAGAACATATGATGCATAAACTTGGCTAATTTCATGTCTTGTTCTTAGTGAGTACCAATCCTTATGATGAACTAGAAGTAAGGATTAGCGACATTCATAATGTCTACTCACTAAGGATTGGAATATTTGTACATTAGAAATGAGCCACTAGTGAATCAATTTGATGAATTGAAAATAAGTAATAGTTAATCATTGATGCCCTAGGTCATCACAGCAAGAAGATAATAAAAATCCAAGGATCCAACAATAATTCCCTAGCACAGGTCCTCAAAGATCCAAATAAGTAAAAAATAAAATAGTGAGCATTATAATGTTGTGTCAATAACCAAATCAAATCGAGCAATGATATATACAGAAGGAAGAAATAGTCACAGGTTTGTGACCTTGAAAAATCAAGTACAATAAATAATCATCAATGGAAGAAAATAATGATGCCCTAGCCTAATAGTCAATCATGCAATGAATTGAAAACAAGTAATAGCTAATCATTGATGCCCTAGATCATCACATCAAACACATAATAAAAATGCAAGGATCCAACAATAATGCCCTTGTGTTAAAAATGGGTCCTCAAAGATCCAAACAAGTAAAATGCAACAGTGAGAATTATAATATTGTGTCAATAACCAAATCAAATCAAGCAATGATATATACAGAAGAAAAAAACAATCACAGGCCCATGCCCTTGAGAAATCAAGTACAGTAAATAATCATCAATGGAAGAAAATAATGATGCCCTAGCTCGATAGTCAATCATGCGATGAATTGAAAACAAGTAATAGTTAATCATTGATGTCCTAGGTCATCACAACAAGAAGATAATAAAAAGGAAAGGATCCAGCTATAAAGCCCTAGTGTTAAACACGGGTCCTCATTATTTGCTTCCATTAATGATTATAATACCCTAGTGTATTTTACTTGTTTGGATCTTTGAGGACCCATGTTTAACACTAGGGCATTATTGTTGGATCCTTGCATTTTTATTTATTGTTTCATCTCATGAAGCTAGGGCATTATGGATTTACTATTTGTATGATCATTTGATGGCACGCTTAGTGTTTGGGGGATAGTTAGATAGTTAGTTAATGGTTGTAGTTAGTCTTTAGTTGGTTAGAAGTATTTATTAGTGTTGATCCATGTGAGTGGAGGGGGGATGTGGAGCTGGTGTGTGTAAAGAACCATTTTTAAATGGTATTCATTTAATAAACAAAAACATTCTCTACAAATTGTGAATCTTCTTGCAGGGTACAGTCAGCCCATGTAGTGCCTTCAAACGTGTTATGTGGTGTATTAGTGATTGGATCATGATGTAAGATCATTGGCTTGGGTTTTATTTACATGTCCAAACATTTATTTCAATGTTTTAATTGTTATTAAAGCCTAGGAATTAACCGATGTCGGACTATGCCTAGATTTTCTAGTTGCAATAGTGAATTGGGATTGAGGTCTCCATAATGGATTGACTCTCCCACCCCTATGGTCATTTTGATTGGTGATTTAAGATCCTCGTAAAGATGATATGGATGTGGATGAAAAAAAGGAATAGAACAAAAACAATAATAAAGAAATGAGATTAATTGTTGATTGTGTTAAAGATCACATTGTGCCAATAATTACAAATCTAGAGAATGCATATGAGATGTTCACTTCATTGTTTGGCATGTTTCAAATCAAAAACACAAATAGGGTCCTAGTTCTCAAAAATAACCTTTCCCAGATCAGGATGAATCGAGGGGAGTTAATCACATCCTACTTCATGAGGATCAATGAGCTAAGGAATCAACTATTATCAATTGGGTTCAAATATGATGATAAAGAGCTAGTTGTGACATCTCTTAATGGATTTCCTCTTACTTGGGATGCATTCATTCAAGGGATTATTACAACGTTCAAAATTACCTACTCTTGATAGACTAAAGACTGATTGTCTTCAAGAAGAACCAAGATTAATATCAAGAGGCTCAATCTTCAAGGAAGATATACAAGTTCTTTACTCTCAAAACTTCAAAAGGGGGATAGGGAAATTCAAGAAAAAGAGATAATTCCAAAAGGATGAGAGGAATGAAAAATGAAGGAAGTTCAAAGGAAAAAGAGGGAAGAGGGAAGAACTTTAAGAAGAAACCCTTCAAGAGGGACTTCTCTAAAAATCAATGCTATAAATGTGAGAAGTTTGGTCACATAGATGTAAATTGTCCTGAGAGGAACAACCTTCAAGCATCCTTTGTGGAGATAAAAGAACCTGAAACTGAGCTCTTTACACTTTGAGAGGGAGTCACAATTTGAGAGGGAGTTTTATATATGGGCTCACTTGTGAAATTTTCTAACTTATAAAACTCCTTCTGCTAGTTACATACAACTAAATTTTTGTATCTAATTTTTTGTATGAGTGTGGCACCATACACAGCTATTAAATTCTAACTATCTTGTGTTATAATATATATGGATATATGTTATCCTTTATATATGATTTTCTATTGATCATATATATGTGTGAATACATTTCTTTATAGAGGGAACTATATTGCATCTTGTTGTGATCACATTGCACCTAGTTATATGTTGGAAAAATTTGGTTACTCTTATGTGGTGAGACTTATGTGATTACTCTTATGCTTATGGATAAGACTTGTCTATGGATACTGGATAAATTATGTTTGTTCTATGAGAGAACTACATTTGGATATTGGTTATTACATTTGGCTACTTAATATGAATGTATGGAGCATATGTCATTTGTATACTTTAGCATGTATGTATGAAGCATACTTTAGTGGCTTATTGTGTATGTATGGATCATACTTTATTTAATAGTAGAATCTATATTTATTGATTATAGTTGAGACTATATTACATGTGATTCTATGTGTGAATACATTTTATTTACATTAAACTTGATTCTTATGATTATAAGATCATATTGGTTACTCTTATGCTTATGTGGATTCTTGAGATAAGATTTTGAGTATTACTGGAAAGGTAAAGGAATTAAGAAGTTTGATAGCACCGACCTTTGTTGATGGATCGTTGATGATGGAAAGTGTACAAAATTAGAGGTAGGTGTTTATTTGGCTCTTTGATCATTCCATTTTCTTCATGTGCTTTTGGTTATGATCATATAATTAGTAAATCTATAATGCCCTAGCTTCATGAGATATGAATATCATAAGCATTCAAATGGGTATAATGAAGCAACATTCATAATGATACAACAACAAATTTGGGCTCACACAGGTCGTGAGCATAGCCAACTCCTTGAAAGATAAGGTTGAATACATACATACATGAGTAAATGAGCATAAAAAATAGGGTACCAGACATTTCCTAAAGAGATTCCATGATGTAAGGAAGACTAGGGTGTGAATCCAGTGTGCTCCTAGTTGATCCAGAACCTGCAAAAAGGAAAGAAATGGGGTTAGATCCAAGTGATATAAGAAATGCATGATATCTCATTACATATCATCATCTATAGTCATGCATGTGTATAATCATGCCATACATAGTCAATCATGTGATGAATTGAAAATAAGTAATAGTTAATCATTGATGCCCTAGGTCATCACAACAAGTAGTAAATAAAAATGCAAGGATCCAGTAATAATGCCATAATGTTAAACATGGGTCCTCAAAGATCCAAATAAGTAAAACACATTAGTGAGAATTATAATGTTGTGTCAATAACCAAATCAAATCAAGCAATAGTATATACAGAAGGAAGAAACGGTCACAGGCCCGTGGCCTTGAGAAATCAAGAACAGTAAATAATCATCAATGGAAGAAAATAATGATGCCCTAGCCCGATAGTGAATCATGGATGATTTATTCTATTGCTATAAGCATTTTCATAAATTAAATACTATGGTTTTTTAAAATTACTAGGATTCATCCCAAATATGAGAGAGTAGAGTAGAGTTATGTTATTCCTTGAAATGTCTTTCTTTTGTGTTTGATTTCATTATTTTAAGAATGTTGATAATATCAGTTTCCACAATAAAGAATTGGGGGAATGTTCCTAAGTGTTCCAAATATTCCATAGTGTAGACAAAAGTTTGAAAGGACTCTAAAATAGCATCCCCAATCCCTTATCCAATGTTTAATGGTCTACTTTTTCTCTGATTACAACAAATTAGTCCTAAACTATCTGATCAAATTAGTGATAATACAAGTTTTTGGTTGGGTCTTGTAATGTACCAAAATGTAATATATAAAAATGTGGTGTATGAAAATGTGTTTAATATGTGAATGATCTCTATGAATAGATAGGATTAGGGAAGGTAAGATCTTCTTCTTAACCCCAAATTCCCAAAGGAGAGATCCAAATAGATTAGCCATAATAAAATGGTTAATGCATAAATGAATCAATCGATGAAAAATATGAAGAAAGAGGAAAACCTTATATTATGTTATGGAAGAGAGTATTAAAATATTAATTGAATTGAAGACAAATAATAACCTCAAAATATAATAGATCTAGAAAATGTTTTTTTCTGGTGTCTGTACCGAGTTTCTAGAAATTTTGCAACCAGATCTGTGATAGGAAAATGGAGACAAAGAAAACCCATAAATCTTTTACTTTTCTAAACCAGGTCAACCTTGACCCAAATAAAAGTTGACCTTGACCTACGCTGCTCTGACAGAATTTCTATTCATGGATCCTGAAAGTTTACCGAAAAGGGTGTCTGAATCTACTATATAATTTGATTTCCACACCTGCACCTGAAAGAAAAATGATTTTTTTGTTTGGATGAGGTTTTTTCCTTGTTCAAACCCTAGTTTTGGAATTAAACTTGAAATTGAATTGAAATTTTAGTAATAAACAAAGCAAATAGAACAATTCACCTTGCTTATGTTGAAACCCTTCTGGAGGATTTGAATCCTGGAATCCACAAGTATGGATGCTCCAAATGAATGTATAATTGGATGTAGGATGCCTCAAATCAATTTCCTTTGGATCTTCAACACCAATCTTGAATGGATCTTGGAATAGGAAGAAGCTTGAATAGATGTGGATGGAGAAATCTTCAACAATAGGGCTCCCTAGAGATTGAATCCTTCAATGGCTACCAACGGATCTCCTTGATGAATTGGATCTTGAATTCTTGAATGCTTGAAGATAGATGAAGACTTGAATGCTTTATTTCTCCTTCTTCATTTTTTCTTGATCGCTTGATTTCTCTTGATGGATTGAGAGATATCTTTCTTTTCAATGGAGGATGGATGGAAATGACAGGAGAAAGCTTCCTTTTATACAAGTCTAGGGCACAAACTTATAGAGAGGCCAACATAAGAGAAATAAATTCCCATTAAGCCTATACCCTTGGAAGTGGACCTAAATTAAATATCATTTAAGATTTTACCATTTTGAAGCCTGAAACAACTGACCCAAAAGTGAGAAAATAAATCTTTCTGAAACCCGACATCTGGAAACCTTCAAATTTTGAAATTTGGACCCTAGGTCAGGGTCAAGGCTGACCATGACCCAAAAGTTTGACCTTGACCCAGAAGGTCAACCTTAACCCTGAGTTCAAGAACCTCAAATTTGTAGAGTAGATTGCCAAGATTAGGTATGAAGGAAGTGGAAAATGGGGCAGAACAAGGGGAAAAACTAGATCCAAGTCAAATACCCATTCAAGGCATTTGACATGACCCCAAACCACTTAATCAGAGGGATAAACCAGTCCTAAATGGAAGTTCTTCCATTTTCCAAAGATAAATTTAGCCCCCACTTTAGAAAGAGTATGGACTCGATGCAAACTCTTGGTAAAGGAGATCACAAAGAAAAAGACAATCTTATTGAAGTCAAAGGGACAAAGGAATCCTCAAGCCCACATGGACTCAATTCTTCATCAACTCCAAGATTACCATCAGAGATACATCACTAAAAAAGAGAGAAGAGGGCATGATTACCTCACCCAATGAGAACTTATGTCCCATCATGAACCACACAAGGAAACAATGCAACTGGAAAGATGTAGTTGAACCACCTAGTGAATGTGGCTACTCACAAGTCAACCCATCAAGGATTCACCCTTAGGAATATTCTATTCCAAAAGAGAAAATCCAAAACAAGAGAGATCCAATCTTAAGGACACCTCTGATCTTAAGGGATCAAAACTTTGAAAATTGAAACTGTAAGGATCAAGAGATCCTATAAGATAAAAATCCATGATTTAAGGATTGGTCACTAACACATCAAGGGAGAAAAAGCTTAAGTTTTGAAAAATATTTGAAAGTGCATGCGTGCAAAAAGTGAGAAGAGTGTATGCCCCCATGTTAAATTCATTGCTAACACTTTAATAGGAGCAATGGCTTGAATGGAAACATAAACAACTCTATTGATTAAGTTTCCACTATGAGATGCCCCCAAGCGAAGACAAATCAAGGGAAATACCACATAAACATACAAAGAACACAAAAGGGATCTACATGTCATGGGGTCAGTATGATCATAAGATAATATTTATATGTGATATTATTGAAAATAAATTGACATCATTCCCCAAAGAAAGTAGAACTACGATCACAATGGAGGAAAGAAAATGCAAGAGTTACGAAGAAGAGTCTTTTTGGACCACAACATGGAAACCAAAAAGAATCAGTGCTACCAAGCCGCAAATCCAAGTGGACTACATAAGGAAAAAATTTATGAATAATAGCATAGGTACAACATAACATGAAAACAACATATAGAAGAATAGAGATACATATAGAGGAATATTACAATAGGTTTGATTCCTTTATCACCTTGTACCAGCAAAGTAACAAGGGTTGTATAAAATAATCTAACAAACATTAAGCAATCACATTATGGGAGAAGCACAATACAACAACCAAACACACAAAAAGCTACCATGGAGGACAAACCAATAAAGCATGTCACCTACTCTCCCCATCTCATTCTATATCATTTAGGGAAGGTGGGAAACTCACAAGAGGGATATATCTAACACAGTAGGAATAATAGCCAATTCCAAACAAGGATCCTCTTGAGAATCGTGATGTTTGATACTAGGTGTAATTATCAATTATGTTGAAAGCATATTAGGTAAATCAGTATCAATGTCAATAGTCTCATATTCATCATTTAGGATCATCAAGAGTATCTTCTTCATCAAGATTAATTGAAATAGAATCTAAGATAAGAATAGAATCATCATATTCATTCATCTTAACATCATTATTAAAATTAACTTATTCTATCACATCAAGCATAGGCTAGTCAAAAGAAGGTAAAGAGCTTTGAAGAATAGAGGGGCATGCCTTAGCTTGAGCTTGATGCTTCTTACGACATTCATTGGTAGATCGATTACATTTTGTCTTGTTTGAAATATGTTGAGAACTAGGAGGAACAACCACCAGCTACTTTGCAGGTTTTATAGGAGGATTAGTAGGATTCTCAGTAGATTGGAAAGAAACACAAGGAGTTTGATTAATAGAACTAGAAGCCATGGATAAAGGAGGTATCGAATGTGTAGGAAAAATACCAAGATTAAGATCCATCTAAGGCATGCTTAACTCAACAATCTTACGATGTTTATAGGCTTGATATGAGCAAAAAAGGTTATCAGGTCGAGAAGGACATGAATTTGGTAATGAAGGCCAAAATAATTCAAGGGTAGCACAATCTCTGGGCCTAGAAGGTTGATATAAACTATGATTAATCATCTTCACTTCTACATCATGAATGAATTTAAGACACTTATGGATAGGAGAAGCAACAGCATGCATGGCATTTAACCAAGGAAAACCAAACTTAACTTGAAACTGATCAAAAGTAGAAACAACAACGAAGGTAGTGTCCACAAATTTACCACAAAGTTCAACAGGAAAGTTAATAGAACCAAATGATGGATAAAGAAAACCATTACAAGTTTTAATCCACACATAAGATGTATCACAAGAATCATGTTGTAATTTCTTCATAAAATTATTTTCTTTAGTAATAACATTGACTAAGGATGTAGGATCAACAAGACAATCACACATAGGTATCTTAGAAATCCTAGCATAAATGTAGACGGGACCATCAAGAGCTTTAATAGTCTCAGAATCATCAAAGGTAATCAAGAGTTCCCTAGGTCTTTTATTCTTAGGTTGTTTTTGAGGTTTAGGTTGAGGTGGAACTTGAAGTTGAGATTGAGTTTGAGGGTGGGGTAGAGATATAGATTGAGACAAAACAACATGATCCATATGTTTAACAATATGATTAAGATCATCCATCTTTGAATCATAAACAATATCCATAGAAGACGGCTGACCAATGGTATTAGTATCATGTGTAGGAAAAGGATTCATATAGATTTGGATATTTTGATTAGGAGGAGAGATAGATTTGTTCCCACTACGATCAAAATTATCAATAGATAAAGCATTAGAATCAATTAAGTCTTAGACCTTATGTTTTAAAGAATAACACTTCTCAGTATGATGGCCATTCTGATGATGGTATTGACAAAAGGCTTTAGAATCAAAGGATTTGGATGCCATCATAGTAGGTAAAAGAGGTTGAATAGGAGGTAAAGTAATCATATTAGCAGTCAACAATTTACTCATAATAGAATGCAAAGATTCAGAAAGAGGAGTAAATGTACGATTCAAATGAAAAGTAGTGGATGCAGAAGTGGCATTATTGGATGCAACAACAACTTGATCAACAACTGCATTTTCTTACTTATTTATCTTGACATAGTTGTTAGGTTTTTGAAACTTGTTTGGATTAGGAGCATCATCACTCTTATCAACTCAAATAGGAGCCATTGGAGTGTTGCTCTCAAATTGACTCACTTGTAATTGATAATGATAAAGCACTGAACAAAGTTGTTGAAAAGATGTAAATTTAGTAAGAAGAATCTTATCTTTAATATCCTTTTGTAAATTTGAAATAAACATACACTAAATATCAATATTAGGAACAGGATAAGAAATTTGAGCATACAAATGCTTAAATCTACCAATAAATTCAGTCAATTTTTCTTTAGTATTTTGTTTACAATGCATCAAATCAGCTAAGGATACTTGTGGACCAATGTTATTTTGTAACTATTGGATAAATGCATTAGAAAGTTTTAGAAAAGAATCAATAGAATAAGGAGGCAAGGGACAATACCATTGCAAGGCCTTATCACAAAAAGTTCTAGCAAACAACTTGGCTAAAATCCTATGGTCATGAGCATAGTCACTAAAAAGGATTTGAAATATTTTAACATGAGTGATAGGGTCTCCCTTACCATTTTAATTCTCAAGACGAGGCATATCGGCTTGCTGAGGAACGGGACCATGAATAATGTCTAGGGATAAAGGACTGCCCATGTCACATGTAGGAATACTAAACTTGGATTGAGTTAAAGACACAAGTTTTTGTTGTAAAGAGGACATAGATTGAGCTAGACTAATGATTTTGGAATCATTAGATGAAATAAGAGCCATAGAAACATTAGAAACACTAGTACAAGTATAGGAAGCAATAGGAATGGAAGACACAACCAAGAGAACACTTGGAACCACAATTGGAAGAGGGTTGGAATAAGTAAAAGGAACACTATGATAAGAAGGTTTTGAAGTAGGTAGAGACATGGGTGGAACACTTAGAGGAAGAGAGGGAACCAATGTAGTCTCTAAAGGAGGAGTATAAGTAGGAATTCTAGGTAAAGGAATGGAAGAAGGTTCTACACTAGTGACAGGAGGAGTGAATCCTAATTCTTGAGCTTCTTGATCTAAAGGATTGACATTTAAATGCACAAGATGAATAATACCATGAAAGAGATTAACACCTTGATCACTATCATGAAGGAATTTCTTAAGAGCCTCTATAGCTTGAATAGAATCATGATTATGGTTTTCTTGAATAAGCCAATTTCCCATTTTATCAAGTTCAATTGAAAGTTTTTGGACTTGTTCAGGAGGAACTCTTAAAGCATCATCCTCATCATGAGATGAGTGAGAAGAGTTATGCTCCATCGTAGGATTGGAATCATGAGTAATCAAATTGTCATCAGGGATCCTAAGGAGAGGAGAGGAAGACTCGGGATCAAAGAAACCCATAAGTCTATGACTTCTTCCAACCAAAATATTATAAGTAGGACTAGAGGTAGTAAAGCTCATATAACAATGCAATGAAAATGAACTAAACTAGGAAGACACAAGGCATGAACAAATAAATGTTTTAGTATTTTTTCTCTATATGATTTTTTTGTTTTATTTTTTAAATGTAAATGAAAGCACATAAAAGAAGGCTAATACACGCAAGATCTAACACCATAAAAGAAAGAGTTGTCTATCGTGGGTTCACCAAAATGTAATGTACCAAAATGTAATAGATAAAAATGTGATGTATGAAAATGTGTGTAATATGTGAATGATCTCTATGAATAGATAGGATTAGGGAAGGTAAGATCTTCTTCTTAATCCCAAATTCCCAAAGGAGAGATCCAAATAGATTAACCACAATAAAATGATTAATGCATAAATAAATTAATCGATGAAAAATATGAAGAAAGAGGAAAACCTTATATTCTATTATGGAAGAGAGTATTAAAATCTTAAATGAATTGAAGACAAATACTAACCTCAAAATATAACAGATCTAGAAAATGTTGTTTTCTGGTGTCTGTACTGAATTTTTGGAAATTACGCATCCAGATCTGTGATAGGAAAATAGAGATAGATAAAACCCAAAAATCTTTTACTTTTCTGAACCAGGTCGACCTTGACCCAAATAAAGGTCAACCTTGACCCTTTTATGTTGACCTTGACTTGCACTACTCCGACGGAAATTCTGTTTGTGGATCTCAAAATTTTGTTGAAAAGGGTATCTGAATTTTCTCTGTAATTCATTGTTCTGCACCTGCACCTACAAGAAAAATGGTTTTGTTTTTTGGATGAGGGGTTTGCCTTGGTCAAACCCTAGTTTTGTAATTAACCTTGAAATTGAATTGAAATTGTAGTAATAAACAAAGTAAATGGAATAATTCACCTTGCTTATGTTGAAACCCTTGTGGAGGATTCGAATCCTTGAATCCACAAAAATGGATGCTCCAAATGAATGTAGGATTAGATGTAGGATGTCTCAAATCAATTTCCTTTAGATCTTCACCACCAATCTTGAATGGATCTTGGAATAGGAAGAAGCTTGAATATATGTGGATGGAGAAATCTTCAACAAGAGGGCTCCATAGAGATTGAATTCTTCAATGGCTACCAATGGATCTCCTTAATGAATTGGATCTTTAATGCTTGAAGATAGATGAAGGCTTGAATGCTTTATTTCTCCTTCTTGCTTGCTTCTTGATTGCTTGATTTTTCTTGATGGATTGAGAGATATCTTTCTTTTTGATGGAGGATGGATGCAAATGAGAGGAGAAAGCTTCCTTTTATACAAGTCTAGGGCACAAAATTCTAGAGAGGAAACCATAAGAGAAATAAATTCACATTAAACCTATACCCTTGGAAGTGGACCTAAATTAAATATCATTTAAGAGTTTACCATTTTGAAGCTCGAAACAACTAACCTGGAAGCAGGAAAATAAATATTTATGAAACCCGACATCTGAAAACCTTTGGATTTTGAAATTTGGACCCTAGGTCATGGTGGAGGTTGACCTTGACCCTGAGGTCAAGAACCTCAAATTCTCAAAGCAGTTTGTCAGGATTAGATAGGAAGGAAGTGGAAAATGGGGTAGAATGGGAGAAAAAGCTAGATCCAAGTCAAAGACCCATTCAAGCCATTCGACATGACCCCAAACCACTTACTCAAAGGGATAAACCAGTCCTAAATGGAAGTGCTTCCATTTTTTGATAATATAGGTCTAATCACAAGTTATGTCTTCCTTCTAAAAAGGTTTTGTATGGTTTGGAACACTCATAGTTGTTTCCTTTGAAATCCATACTTGTCTACATACCCTTACCAAATCCTTGAAGGTATTGTCCCCCCTACATGTTCATTTTCTATTATTTGATCACAGCCTGATCAGAAGTATTTATCTTTGCAAGTTCACTATTTATTTGTGTTCCTTGAAGCCTCTAGGTTGGATGTTGTGTTAGACACCCCCATGTACATTGTGGGAAGTCATTCCAAAAGTTGTCAAACCTTGTTTCTAAGGGTGTCTTGTTCATTTTCATAATTAGGATAGTCATGAGGTTGTGAATAATTCATTTGTTTAAGTAATAAGGGCATGGTACCATTTAAGGTACCATGGCATGAGAAGATAGATATTTGGAAAGGGAGAGACTTTAATAAGTTCTTGGTCATAGTTAAAAGTGACTATGACTGTCTCTGGGACTGGAATACAAAGATAGATTTAGGAAAAGGCTTTGTCCACAAAAAGTTGGAATATTTGTACTAAAATAATTTGAAGGTGTATGGTATTCAAGGGAATTCCCTAACACCCTATATAATGGTTGTGAGTCTAAGAAAGGCTAGTAGATTGTCAAGTTGTAGAGGTAACTAGGACTATCACAGATAGTCATTAAAAAGGGACATAAGATTCCTTGATAACTTGGTGAGTATGAATTAGTAGTGGAAAGGGTTAATGTATGGAAAAATCCTAGTGTCTATAATAAGATTGAGGCTAGGAATTCAAAGAGTGAGGGTTGATCAGTGAACAAGTTAAAAAGAAGTGTCAAAAAGGTAAGCTAGTGATTAGTATTAGAATCATTGGATTGTTTAATGATTGTCAAGTGTTAAGTATTTTGTGGATTTCCATACATAGTCAATCATGTGATGAATTGAAAACAATTAATAGTTAATCATTGATGCCCTAGGTCATCACAACAAGTAGTAAATAAAAATGCAATGATCCAACAATAAGGCCCTAGTGTTAAACACAAGTCCTCAAAGATCCAAACAAGTAAAATAAAATATTGAACATTATAATGTTGTGTCAATAACCAAATCAAATAGAGAAATGATATATACAAAAGGAAGAAATAGTCACAGGCTAGCGGCCTTGAGAAATCAAGTACAATATATAATCATCAATGGAAGAAAATAATGATGTCATAGCTCGATACTCAATCATGCAATAAATTAAAAACAAGTAATAGTTAATCATTGATACCCTAGGTCATCATAATGCGCAAGAAGATAATAAAAATGCAAGGATCTAACAATAATTCCCTAGTATTAAACACAGCTCCTCAAAGATCAAAACAAGTAAAATACAACTCTAAGCATTATAATATTGTGTCAATGATAAAATCAAAGATATATAAAGATATTGGAAATTTGGCTGAGTTGGTTACATATATTTTGTCCTTATGGAAACATATGATCTACATGAATATCACACAGTTCAGAGAGCTAGTATGCCAGAGCGCAATGCAAAATTGTCAAGTATGAGACAGTGTATTTCTACTAGTGAACCTGATGACAGTTTTTGTTTACAATGTTGATTGGAGTAAGTTCAGTGCTTGCATACTTGAACATAGACTCTATGGTGACTATTAAAGACTCACCTCAGAGTGAAAGTTAGTACAGCATGTACGGAAGGAGTTATGATAATTTTACTAAAGCCAGTGTTAAGCCGATAGGATAGAATATGAAGACATAATTGATAAAGAGTTAAGGGATTATTTTGTTTATCAAAATAATGACTTAAAAATATAAAGGGATGATATCCTAGATGTTAACCCTTGGATAAAGATGTTTTGTAATATGATAGCTGACTAGAAAGTTATTATTCTTAATAACTTGTATAAAGATATGTAAAGATGTAATTGTAAAAGTGTGATGTAACGAATATATGTAATAGCAATAGTGAAAGACCAGCGAAGAGATATTGATGCAATTAGTATAAGGTTATGTACCTTGACCTATTTTTGTAATCAGTAAATATTGTATATTACTTGTTTGGGCAGTGGGCTCATCTGGTAATCACATTTTGTACTGCCAACTCCTAACAGGGTTGAGGCTTCTAACAAGGCCTATAGTCCCTTAATCAGGACTAAGACACTATATGCATGTAATAGACTCCTAACAGGGTCAACATCCTTAACATGATACTTTTGATTAGTGAATCTTTATGGATACCATCCCCACCGAGGTTTTCCCTTAGCCAGGGTTTCCTCAAGAACAAATAATGTGTTATGATTTCTTTAGTTTTATTGCTATGCATTTTTTTTAGCTTCTTATGCTATGCATGTGTTAAGATAATCTATTATATCCATAATTGGGAAAAATTTAACATTTGTAGAATACCGATTCACCCCCCACCCCCCTCTCAGTATTCCCTATTTCTAACAATTGGTATCAGAGCTTAGTTACTCGGAAAAGAATCATTCAAGGAAAGCCTAGCAGCTTGAGTAAGATCTCTATGGATATGGATCAGCTACAAAAGAATCTTGAAGAAGCTCTTGAATAGATTGATATGCTTACTGAAGAAATAGATACTCTGAAAGGAAAATATGATGATGCAAAGAACCTCATTGAGAAACTGAAAAACAAATTGGAAGATCTAAAATCTGAAAAGGAATCTAAAATTCACATTGAAGATTGTGATGAAAAATTAGAAAAAGAAAATGAGATCCTTAAACATGAACTGAAGATAGAAAATCTGAAGCTAAGTCTGAAAGATGGAAGTGGCAAGAATGAAGAAAATCTAAAATCAGAGAATGAAAATCTTAAGCTTGAAAATGAAGAGCTAAAATCTAAACTTGGTAAAGTAACATCTGAGCTTGAGAAAGTCAATTTGTAGTATGCTGAACTTGAGAAATACAATACAATTGTGAAAGGAGAACTGACTCAATCTAAATAGCAACTTGAAAGACTATATTCAACTAGTGAAAATATTGATGAACAAATATCTTATCAAAAACCATTCTATGATAAGACTGGTCTTGGATTCAACACTTTTAAAGAAAATTAAGAAAGAAAGGAACCAGATCTAACAATATCTGAAAGCATAGATGAGAAGAAGTCTAATGAGATTAACAAATCTAAAGATACACCTAAGGAAGAAGAATCACCTAAGCAAGAGGAATCACCTAAAGGTATTCAAAGAGAATTCAAAGGTAGATTTTTTGCTTGTAATATTGTTGGTCACATGAAGAGAGATTGCACAGATAAGAAATTTAAACCTCTTAATGGTTATTGTTATAATTGTCATGGCTTTGGACATAGAGCTATTGAATGTAGAAAACCTAAATTTTTTTAGAATAACAATAGTAGTAGAATGTTTACAAATACTAACCATGTAGATAAGAAACCTACTGAAGATATGAACAGAAAAAATGGAGTAGTATGTTATAGATGCAAGAAGGTTGGACACATTGCTAGAAATTGTAGATCATAGATCAATCGGCCTGGACCAAGATATGGAAATAATGGAATAGTTTGTCAGATATGTAACAAGGTTGGACACACAACAAGGTTTTGCAGAATGAACAATAGAGTTTTTCATACCAATCCTAACCCTAGAAGTTATGTAAGAAGAAATGAAGATGCAAGCAATAGTCAGAAAGGATGTTGTAGTAATTTAGATGAAGTAAAGTTTGTTAAAAGCACAGATCAAGGAGACATATTTAGCATTGAAGGCAGTCAGAAAGGAGAAGTATTAAATGGTAAGAATGAATCTTTACCTGACCCATCTCAAAGTACTTAATTCATGAAAATTATAGTAGAATAGGAACTTAGATTAGTGTAGAAATTGATATATGATGAATTGAGTCTTGCACAATTAATGCAAGGTATTATATGATGTTCTAATGCTATGGTTAAGAGCACAAAGAAAAATATTATGTTTTGCGAGATCCCAAGAAGTTTTAAGTTTTGCAGGTTAACAGAATCATCTTTTTGGAAAGAAGTGGCAAAAGAATTGAATGTGATGTTAGATCTAAGTAAGATTGAATTAATAAAAGGTCACAAATGATGTTATTTGATCATCAAAGTGAATACAAGTGTTAAGGAGATCAAAGAGAAGTGATTGGAAGCATTTTGCAAGGATTTGGTGAAGAATTTTGTGACGAATCTACGCAAGCCCTAAATCATGAAATCAAAGTATTTTACTTGGCAGATCTTTAAATCAATTAAGGAATTAGAGGAAGTCATGGATATTTCTTTGATTCACAATGTCAAAGATAATAATAGACCTAAAATGAAAAGGGAACTAGTAGAACCCTTGGAAGATGATCCTAGGTTAGCTTTATCATCTGTACCAGATGGAATTTTACATCTAGAGAATGTCAGGAGTTATTTGGGATGTAATCTAGAGACTATCAGTGATAGTGATTTCATAGAAGAATATAAGAAGATCTATAATCAAGACATGTCATTGAAAGTAGGGTTTGAACATTTGAAAGATAATGAGATCATTAAGTATGCTTTGCAATATGAATTTGATAATGAAGAATGTACCAAGATAATCCTAAGTAGAATTCACAATGGAAAGTTTTGGTTAGATGACAGAGTGATAGATATCATAGCTGACTTAATTCATGAAGTAACTGGACTATCTAAAACTAGAGCCATTCCTTTAAATGAGAAAAACATGAGGAAAATACTCATAGACAACAAAAATTCATCCTATAATGGTAGAGGAATTATAATTAGCAAGATACAGCAAGATGATGTCAGATACTTGTGTAAGATCCTAACAACTAAGTTTTATGTTAACTTAAGAGAGGTTGACATGGAAGCTGGAATGATACATGCAGCTTATTGATGTGTGTGGATAAAGTACAAGTTGATATGTGTGAGATTTTGAGGATACAATTGTTTGAGAATTTGGAAAGATAAAGAAGATAAAGTATTCACAGTTTAGATTTTCATCTTTAATCACTTATATGTTTTTTCATCTATTGAGAAGATTTCCATTCACCTTTGGAAATGATTGGAATGATGGCCAATCTACAATGGAAAGGATTAATCAAGTGTACAAGAGGCATGTTATTGATAAAGTGAATGAAACTGCAGTATTGGTAGTTAAGTCTTTTCAGAATTTGATGTCTAGCAAATCAAGGATCCCACAGTCTCTTGTGGAGAAGTATAAAAATGAGATATGTTTCATGGTTGATACTGACTTTACTTACATTGAAGCAATAGAACCTAGAATAGAGTTCATAGACCCTCTTGGCTATGAGATATCTAAGATTGAGACATAAGAATATGTGAGTAGATTACTTAAGTGCAAGTTGGATACTCATTGTAATAGGTTTGGAACCTTTGAGGAGAACTTCAACTCCACAAAGACCATCCTTGAAGAGAAACAGTCAAAGAAAAGAGTTGAGAGTACTATCAAGAAAATTCTAAAAGATACAGGGATGACTGAACATGAATTCTTGGTAGCCAAGCAAATAGCAGTAGCAATTAGAGATATTGGACAAAAAGAAGTTTTGTCTATTCCACCTCTATCATCAATTGTAGCACAGCAAGGAGAAACACTAATTAAGGTAAAAGTGGAAGAAACAGAGAAGGATCAAGAAGCAACAATATCCACTAGATCAACCTCCTCCACACCTAGCAAAAGAGTAAAAGAGATTGCTACTGGACCGGTTAAGAGGCAGAAGACATTGGTACCACTAGTTCAAAGGAAAATTATAGAAATAAAAAATGATGAAAGCACTCATGTTAAGAAGAAAACTTGCAAACCTAGAGTTGAGAAGGTTAATGAACAAATCATTCAAGATGGAGACTTTACAAAGATGAACAAATACTATGATCTCTATGATTATGCAGAGAGATTAAATCTAGAAAATGCAGTGGTAAAGCATATGATTTTATCTAATAAGAAATTTGATACAATTCAGGGTAAGATACCTGATGACTTGTACAATAAACTTGTAAATAGAAAGAAGAGAGCATCAGAAGAAGATATAGTTATTAGAGAAAAATTTGTAAGAAAACTTTGTGTTGTAAGAGATGAAGTACACTTCAATCAGATTATGAAGGCTTTAAACACCCATCCAAGAACCAAGAAGAGAACCATTTAGATTATGGGAGGTAGATATGAAGAAGTTAACATAGAAACAGAGCAAGCAATCATTAAGGTAATGTCAGAGAATGTTGGAGAATCATTAGTTGTAGCAGAATCTAAAGATCAAGCAGTAGAACAAGCAGAACAAGAGGACATTCCCTCTCCACCAGCCATAAATATTGAGGATGAAGTCATTAATGTAGAAGGAACTAAGATCACCTTGGATAGTGATGATAACTTATTCAAGAATCTTGAAAACATTGTTGAAAATTCGGCTTTTGAAGAGAAAGAGAGTACCAAAGGAGAAGAGAAGACAATTGTAGAACCTAATGTGGTAGAAAAACAAGTACCTATTCTCATTCAAGAAGAAATTAGTCTTACACCTAAGATTGGCAAGAAAACTCAGATTGGTTCTATGATTGAGAATTTGGGAAAGGAATTAGATGATGATGATCAAATGGAATTGATCACATCTTTGAACAAGATCATTGGTAAGAACAAGAAAGTAAAGAGTCTTGAAGGATTCCTGAAGGAGCTTACTGAGAAATTAAAAGGCATTATTACTATACAAATTGCAAAATATGGCCCTCTAGAAAGAGCAAAGGAAGTAATGAACACTTTTGATAATGAGTTTACAAATCTATCTAATATAGAAAAGATGAAAGCTCAAGCAGCTTATAAGGCCAAAACACTCTTGGACATCAGTCAGAATATCAGGAATGATATCAATAACCTTGATATCTATATAAAGGACTTAAGGAAGAATTTGGAAAGAGGAAAATCCTTGTACATTTAGTGTACAAAATCAGAGAACTTGGCAGCAGAGGAAGATCAGAAGATGAAGGTGCAGGAAGCAAAAATTCAGAATGAATTAAACTTTCTTTTGAGCCCCAATGTGAAGATTTTTGATATTGAGCAAAAAATTCAAAAAATTTATGATGAAATAAGAATTTTGCAAGATGACAAGAATAGGAAGTTGAAGAGATTCACTCTTTTGAGAGAACACATTTCTATAAACTTGAGCTCTATTGAAGGGCAACTTGAAGAATGTCTTTCAACAAAGACATCTTTTCAAAAGTTTAGTTATGAGAATCTCCAAGTATGTGAGATTGCATCTTATGGATTGTGCGCACTACTCAGTGTGATAAATTCAATTAAGAAATCATGGGAGAAAGAGTTAGAGGCTATGAAGATTAATTTTGCAAATTGTGTTGCAAGCCTACCAGCTTTGCAATATTGAATTAAGGTATAACTTTTTGTGAACACAGTTTTGTTACCCTCCTTACCTTTTCTTTTGTCATTGTTGTCAAAGGGGGAGAGATATATAGAAAAAAATTGTTAAGGATACATACTCTTAGGGGGAGTATAGTATATAGAAATGATTCATAAAGTCATAAGGATAGTATATATATTTTGTATTATGGCCACAATTTTGAGATTTTGAAGTTGTAAGACTTAGCCAATTTTCTCATATGTTGCCACCAATGACAAAGGGGGAGATTGTTGGAAATTTGGCTGAGTTTGTTACATAGATGTTGTCATTATGGAAATATATGATCTACATGAAGATCGCATAGGTCAGAGAGCTAGTATGTCAAAGCGCAATGCGAAATTGTCTAAGTATGAGACAATGTATTTCTACCAGTGAACCTGATGATAGTTTTTGTTTGCGATGTTGATTGGAGTAAGTTCAGTGCTTGCACACTTTAACATAGACTCTATGGTGACTATTGAAGACTCACCTCAGAGTGCAAGTCAATGCGGCATGTACAGAAGGAGTTATGACAGTTTTACTAAAGACAGTGTTAAGCCGACAAGACAGAATATGAAGACAAAATTGATAAAGAGTTAAGGGATTATTTTGTTTATCAAAATAATGACTTAAAAATATAAAGGGATGATATCCTAGATGTTAAACCTTGGATAAAGATGTTTTGTAATATGATAGCTGACTAGAAAGTTATTATTCTTAATAACTTGTATAAAGATATGTAAAGATGTAATTGTAAAAGTGTGATGTAACGAATATATGTAATAGCAATTTAGTGAAAGAATAGCAAAGAGATATTGATGCAAGTAGTATAAGGTTATGTACCTTGACCTATTTTTTAATCAGTAAATATTTTATATTACTTGTTTGGGCAGTGGGCTCATCTGGTAATCACATTTTGTACTGCCAACTCCTAATAGGTTTGAGGCTTCTAACAAGGCCTATAGTCCCTTAATCAGGACTGAGACACTATATGCATGTAATAGAATCCTAAAAAGGTCAACATCCTTAACAAGATACTTTTGATTAGTGGATCTTTGTGGGTACCATCCCCACTGGGGTTTTCCCTTAGCCAGGGTTTCCTCAAGAACAAATAATGTGTTATGAGTTTTTTAGTTTTATTGCTATGCATGTTGTTTAGCTTCTTATGTTATGCATGTGTTAAGATAATCTGTTATATCCATAATTGGGCAAAAGTTAAAGTTTGTAGAATATTGATTCACCCCCCCCCCCTCTCAGTATTCCCTATTTCTAACAAAAGAAGGAAGAAACAGTCATAGGCCCGTGGCCTTGAGCAAGTAAATAATCATCAATAGAAGTAAACCATGATGCTTCAAGCTCACATGAAGAAAATGGAATGATCAAAGATCCAAATAAACACCTACTTCTACTTGCCTAGCTCGACCTCGCCCTCTTCACGTGCGTAGCTAGGATTTGGAAAAAATTAGAAATGAGCCTTTCTTTTTCTTTTCTTTTTTGTTTATAATCATGCGGGTGTCAAAATAATGATGGAACCATCACTATTATGACAGTGTCAGGTGCACTTGCAAAAAAAGCACAAAAATCACACACAAATGCTAGTGTCACCGCTACCCACCATCGGAATTCGACCCCAAATGTTGTAGTGAGTTAATAGTTATATCACTCATTGAGAAGCGTGTGGACCTAGATATGGTTGTTTCCTTTTCCAATGATGGATCTGAAGGCTGACTTGCTTTGGTAGCCTCTTGTATAAATAAAGAAATATGTTGTAGTTTTAGGAATGAGTTTTAAGATCAGTTCTTAGAGATATCAGATTGGATTTGAAAGTTGAATCCTCACATGTATGAGGATTTTTGTAATTGAATTTTGAATGTATTTGGTCGTAGCCAAGAAGGCCTTACAGCCTGGCATGTATGAAGTTATTGATGAATAATATATGAAGTTTCTGCATTCTCTCTCTCTGTGTGCTTGTGTTATTTCTTCTGTGTGTTGTTTCTATAAGGAGGTTGGTGATTTGGGTGTGCCTTTGGCCCCTCATCCCATGATCCCTTGCGTCAAAAGGAGTTTCTTGAAAAGTTAATAGCTCAAGATTAGGATCACACACTCTAAAATTGCCCCTTTTGGAGTAGCACCATAGGTTGTAGCATCAAGTAGTTTCAACCCCTCATATATAGACTTTCCTTAATAGCACCTCAATATAAAATTGTGAATTTTCGGATGTGAAAATAACCACATACAAGTATAACATCTGGGGATATTTTAGGTGTCTCCACTTTTACTCATAGGAAGGTGAAAAATTTATGGAGTAATATGTTGTATAACATTTTGTAAATTATCTTCACCACCAATGGCAGCCCCTAAAAGGGATTTAATATGTGACACTCCCCTAGCTACTCTAGTAATGAAAACATCACAGTACCCAACACCCATGACTACAAGCTTCTCAGACACACTTCCCAACTTCCCCTTAGACACCATTTTTCTTTGCTAAAAATACAAAATAAGTGTTGTCGTAGTCTTTGAAGCTATGGCAGAAGCTCTCTCAATAAGATTATATTGAAACCAATTGAAGAAAATAGGCATTGTCAACAAAGCACTTTCTATGTTAGTGGTAATGGAAATTTTGTTCTTTACCAAGTTCATCTTGCCCTGCATCTATCGTCCTACATCAAAACATTTTGAACATCATTCGCATAAATGTTGAAGCACCCATTAATATGTGGTGCTCCTCTGGGCACCAACAAGATGCGAAAAAGCTCAAATTTCTCCTATAGATTATTGTCCTAAATTTGAGCCCTCTCACTACACTTGGATCAAACACCCAATTTGATTATCAGAGTAAGTAGAGAAAGCATGATTACTTTCAACATTAGATACATGATGCTTATGATGAATAAAATTGAATCAAGATCATGTTCCATGTCTTGATCAAGATTCTTCTCACTATTTTCCCTTTATGTTTCAAAGACCCATCATAAGTTACATGTTCAAACTACATTTGGTGATGGTGTTCTAGGTAGATCAAATTTAGTACTTGATGAACTTGTCAAATTTGAATCACTAGAAGAAGACCTTGAACTAGGGCTCAATGAACTACTACATTTACAATTCCATCTTATGTATCCTTGTCAATCACCATGGGAGGGTAGTGTAGAGTAGAAAGATCATTCTCCCCAATATCTACAGATCCCTCTCACCTTTCCCCACATTTTTTGTTGTGTACTAGAGAACTTTTTCCCTGCCTTAATCTACTAGAAAGCACAACTTCACCAAGCTCCACTTTTGTTAGGTTCTTTAAATAAAAATATCTATTTCTACTATTAATATAATTAGTTACAAGTTTTAATAATTCCAATAATGTGTCATTATCAAAAGAATCGATATCAATCTCAATTTCATCCTCACTCTAACTCAGATTGGAGTGGTTTATCAATGCATCAACTATAAGTTCATGCATATCACTACCAAGTTTTAATATTTTCTCCTTTGATATTGGTCATTTGTTTGACCTTTTAATTATGATTTATGCTCTAAGGGTATAGAACACAGCTCCATATTGCTCTTCAAATAACTACCTTGATCCAAACCATTAGGTTTATCTATTTTCATTTTATCTATTTTAGTAGTAGAGTATTCATCATAAGCTTCATCTATTTCCATCAATGAAATTTCACATTTAATACTAGCAATAGCTCTTTCCTCATGAGACACTATTTCATTTAATTTCTTATATGTGGAATTAAAATTAATGTCTACTTCCAAATTTCTCACCTTACGTTTCTTATGCTCCTTTTTTGCTTCTTCATGTTAAGGATTCCAAGAAATCTTATTCCAATTCTTTGTGCCACTAATATGAATAGCTCCTACTTGATTGTGACTCTAGTGAATATAAAGTACCTTTTTTTCCCATTTTTAAATCACTAGAGCCCCTTTCACCACCTTCCATTTATTGGATTCAAACCTAACTTTATATCCTTGAAAGATTAATTACCCAATTAAAATTGAATTATTCTTTAGTTGAGAGACGTACCAAATATTCCATAGTAGCCAACTATTTTTATTAGCCAGTTTCATCAAAAATTATCATTTTCCAATGATTTTAAGATATTTATCACTTGCAAGAACAACCTTACCAAAATTACCACTTTGAAAAATTTTTAAAAACTCCCTACACAAATTCTAGTATGAAACAAAGCTCCCGTATTGAGCACCCAATCATTTGCTACACTTTTTGTTGTAGTTAATATTAAAACATCACCATCTTATGTATCTACTCATTGCCTCTAACCAAGCTCTAATACCAATTATGAGATATAATCAAGTAGATATAACCAATAAAAATATCTAAGATAGAAATAGAAAGTAATGACAAGAGACATAACACATGAAATTATAGTCATTCACAAAATGTGGCTACATCCACTCTTGAAGTAGGAAAATATATTTATTAACATTACGTCAATACTATACCATTCGTGGTCTATACACAACCATTTATAAAAACACATATATCTATCAAATGAAGAGATGAGTAGATGTAAAGTCATGTGACCATTGGACTTCATATTCTAAACAAAGACAAACCAGTATGCTCTCCATTACATGTTGGGAAATTGACTCCTCCCATAGTGAATTTTCATCTTCTTCAACTAGAATATATTATTTTCCTGATTTGAAGCACATTTTTCTCAAGTACCCTTTTCACAAATAAAAGACCAAGAATCAAAATGGGTTTTCCTTTTCCTTGAGGAACACCCAAAATGTATATTATCATTTATCACAAATTTGTGCTTCACATCTAAAATAGGATTTCCAAACATAACTTAACTCTAGAAAAAAGAAATCATTTCTAAACCTTCCCAACATGAAAACTATATAGTGAATCAAGACAATTTTCCTTTGGCAGAAACAAAACTAATCCAAAAGCTTCTAGGTTATAAGAATAATCATACCTTATTTGTGTAAGCCTTTGCACCAGAATGAGTATTTGGGAATAAGTTTAAAACTTTAGCTGTAGTCCAAAATAGTTCTACACAACCTAGGAATAGATGTTAGAATTCTCTTCAGGCTATTTTATGGAATTGTTTGGTAAATATACTAGAGTATGTTAAAAATGACCTCGTCAAGATGTGATATCATCACAATTCTCAAGAGAGCCCTAAGTTTTAACATAGTAGGCCTATAACATTATACTTGGCAATGTTGGTCCAACTAGTGGGTGCATATTTCTATATGAATAGAAAATTAATTAAAATTTATGGTTAAATATTTATTTAATGTAATTTTATTAAATATTAAATAATTATGCTACAAGTTATAGTTAAATATTAATAATTACATTACACATTATGAGGTTTGAATTTTGTTAAGATAATAACTATGAATATAAAATTAAATATGTATAAATAATGTTATATTACTATAATATTAGGTAAAAATTTAATCATTAACATTAATTATTTAAAGATTAGCAGATGGGAAATAAAAATGGAGATGGTGAGAAGGTTGTAGCTAGAAATTGGAATTTGGTGCAAGCGGGAAACTCCTACAATCCATCCTCTAAGGGTTCAGATGATTCTGGGGATGGTGTGGTAGATTCTTTTGGGACTCTTGATCCCTCTGGGAATGTTAGGAAGGTGTTGGTTGGGGAAGAATGTTCCAATAATAGACTTTGGTTAATGGTAGTGTGAGATCTTATCACATTTCAAATCAAATACCTATGGGACCCTTCTTCAAGAGAATGTTTCCTGGTTGGATTTATTTAGTTCTAAACTTAAGGGGAAGGTGATTTTCCCTATCATTCATTCAATAGATACCTCAAATGGAGCTTGTTGAGTGGAGATCTCTAACCATTTGGTTGATAGTGGGGTGGTTGTGATGGCTTGTTTTCTAGTAGGTAAGTTTATTAGTCGTAGACCTAGTGTTGACTCTATTTGTGCTTGGGTTTCCAAAAGTTGGAAGAGAAAAGGCTAGGTCAATTTTTAAGCTATGGCAAAAGGTTTATTTTATTTTTCTTTAACTTGCAAGGAAGAATTTTTGAAATTTTTGGTAGGTTGACTATGTATTTTTGGCAAGGCATCCTTGGCCTTGAAATGGTGAGAATATTGATTTGGTAGTAGGGAAGTGTGGTTTACCTTAGGATTGGACTGGACATTGATGTCTCATTCACTATGGTGAAATATAGGAATAAAAGATAGAAAAATATCTTCTCCTATAGTTTCTATAGAAGTCGACTCAAACTTGATTGTGGATCGAATCCAAGAAGAGTGGGAAGACCCTCTTCTAATCAAACTCATATGAAGTTGAGAAAGGAGGAGGTTACAGATGGGTTGCAAAGGACTTTTTTGGATATGGGGATTAATGGATCTTCCTAACAAATAAAAAAAAGTTTATCTCATTAAATATTAGGGGGTTGAATCACCCCTATAAATATGTTTTCTTATTTACTTTGATAAAAGAACATAAACTTGATATTTATTTAATCCAGGAGACCAAGATGTTGATATATAGGCTTGTGGATTTGAAGTTATCTTTTTATAGATATGTGAGAGTTTGAATTGTAATGACTCTTATGGAGCTTCTGGTGGATCGACCACTTTTTGGAATCTAAGGCTTCTAAAAGGTAAGATTATTTTTTCCTCACGTAATTAGATTTCCATTGAGTTCTTTCTTGTGAATGAGGGTATTTTTGTGGTGGTTTAAAATGTGTATTCTCCCAATAATAAAGTGGCTTGTAGAGGCATTTGTGATTCTATTGCTTCTTTTGGCTCTCTGATTTTTCCTTGTAGATGGATGGTCATGGGTGACTTTAACACACCTATCTTCAATCATGATTAAAAAGGTGGAGGCCCTATTAATTTTTATAGTAGTCAATATCTTTTGTAGTTCATTAATAGTCAAGGGCTCATGAATTACATGTTGAAATTTTCACTTGGTCTAATAGAAGAATGGTGCATGAACTTATTTAGGAAGATTAGATTGAGCTCTTTTTTCCCCCTCTTGGCTTGTTGACTTTGATTGCAGATTGGCTTCTTTTTCTAGAATTGGAACAGATCACTTTCTAATCTCTTCCATTGCTGAGAAGATGTGAAGAAAGAAAAACTTTCCTTTTTATTTTGAAAGGATGTGGACTTTAAACCCAATATTCAAAGATAAATTGAGGGAATGGTGGGATATTATCATTAAAGGGACTTCCATGTACAGAGTGGCCAAAAAACTTGTTATCATTAAAGATAATGTGAGGAAGTGGAATAGATCTAATTTTGGGCATATATTTAGAGATAAGAATAACTTAAACATTGAATTGGATGACATTCAAGCTCAGATCCAGATTTAGGGGGTTGATGATAACTTGATTAACCAAGATAATGTTATTTTGGCCAAACTTTATGATATTGTAAACAAGGAGGAGGACTTTTGGAAGTAGAGATGCATATCCATTTGGTTGAAAAGTGGGGACAAGAATACAATATTTTTTCATATGTCCACCCTTAAACATAGAGCTATAAATCATATTAATTCTATCCAAAGTAATGGGATGGTCATCCAGAAAGATGAAGAAATAATGCAAGCAACTTTTGACTATTTTTGTTCCTTTCTTTCACAGGATCAAAGGTTGGATGTTAATTTGCAACAAGAGATTCTTCAGGAGATCCCTCAGATTGTTAGTCTAGATATGAATATGGCCTTTCCAAGAATTCCTATGGAGAAGGAGGTTCATGAGGCCATTTTTTCTTTCGAGAGAAAAAAATCCCTAGGTTCAAATGGTTTCCCCATGCTCTTCTTTCAAAATATTGGGATATAATGGCTAGAGATGTGGTAGCCCATCTGCTAAGGAACTAAATGCTACTTTTATTACCCTCATTCCTAAGAAGCCAGGGTTAGATTCATTTTAGGAATTCAAACCTATCAGTATGTGTAACTCTATTTACAATATTTTCACTAAGATGTTTTCCTTAGACTTAGCCTCTTTTTTCATCTCTTATTGCTAATTAGAAAAAAATTTGTGTCAAGTAGGAAAATTATTTACTCGGTTGTGATGGTTCATGAGAACATTCACTCTTTTTTAGTCAATAAGAATGTTGGTTTCTTCCTCAAATTGGATCTTCTTAAGGCTTATGACAAAGTGGATTGGATCTTTCTTTTGAAATTGATTTCTTCCTTTCTCTTTAATGATACTTTTCTACAAATCATTTGGCAGTTGGTTTCCATGCCAAAATTTTCAGCTCTAGTTAATGGTTCTTCAACTGGTTTTTTCTCTTCCTCACATGGTGTTAGACAAATGAACCCCTTGTCTCCTTCCTCATTCATCTTTATGGTGGAATCTTTGGGGAGATTTATCCAAAGCTATGTTTGTGCAGGGAAAATAAAAGGTCTTTTTCATTCTTCTAGATGTTTGGTTTATTCTCATCAATAATTTGTTGATGATACCTTCCTTGTGGGTGAGAGCGTTGTTTGTGAAGATAAATAATTTTAGAAGATTATTCAGGATTATGAAAATACTTTGGGCTAAATTATTAATTTAAAAAAAATCTCCGTATTCTTCATGAATCCTCCTAGAAGTAGACAACTAAGGATTGTGAGGATTCAAGGTTGCAATATTGGTGATTTTCCTTCCTCTTATCTATGGTTACCTCTCTATGAGAATGATGCTCCTAGTACGTTCTAAATTAGTTTAATTGAGAAATTCCCCCAAGCATGAAAACTAAATCTTATCAAAGCTTCTTTACAAAATCTTTGTATCTATATGCTATGAGTATTTTTAACATTCCAAAGAATTTTATTATCAAGATGGAATAGATTCAGAGAATTTTTTTATGGTTAAGGACAAAGGCTAGAAAAATATTACATCTAGTTACTTGGGATTAGGTTTTTTTGCCTCATGACTTAGGGGTTTGGCTATTCATAAAATTAATTTTTTTAATAAGGTTCTCCTTACGAAAAATATTTTCCATAGTATCACAGTGAATAATGATTGGTCCAAGATCATATCTTATAAGTATTTTAATGAATATTCTCACTTGGTGGATTGGATGTTAGATACCACTCCCATGGAAGGATGATCTTCCTTGTAGAAACATATTTCCTGCACCAAATATTTTATGATCTACCATTTAAGATGATCTTTTGATAGTGGAAGAAAGATTCATTTTTTAAGGAGATTTAATTTTATGTGGTGGATTATATTGTGGATGTGTCTTGGGTTAATTTATTTGAGGTGAATCTAGATTTGGGTCCTCTTCAAGATATACTTCATCTTATCCACATCCCCATATCTCAATTAGATGTTGCAATTGTTTGGTCTTTATCTACAGATGACTACTTCTCTATTTCTAAAGTCTACCAAAAGCTCTCTAGACCCTTGTGTCCTAGACCATTTTGGTCATGGATATGGAATTTGAAAGTGACTCCCAAAGTTAACATCTTCTTTTTGCTTCAAGTTCAGAATAAAATTTTGACACTCGGTGGCTGCAAGAAGTTGAGTCCCACTTTTGAGCAAAAAGTGGAAGTGTTTTCCCTTTTTTTCAAATTTCTTGTCAATTGATGTCTAAATTTGAGGCTCTTAGAGATTGAATCTCAAAAAAATTAAGTAATGGAAAATGTAGTTCTCGGAGCCTACTTTTCAAATATGTAATTTATTTAAATACCCACATAGTATAAATTGCTTTTTAGTAGGAATGTTTAAAAACCATTTTTTCAAAATGCATGTTTCAGGATCATACCATAGTCGTGTATGACCACTATATTTTGACTTAAATAAATGAATTTTTGCAAATCCTTCTGGGGAAATATACCTAAGACACCAAATATTAATGAGCATATTTTTCCTTATTTCTTTATTGAATATATTTTTTTATTAATTTTTAATTGCCTATAAAATACATTTTCAAAACCTCTAGTGTACAACCACCATAATTTGATGAGAATTTCATTTTTTTTCAAAATTATTTTTTTTTATCTTCAAGAGAATTGTATCTAGATTGATTTCATATAATTTATTTTTCAAAAAACCTAAAAACAAAAAAGTTATTAGCATTTTAGTGAACCTTGCTATTTTACATTTAGGTACCACTTTTAACTAATAAATAATGAAAAAATAGTAAAAATAATCACATCACTATGAAATTTACATTTTTTAAATCAAGACAGTGAGAACTCTAATGGGTTTTTTTTCGTAACAAGATACGATCAGGAAGGCCCTCAAAAAATTATGGCAAGGCAGAAATCTGGCATTCCAGTGCCTTAACCAAATTGTTGGAGGTCAAGGCATAGGCTTGGTTCTACCAAGCCTAAACCAAACCGATTTTGGAATGAAATCCGAGGTGGATGCATGCTTCCCGCTCATGTCTTAAGAAATGGGTGCCCATTTTTTTAAAAAAAATCAAAGTATTAAAATGCATTTTTTATTCTAAAAAAAATTAAAAATTAAAAAAAAAAGAAAATGGGCACCCATTTTTTGAATTCAAAAATGAGCGTTCGTTTTGAAAAAAATGGGCACCCATTTTTTGAATTTAGGATCGTGTGCCCAAACCTAAAACGGGCATCTATTTTTTAAAAATGGGCGCCCATTTCAAGCAACATCTTTCATTTCTACAAGACTTCTGTGGAATTGGTACCCAAGTTTGTGCATTGACCCCACTAGATAATCTATGTAAACTTGGGATGTGTTTTCCCAACATATGTTTCTTATGCTTGGAGGATGTCGAAAGTTCCATACATATCTTCCTTCATTAAAGTTTTATTAGGGAGGTTTTGACTAGTATCCTAAATCTTTGGTCTCTCTCATGGATCTTCCCAAACTCTATTGTGGATTATTGGCTCCAATGGAAACCTGCCCTCTCCAATCATTTGTTGATTCTTCTTTGGGATCTCATTCTTCCCCACTCTTCCTAGGGCTTGTAGAAAGAGATAAATAATGATATTTTTAGAGATAGATATTTCTTGGTTGATATGGTGTCTTGCAAGATTCAGTTAGCAGTTAAGGAGAATTTTGAGGTATCTAGTGACAATCTTCATGCTTATGGCCCTCCCCTTATTCCCTCTTAGGAGGAGTGGTGTATTTCTCAGCCATGGAATTTGGATTGGAATATCTCCCAACCTTTGTTTTAAAAAAATAAATCTAGGTTGGATATCAGGTAGAAATTTCCCCCTTGGGGCTTGTTTAAGATCGACACAGATGGGACAGAAAAAGGGAATCTTGGACCTGTAGGTTGTGGGGGAGTGATTCATGATCATATAGGTAGATTTTTCTTATTAATGACACTTCCTTTAGGGATCCAGACAAACAATTTCACTAAGGCTAGGGTTATCTATCTAGGATTGAAAATGACTAAGGACATAGGTTTGACAAAGATTTGGATCGAGAGTGACTCTCTTAATAACATAAATTGTATGAAGGATATCTCTCCTCCTAGTTGAACTATAAAAATATTATTAAGGATTGTATGGATCCGCTTAATGGTTTTGAAGAAACCCTAATTACTCATGAGTATCATGAAAGGAACGAAGTGGTTGATTACCTTATGAATAGAGGTGTTAAAACTCATCATGATTTACATTGGGAAGATTGGGATCAAATACCAATGGATTTGAGGTGCCTTTTATGTAATAATGTGAATGGAGGGTCATTTATTTCATTATCTTTCATCGTTTCCCCTATATGTACAAATGGGTAGTGACAACCAAGCCTCTTTTATTTCATGGTGAAGGAATTTTGCTCTAATTTTTCTTCATTCCCTTATTTTATAGAGTTTGTTGGTGGATATAATGGGGGGAGACTAAAAAACAATGGAACCCACTATGTATGAGAAATGAAAAAATATTTATTCAGTTTGGAGTGTCATTTTGGTAGGTGGCTTAATGCCTTACATCGAGATATTGCATGCAGTTGATCTCCGTATTATTGAGACTTTTGTTGAGGGTTGGAACAATGGTGTTCTTTAGGTTTATGGGTTGGAGATTTTGATAAATGAGGAGCTGGTGGTGTGTGTTTCCATAATGCAAAGTGATGGGTCTAAATTTTATAGGGAGAAGAAATCAGCCTCAGAGGCTGTTGATTTTTTCTTCCTTCTTGGTGAGCCGAAGAAAGTTCACAAGAACACTAATAGGCGTTATGATCATATATAATCAATGAGTTTTTTAACATATTTAATTCTAATAGTAATTTAAAAATCAAAATCAGATTTTAAAACTTTTTTGTAAGTTTCATAGTTGTAATTTTACTTTGTTTGTATTTTACAATAATAGAAGGGTAAGTGCACCAAGATGGTGGACAATTTAGTGGCCACATTAAAAAAAAATGAAATTTTTCATAACCCGTATGAGTTCCATAAAATTCAAAATCGTGCTAGGCATAGTTTTACTTATGGGTTATGGCTTGGTAAAAGGTTTGGAATATGACCCTAAGGCTTGCAAGCCCATTTTCGCTCCAATTTTGTCCATTTACACATTTTTTCTTCTTTTAGCATGATTTCTCGACTTCGTCGTCATCATCTTTACAAATGATCAAGTGGGTATTTCTAAAATTTTTACTATCATCTCACACATCTTCTAAGATTTATGATCATATAAATTTTCTATTTTTGGACAATATTAGCATAGTAAACTTTAATTGTCTTTACCAATGTCTTCACAGTCCTCACAGACATATGTCTGCCATTTTTTTAATAACTTTTGATTTACTTGACCAAATTCAAAAAAAATTACATATTATTGTTCTACACTATATTCTATACATTTTAATAAGAGTTTGCAATTTGGATTATTTTGATGCAAGTTATGCCCAACGCACGAATAAGTACCAAATTTTTGGGATGCGGTCACTTCAAAAAATCATAAAAAATAAAATAATCAATAGGAAATTACAAAAAAATATACAAATTCTAGATCTCACTCTTACCTATCATCCTACCAAAAGGTTTTGAAAAATACTAAATCTAACTATATATTTTGTGAAGCGCACGAAAACAACTATGTTATGTTTTTTGAAAAAATGAGGAATAATTTTTCATGCGTGAGAGGTTTGACCCTCTTAATCTTATCCATTTTTTAAAAAAATTAGTAGTTTATAAACCATATTTAGAGTACTAAAATTCTTATTCTTTACACAATTCCTAGTTTTGAGTGCATCACCCTCAAATCTCTCTGTGAAGTTCAGGTTTCCTGATTTCGAAAAAAATAGTGGCCACTTATACCCCATTTTTGTTCACCATCTTGGTGCACTTACCCAAAATTATTGTTTGTAAAATTGAAGTGTTCTCTTAAAATTATTTAAAAATAAACATTAAAAAAATAGCTTAATTTAATTCTTATTTTAAACCATTATGTTCAATCTAATTAATAAAAGTTTTAAATATATTATATGACATAAATTATAATTATTTAAGATAATAATAATAATATATATTATAATTTTTAAATAATTATAGTAGCAATAATAATATTGTATATCATCGTTAAAACACTAATAATTCATAAATTATGTATGATATTTTTTATAATTAAAATATATTACTCATCAAATTATTTATGTTCAATGTCAAAATGCTAATCAATGTGATATTTATTGAAAAGAATTGTTTTCAGTATTTAAAAATATTTATGTATTTTCTAAGGTAACTATATAACTAATAAGTATTTTTAACATATTTTAACTTTCTTTTTAATCTTGAGTTTTATTATAATGGCATATAAGTTTCCATTTTGAAGCCATTTTTTCTATTCCAAAACACCTTTGGCTTTCAAAAGATAGATATCTATATCAAATGTTGAATAGGGACTTCCAAGATGGCCGCTAAAAATAATAATTAAAAAAAAAAAATGAAAGAGAAACGTGGCCTATTTTTGCTTCAACAACTTGTGTATGGTTTAAATTTTGCAAAGAAAGTGATGCACATGTCTCTATTGTGCTTCAACATGTTGCATTCATGCCTTCCAGGAGAGTTGCATATATAACATGACATCCAATTCAAAAAAATATCATTGGGACCTGCACCATCATTTCCAACGTCAGTTTCTTTCTCTTAATGAGTACTCTCATTACAGGACTAACCAAAGATGGTAATTATTTTAGACAAACTATGGGTACTGCAAGATGAGGCCATCACTATTCTCGACATTATGCTTTCCACAAGACCTAAATGGCAACAACATATTTGCACCAAGTAGATTTGTTGAGTAGGTATGGAGACCCATAAAAGAACACATATTTGACATTGTGTTTGGTAAAAGGGGCTTTAGAAAATACCAAGTAGAAACGCTTGTAGAAGATGGAATTATGAGAACATTTGGTAGTGTGCCTTTGTAAAATCAAAAACCAAGAAACTGGGTATAGCAACAATAAAAAAATATGGGCCTGCTGGAATAAACACAACAACAAATATTGTTTCTAGAATAAATCTATCAAAAAAATACGGGCTTGTGTGGCATATCTTAGAAACTCACAAATATTTTATTCTGGTGCAAAAATTTCTTTCAATTTTTAAATAAAAAAATGAAAAAGGCTACCAGCAAAAATGAAATGATGGATATAACATTAGTGGAGAAAGGCTTTCATGTTGTTCTTTTCCCAGTAGGGTGCCTTTTTTGTTATTCTTTTAATTCATGTATTCTCTATACTCATCCCTACTTTTGGTTTTCATGATTTCTGTTAGGGTCTGTTTGGTGCATGGAATTAACTTATCCAGAATAGGCCTATTCTAGAATAAGGACCTATTCTCGAATTAATTAATCCTTAAAACTAATGCTGGAATAATCTATTCTGCGTTTGGATCCCATAATGTGAAATTGGAATAAGAATTATTTTTCATTTTTTTAATTTTAATTTTTAATTTTTAATTTTTGAACTTATCATTTTTGTTGCTAGGTTTTTAATTAAAATATATATGTATTTTTAACTTATATATTTTTAAATTAAAATATGTATTATTAACTTTAAAAAATAAGATTATAAAAAAAAAATTGAAAAAAAAATTATAAAAATTTTAAATTGTAAAAAAAAACAAGATTATAATCCCTTAACTGTTCACGCACAGACCCAAAAAAATTATACATTTTAATGTAATTTTGAATCCATGAAAAGCTTATTCTTGGAATAAAATTAATTCCACCTTTTTTGCGGAATTAACTAATGGAAGCATTCAACCGAAAATGGGAATTAGTTTTATAATTCAAGAATTCAAAAAATGGCCACAAACAGCAAATTAGTTTATTCTTGCCTTCAATAATGCCTATTCCAGGTTAATTCCAGGCGCCAAACGAGCCCTTATTGGCTTTCATGAGGAGAATAGAAATTTACGTATAAACTTTGAATGCATCTTCTCATTTTGAGCATATTTCTATTTCATATTTCGTAGGTATTATAAGACTAGTTTTATGGCTATTTTTTTGTCATACTTGTAGGCATACAATTCATAATTTAATAGATTTTATTCTATGATATGTCTTCTGGCTGATTTTCTAGTCTCATTCAGTAAGCACCCAAATCTTTTTTACCTATCAATTTGATGTGGAGAGTAGATATTTGAGTAAAAATGGCATCCACAAAAGTGGGGATTATTGGATTGGGATCACATTTTTTGATACTCCTAAAAGAGTTATTTTGTTGTCATTAGTTTTGTTATAGTCATATTGATTGTCAAAGTTATTCAATGAAGCAAATAAGTCAAGTTGGTAAAGGAAGAGACAAATTCAATAAAGGGAATAAGGAATAGGCACCAAGCAAGGCAAGGCATGCACTAAGCACCAAGAACTTACCGAGTTACAATAGTTACTAAATAGAGATCATACATGTCACCAAGCAGAACAAAACGTATTACCGAGTAGCACAGGCCAACATAGTAGATACATTGAATCTGGACACCTAGCATAAAATGTTTTATAGATCTCGAGGAGATTATTTGATAAAGCATTGGAGTTTTAAACATGATGATTTTGCATAATTACAAGGTAAGATCCACCAATGAAAATTAAATCTAATATATGCATTGGAGATGTAATCATTGGTAGCACCGTTTAAGGAGAAGATTCTAGAAATTTTTCACTGCTTCTAGATCGAGTATAAATGGATCAGAGTATGAAGATCACAGTATGCAAAAGAGAGAACAAGTGATGATTAGTGAAATATAAGTGTGAAGGTGATGAGCAGAGAAGCCACCAAGTACATAAGTGGAGTTGTGAGTGGATTACAGTATGAGGTAAATTGATAATGAGCATATTGAGTTTAATAAGCATAAGTTGATGCAATATTACAGACAATTTATGTTACTGATTATAGTGTAATTAGAATTGTAAAATCTCTTAATCGAGTAGGCCCTAATAGGTCTTAAATTGTAAATCCATTTAACCACAACCATTCCTCTTATGATCTTTATTTTTATTCTTAATTTGTTCATGTCGGTTGTTCTTAACCAAATGCTATTTTTAACCACATCCTTTGCTCTTTTCATTTCTCATTTTTATTCTTACTTTCTTCATGTCAAGTGGGATTAACCATATGTCATTTAACCATATCCTTCACTCTTATTATCTCTTATTTTTTTCTTACTTTCTTCATGTCTTCTATTTAATGTTGATGCAGTCAAGACCAAAGAAATATCAGAAGAGATGTCCAATCTTGCACCAATAAACAATGCAACAAAAATACAAAGTAAAAACAAGATGCAACCCAAATAACAACTCATTTATTTTCAGTTTCACATCCAATCACATCATATTTCATGCAACATGTCAGGCTATAAGGCCTTTAAGGTTTCAGCCACATACCATAAATAAAAACAAGGTTTAGATCCTCAACCAATCATGAAAACCCTAGAGCTATCCTCTCTGGGCTACTCCATCCTCTCCTAGGACTACTTACAATTACAACTACAACCCTAGATTTATACCCACTATCTACCACAAGTTGGAATTCAATATATCACACATCCCAAGACAAATGTATTAGACCATGTCAACCTAGACCCAGAATAATTACAAAAAATAATTATTTCATCAAGTGCGATCCAACCAACATGTCAGCCACACATAGATCCCCTTGAGATCCACACCACATGCTTCCAACACTCAGAATCTTCCACCGCAAGCCAGATCTTGCCAATCTAACCGTTAGAAAAGGAACCCCAAAATATGACCAAACTCAAATGTGAAACATCGATAACATAAGGAACATAAGGACACACGATCCAAGGTATAGGTACACACAAGTCCCAATAACCATAATCCATGAAGATACACACTAGAACACAATGATCACCAACCACATGGTAATCACCATCACAATCAATCAACCAGTGAAAACCATTAAACTGATGAAATGAAGAATAAAACCAATCAACAAAGATCATGCCACATCTCACAATCCATGCCACCTGAAGAGGTGTGATCAACGACATATCATCCTTAAATACTAAGGGCCAAACAATCTTCACTACTCTAGTCCAAGATCCACATAACTCGACTAGATTCGGGATCTCTAAAAAATTCTCAAAACAACAAAAAGGAACTCCAACAAACCATAAGGAAATCCCCCCAATCACCAAGGATCCAAGATTCTCTTGCATCAAACACCTAGAGTTAATAGAAAAGTGTGTCCCACACTTTTTTCCTTCAAAGAAAAACCAACACCATCTCAGCTTGACCATTGGTTTCCCAATCCTCAAATGCAATAAAATATATCGGTGTATAAGAAACCTCTACTTTACAACTAACCAGTCATCACACCATACAAACTACTCAGCATCCTCAACACAATGCATTAGCAACAAACTAATCAACAACAGACCCACAAACCAAATTTGTAAATCATCACCCACATTAAGATCATCATCACAAATGAAAACCCTATCCATCACCACTTCATACTGATCAACAATTCCATTAGCATACACATCCTTAATTCCACCAAGTGATCTCTGCAACAAATGACCCTCAAACTGAACCAAATCAGTTTGCAACTCACCAACAACATCATGCATAAGAGCATAACAAAGAGTCTCATAAATAGTAACACCCATATTGAAAACAAAATCAGACTCAACCACCCCAACAAGGTCATCAGGTTCAGCCAAAGGAATCTTATTTCCTCCTTCAACAACATCAACCTCCTCAACATCATTAGCAATCTCATTAACAACAAGATGCTCTATAACTTCTACATCATATCCAACCATCTGATCATTGAAACCATCTAAATTTACCACCTTAACCTTAGAAAGGTTAGAGTTAACTTCCTCAAGGTCTAATTTAGTAGAAACAACCCTAAATTTTGCTCTCCTCCTCAAAACAAGCCTCCTAACTAGCCAAACAATCCTCTTTGGAACCATTAAGTTCCAAGTGCAATTCAACCTACTAATTTCCTCAAGCTTCGTCTTAATCTTATCAGAAATATCATCCATCTTCTTCTCAAGTTAACTAAAGAACTCATCTTCTACCAATCGGCCAATCAACTTCTTCCCTTCTATCTCAAGGTGTGATTGCCTCTGATCTACGGTCTATTTGCGATATTCCACCTTCCTCACACTTGGAAATCTACTAAAGATCTTCTCAAACTACCTTGATTTGGAAATCAATTCACCAACTAAGGGTTTGTCCAAGGGTTTCACATCCCTCGTAGGTACACAACTAGGAACAACTCTCCACCAATCTACCTTGCACAACTCCTCTGCAGTCATAGGTCAGTTCCACACTCTACCACCCTACAAAAATCTATTCTTAGGATTTCAAGATTAGGAACAACAATATATCACTCCAAGATTTTCTACTCACTCATACCATCACAAGACCTTAACCTTTCAACAAAAAATCCTTTCATACCACCTTGCGCAATTTATTTGATGATGGAGGTTGAATCGGCAGTTCTTCCACCCACAAATAAAACATATGTAACCTCTCAAGTCCAAAAACAAGGATTCACACCACCTCAAGATCAAACCATGCTCTGATACCAGTTGATGTTGTTAAGATCAGATAAATTGACTCAGAAGAGATGTCTAATCTTGCAGCGAGAGACAACAGAATAGAAACACAAAGTAAACAGCAAGATGCAACCCAAATAACAACTCATTTATTACCAGGAAAACATCCAATCACATCAGATTTCATGCAACATGCCAAGTTATAAGGCCTTCCCAATTTTGGCCACATACCATGAAAATCCTAGAGCTATCATTGTTCATCTCTTTTCTGCACTTCACCCTCTCTCTGCTACTCCATCCTCTCCTAGGACTAACAATTACAACCTCAACCCTAGATTTATACCCACTAGCCACCACAAGTTGGCATTCAAGATATCACATATCCCAAGACAAACATATTTGACCATGTCATCCTAGATCCAAAATAATTACAATAATTAATTATTTCATCAAGTGTGATCCAACCAAAATGTCGGCCACACATAGATCCCCTTGAGATCCACACTGCATGCTTCCAATGGTTAAAATCTTCCACCGCAATCCAGAGCTTTCCAATCTAACTGTTACAATAGGAACCCCAAAATAGGACCAGACCCAAATGTGAAACATTGATCACATAAGGAACATAAGGATGTTAGATCCAAGGTATAGGTCCACACATGTCTGAATAACCACAGTCCATGACCACACATTCTAGAAAACAATGATCACCAACTGCATGATAATCTCCATCGTAATCAATCAATCAGTGAACACTACTGAGCCAATGACATGAAGAATAGAACCAGTCAAAAAAGATCATGCTAGATCTCACAATCCATGCCACCTGAAGAGCTACAATCACAAACATATCATCCTGAAACACTAAGGACCAAACACTCTTCACCACTCTAGTGCAAGATCCACACAACTCGACCGCATTCAGGATCTCAGAAAACTACCCAAAACAACAACAAGGAACTCCAACAAACCAAAAGGAAATTCCCCCAACCACCAAGGATCCAAGATTCTCTTGCATCAAATCTAGTTAAACACAACCTTTTCTCTTATTAGCCCTTATTTTTACTTTTACTTTCTTCATCTCAATTGTTCTTAACTAAATGTCATTTAACCATATCCTTCACCCATATTATCTTCTTCTTTTTTCCTTTCTTCCCATCGGCTATGTGTAACCAATGTTGTTAAACATCTTGTTTTTGTTTTTGTTTTCTTCATGTCGATTGTACTTAACCATATGAAATTTAACCACACCTCCCATTATGAAACATTTATGAGGAGGAATTATCATGGATAGAAAATAAATTATCTTTGAAGCATTGGAGCTGAAAATAATGGAGGGGAATTTTATTTGTAGAGTACAAGAAAAAGAGAGCAACGGGGTCTATTTAAGTGGCCTTGAAAGTTAAAGGAATGCATTTTTGCAAAGCTTCCATTACAATCCATCTACCTCACTTTTCTTGTTTGCAAAGAATGGAATTCAATTTTGTCCTTGCATAATTTTTTGTCCTCATTTCTCAAATACAATATGTGGTTACTCATGTGGTGTAAAGGGTATTGCATGGCTTACTACTTTTCCACACACGAATGGAGGAAGATCTCTCTCTCTCTCTCAACTCATATCAGAGATAATTTTAGGGTTTATAAGTTTTCAAGTGCAGAGCTAGGGTTTCTTTTTGTGCAAAACCTACAGTTCTATGTTTGCAACCCATTTACCAATATTTATGCAAAGATAAAAATTGATCTGATTGGGTTTGAAAATGGAATTGTACAATGAGAAAGTGGTGATGAGCCCCATTTGGTAGCCAAGCTGAAACACTTTGAATTTCATGATTTTTGCATTGTAATCTACCATTGTTTTTAAGATCCATGGAAGATTAAGTTTGAGTTTTCAGAGACAATAGACTCTTCAATATACTATGTTAATATGGTTGTGTGCAATGGCATTCTTTTCTTTGAGGCATAGTTTCCTGTAACTATTTTGGGGTACAACATTAAAGTTTCTTTCATTAGGCTTGTGAAAATAGCTGCAATACCCAACCAAAATCTTGAAGGTGATAATGTGCATGGATTCTCAATTGACACATATGAGTTATTTTTTCTTCTAATAGTAATGATGAAGAATTCTCTGGAAGGTATGGTTATCTTTGAGTTGTTTTAGGATGAAAAAGATTAGTTTCTTTTCAATTGGATGACAACATTAATGTCCATTAGGGTTGTCTTTCTTGACTTTGGAGCAGCGTATCTTCACTTTCCTATACCATATTAAATATATGGTTGTATGTATTTACTTTTATAGTTGATTGTTGCATCTATTGAATATTGTAGTTGCAATATTGGTGAATATGGATAAACTCCATAATGTCACCTATATTTTGGTTTTCTATATAATGGATTCCCTACCTCTCTTTTATTAAGGCAATTTGGGTCTTTTGCATATTTCTTTGTTTTGTGATCATTTGATTACTATTTTATTGATTTAGTTGTCTTGATCTAATATCAGAGCATAGGAGAAGATTGTAGATCAGATTGCAAGTAGAGTGCCACTTTTTAATTGCAATATATATGTTCTCAATGTTTACTGTCTATTACGCAAGAATCTGAAATTAGATTTAGGTTCTTGAGGACAACTCCTCATACGTTTCCTTGTTGCTTCCATTTTATTGAAGCTTGAGTAATGTTCAATATTCTTGCAGTCTAAAGATCCTGGAGAGTCAAATAATCTAAGGGAATGCTGACGTTGATTTGGAATTGTTGCAAAAATAAGAAAAGTTCAAATGTTTGAATGATCGTTGCATCTTTTTCTGTGTATTTTGAATTGCTTATATCAAAGGATGATATTCAAACAAAAACTTTGATGTAAGAGAGTGTTTCTAGAGAGTTTTAAAGAGTGCTACCATCAAGCACAAATTCCATTGCCAAGAGGAAATTTTTCTATGCACAAGAGGAAATTTCTAGAAATCGATTTCTTAAAAAGAGTCCTAAACTTTTTTTTAAGTATAAGAAGATTATTAAAGCTTTTATTGGAAGATTATTTTTGGAGGATATTATATGACAAAAAAAAAATTTAATAAAAATTATGGCAATATTTTTTCAAAAAATAAATTATTTATATAATAACAACATCATTATATAAGAAAGTGATATATTGAGGAATTCGAATTTTCTTAAAAAAGGATTATCAAAGTTTTGTTGTAAAAGGTATATATTTCTTTTGTAACTAAGTGCATTGTCAGTTGTAACCAACACTTATTTTCAAATAATAATAATAATAATAAAATCTTTTTGTGTGTGGGTCCTAATTGAATGGATGAGGAGAGTATTCATTTGTAGAGATCTCTCCTAAATTTTGTATTCAACATTTTGGTCATTAGGCATATTTTTTATTCGAAAAATGGTAAGCAATATAATGTCAAATATGTTGATTCACATCTTTGAAGAAGACAATTTTATATATTGGTGTATTAGAATGCCAACTCTACTCAAATCTAAGGATTTGTGGGATATTGTTCAAAATAGATATGTTTTGATAGAAAAAGTAGCAAGAGGGTGCTGGCCCGTAGAACATGGAAGACTAAGAGAACATTAACAACACTAGCTTCATAGTAGATAATTAGTAGAGTAACAGTTTCTAGTCTGCCTCTATCAAAAACAAACTTAAAAATCCTTATCAAAAAGAACGAACCAATGTTGAAGTTTAACTAGAGAGCCTTAAACATAGTAATAGTAAACTGCCTCACAGGGCTAAACCAGAGTCTTAAGTACATAACTAAATAATAGAAAAACACAAAGTAAAACCTAGGACCCAGAGACCCAGAATAAGACAAAATCACCATGGCACCAACAATAGTTAGGCCCTCTCACCTAGCCACTTGGACATCAGGGTGGCAGCCCATTCCTCCTACAAAAATAGGAAGAGGTCTCTTTTGTCCTCATGATCTTCTAGCTTGCCACCAACAATCTTCTCTTGCACATTACACAGAGTTACTGCTAATGCGTGCATCAATTTAAGGGAAAATTTATTGGAGTCAGCAATGCGGGCCTTCATTTCCTTCATTTCCTGCTTGAGACCAAGAATCTAATTATCCAGCTCAGTGAATTTCTGCTTGAGGGATCCTTTGAACCTTCCATTCCCAAAAATAGCCATGGTAGCAAGCTCAGTGCGGGGGGAGTTGACCTACTGAGCATGGGGAGAGGGCAGGGTCAGGGTATTGTTGCTAGGGATTTTACTCACCACGAGCGGGGGATTCAAAGGAGGAGCATTGTCAGGCCTGGGGGCGCTCAAATGCTCAGTTGAGGAGCCATTAATTGACCCAGAGGAGCCAAAGGTATCCTTATCCTCCTCTAAAGGCATCCTATCCTTAGTGGTCATTTCCTCGAGACATCTTTTACATTTTTCTTTAGCAATTATGTTGGAGCGTTGAATGGTACCACCCATTTCAACCTCCGACTCCACCTAGCTGCCTGACGTTTTCAATTTCTTAAGCCTCTTCTCAGCTTCAGGGGTGCTATCATCCACCTTCTTATCTTTTTCTTCCAAGGAATCAAAAACATGAGAATCCTCAACCTCCTCCGACCTTTTGAAGAGGTTCCGCACATACCTCTTTCAGCCCTTGCCATCATGGGGGATAAGGTTAGTCTCTTGGATGGATTGGGAGGGGGATTGAGAGGGGTTATTATCTCCCAAAGGACTAACGTCCAGAGTGATATCCATGATAATTAGGGGAGGTTGAGGCGGGGGGGAAATGGCTTTGTGGAACTTGAACAAACAAAGTAAAAGGCCTTGGTGCAGGATGGTAATCAATTTCTCAGGGTTTTTGTTCTCTTTAATGTCCAGGATGTTGCTTTCCAACGAGTGGAGGAGGTAAAACGGGATGGAAATAAGGTCTCTATTTCTAATATGATTGAGGAACGGAAAATGATAGTAGTAAAAGATTGTAAATTTTCCCTCTAAAGTGAAATACTGCATTAATATGACAAACCTTAGGCTAGAAATCAGGGAGAAGCTCATGGTTGAAACCCCTAGACTTTTTAACAGGCTTTTCTCCCAGCCTGAAGAATTGGTTGAGACTGGTCATGTTCAGTGTACGACTAGTTTTACTATATTTCCTTCCCTCCATCGAGAGCCCCATCACTTTTCCAATTACTTCTTTGTTGATTTGAAAGTGGATGCCCTCGACGGACACCTTCCTGTTGTTCCATGATGACACTAATTGCTTGGAAATTTTTTCATCATGGATGCCCTTCATTTTTTCCATAAAACCCCAAATGCCACTGTCATTGCAATAGTGAATAACCAGAGGATCAGAAGTGAAATCCTCTTCAATTTTATCAGGTTCAATATGTAGAGTTTTACCACCCATCTCAACTGGACTTACTTCCACAACAGACACCTTCTGAAAATTACAGAGCCGAGCTTTGCATGGAAGGGCAAAAAATAGGGATTTTAGAATTAACTATTTAGTACAAATTTTACTCATAAAAGACACAGGCTGGGTGGTCTTTGGGGAAACGAGCCCTGTACAGTGAAATCCAACAGATCTCTAGGCATAATAATTAGAAGTTAAGCCATTTTTGTCATTAATGTCCTTGGTAGTTGAAATGACTTGTTGATGCAGACAACCTCCATTCCACACGTAATCCCTCAAAGGGAAATTATGAACCTTTATTAAATTTTTCACATACATAGTCATAATGATTATTATCATCACATTAAGCTAGCACATATGCTTGGTGGGGCCCTCAAAAATTCTATCAGCAATGCAACCCATTTTAAATATGACTGGTGTCATGTTTTTCCCGCTTGATTAATCATTGGATGTCCTTTGGAAGTGCACTAATCTCCTCCTAGCTGACCACCCTATTTTGGTTGAGCCCAATACTGGCCATAGAATCAGCCACCGAGTTACCTTCCCTATAGATATGGGAAATGATAGTGTTCTGGAAGTTGTTGAGAAGCTCCCAAATTTCCACTATGATGGTGTGCACCTGCCACCCCACATTTCACCTTCGATTAATAACCTCCACATTTATTTTGGAGTCTCCCTCCATCATTAGCAACCTAATATTCTTAGTGATGGCAAACTTTATACCCCATAGAAGAGTCATTCCTTTAGCTTGGTTGACAGTACTATTTCTGAGTGGCCCAGCATAATCCAAAAGGCAAGAACCATTATGGTCCCACAGCACTCCACCCCCACCCTAGGCAAGATTGTTCTCTGCACCATCAAAGTTTAGTTTGATCTAGCCAGCAGGTGGGGCAACCTAGCGAGTAACATTCCAGGCTAACAGCCTAGAGTTGTCAAACCTAGTGAATCCAACCAACAAGTTCCAATTATCAGCAGTTTTGATCTCCAAGGCTGAAGGGGGTGTAGAGGGAGGTTTCCATTTAGCTGAAGTAGCATTCTCACATAGAATCTTGGTGCCTAGATGGAGAGAGGCCTCAAGTGGGGAGTCAGTCTCCCTGAAGATTTTGTTATTCCTTTCTTTCCAGATAGTCCAAAAAATGTGTGGGGAGAGTAGACGCCATAGGAGCTAGAGGAGAGGGTGATTGGAAGGGGATCGTCAATTAGTAAACTAGTGGACCCCCTCCCCAAAGACCCAGGGGAGCCCCAGTTTTCCAATCACTCCCTGCCAAATACTGGTGGAGTAGTCACAGTGTATGAATAGGTGGTTCATAGTTTCCCCCTCCTTTTTGTAGAGGATGCATTTGTTGGCCAGGGAGAAGCCTCTTTTATAAGGTTTTCATGGGTTAACACTTTGTCATGCATGAGTGTCTGCTAGAAGAAGTTGATTTTCAGAGTGAGGTGAGGGATCCACACATTTTTCCAATCTCCAGGGTTATTCTCTTCCTTCAGAAGTAGGTTGTAAGAAGTCTTAACTGAGAAGGTTCCCATTTGGGTGGGAGCCCAAATGATATATTCCTGGCCATTAATTCTCAGAATTTTGATATTTCCCAAAATTTCCATAAGTTCATTATCCAAAAGTTCCAACTTAGGTCTATTCCTGACAAAGTACACGACATCTTTCCATTGACCTCCAGTCATGTAGTTGTAGACTATGTCTCCAAGAATAGGTCTGAGGTAGGTCATGAGGGGAACAAAACACCCAGCAAGGGTAGTGTAATTCTGGATCCATGATTCATGCCAAAATCAGATGGATCACCCATTCCTGAGTTGCTAGAAGGCACCCTCAGAAAGCATGGTTTTTGATTTGCAAATATTCACCCAAAGTTTGGAACCATGAGGAAGGTCATTGTCCTGATACATCATCCCATAAGGGTTCCCTTGGAGGTACTTAGCCTCCATAATTTTGCACCAATCAACTTTTCTTTCTATAAGATTCCATGCCACTTTCGTGGTGAGGACCCTGTTCAACATGCGAATTCTCCTAAGACCCAGTCCTCCTAGTCTTTTAGGAAGGTAGACAGTTTCCCAATTGACCAAGGACATCCTCTTTTTTCTCTACAGAGCCAACCCACATAAATTTTCTTTGAATCTTTTCAAGCCTATCAACCATGTAGCTTTTGATCTTGAACAGAGATAGAAAGTAAATAGATATCCCCTAGAGAGTAGAAGCCACTAATTGGACCTTACCAGCACTGCTCAGGACCTTCCCTTTCCAACCAACAATTTTTCTCTGGGTTCTCTCTAGGATGGAATTCCAAAATTCCTGAGAGACCTCTTTAATAGTGAGAGGGAGGCCAAGGTAGGTGGAGGGGAGTGACGCTGACTAACAGGCCAATATTTGAAGCACTCTATTTTGGGTCTTGGTAGGGGTGTTAAAGAAGAAAAGTATGCTTCTCTGGTAGTTGATGTACTACCTCGAGGCCATAGCATAAGTCTCCAATAGGTTCTTCCACTATCTAGCTTCAATCACGGAAGAGTACCCAAAGAGGAAAGTATCATCCACAAATTGTTCCAGGATAGTCTACTGTAGAGTGGAAGTAGGTTTGACACCTTTTATTCTTCCCATGGAAGAGAGCACAGTCAAGTTCCTACTAAGAACTTCAGCCAACATAATGAATAGATAAGGGGAGAGGTGATCGCCATGTCCAAGTCCTTTTCCAGGTTGAAAGAAGCCCCCAGGGGAGCCATTGACCAACACGAAGAAACTAATATTTTGTGTACATTCTTGAATAATGTGGATGACCTTGTCATTAAATCCCATTCTACAAAGAATTTTTTGAAGAAAAGACCAATTAACTTTATCATAAGCCTTAGAAATATCAAGTTTGAAGGCCATACCTGGTGCTTTGCTCTTGTCCATGGAGTGAATAATTTCATTTGTGGATATGGCAGCATCTGGGATTTTCCTTCCCGAAACAAAACCTTTCTGAGTAGGGCTGATTAGGTTGTCCAAAAGGGGCTTTAGTCTATTAACCAGTATCTTATTGAGGATCTTATAGAGCATTTTACATAGACTGATGGGCTTGAAGTAGGGACCAACACAATATAGGTCTTGTTATGATTTTTTTCAGCAGCCTCCACATTCTAAAGAAGTCTCTGGCAGCATGGGACACTTCAAGGCCAATAATATCCCAATATTCTTGAAAGAAGGCTGAGGGGAAACTGTCAAGTCTCGATGCTTTGTAGGCACCCATAGCAAAGATAGTCACTTTGACTTCTTCATCAGAGACAACGCCCCATCAAATGATCATTGTCAATGGGAGTAACAACACATTGGATGTGTTCAAGAAGTTGGTCCTAGACGTTGATCGGGCACATGTGTCCAACATTAGAGTATAACCCCATGAAGTAATTAGCTGCCACCTGACTAACTTTTTCCTTCTCAGTAACTTCACTCCCCTATCATCCCTGATGGTGTTGATGTTGTTTCTTCTTTTGTGGTTGCTAGAAGATCTATGAAATAAGGTCATATTCTGGTCTCCTTCTGTAAGCCACTGGATCCTAGATCTTTGTTTCTAGTATATTTCTTCCCTTTTCAAGGCTTCCTGCCACTTGTGTCTTGCCTTTTCATCCTCCATTTGAAGCTGGGGGTTGATATTCCTAGTAGCAAGCTAGGCTTGGAGGGAATCCAAAGTCCCCGTAAGCTCTTTTTTCTCCTTGAAGAAGTCACCAAAATTATGTTTGCTCCAACCTTTGACCTCTCTTCTAATGATTTCCAACTTTTGAGCAATTCTGAACATGGTAGTTCCCCTAATAGGGTGGCCCACCAAAATTTCACTTGGTCTCTGAACGAGGGGTGGGACCACCACATAATCTCAAATCTGAAGGGAGTTGACCCAATCCTAGGAGAGTCTAACTAGTAGAGGAGGAGAGGGTTATGATCAGAGGTAGTTTTGGGGAGGGAAGACAAAGTCAATGTCAAGCACAAGTCCTAGGAGGAGGTGGCCAAAACCCAATCCAGTCACACTTGGATGAGATGGGAGCCTTTCCTATTATTAGACCAAGTAAAGGGATTTACTTTCAAGTCGATGTCCAGGAGACCTAAACATTAAATAAAGTCTGCAAGGTCCCCCATACTATCAGAGTAGTCCATTAGACCTCCACATTTTTCCAAGGGATAGAGGGGGGTGTTAAAGTCACCAACCACCATATACTTTGTAGAATTGTCATGATCCATGCAACTGATAATTTCCTTCCAGAGAGACATCTTTCCAGTCTGGGTGTTAGGAGCATAGATATTGAGCAAGTGCCAAACCAGTTGTTTCTTTTTAAAGGTAATAGTGAGGAAATTCGGAGAGAAGGCAAGCAGTTCTCCTTCAATAGTGTTGGGGTTCCATAGAGTGGCAATGCCACCTAAGGCATCAAAGGCCTCAGAGTAGATGAACTCAGCACCTAGCTAAAGTTCTAGCAAGGGAGGTGAAATTATTGAAGGACGTCTTAACCTCTTGGATAAGTAGAATATCCATCTTTTGAGAAAAAATGTATTGTTCAACAGTGCTTTTCTTGAGGGGGCTGTTGAGACCTCTAACATTCCAAGAAAGACAAATCATTTCTTATTTGTAAAACTTTTTTCTAAGGTTTGTTTCCTACCTGCCACAACATCCCTTTTAGCCCCTTTTCACCTCCTAGCACATTCTAATGGCCTACCTCTAGGTGTTTCCAAACCCACATCAGCTTTCTTGGATTTAGGTTTCTTCTTTTGGGTTTTCCATTCACCATCCTCCTCCCCACTGCGCTCTTTGCCCAAGGAGCTAGGTGAAGAGGGGTAGTTCTGCTCCTCTGACTAAGGGGGGAGCTTTATAATAGCCTTAGGGGAATTTAGTGTGAGGGAGACCACAATGGAAGGTTGCTCTACCTCACCAGAACTGACCATAGTTGGCATTGGGGTAATCACCAAGGGATTTGTAGGTTCATTTGTTACTTCCACAGGGGGCCATTTTGTATCCATAGGCTTGGAGAGCACCTCATTATTCTCTAGATGGGTAACAATCTCCCCCTCTTCCACCTCTAATTTTTCCAGCACTTCAGCCTTTGGGGGTGGACTAATCTTTTTCATCTCTTCACGTGCATTCATGGGTGGGTCCTCGAAGGTGCTTTTATCCTTATTTTTTAGATTTTCTCCTTGTAGAGGGGATTTGCATGCTTCGCTAGTGTGGTCCCTAGATTCACATTTTTGGTAGAAAAGAGTAGCATTCTCATAAACCAGAGCTTGGGTCCATCTACCCAACTTAGATTTCAAGATTACAAAGTTGGGAAGCATTTTGTTTAGAGTAACATTAACATAGAATCTTGCAAACACCAACCTAGACTTAGAGTGGGTCACCTGATCTACCATAATAAAGGTGTCAAAGGAGTCACCAATCCATCTGAACACTTGTTCATCCTAGTATTCAAGTGGTAGTCCTAGGAGGCGCACCCAAACTGGTGCCATTGTACTCAACTTAGTTGTAGGGTTGAACCCAGGTTTCCACTTCGCTAGAGCAAGGAAGTTATTTCCGTAGACCCATGAGCCCTATAGAATAGAGGCCAAATCCTCCAAAGTGTTGAATTTGAAGAGGAAGAGCCCGCCAGGCATAGCTGAAACCAAGATAGACCCCTTGATCTTCCATTGATTAGCAACCCATTTTCTGACCATCTCAATGGTGGGTCAGAAATTGAAGAACCAACCCACCAGCGCCAACTGGAATTTAGCCATAGTCTTGTTCACCACATAATCAGGAAGCAAGATTTCTAAGCCTTCCTCAATCTGGATGAAGTCCACCAAGAGTGATTCCAGAGAGTTATGAGCCTCGCCAACAACAATGCCCTTCCAATTATTTTTTAGCGGGGATGAAGGGGCAGTGGCAGAAGAGGACGTTTGGTGGGTTCTTTTGGTTGACTCTTTTGCAGACTGCCTTGTGCCAAAGGTAGTAGTCTCGGGACCAACATGGGGTCCATCTTGGGGTCATGCAAGGGAGGAAGATTCCCCCCCAGGGGAAGCAAGCATGGAATTTGAAGGTTTGAATTCAAAGTAAGAGAGGGAAAGCTGTAGAGCATGAGCAGGAAGAGCAGAAAAGTTGCAGTTCAAAATAGATATGCTGAGATAGTAGAAGTAAATATTTTAAATGACCAACACAAAAGGGAATACAAAGAAAATATAAACAAAGATAATGAAGCTTTATTCTTGATTCAAGGTACAATCACTCAAGCTATCTTTCCTAGGATAAGTGGTGTTGTTCATTCCAAGAAAGCATGGAAAATATTTTAAGTAATGCATATCAAGGTACACAAACTACTAAATTATAAACAATGAGGAAAAACTTTGAAAATGTAAAAATGACAACTAGTGAATCTTTCAATGAATTTCTAACATTTAGGTAGAAGGTCTAGTGAGTTAGATGAAAGTAATAGGGGAAGATGTAGATGACAAGCAAGTTATTGAAATATTCTGGGAAGCTTGATTCTAAAATTTGAAGGTGTGATCTCTAACAATTGAGATATCTAAGGATCTCTCAAGCATGAAAATTGATCAATTAAATGGAATTTTGTTAATTGCTAAAGAGAAAATAAAAATTAATGAAGAAAGCTTAGAAGAATCATTTTCCTCTAAAGAAAATATAAGAGGAAAAAGAAACACATTCTTCAAGAGTCATAGTCAAAAAGATGATAACAATAAGAATGGATACATAGGTGAATCTAGCAATTCTAGAGGAAGAGGAAATTATTTCAGAGGAAGAAGTAACAACTTCAAAGGAGCTAGAAGAGGAAGAGGTAGAAGTAATGGGGGAGACAATAGTAAAAGGAATTTCCAATGCTTTCATTGCGATAATTTTGGGCATTATTCTTTAGAATGTTGGAGTAAACAAGGTGAAATAGAAAAGAGAAGTGCTCATAGCACTATTAATGATAACCATAATTTGTTCATTTCTTTCTTCAATAAAAATGTCAGCGAAAATAAAGTGGGGTATATAGACTTTTGACATTCTTCACATATGACATCTAATGAGGATCCTCTATTTTTCAACTTGGATCAAAAGAATCAAAGTAATGTAGTACTAGGAAATAATAATTCTCATGGAAGAAAAGGTAGGGGTACTATTGCAGTTACAATAAAATATGGTAAAGTGAATCATATCGATGAAACAATATTGGTTCCAGCACTCAAAAAGAATTTTTTGTCTACTGGACAAAGGTTAGAGAAAAATTATCAAGTAACTTTTGATAAGAATGAGTGCATAGTATAAGATAAGTAAAAAAGGAAAGCAATTTTTGCAAGAGAAAAAATGAAGGGTGATAGGATGTTTCCTATTCATTTTACTCATGAGAACCAAGCACTAAGGACTAGTGAAATGAATGAAAGTAAAATTTGACTCAAAGTATATGGCCAGCCTAGTTTTAATGGGTTGATTTTACTCAAAAGATTAAAAATGGTTGAAGGTCTACCAGTAATTGAAGACATAATAGAAGTGTTTGAAAAATGCTTGTTGGAAAGGGTAAAAGCACAATAAGTTGTCACCCTTTTACAAAGGAAAAGGCTAACAACACCAAAACTGAAAAACTTCAAGGGCATAAAAGTCACATTTGTGTTGAGAATTTGAAGATGATGTAAACTGATGAAATGTGTGAAATAGGATGAATTTTATGCCTATAATTTTTAAACATTAATTTGAAAAAAATTAATATGTTTTTTTAATTTTTTAGGTCTATTTTTTATATCCTAAAAAATACTGCAAATCAGGGAGTTTACTTCCCGTCAAATCATTATAAGTAAAACATTATTTTTTCCTCCAATTTTAGAATATGTTTTAGATGTCATGTATAACTAGTTCAGGAAAAAAGAAAGAAGTGTTCTCAATGTATAGTTTGCCTGTTATAATTATTGAAAGTCAAACTTACCTAAAATCAACAATTTTTGTCTCCCGCCACTTTTCCCCTATCAAAACTATACCAAAAACCAAAAAAATTACATATTTTTGAAGAGGACTCTCTTTTCTAGTGTTGTATAAGATTTTAAAAAATTTCTGAATGGATTTAGCACTTCTCTATATTTTTTGAATCAACATCTTCTCAAAGTTTAATATACCTACATTTAGTTTTTAGAAAATTTGTTTTTTGTAGAGAATTGTAGTTCCAAGATCGAGAAAAGGGTACTTTTAGTTTTTTGGCTTTTCTATTTTGAGCAGAGAAAGGAGCAGTAGAAGTGCAAGCTTCTGGGTTTTTTGTATTTTTGGAGGTTTAGCTACCAACATGGCATGCCACCTAGCCAGACTTAGCCAAGTACCCTTAGGGTTTGGCCCCACGTGAGAAGCCAAATAATGTGGAAATGAGGGGCTTGGGATTTTTTTTATATTTAAAATATCATATAGACTCGGCCGAGTACCACTCAGCCCAGTCTACTGGGCCACATAGGTGCCATTCGATGCTGCGTGATGCCTACATGTATTCAGTTGTGTTAGACTCAGCCGAGTCTAACTAGGTCTAGTCTAACTGGGTCAAGTGAATTGAGTTAGCCTAAAAGGCGATACTCAATTGTTCTTTTAGCCGAAAACAACATAAGATACAATTTCCTATTAGAAAATCCAAAAGAGCTAAACAACATCTTGAGATAATTCATACAAATTTGTCGTACTATGGAAACACCATCTTTGAACAAATCCAAGTTTTTTATAACCTTCATTGATGATTACTCAAGAAAAACTTGGGTGTATTGTTTGGTTTCAAAATCAAAAGTATTTGGAAAATTTGTAGAGTTCAAGAATTTGGTTGAAAAATAAAGTGGTAAGTATATCAAAGTAATAAGGTAAAACAATGTAGGTGAGTACAAGTCAAATAATTTTATTATTTTTTGAAAAAATCATGGAATCAAGAGAGATTTCGCTACTTCCTACAATCCACAACAAAATGGGGTTGTTGAAAGGAAAAATAGGACAATTGTTGAAATGGTAAGAAGTGTGTTGAAAGAGAAAAAATGGATAATTTGTTTTGGGTAGAAGTAGTATACACAATAGTATATCTTCTAAATATAAGTCCTACAAAAGAGGTTAAGGGAATGACTCCTAAATCAGCATGGTTTGGGTTAAATCCAATTGTTGATCACTTTAGAGTATTTGGGTGTATTACTTATGCACAAATACCAAAAGAAAAAAGGTCTAGAAGTTAGATGATAAAGGCCTTAAATGTATTTTCATTGGTTATGGAACTGAAAATAAAGCATACAGGTTATATGATATAGTAGGGAAAAAGCTTGTGATAAGAAGAGATGTGGTATTTAATGAACTAACTAAGAATATACCAAGTAAAATGAAACAAAAGGAAAATAGATAGTAATTGATTAGATCAAAGAGGAGGAGGAAGAAGATATACCTAAATCATCTAGTGGAGGAGAAGGAAAATATCATAAATATCAAACAAGGATAGAAAAGAATCATCATCAACTCTTATGTTGGATTCAAAATTTTGAAAAATTGGCAACAAGGTCACAAGAAAAAGTGAATTTGCATTGATGACTCAAATCATGGAAAATAATGAGCCACAAACATTTGGACAAAAATCCAAGATCAAAATGATAACTCCAAAAAGACATCCTTTGCCAAGGAGAGAGATTAGGTTTGATTGATGGTGGGAAGATTGGTCGGACAGGAGGAACGATATATCCTCAAGGACCAGGATGGAAGATTAGGTCAGACAGGAGGAACGATATATCTTCAAGGACCCATGGGTTGGTGAGAGAATAAGTGTTGTTGTTCGCTGGCAAAAGCTGTGGTTCAAAGATACGCATGACGATCAAGGATAAGTCGACAGTTGATGTTGCTGAAGCACAAGGCCCGAGTGGGACTAAAAGTTTTCTGAGGCTGGGGATGGGACAAGATATTCCTGATCAAATGCTGCTGCAGGACGGACAAGGACTAAGACAAAGGATGGGACCTAAAGACACAAATGTGCAAATGAGCTTAGGTGGAGACACGACTGACGCTATGGTACAAGACTCAAGAATAGGATATACAAAGAACCTGGGGATGAAGCTAACAACTTCAAAGATATGCAAGATGGTGCCCCAGCTAGGTTGGAAGGCCAAGATGGACTGGCAGTGGATGATGCATCCTAAAATGACATGGATTTGGGAAGAACATATCCCAATGATGATGATTGGATCGAGATCAAGGCTTGCTACAAGACTAAGGATGCGATTTCATCAGTTAGCTTGATCTTGGATGTTGGATAGCTAGAAGAGATGGATAGGTTGGGAAGATTGCTAGCAAGGTGTGGATAGGGATGAATGGCATTGGATTGTAATGAGGTTAGCCTATAGCTAGATACCAATGACAAGAGAAGGTGCTAGGAAATGCTTAGGATGGGGATGATGGAACTGCTAGAAGATTTTGAAGATGGAAAAGCTACTTGGAGGATGAAAAGCTGGTGGAAGATGGAAAGCTGGTGGAAGATTACCAAGTGTCAACAAAATGAGCTGTTGTTTTCCCAATGGAGGATCAGTGATAGGATTGCGTCAACCTAGGATAGACTGATGATCTTCGGTCAACTGGATTCTTGTCAATACAAGCCAATCTCTTGCTCGAGATGATAAGGCTATGCAAGGACAAGGTTTTGATTTCTTTAAGACAACACGTTGTGCCAAAAAGAGGATGATTTCTGATTTAGGATAAGGGATGGAAACAACTCAAAGGGCTGGAACACGATAATGCTTGTGGATTTGGAGCTCTGGATTTTGGTGCAAAAGATGGTGAATTTGCTTTCTGTTGTGGATGGTGGATGTTGGATTCTGATAAAGGATATGGGACGCTGAGTTGGTTTGCTGGTGGATCAAGATAGAGGATGCTGGAGGAACTGCTGATGGATTAAGATAGAGGAGTGCTGGAAGGATTGGACGGTGGTTGGTTTGGATTTGAATAGAGAAATTGCTGAGGATTTTGGGAGATGGAAGATTCGAATTTGGATAGCCTCCAAGGAATACATCACCAAGGAAGAGGATGCCCCCTGTTTAAGATAGTTCATGTGTTTTAAAGGCATGGTGTATGCTTGGACGGAAGATATGCCAACAAGAGGATGAGGAAGGATGGAAGCTAGGATGAAAGGATTGGATAGAGGATATGTAGCTGAAAGGTGCAATGGATGCCAAGGAGGTGCCCAAAAGCATGTACATCTGATAGTCTCTATTTTTGTCATCAAGATCCAATGGAAAATGAAGGAAGTGAGAGACAAAAGGGGATGGAGGACATGTTGGATAAGAGGTGATAGAAAGGAAGCCCCTAACTGCAGAAAGGAATTAGGGGGGGAGCACTATGCATGGCACCTGTTTACCAGGTTTTCACCATGGTACTTGTCCAAGGCGCTTGAATTGCCAAGTTTTCACCAAAGGACGAATGTTTTTCTCTTGATTTTTGCTTTGTTGATAATTTGCTCCTTTGATTTATCCAATTTTTATGGATTTTTGTGTTTTTTCCTTGACTTTGTGCTGATCTTGCTGATTTGTTGCTGAGCTTGTACTGATATGCATTGATACTTTTGATTTGTTGTTGAAGCTCTGATTTAATGCTGTCGTGCTTGCTGATCAACTGATGTCGCCATTTTGGTGCTTCCTCTTGATTAGATGGTGACCTTTTGATTTGTCACTGATATTCTGATGGTGTTGCTGATTCTTTGATTGGATGTTCCCTTATGATTTGATGATGGCCCTGCTGTTTTTGATTTTTGCACAGATATTTTGATGTTGTTGCTAACTCTCTGATGTGGCGCTGAGTTTTGTGCTGATTTTGGTGCTATCATGCGATTTGATGTTGATCTTCTGAGAGATTCTTCACTGATTTTCTGATGTGGATTGCTGATTTTCTGATGTTGCCGGCTTGTCATGGGGATCCATTGCTAGATGATGGATGACAAGCTTAAGATCACACCTAGGCATGTGCATATGACCATGCACAGTTGATAATTGACTCCTCGGAGCAAGGCACTTAAGGTCATGATTCACTTTCTGTCAGGTTAACCTCCATGTAGATGAGCCACAAACATCCTTCTGTACCCAAGTTGATTTAGCTTGATTTCTGCAATGTTGATAGGGAACTATCATGTGTTGTTATCCCAAATAGGAGGAAGAGGCAAAGCTCCATCTTCTAGCGCTTGAATTGCCAAGTTTTCACTAGAAGATACGCCCTTTATTTTCACTGTTTTGGAGTCAGAATGTGCCCCAGAAGGGTTTTCACATAAAGACTCATGATTTGCTTTTGTTTTTTTCACTTTTGCGACTAAAGCTTAACTCCTCTCCAAAATATGCTTCCGTTTCAAGCTGATGGACACATGTTGATGCTGAAGCCTGATTGATTGCTGATTTTGCTGATTTCTCTGATTTGTCATTGATTTCCCTTTGCTTGTTTTAGATGTGCTGACTGATCTTTGCTAACTTTCCTCACTGATTTCTTCTGATTGTGTGCCTGGATGTTGGTACAACTGTAGTAGGATGGGGGGGATCATGCAAAGTCATGGATTAGATGGGGGAGATGGGAAAGATGGTGGTAGAAGGTGTTTGGATGGAAGGATGGAAAGTGATCAAGATAGGGGGATGTTGTCAGGATCAACATTGGCACATGTTGTGAGGAAGATGGATGATTGGATGTGGAAGATAGAGATAGAGGTGATGGAGGATTTATGCTAGGAGGTTGAGGGGATGGAAGGGAAGATTGAGGAGCTGGGAGATGGGCAACATTGGATGCCATTGTGGATGTTTTTGTTAGATGGATTACATCTTTTTGCTTTGGGATCCACATCATTTTTTTTTTAGCTTTGATATGCCTTTGCGGCCATTGGTGTGCATCAGATTGTGCTTTTGCTTTGCTAGGCCTTTGTGGCCATGTGATAGATTTTTCTTGGACTTTGCTAGTTTTTTGGAGCCATTGGGGTGCTTTAGCATGCCTGATTGGCTCTTTGCTGGGCCTTTGCGGCGCATTTGATTACCTAATTGGAGCTTGCATTGATTGACCATGTCGATTAGATTGGACATGGTAATCGTCATTGGGCCTTTGCAGCCATTGGGATGCATTAGATTTGGCATTTGCTTTGATGGGCCTTTGTGGCCAGTGGTTTGCTTTGGCTTGCTTGATCGGATTTTGCTTTGATTGTGCATGTCAATTAGACTGGACATAACAATCTTGGGATTTTTGTGGATTTTTCCCTTTATTCATGCGCGATATGGCATCCAAGTTGCGAGGAGCATTGGGAGGAATATGAGGAGTTGTCTGGGATGGAGGAAATTTGGATGGAGAGATGGAAGGAGATTGGTAGATAGGATATGTGGACATGTGCCATTGTTGATCTTGACTAGGGATGCTTGGATGTTGGATGAAAGGCTGAGTAGGATAAGATGGAGGATGATATTTTGGGATATAAGGTCCCAAAATGGATTTGCTAGGTAACGGAGATGTGCTGAAAGACTTTGGGACATAGGGACCCAAAATGGATGGGGAGGATGAAGGAGGAATATGATAGGTTGTCCTTGATTGTAACGATGGAGGGGGAGGAATTGTGTTGTGGTTCTTGGAAGATGTTTTGTTGGTTTTGTAAGGATGTTTAAATTTTTCTTTACCTGTACCAACATTTCTGGAGGAAGCGCCCTTTGCTGATGTGGAAGAAGTTCCCTCATCTGGTGTGCAACCGATTCCACAACCTTTCGGATGTTTCTTGCCTTGAATGGGCTGTATATTTCCCTGTTCGTGAGTGCCAAGGCCTTTGCCTTGATAGTTCCATCTTTTCAGCATTTTATCCAGACAAGGATATTTTTGACTTGGGGTGAATGACAAACAGCCATTTTCTGGTTCCCTGATGGAAGATAAGAAGTTGATGTCTTCTTTTTCAAGTGGTTTACCTTTGACAAATGTTAGTTTTCCAAGTGGATAGAGTGACGGCAGCTGGACAGTTTGGTTAGGAGGATCCTCAAGAGGAGAGGATAGGATGTTGGGTTTTTGACTAGGATTGGGGGATGGTATTGGATCTTTAGTTGGAGAAACTGGGATGATAGGATCTTGGATTGGAGGAATTGGGATTGTAGGATTTTGGATTGGAGGTGATGGAGGCAATAGAAGATGTGATGGGGGAAGTAAAGGGGTTGGATCTTGATGTTCTTCTATAGATATTTCAACATGCTTTTGGTCCAGATCTTGACACGATGGGATTTGTTCAGATAGAGGATTAGGGGATATATGGATGGACTTTTCAAAGGGGGGGAATGAAAGGATTGGAGACTCTACTGCTGGGGTTTCTGGAAGAAGGAAGAACTTGTTAGATGGTATGGATAAAAGGATGGAAGATTTTGCAGCTGCAATGATAGGAAGAGGGATGAACTCAGGAAGCTCATTAGGTATGCTTTGGATAATGCTAGGAGGAGATGATTCTAGGGATTGGATGGAGACTCCAGATGGAAGGGACTCAACGATGATAGGAGATGGAAGAGGATCAATGGTTGGGATGTATGGAAGATAGATAATAGATGGGAGCGCTGGATGGGCCTCATCAATGATGGCTTCACATGAAGGATTGCTTGGCTTTTCAATTTCAAGCGTGGGTTTTGCTATTGGCTCTTCCTTGGGTTCTGTTATTGGTTTCCTTGGAGACTTTTGTGGTGAAGAAGGTTTGGAAGGTGGAGGAGATGGGGAGCTTGGATGGTCCCTGCATGAAGGTGGGGATCGTGCCTGGGTAGATGCTCGTGAAGGAGGAGTGAAAGAAGGGAATACCCATGAAAAAGATGACTTTGAAAAGGGAGCTTTGGATTTTGCTTGAGGGGATGATGGTGCTGAAGAGGCAAGGCTAATGGCTTGGGGTACAGGTTTTGGAGTGGGTTGAGGGATGAACTCTGCTGGTGGGGAAAGGTTTTTGGTAATTTGGTTTGGAAGAGAGGATGGTGGTTTGGGACAGGATGGAGGATTGGGGTTTGGAGCAGAAGATGGTGGTTTGGGAAAGGATAGAGGTTTGGTGAAAAGGATGGGAGGACTAGAATCTTGGATTTCAAAATTTTTTGGAGGATGGGCAGGTGGAGGCCTTAGATAGGGGAAGTAGCGTGAAGCATTTCTAAGGGATGATGGCGATGGAGAAATGACCATAGCAGAAAGTGGAGGCCTGAAAGGAGCATATGGAAGAGGTGTAGGTTGAAGACAAGGATAAGTTGGGGATGGATAAGATACTGGGGTTGCTTTTCCAAGGACATGAAAAGGAGTGCTAGCCTTGCCAAGGACATGAAAGGGAGTGCTAGGAGATAAGCACGAAGGCATGGTTGGCTGGATTGGAGGAATGATGGAACACTGGGGGTTGCTTGGAGCAAACTGGCTGAAATAGGCATCATGGTCTACAAGACCTTCATCATCATTAGGATCGATTGGACGGAGAGGAGAGATATCATAACCAAACTCATTATAGATTTGAGACATGCTGACTTGCAGATGAGTTGGATAAGGAGGAAGGATGAAGATGGTTTGGAAGACTAAGACTCAGATTGGGATGACTGATGGAAGAAGACGGTTTTCTAGAAGAAGACAGACAAAGGGATGGGAGATGACCAAGTTTTGGGATGGCTGCTCTGATTGTCCTTCGAACCAAGTTATAGATCTGCTTGATGTTTTTCCATTAGCAAAGGATTTGATAAAAGCAATCTTCACAAAGGACAAAGCAACTTTGTGAGATACAAACAAGATAAAGACTCTGATAAATGCTTTCGAAAAAGTGTATGTTTGACAAATGTTTTCACGGGTCTTTGACTGTCAAGCACTTCAAACAGATCTACCTAAGGAAGATGAGTATCAAAATCGCTTGCCCACAGCTTGGTATCCCCTAGAAGGGAATACAAATGGTGAGTAATCTTGAGGCGACCCGGTAAACCCCTTGGAATCGGTCCTTGCACAAGGATTTTGATACTTTCGGATGTAGATAGGGTAGCCTCTAGTTTATCAGGTTTTTAATAGTTCCGTGGAGTCTCCATACCCGGTTATGCTGATCATCCGTGACTCACTTAAGAGCCTTGCCAATTATGCTGGGGGAGAGGAATTTTTACCATCCCCAGACACGTGTTTGGCATGAACGCCCGGCGATTAGGAGATGTAAGTGATTCTTTTGGACTTCACTTATTTGTATACCGGCCGGGGGGGATACCGGTTTGAGGTCGTTCTCCGAGGAGGAAGCGCTTCTCCTTGGACAGGCCTTGCTAAAAGTAGAACAAGTGAACTTGTCCAAGTTCAAGTGTTCCACGTTGCTTACTCTAACAAGGTTTATGCAAGAATTGAAAAACTCCTACATGCACATCAAGCAGATTTTGTTCATTTTCCCAAATTTGATTAAGTGATGTTTTGAACTTTGAAATGAAGACACTCGTGATTAGATTTTGATTTGTTCCTTTCCTCAAAATGTAAATGAATTAAACGTTTGCAAGTTCTTTCCTTTTGTGCATTCAAGATTTGATTAGCGAGTTGATTTAAGAACTTTGAAAAAGCTTTGTTTTATCCCTTAGATCACTCAAGATTGAATTTGTTTGCTTGCTTTGAAATCTGAAACAGATGAGGGAATAGAGTTGTTTGTTCCTTTAGTGCATTCAAGATTTGGTTTGATTTTCAAATTGACAATGACACTCTAGGACCTAAGTTCATTTCCTTAATGTCATTCAAGATTTTGTTTTGACCTTTGCTGTAATAAAAGAAGTGAAAAACTAGTCCCAAGCAACTCAAGACAAAAACCCAGAAGCGACACTGTCCAGCTTATAGGCGACGCTGGAAAGTGCAGAGGCGACATTTCATTTCTACAGGTGACATTCTGTACCTCAAAAGGCGACAGATAAAAAACCAGAGGCGTGATTTCTTTCGTTACAGGCGTGATTTCTTTATATGCAGGCGACAGAAGAAGAAATCTGTGATGGAACAGAAGTTATCGATCACAGGAAAATCTCAGTTATGCAGGCATGAAAACAGAGCTCATAGGCATCATTTCTTTCCTCAAAGGCATGATTTCATTGCAAGAAGGTGTGACTGAATTGTTTTTAGGCGACATTTCTTTTGATGAAGGTGACATTTCTTTGGTTGAAGGTGACATTTAATTGCTGTAGGCGTCATTTCTTTTCATGAAGGCGACATTTCTTTTGTTTCCTGCAAAATACAAGCATATAAAGTATAATCTTATCAAAATGATTGTGGTTTTATTCCCACCAGGCGTGCCAGAATGTAGACTAGGATTTGAGCGTGCACCTAAACCTGTTTTGAAGGCCAAAGACAAACAAACGTCATAGCATATAATCAAATCAAATTTAAAGGTAAACAAACTAAAATCAAAGCCACCTCAGTTTAAGCCTAAAACGGATGCGCCCATGCACCGTTTGATATGCTTAGATATAGATGGATGTGGGTGTGCAAACTCAAGCACTTGGAGCATGCAAATTAAGATGATTTGAGGATCAAGAAGACCCAAAATGACACAAAAATAGGTATGAGGAACCTATTTTGCCTCAAAGGCCTCAAGAACACACAAATATGCAAAGCTAAAAGATGAACTAAGATTGATAAGAAATGAATCTATGTTAATCCATTTAAGCTAATTTAGATGTGATTTAAGCTTGAAAATTATCTAAAATGATGAGTTTATGCTTATGCTAGAATGAAAATGGCATTATAACTTTGCTATTGAGTTTGAGAGTTGAAAGATGAGAGAGGATTGTTTGCTCAAAGAAGTGAGGCTATTTATAGGAAAAGGGAAGGTCTTGGGTTAAAAGGATGAGTTAGAGTTAGGGCTAAGGTTAGGGTTGAGTCAAGGACAAGTGTCCTGACAAGTGTCAAAGGAGGATTGAGTTGAAAGTTTGAGGGCATGTGCACAATTTGGTAAATGTGCCCAAGGCCAAGAGGTGGCAAGGAAGGGATAAGAAGGTCTTAAATGCATAATGAATGCATGTAAGAAAGATAAGGAAGGCTTAAATGCATCCTTAAATGCATTTGCAAGAGGTGGCCAAGAGGTGGCCATCTTTGTTGACTAAGGAGGATGACTAAGAGGAGGTTAGCATAAGTTTTGGTAAACCTTTTGCTAATGGAATGTGACAAGATTAGAAAGGGGATTAGGATTAGGATTAGGAGAAAGGGATGGGCAAGTGGCTTTTGGTGAGATTTAGATATTTATTAAAGGTAAATTTAATAAATATTAAATATCTAGGCTTAGGGTTTGAAGGGACTAGATTAGGGATTTGACCCATTTAGAGGAAGGTTTAGGACTTTCTAGAAGAGTTTAGTGCTCTTTAGAATTTTGGCCAACTTTGGGATAAAAAATAAATTAAAAATAAATTAATTTATTTTTGAAGTTTTTTGGTCAATTTATTAATTAAATAATTAATAAATTAGGGATAATGTCCAAATGACATTTTTAGGCTAGATTCCTTAATTAAAGATTTTTAATTAAGAGAGAGGGATTTAATGGCATAAAAATTAATTAATTAATTAATTAATTAATTAATTAATAAATGATGATGTCATCAAGGATTTTCAGAAAACAAAAATAATTTATTTTCTGAAGGATTTTTCGGTGTCTACAGGTAGCTTGATATGGAGTAATTTTCATGTTGTTAATTGAGACTATCCATCTGCCTTAGATTTCCAGGTCTGCAAGCTTAATTTGTTCCATTGTTATTCACTAAAGTTTCATTTTCATTTAGAATTGAGTCTTGGCACCAAGGAAATCATTGGAAGAAGGTGCCTATAAATGATTCTAAGAGGAAAATTTTGAATGCTTCACATGTTGGACCATTTCCAATCTTTAAGGAAATTATCATGGCAGGGTGTGGATAAGGAATAGACTAGGGAGGGAGTCGCCATCTTTTGTATATGCAAAAGAGGACATTTGTTTGAAGAAGACAAATTAAACAACTCTTTCAACTACTTCTATGATAGCCAATTAAAATTAGTGGAGTCCCACAAATCACAAAAAACTTGAATTCCTTTCTTAAGAAGATGTTTCCCCTTCAAATTCTTAATGCAACCAAGATGTTTGTCATCTTGTTGAATTAGTCAATTCCACCAAATGGAGGAAGTAGAAAAGATTAGACCATGGCTCATAGATTGATCAAACTAGGTAAGCCTACTAGAAGTAATTTTTCAAGCAGACCAAATAGAGTTGAAGGGAGAAAACCCATTGCATTAAAAAAGGAGCAAGGAGGAGTTTGTCTTTCCAATTAACCGAAGTCCATGATCTCCTAGCTATAGAAAATGTGATAGGGTAACAAAGAAAATTCTTCCAAGGGGCATCTCCATACAAGGATCTAATAGTCCATTTAGTGGTAAGACATATACCTTGTGCATAAGTGTCAATAATTCCTAAACCCCCTATATCTTTAGGCTAGATATAATGTGTCTAAGAAGTCATCAATATGTCTTTTACATTACCCAACTTAGCCCAAAGAAAAATCCTGATCATTTGAGTAAATTGGTTATAATAGCTTTTAGAGGGAAGCCAAAATAGTTGGTCCAATTCATGAAATCTTTCTTCAACTTACTCATAAACCATATCCACATATCTTTAATAGAAACCCCTATGCCAAAAGGAATCCCTACGTATCTAGTGATAGACTCATGCTTCACTTCTTTCTAATCACTAGGAATACAAGGTTGTTGATGGTTAGGAAAAATTATAATAAATTCAATTTTATGCATGGCCAATATAGAACCAAAAATAATACACTAGAGCTCCAAAGTATCAAGCATGTGAGCGACCTCCTAAAATAAGTTTTAGATAAACACCATGATATCATCAATGAAGTGACAATTGAGGGATTTTTTATTATTTGGCATAAAAATAATATGAATAAGTTTAGTAGAGAGAGCATGCTAAAACAGATAGCCAAGAGCATCAACAACAAGGGAAAACAAGGATGTAGCATGGGGGCAGCCTTAGTGAATGGATTTTTCTAAATGGAGTTGAGGAGAGAAGGATCCATTCACAAATTTGTTTGCATTGGCATCAACAAAGAGAATATTGATTTTCTTGCAAAGTTTAGGACCAAAACCAAGACATTTTAACATTTTCAGAATGAATGGCCAATTAATTTGATCATAAGATTTATCAAAGTCTAATTTGATAATTAGAGCATCTTGGGCAGTTTGTTGGGCCCATTCAGTAGTTTCCCAAGAAAGAAAAAGATTATCAAGGATGAATCTTCTTCCCAAAAAACTACTTTGTTGAAGTCAGACTATGTTTTGGGTAATTTGTTTGAGTCTACAAGCAAGAGATTTAGCGATGATTTTGTATGGGGTGTTGAGGAGGGTAGTAGGGTACCAACCATTAATAATGTCTTCATCCTTTTCTTTGGGAATAAGTTTAATCAATTCCTGATTAATAAAAGGACCCAAAGAGGTACATTTACTCCCTTCAAGGTACACATTATAAAATTCTTCTCTAATGTGGGGCCACATAACTTTATAAAACTCCACCAAAAGGCCATCAATTCTATGACTTTTTCTTGTTTCCATGCACTGAGGAGAATCATCAATCTCTTCAAGGAAAAGAAGGCAGTCAAGGAGTTTACAATATTCTAGACCTACTCTTTGAGGAATGTAACCAGCCACACTCTACAGAAAGATGAGAAGAAGGTCATCATTAGCAAAATTATTTGTGAAAATATTTTTAAAGTGCTCATAGAAGGTTTTCAAAATGGAACCATTGCTGGTCAAAATGGATCCATTAGCAGATTTTATACCATAAATTAAGTCTCTTTTGTTCTTATGTTGGAAATATTGGAATAAAAACTTTAATCTATGATTCTCATAATTGATCCATTGAATGCGGGTACACACTTCAGCACCTTTACCTTTGTATGTAACCAATTTTTTAAGAGCATTTTCAGCCTTTATAACTAATTGTGGAGTAGAAGCACTTTCTAGGTTTAAGACAAGGATAGAGCATCCTTTCTCAAATTGACCTTTGAGGGATTTTTCAAGTTGATGATGTCTAGAAAAAAATCTCCTACCATAATTACATAGAAAGGAAGTGAATCTTGCAATGCTTCTTTCCCACCAACTGATCCACTTATCTTCTTGGGGTTTAGGTTCAACATTTTGAGTGGTAATAAAACCATCAATACAATCAGGGTTCTTAAGATGGGAGACGTTCAACTTGTAAGGAAAATTATTAGAGAGGGAAGTGTGGTTAGAAAGAGAAAGAGTGGTGTAAATAGAGAAAATATAAAAAAGAGTGGTGTAAATGGACAAAACGTAAAAAAGAGTGGTTGTAAGATCTAGGCACACAAGTCAAACATCACAAGGTGAAATTGAGAGATTGGGTGAGATAAAGAAACGGTCTAGCCATCTCATTTTTCTAAGGAATCCTACATGAAAATTATTCCATGTGAACCAATGAGGCATGTGGGTTTTGACTTTATGAAAAAGTGGATCATAAAGTCCAAGAGACACTAATACATTCGGGGGCATTTTGCGACGGCTATGTGTCACAATTGCGACGGCTATCTATCGCAATAGCCACACCCATAGATGTCGCTATTTTTTAGTCGCAAATTGCGACGTCTATGGGTAGCCGTCACAATTGCAACTCCCTCCCGTCGCAATGTCGCTAAGATTTGTTAGCGGCATGCGCGTCGCCCCCCGTCGCATGGCTTCGGAGGGCCGTCACAATTGCGAAGGGCCTCCCAAGCAATTGTGACGGGTGCCTGCATCGCATTACGATGGGCTCCCGTCGCAATTGCGACGCCCGTGGGTGGATTAAAAAAAAAATTATTTAATACATTGGTAATGAACCACATTAATGCTTTTTTCTTTCAACAAATGAGGACAGCCACTGTAAAGACAACATGATAATGTACACTCACTGTAAGGATAGTCACAAATGAGGACATCTCACAGTGACTGTCTCTTGTGTAATTGCCACTTGAATGTATTGTTATTCAGCCACATTAATGCTTTTATTCTTCAACAAATGAGGATAGTCACTCTAAAGACAACATGATAATGTACACTCACAGTGAGTGTACATTATCATGTTGTCTTTAGAGTGACTATCCTCATTTGTTGAAGAATAAAAGCATTAATGTGGCTGAATAGCAATACATTCAAGTGGCAATTACACTAGGGACAGTCACTGTGAGATGTCCTCATTTGTGACTGTCCTTACAGTGAGTGTACATTATCATGTTGTCTTTACAGTGAGTGTACATTATCATGTTGTCTATACAATGACTTTAGAGAAAATAATGAAACTAATACAATTGCAATACGGTGGTATTTAGAACAAACAGAGCTTCACAACCATCAAAGAAGAAAAAAGCACATGCATATATTGAGTACTCCTCAATCAGAGAGATAGAGAAGAATTCAAAACATACCCAGACTGAACATGGCCATACCAAGACCAACATCAGATAATATTCTTATTGACTGATCTAGGATAGCTGGCATTTCAACTTTCCATCTGCAAAATAGATTATAAAAATATGAAAATATATCAGAGATGTTTGATATTGATACAAAACAACACAGATTCATTTCTTCGTACACCTGTATATCATAAAAATCCTTGCACACTTCAAAAAATTGTATTGCCTTTTACTTACTCAAAAGTAATTTACATAAAGCAGTCATTTGATTAACATGGATCCTAATATTCACAAGTACATGGTCATGTGCTCCATCATAGCATCTTATAGATTTAGATCTGTTCTCTGAAATAATTCAATGTTTTGTTTACAATCCACAAAAGAAATATTTTCCCTCGTCTACTTAATCCTAAACAAAAGGCCATATAGCAATATAGATAGAACTATATAATAGAAACCATAAACAATGGTAACCTTAGCAGCAGCAAGAAATTGTTGCAAAAACTTTACCTTATCATACCCAGATTGTTGCTTTGCCTGGCGGAGGGAAATTTGATCAGTAAAATTGACACAGAGTATGCTATCTCCATTGTCATGCTGGATAACAAAACACCAACTTTAATGGGCATGTACTGTCCCTTGTGTAATTGCCACTTGAATGCATTGCTATTGAACCACATTAATGCTTTTTTCCTTCAACAAATGAGGATAGTCACTGTAAAGACAACATGATAATGTACACTCACTGTAAGGATAGTCACAAATGAGGAAATTTCAGAGTGATTATCCCTTGTGTAATTGCCACTTGAATACATTGCTATTGAACCACATTAATGCTTTTTTCCATCAACAAATGAGGACAGTCACTGTAAAGACAACATGATAATGTACACTCACTGTAAGGATAGTCACAAATGAGGAAATCTCAGAGTGACTATCCCTTGTGTAATTGCCGCTTGAATACATTGCTAATGAACCACATTAATGCTTTTTTCCTTCAACAAATGAGGACAGTCACTATAAAGACAACATGATAATGTACACTCACTGTAAGGATAGTCACAAATGAGGACATCTCACAGTGACTGTCCCTTGTGTAATTGCCACTTGAATGTATTGCTATTCAGCCACATTAATGCTTTTCTTCTTCAACAAATGAGGATAGTCACTCTAAAGACAACATGATAATGTACACGGGCTGTAAGTGTACATTATCATGTTGTCTTTACAGTGACTGTCCTCCTTCAAGTGGCAATTACACAAGGGACAGTCACTGTAAAGGCAACATGATAATGTAGAGAAACGTTGTCATTTGTATTTTCAACAGTGCCGAGAGAGATTCCCTCCGCGAAATCACAGCTACAATTTCTGAGTACGTTGGGTTTATTTTTCTTTTGTCATTATTATGTAATCTGGTATTCAGCTGTTACAGAGCTAAAATACCCAGAAATGAGGACATATCTGTGTTGAATTTATTGTTAGCGGCTTTGGTTATTTAGAAGTTTAATTTTATTTGTTCATCTTTCAAGCACAAATGTTTTGTGGACCGTAACATCTTCATTGTTTCAGGTATGCAATGAAACAGCCCTAACTTGCAACTACCTTCACGGTACTTGTGTACATTATCATGTTGTCTTTACAGTGACTGTCCTCATTCAAGTGGCAATTACACAAGGGACAGTCACTGTGAGATGTCCTCATTTGTGACAAGGACAGTCACACATGAGGACATCTCACAGTGACTGTCCCTTGTGTAATTGCCACTTGAATGTATTGCTATTCAACCACATTTATGGGCCCGTTTGGACCACAGCACACAGTAGCATCTACAGAGAAGAATATCCCAGGTGTAACAAGTTGTAAGAATATACCAACAGTTCTAAGAAGTTCCCTAGCACATAGTAGCATCTACAGAGAAGAATATACAACATGAGGGCAGCCACTGTAAAGACAATATGATAATGTACACTCATTGTATGTGTACATTATCATGTTGTCTTTACAGTGACTGTCCTCATTCAAGTGGAAATTACACAAGGGATAGTCACTGTGAGATGTCCTCATTTGTGACAAGGACAGTCACACATGAGGACATCTCACAGTGACTGTCCCTTGTGTAATTGCCACTTGAATGTATTGCTATTCAACCACATTTATGGGCCCATTTGGACCGCGGCACATAGTAGCATCTACAGAGAAGAATATCCCAAGTGTAACAAGTTGTAAGAATATACCAACAGTTCTAAGAAGTTCCCTAGCACATAGTAGCATCTACAGAGAAGAATATGGGTCAACAAGGTTGACTTCAAAGCCATAAGTACACACCTCTAGCATAATAATTATATTTTACCACCCATAAAATGAAAAAAAGATTTTCACAAGAGAAATTGAAGCTAGATTATAAAAATGAACCATCTTATTGGAAACTGGAACTGTTATCATACCCAAAAGGACTACAAAATTTCACCTTATCATACCCAGATTGTTTCTTTGCCTGGCGGAGGGAAATTTGATCAGTAAAATTGACACAGAGTATGTTGTCTCCATTGTCATGCTGGATAACAAAACACCAAATTTAATGGGCATGTACTGTCCCTTGTGTAATTGCCACTTGAATGCATTACTATTTGATGCAGGGGCATCCCTAATGCAAGCCAAAGACACCATGATTGAAGGAAGTTGCCATGAAGCCAAGGAGTCAAATCCTATCAATTGGAACATAAGATTTTCACCTTGGAGCTTTGAAGGATTGACTGGTGAAAGGTCCTTTTGATTGACAAATCAGAGTCTTTTTGAATGACAAATCAGAGTCTTTTTGAATGACAATAAATTAGAATAGGAGTTTTAGATGTTTTCTTGGTTTGTAATAAATATTAAGGATTGATTTTATCTCCTTATAAACATCCACTTGTTGGACACAAGACCCCTTGGTGACTTATAAACCTTGGGAATCTTTTGAGTCCTTGGATGAAATGATCATAGTAAGTGTTTATTAGGTGTCTTTTAGATATTGTTAAGAAGTTTGAAGGTCCAAAATAACTTTAATAAGGTTCCTAAAGTTTCACAACACATTTTTAACCTTCTCGGCAAAGTTGTTTGCAAAGTTGTAATGCAACTTTAAAAGTTGCTTAGCAAAGTTGACATTTGTTGGATAAACTGTTCTAACCACCTAGATGATTGAACCAACATTTGGAGAGCCTATTTTAGGCTTCAAATGGTCGAAGACAGATAGAGAACCAGTATTGTAATCATTTTGCTTTCATAAAAAATAAAAATAACCCTGTTTTAGTGCATTTCTGGTGAAAAAATGAACTCTGTACGGCTGTACGGATGGTGGTTGGATGATAAAATTTGCCTGGAAGTTGTAATAGTGACATCTGATGCTTTAGAAGTTGGTTTGATTGATTCTCTTTGTTTTATATCTAAGTTATTTCAAATTTTCTGTGCATTGTTTACAAACCCTCATTTTCAGGGTTTGACTGATGTAAAGACCTTAACTCACGTTTCAACCATTGGAATTCCTTCTTCCTTGGTGGAATGAGAGTTAAGGATGTATATTTTTATATTCTAAAAGCCCTGAGGCAGGGGGTTGCATCTACATTTGTTGAGAGCGAGCCCTAGATCAAAAACTACCATGTTTTTGGCTGGGAAGATGGTAATCAGAATAAAATCAGAAGCTTGCATCCTATTGAGGACTTGAAAACTTGTGCATTCTTGTTTATCTGGATCAGGAGAACACTCCAAAACTCTGATCTTGGTTTCATACACCCATTTTCAATGCTTTGTTTTGGAACCCACACCTAAAAGCATGCATTAGGTCTGCGGACTCAATGAAGACATTGATATGCTGGAGTGGAGTCAGGGTCTGGGAGTTGGTGGTCTGTTAGAAATCCAAAAAGGGTACTCAGAAAACATATAAATTCTTAGAGTCCTTTGGCAAGTTGCAGAGTTATGGCTGCAGAGCAGGTTTGGGAGACCTATTAGGGTCACTAGGTCAGTTTGTTATTTTGATGTCTTGGGTTGTTTAGATCACAACCAATGCATGATTCTTGTTATTTAGATGATATCTAAGGGGTTTCTAAGTTTTTCTGTAGGAAGTAAGATCTAGAACCTTAAAAGTCTCTTTTGATAGAAAATCAGGGAACTTGTCCCTAAAAGGAAATTTGTTATTGAATGGGATTGAGTCCATAAGTTGTTGTGTGATCCTTGAAACCTTCAAATTCATTACTTTGCAGAGTTTAAACATTAACCTATAGAAATCAGAGCCTAATTGATTGGTTGAGTCATTTTGGTGTCTTGAAGTGGGTTGGGACATAGATCCAAGTTTCTTGCTGACTACTCTGCATCACTATTGAACCACATTAATGCTTTTTTCCTTCAACAAATGAGGACAGTCACTGTAAAGACAACATGATAATGTACACTCACTGTAAGGATAGTCACAAATGAGGAAATCTCAAAGTGATTATCCCTTGTGTAATTGCCGCTTGAATACATTGCTATTGAACCACATTAATGCTTTTTTCCTTCAAGTGGCAATTACACAAGGGACAGTCACTGTGAGATGTCCTCATTTGTGACAAGGACAGTCACACATGAGGACATCTCACAGTGACTGTCCCTTGTGTAATTGCCACTTGAATGTATTGCTATTCAACCACATTTATGGGCCTGTTTGGACCACGGCACACAATAGCATCTACAGAGAAGAATATCCCAGGTGTAACAAGTTGTAAGAATATACCAACAGTTCTAAGAAGTTCCCTAGCACATAGTAGCATCTACAGAGAAGAATATACAACATGAGGGCAGCCACTGTAAAGACAACATGATAATGTACACTCATTGTATGTGTACATTATCATGTTGTCTTTACAGTGACTGTCCTCATTCAAGTGGCAATTACAGAAGGGACAGTCATTGTGAGATGTCCTCATTTGTGACAAGGATAGTCACACGTGAGGACATCTCACAGTGATCGATTGTCCCTTGTGTAATTGCCACTTGAATGTATTGCTATTGAACCACATTAATGCTTTTCTTCTTCAACAAATGAGGACAGTCACTCTAAAGACAACATGATAATGTACACTCACTGTAAGGACAGTCACAAATGAGGACATCTCACAGTGACTGTCCCTTGTGTGATTGCCACTTGAATGTATTGCTATTCAGCCACATTAATGCTTTTCTTCTTCAACAAATGAGGATAGTCACTCTAAAGACAACATGATAATGTACACTCACTATAAGTGTACATTATCATGTTGTCTTTACAGTGACTGTCCTCCTTCAAGTGGCAATTACACAAGGGATTTGTGTTTTCATTTGTGTTTTCAACAGCACCGTAACCCTCCGCGAAATCACATCGGGATATAAGGGCAAAACAAACAAGAACGTTGTCATTTGTATTTTCAATAGCACCGAGAGAGATAAACAAACTTAAAACTCAAACTTAAGAAAGATGAAGGCAATGCTTCAAAAGGCCGATGCCCTAAACATGGTAAAACACAATACCACCATTAAACAATGTCCTAGTCACCGTATCAATGCTGCCAGCTCCGTACCAGTATGCTAACTGCTCACTTTCATCCTGTGATAAAGGTAACTTCATTAATCATACTTGAAATGGTAGCATACGAACTAAAGCTGATGAACATTTATAAACTAAAAGTTTAAAACTACAGATTACAAATGTAGTAGTTTCATACGAAAAGAAGTTGATGTCTGAAATTTACCATTAGAAGTATCCAAAGGAATACCACAGTACTGTTGAACTTGGAGAATCAAAGATGATCTACACAGCAAGGTTCAACAGTTGTAAGGACTGTTACACCATCTTTAGCATTTGAATACATTTTCTCCTTGGCTTCTGGTGGATCCTCAAAGACCCCCAATGACGTTTTCCCTACAATTATCAATTGTCTGTTAGTATGAGATATTAATAAATAAGCATTAATCACAATATTAGGCAAACAATGTTCTTGATGTCTGAATCTAAATCACAGAAAGCTCTAATAAAGCAGTTCTCAGTTTCACATTAAACCAAGTTTCAATTTCAAATGGTTATAATAATTTTTGCAAGTTATAAGTAGCTGGTTACAGTATATGACATAAAAAGAAAAAAATCATTTCTATTCTTTTCTTCTTTTTTCTTTCAATGAAGCTTTTGCACCACACAAATGCATACCAAGAATTTCTCAGGAGGTTTCAAGACCATTGCATACCAAACTTCTTCTCTGTAGATGCTACTATGTGTCGTGCTCCAAACGGGCCCATAAATGTGGTTGAATAACAATACATTCAAGTGGAAATTACACAAGGGATAGTCACTGTGAGATGTCCTCATGTGTGACTATCCTTGTCACAAATGAGGACATCTCACAGTGATTGTCCCTTTTGTAATTGCCACTTGAATGAGGACAGTCACTGTAAAGACAACATGATAATGTACACAAGTACCGTGAAGGTAGTCACAAGTTAGGGCTGTTTCATTGCATACCCGAAACAATGAAGACGTTACGGTCCACAAAATGTTTGTGCTTGAAAGATGAACAAATAAAATTAAACTTCTAAATAACCAAAGCCGCTAACAATAAATTCAACATAGATATGTCCTCATTTCTGGGTATTTTAGCTCTCTAACAGCTGAATACCAGATTACATAATAATGACAAAAGAAAAATAAACCCAACGTACTCAGAAATTGTAGCTGTGATTTCGCGGACGGAATCTCTCTCGGCGCTGTTGAAAATACAAATGACAACGTTTCTCTACATTATCATGTTGTCTTTACAGTGACTGTCCCTTGTGTAATTGCCACTTGAAGGAGGACAGTCATTGTAAAGACAACATGATAATGTACACTTACAGTGAGTGTACATTATCATGTTGTCTTTAGAGTGACTATCCTCATTTGTTGAAGAAGAAAAGCATTAATGTGTCTGAATAGAAATACATTCAAGTGGCAATTACACAAGGGACAGTCACTATGAGATGTCCTCATTTGTGACTGTCCTTACAGTGAGTGTACATTATCATGTTGTCTTTAGAGTGACTGTCCTCATTTGTTGAAGAAGAAAAGCATTAATGTGGTTCAATAGCAATACATTCAAGTGGCAATTACACAAGGGACAATCACTATGAGATGTCCTCATGTGTGACTGTCCTTGTCACAAATGAGGACATCTCACAATGACTGTCCCTTGTGTAATTCAAGCGGCAATTACACAAGGGACAGTCACTATGAGATGTCCTCATTTGTGACTGTCCTTACAGTGAGTGTACATTATCATGTTGTCTTTAGAGTGACTGTCCTCATTTGTTGAAGAAGAAAAGCATTAATGTGGTTCAATAGCAATACATTCAAGTGGCAATTACACAAGGGACAATGTCATGATCCATGACATATTGAACTTAGTATAATAATAAAATGATTAGATGATATATAATAATCTATTATTAACGGTATATAACAATAATATATAATTATTATCAACAGATAATAATAATATATAGTTAGCATAACCATTCATATATTATATAGTTAGCATAACCATTCATATATTATAAATAATCATTAATTGCACAAGTTTAGACAATGACATATCCGATAAAGCAATATCAAACATGAAGACCCGCTAGAAAATATGCACCATCACTTCCTATGTTATCATGACAATAACAGAAACTAGATTGAATTCTACTATCTATATCAATAGACACCACATAGGAGGATATCGACTAAAGGATTGAAAGATTATCGATTGTCTGAGATAAACCACATCTTGTAGAAACACAAAAGCATCAGTGATTATATCACAAGCTATCGATGAATGAGGCATCAGTCGCGGATAATAAGTACAATGTATCCTTAAGTATTAACAGGAATGGAAGTCAATTTGAAGATCAAACTCCACTACCAGCAATCAACCAATAAATGGACAATTATCAGAAAATGATATCGACTTATATCAAAGTAGAAAGATTGGATATAATCATAACAATATGGGATAAGGCAAGAGTTAATATCGATTGACTAAATACTAATGATAGTTAGACCAAACTAATACAAACACAGTGGATGTTAACTACTGGTTGCACTACCAATTAGGGAAGATTACCTTCATAAAAAGATTTGATATTGAGTCAATCTAGGAGTTATCTATGATCAGAAAATAATGAAATAATATTATGCGAACTGTTGGATTATGGAAAGGTGTGATTAACAAAGGGACATGGAGGAAGAAACAAGACACGTCTCATTCATAGCATCTCTTCATTTGTTAAAGACAATATAAGAATGCATTCTCGTCAGTCACTCAAGGCATCATTGGAACTTTATTTACTTATCCATATTTGGATATACTCAATAGAGCATCTGCCTTTGGCAGTTTGGTTTCAAGTTTATCATTGCAGATCAGAGACAGCAACATGATTGCACAGATAGAAAGGATAGTCAGAAACAGCATCAATATTTGAAGTTGCAAGCATATAATTCAGAATCTGAAATAGCAACATATCACTCATAGCGATATTACACATTTGCATAATTACATCATCATATCAGACACAGCAAATACATTGCTGCAAGCAATACTTATTGATTGTATATCGATATTGTTTATATTAGACATAGCATCATTATACTATCACTATAAGTGATAGGAAACATCATATTCATAGCATATTTCATATCATTATATCCAACAGTGCTATTAAACATATTGGTATCAATATCATCTTGCACACATATTGTGATTGAATCTGAAATAGCGGTTGATATCTTAAGTAACCTCCATTACTTAGTTTAATTGTAAGTATCTGATAGAGTAAGTCTGAGAAGTGGAGTAATTGTTCCTATTTTCCAAGTTAGCCAAAAAGGGGACATTATAGACAATCACTGTGAGATGTCCTCATGTGTGACTGTCCTTGTCACAAATGAGGACATCTCACAATGACTATCCCTTGTGTAATTCAAGCAGCAATTACACAAGGGACAGTCACTGTGAGATGTCCTCATTTGTGACTGTCCTTACAGTGAGTGTACATTATCATGTTGTCTTTAGAGTGACTGTCCTCATTTGTTGAAGAAGAAAAGCATTAATGTGGTTCAATAGCAATACATTCAAGTGGAGATTACACAAGGGACAATCACTGTGAGATGTCCTCATGTGTGACTATCCTTGTCACAAATGAGGACATCTCACAATGACTATCCCTTGTGTAATTCAAGCGGCAATTACACAAGGGACAGTCACTATGAGATGTCCTCATTTGTGACTGTCCTTACAGTGAGTGTACATTATCATGTTGTCTTTAGAGTGACTGTCCTCATTTGTTGAAGAAGAGAAGCATTAATGTGGTTCAATAGCAATACATTCAAGTGGCAATTACACAAGGGACAATCACTGTGAGATGTCCTCATGTGTGACTGTCCTTGTCACAAATGAGGACATCTCACAATGACTGTCCCTTGTGTAATTCAAGCGGCAATTACAGTGAGTGTACATTTGTGACTGTCCTTACAGTGAGTGTACATTATCATGTTGTCTTTAGAGTGACTTTCCTCATTTGTTGAAGAAGAAAAGCATTAATGTGGTTCAATAGCAATACATTCAAGCGATAATTACACAAGGGACAGTCACTGTGAGATGTCCTCATTTGTGACTGTCCTTACAGTGAGTGTACATTATCATGTTGTCTTTAGAGTGACTGTCCTCATTTGTTGAAGAAGAAAAGCATTAATGTGGTTCAATAGCAATACATTCAAGTGGAGATTACACAAGGGACAATCGATCACTATGAGATGTCCTCATGTGTGACCTTTGTGAAGGCAAGTGCCAATTTGTACCCAAGTTACCAATATTGTGGCAAAAGTGGGAATGAAGCATTTAGGGGTCAAATTGGGCAAAGAAGTGTAGAAGTGGCCTATGTGAGGTCTAAATAGCATAACTAAGTCATGGTTAGGGTCTTATGGTGTTTGAACAATAAGTTTTGAACCAAAATCCCAAAGGTTGTAACAAGTTGTTAATGTTGTCATTCACAACATTGACAACATTTGTGCAAGGGAGCATTTTCGAGTAAGATGGTTATGTAGCTATATGAAACCATTGAATTAGGCATCAAATAAACTATAAGAGGCCTCCATCGATCTATGCAAAAGGTTGGGGGGAAAAACATTTGGAATTAAGAAGATTTGTAGAGTAACATGGTTTTAGTGAATTCTTGAGTTTTTTTGTTTCTTTGTTGTCAGTTGATTAATGGATTAGATAGCTCGCAGTGTCTATTGGAAAAGTTAGTACAAGTTGTTTTGTTATTCTGTGTTGTGTTTTTTTTGAGTTTTGAAGCATTCCAACTAGTTTGTTAATTCTTTTGTTAAGTACCCTATCGTTGGTTTGAACCAGGCAGGTTGAACAAATGGAGTCTTAGCTCATCATTCCATTGTCAATTTTGTATGGGCTCTTGGAATGGGTGAGGAGACTCCATGTACTATATGTTTGGAAGGAGGGGCCCTGGGAAGCTCATTTTCTATGTTTGCAATGATGTCCTAGGTGAGTTAGTTGAGCACAGTTAGGGATGACAAATCATTACAAGAAGATTACAACAAGTTGAATGCATTGGTTGCTTCAACTAAAATCTCATGGAGAGGTAGACACACATCTAAAGAAGCCCCAAGTCAAATTAGAAGATTGGGTGAGTTTCTTTGGTTGCTAAGAAAACAAACTCTTAGTCAGACTGTCCAAGTTGTGTCAAAATACTTGTTTTCAGGCATGGCTGTAGGAGTTGGTGTACAAAAAATCTAGGAGGAGAAGACCTTAGATATCTTGGAGTTCTCAATAAAGGGCATCTAAATCCTAAGCCCTTTAGGTGGCTTAATATAAAAAAAAAGGCTTGACAAAGGCCTAATTGCTAGCAGCCTATTTTTGGGTGCAATTGGCATGGTTTGATGAACCGGATTGAAGTACTAATGAAAAGTATAGGTGAAGGAGTAATATTGAAACCAATAGAGGTCCTAGTGGCTAGCCTCTCCATGGAGTAAAGTTCTAGTTGAATGTGTTTCAATTTGTGAAGACAAGACTAGGAGTGTCCTAGTAGCTGGATTGGTATTGAGCAGAGTTCGTTGTATTTCTTGTTGGTGTGCACTAGTTGAAGGAGTGGGATCTTGGGTAGAGATACCTAAAGAGTGTAGGGATAGTTAAGTACCCTATCAAGTCAAAACATTGGCCTAAAGAGACCCTAGTGAAGGATAGGGAGTGAGCAAGACAAAGTGTTACATCAATTAACAAGATCATTTTTTGGTAATTGTGTACATTATCATGTTGTCTTTAGAGTGACTGTCCTCATTTGTTGAAGAAGAAAAGCATTAATGTGGTTCAATAGCAATACATTCAAGTGGAAATTACACAAGGGAATATCACTGTGAGATGTCCTAAGTGTGACTGTCCTTGTCACAAATGAGGACATCTCACAGTGACTGTCCCTTGTGTAATTGCCACTTGAATGAGGACAGTCACTGTAAAGACAACATGATAATGTACACAAGTACCATGAAGGTAGTCGCAAGTTAGGGTTGTTTCATTGCATACCCAAAACAATGAAGACGTTACGGTCCACAAAACATTTGTGCTTGAAAGATGAACAAATAAAATTAAACTTCTAAATAACCAAAGCCGCTAACAATAAATTCAACACAGATATGTCCTCATTTCTGGGTATTTTAGCTCTCTAACAGCTGAATACCAGATTACATAATAATGACAAAAGAAAAATAAACCCAACGTACTCAGAAATTGTAGCTGTGATTTCACGGAGGGAATCTCTCTCGGCGCTGTTGAAAACACAAATGACAATGTTCTTGTTTTTTTTGCCCTTATATCCCAATGTGATTTCGCGGAGGGTTACAGCGCTGTTGAAAACACAAATGACAACATTCCTTTTTTTTTTGGCCCTTATATCCTGACAACGTCGCAATTGCAAGTTAGGGTTGTTTCACTGCATACCCAAAACAATGAAGACGTTACGGTCCACAAAATGTTTGTGCTTGAAAGATGAACAAATAAAATTAAACTTCTAAATAACCAAAGCCGCTAAAAATAAATTCAACACAGATATGTCCTCATTTCTGGGTATTTAAGCTCTCTAACAGCTGAATACCAGATTACATAATAATGACAAAAGAAAAATAAACCCAACGTACTCAGAAATTGTAGCTGTGATTTCGCGGAGGGTTACGGCGCTGTTGAAAACACAAATGACAACATTCTTGTTTTTTTTGCCCTTATATCCCGATGTGATTTCGCGGAGGGTTACGGCGCTATTGAAAACACAAATGAGAACGTTCTTGTTTTTTTTGCCCTTATATCCCGATGTGATTTCGCGGAGGGTTACGGCGCTATTGAAAACACAAATGACAATGTTCATTTTTTTTTTTGCCCTTATATCCTGACAACGTCGCAATGGCGACGTTGCCAAATGTATTGTCGTCGCAATTGTGACGGTTTTGGGCTATATTTGAAAAAAAAAAAGCCAAAACCGCATGACATTTGCCTGCCGTCGCAAATTACCGTCGGAATTTCACCCCAAATGTATTAGTGAGAGTTCTGAGCTAAGGTCCACACTTCAAATTTAGATTGAGATAAATGGGAAAATCTATTCCAACTTTGATTAGAAGGATGTTCAACCATGTTAAAGTCACCCCTATCATCCATTGTGCATTAGGGATGTGTAATAAAAGCCAATCCTACAATATAATTCTATCAATAGGAGAGTTAGGAGCATAGATGGAACAAAATCCAATAAGACCATTTTTAATGAGAATAGTAGACCATACACAACGGTTGTGTAGATCAAATCCAATAGCAACAATTTTTTTGGATAACCAAGGGGCAAGGCCTAAAATAGAACCTCACCTACCCTCATCATGATTGGTGTGTAGAATATTGGCCTCTTGCCAAATGGTAGCAAGGGTAGCCTCTAAACGAATAGCGTTGGTTTTGACTTCTTGAAGCATGATCACATCAATTCAATTAAATTAACAAACTGTTTGACTTAATATTTATGAGCGGGCGATGTCAAACCTTCGACATTACAAGATTGAATATAGCACTTCATTGAGATGAGTCAGGAAGAGTTTCCCCATCTGCAAGCAATGCATTGAACTAATTTTCAGGATAAGTTTCTAAGACCGTAGAGAGATTAGGGTCAACACAATCTTGAGAAGCTAATTGGGCAACATAACTAAGATTGCTAGGTTGGGATGGTGGAGAAGGCATACATGGGGGACTATTATTGAGGATGGGACCCTCTTTCTTCCTTTTGGATGCTCTAGCCACATAGTCAACCACAACATCTTTAAAAGATTTGGGCCCAATAGGAGAGGATGCTTGCGGGGGAGACAAAGGAATGGTAGGTGGAAGGGGTTGATTGGAGGAGGATAGGATTTTACCTAGGGGAGAGGGTTTGGAAGCCAAGACAATATTGGAATCTTCAACTAGAGTAACAATGACAAGGAGGGGATTGGTAGGAGGTGATTGATTTTTCCAAGATTTACAAAAAGGACACACACAGATCAAGTGACCTTCCTTGCAGCAATACAAATAAGCATTAGGCTTGTTAAGATAGGTAAGGTGTTGACAAAATTGAAAACATGGTCCAACCAGTTTAATAATGTCTAGAAGAGATTGTGTTGGGTCCATTTCAAACTAGACTGTAGGATGTGTATGTAAGCTAGCACATTTATTAGAATGTTGTTTGCACCAAAGCACCTTACCTATTTGAGATGTGATATCTTGCAGGAAGGGGTGAAAAGCTAGGTTGAGGAAGGGGAATTCAACCCACATAGGATATTTTGAATTAGTAACACCTTTAGGATGAAAATATAGGTCCCATGCTTGAACATAACATGTTTAGCCACACATTATCCATGAGCCATATTATAGGATAGTATGTGCATGGTCAGGATCCACAAAAGTGCATGAAACATATCCTCGACCGAGAGCCCTTAATGGTTCTATGGCCCAACCCCTTTTTTCCCAATTATTGTAGATCCACTTACAAAAATCTTGTTCAATCAGAATGCCTTTAAGGAAAATGAGGATGACTATTTTTTCTCTACAATCAAAAATAATTTCAATAATCTCATCAGGCAATTGGAAGGAAATCATCTTACCTTTTGATTGGTTATCATGGGCCTTAGTAGTTTGCTAGTGGTCGGGGCTACTTCCTCCTTTTGATGCATTTTCCTGAGAGTGAGACAGGTTCGCAAGATGCGTATCAGAGGGTTGGGAAATCACAAGCATGACAGTAGTTAGTTTGTCACTCATGAGGCCCATTAGTTTGTCCTCTTTTGCTTTGTCTAGATCAGAAATACCACACTTTCTTGCCTTCTTCTTCATACTCTTTGAGTAGATTTGCAATGCAGCTTCAACTTTGGATGGTATGAAACTCACAGATGACTCCAGCGCAATAGTTGTTGCACCATAGAGCAGAGCAAAAAGGTCTTCCTAGTGTTAGGATTTCACATATTCAAAAAAATTTGTCGCTCACCCACTAGAAATAAATGCATCCTCCATAAACATTACTACACTTTTAGAAACCCATATAATATATATATATATATATATATATATATATATATATATATATATATATATATATATATATATATATATATATATATATATATATATATATATATATATATATATATATATATATATATATATATATATATATATATATATATATATATATATATATATATATATATATATATATATATATATATACATCAAAAATAACAACCAAGTTATGATTGATTATTTGAATGAACTGACCAGCCTTAGTATGTACAAAAGAAATTGTCAGCATACTAAGGCTAGATGTTTTACCCCACATTGTTATTAACAAGGTTAACCCTGTTAAACTAAACTAACTCGTGTTGATAGTGAACAATTGCAAGGTAAACACCCAAAATGAAGAGCAAAATTGTGCTTTTTTCACGATAATTCTTAGTGAAATTTTTGGGCATTACAGAATTAGGTTTCACGTGCAATAAAAAAGTACAATACCCATAAAAATTATTTGAGATTCAAGAATACGAAGCAGATTTAAAAGTGAGTGGAAGTTTAGACGAGACTAGCACTGCGCTGAGGATAACATTATCAAAGTAAATCATTGTAAACATAGATTAATGGTGGAGATGGATACTTCCAATCTCAGCAGTAGTGTAAAGTTGTCATGATCGGTTTTGCGACTTCCTTATTATGCAGATCATCCAGTCAATTTATGCCGACTTGATGAATCGACATGCCTTGGTAATTATGGAAATTGGTAAATGTTTAATTAAATGAGATGGAAATTGGCAAAATGTTGCAAATTTAAAATGATTATTTAATTTTGGAAGTATATTTATCATGTGAGTTACTGATGATATTTTCTATTGTCGAGTGTTTGAGTGGTTGCAAGTCGGAGGACAAAGGTGGGGTCGAGGAGAAAGGTCTAGCTCCCCGCCTACTGACAGATTCGGATGCAGTAGTGCCACGCACACACCACTTTATAAACCTTTAATTCATTTTGCTATGAGTGTTTACTGATAAATGATTGAAATAAAATATCCACGATCATTTTTATTTATCTAACTGGAAAATGTGAAACTGATTATGCTACTTTATAATTGTTAGGAATTTGAGATAAATTTTCTTTCCAGACTATAGATGAAATTTTAATTAACAAAATTGTGTTTTCATAATTATGTGTATTTTCATTGTTTGTTTTCTTTTACTTTCATTTTTACCTGGAAGTGAAACCAAGAATTAGTTATTGGAGTGTTGATTTAAGCCGAAAAACTTTTCATTTGGGACACGATTTCTGACATGCACGAGAAGGAGTTTTGTTTAGGAATTTTTATTTTGGGGACTCAAAAAAAAAGGGGGTCTGGACTGAGCTCGTTCTTCTAGTTGGTAATGGAAAGAAACGCACAGAGAAATTTTCCTTAACTTGTCTCGCGCTGGAAAAAAATATTTTCTCCTTTCTGAGCTGCATTGGAAGTTCAATCTGTTGGAAATTCTCAGGCACGTGAAGAAAAAGAAAGATAGAGGGAGCTCTGGAGTGAGCTCGCAACTACCAATAGGAGTTAAAGAGAGACAACAATTGCTTTCATCTATATCAAGCATGGTTTATTCCTGTTAACCCTGCCATTCTTCTTGAATACGAATAGTTTAGAAGACATAAGATTGTTTGGAATGAATCTTTTCTTAAATGGCTGAAAAGTATGAGGGTGAATGTAGGGAAGTTCATGAATGATATTCTAGAAATCATCGAATATACACTCCTCCACAGAACAAAGGAAAACCCTTCACTTTTTTTGGTGCAAAGTCTCATTTGGTACCCTTTCTTTTCAATAATTGCATTATAGCTATTAAACATTTTAAAGTTCTGTAGTTTTTCTTGAATCTGTTCAATGCAAAAGAGAAACCATAGAGTGTAGGATTTTGAGAATTCAAATCATATAAAACTTAAGTATGAAAACATTCTTGAACACTATTCAAGGGGAATTGGTTAATTCTTTTCATTCTGTACCATTTTCATGTTTATGACAGCATTAATTCACTGTCCAAAACTTAAACTAGACCTTCTTTCTTGGCGTACAAATAAAAGAAGCTAATCTTTCTACCTAGGTGAAAGATATAACAGTTTTATAAATTGAAACCAAACCATATTTTTATATTGAATAGAAAATGAAGTAGTATGTACACTGTATTAAGCTCACAAAACTCATGCAAGTCTAATGGGTGGTCTTAGGCTTGCAATAAATGAATTCTTGAATCACATTAGCTTGGCTGAGCAGCGTTTCATGATGACAATCAAACCCTCTTTGGATTATTCTTGATGGATGTCCATGTCGTGTTCCAAAGCTCGTACCTTTGCACAAGTTGGGAGTATGCTAGCATACGTAAATTCAACTGGTTGGACACCTGTTTGTTGCATTAGATAAAATAGGGGCAATGTCATGTTAGGATACTCATATCTTTGGTAACCTGTAATGATCACATTCCATGAGAATCCATCTCGCTCTGTCATTTCGGCAAACATTTTACATGCATTATGCGCATATAGGTTGCATTTTGCCAATGACAATGACGTGTTTAGTTGATTTCAGGCATGCTGCAACTATAGGAACTTAACTTCCCTCTTCTACTTATGGCTCTGCAAAACCAAGGCAGGTGCACCTAACCCAGTATAAACTATACTTCACACACCAAAGACTGGGTTTGAATAATAGATAAATGGATAGCAAGAAAGTACTGAATGTTAACCACACACTCATTGACTCTCCATTTCTATGGGGTAGAACCACATACAACCAAATGCTAAAAACTTAAGGAATGGTTCTCAATTTATGTTTTTGAATCATAACAACCACAATCAAGACAGGTCAACAAAGAAGTACTTATCTAGGCCAGTGCCTCATCCATTGGGCAAGGTTTCTTGGACAGACTACACACACACACCAGAATGTATCTAAGATTCAAAGCCATAAACACATTTACAATCTCCTCTACTACTTACAAAATATCCCTACATAGACAAAAGATAAATCTAGGTCCCATCTGAAGCATCATTTAATCTAATCCTAGATTAGAACTCAAGAATGAAGACCTATACATAAATTGTTATGCAGTGAACTGGAAAGTTTAAAATTCATCTAGATTGACATAAGGGAGAGATGAGAATCAAGTGCCTACATTAAGTGTGAAGAATCCTCAAGTGCATACAATCCATCCAAAGGAACCCTGCTTGCAAACTCACCTTAGACCTGTAACTTTCTTTCAAATTGCCAAAAAATCAAGATAGGACATTACAATTCAAACTGAGAAGAGGACTCACAACCCAGAAGTTTGAATACCTAACTCCCAATAACCTCAAATGATCACAGAAATCCCTTTATACCAGGGTTACAATGCAAGCACGATCATTTCAAACTCAAAATTTCAAAATCACCTAAACCCGCCGAGGAATTAACACAAACATGATAGGGGTCAAGCCAAAGCATGCAAGCTCAAACAGTCTAATCAACCAGCTGCAAACACTTCTCGAGCCAAGATTGTAATCATTCCTCATGGTACAAATCCCTTTGCAATCAATCGTCAAGCACTTTGGACCACATCATAGCAACAAGCACCACCAAACCATTCAAATCTGGCCAAGACAGCATTTAAAACTAGTCCTTTCTATTGCAAAAACTCTCTGCAAGTCCAAACGGTCACCATGCACTTCGCAGGCTTGAGTTTTTAACCAATTCAAACATCTCGGGCTAACTCTGCAACGGCAATGCCAAACAGTTGTCACATGATCGCATAGCCTGGAGATGGGCTATGCAAACATGTGACATGCCACTTGCCATTATCCTCTTCATAACTACTGATGCCAGACCGTTGCCACAAAAGGGTTTGTCACATGTTCGCAAGCCAAAAAACTGGCTCATACGAACATGTGACAAGCCACAAACATGCAACCTACCGACTGTCATGTTACCGTTGAGATACCCCAACCTGGGCCCACGTTCAAACCTACCACCCTGCCAGCTTGGACCAACAAACAACCACAAATGGGCCCCAGCACACGTGGCACCCTATCGCATGATCGCATATCCCGCAAATGGGCTATGCAAACATGCGACAACCCACGAACCTTAACCGCCACCGTAACTGCCACCGGATGGAGTCAACAGCAAGGGGTTTGTCGCATGATCGCAAGCCGTGCAAATGGCCCTTACGATCATGCGACAAGGCCATGAGACCGCCACATCACCCACTTCTCTGCATCTCCTGGGCCCACCGATGAAACATCACCAAACTATCATGGACACATGTCAACCGGTCGCATGATCACATAGCCAAAAATTGGACTATGCAATCATGCGACAGCCAACCCAAAGCCACCACATCACCACCTCCGGGACCACGAAACTGCTTTACCTTTTAGAGGATCGGACGGTTGTCACAAAAGTGCATAACCTTGACAAATCCTTCATGCTTTAACAACAACCGTTGATGCTCCGACACGTCAGGACCCTCTGACCAATTCAGAAACTAGGTCCCACCACACATCACACTTGTGCACTAAGGCAAAGTAGCCTGCCAAGCAGCTGAATAGGACACGGGACCCACACGGCTAGGTGGCAAGCAGTCACATGATCACATGTCAAAAAATTCTGACATGTGGCCATGTGACAGCCTATCAAGAAGAGTCTAGACCCACCATCCAATCGCACCTACGTAGTTAAGATCGAGGTCGAAAACACACAAAGTTTTTGGCACCAAAAGAAAAGTGCACAAAGCTAGAAGGCAAAGGTCGAAAACAATGAGGGTTTTCACACAAACCGAAAACACACAGGAATATCAATAGACCAAAAGATAGCAGGGAAGCCGAAAACATCAAGGGTTTTCGAAAACACTGTGGGTTTTTGACAATGTGGCAAAATTTGAAAACATTTCCTGCAGAGCTTGAAACTCGAATAACTTTCTAGGTTTTGCGAATTAACATACGCGACTTGGGCTGAAGCAAGGTGACACATAAAGAGCACAAGGTAGGAGCACACACCATAAAACCAAGTGGATTTCCTTTGTAAGTTAAAACTGTGACTACAGGCCGGGTAGAGACAACATAACAAAGATTGCAAGGAAAAAGGTCATTTTCTTAGGATTTTGCAATGATTGGAAAATGGACTAACAGTGGCTCTAGTTGGGGATGATGGGTAACTTGTGCCCATGCAAGAATTCAGAATCACTGGGAGAGCAGACCACAAAATTCTGACCAAAAACAACCCTAAGAGACCTAGGGAAGAATCCTAACTACTGCTCATGGAAAAAGATACTTCAAGAGAAGTAAAACTTTAGGAATTGTCCATGAACAGGAAATTCCAAAGTGCCACCAGTTAGATCTTTCAGAATATATGAATCAACTCCCATTTACCTTTAATGAGATAAGGGCCCAACCAAATAGGATCAAACTTACCATGCCGTCCCTTATCCTCTAATCTGGCATTCCACATTAGAACAAGATCACCAGCCCCAAAACTCCTTTGAGTGGCTCTTTTATCAAATAAGCTCTTACACTGTGTCTGAAGTGTTTCATTTCTTTCATGTGCATCTCTTCTTACCTCCTCCAACTGGATTAACTCATCCATCCTTAGTCTCATTTCATCATCCAAGTCTTCATCATATGCCTGGATGAATTTATACATTTGCAATAGATTGTTCTGAGGTAACCTGGCTCCAATCCTGTAGACTAGATCAAATGGGGCACAACCTATGGCCTTCTTGATGGTCACTCTATCAGCCCACAATGCCCACCAAATTTTTGAGTCCCAGGCTTTCTTATTTCTGTCCAACACCCTCTTGAGGATCTTTATCAAGCTTTTATTAGTGGATTCAGCCTGGCCATTTCCCTGTGGGTGATATGGGGAAGAGAATGAAATGTGTATCGCATAATTCTTACAAAAATCATCAAACTCCTGAGATCTAAAACACATTGCATTGTCTACCACTATTGTTTCTGGACATCCAAACCTAGTGAGAATATTCTGCATCATGAAATCAATAACAACTTTACTAGTGGCCCTCCTAGTGGGAATAGCTTCAACCCATTTAGTGAAATAGTCGATTGCCACTAATATGTAGGAATGCCCACCACTAGACTTGTTTGGAATCTCACCTATGAAATCAATACCCCACTACTGGAAAGGTGCCTGAACTAAGACTGGTTTGAGTGGTAAATTTCCACCAAATTTTAGCTTACCTGCAAACCTCTGGCACGCATCACACTTCCTTACAAATTGATGTGTGTCTTTAAAAACTGTAGGCCACCAAAATCTAGATCTAAGGATCTTGTGGGCTGTGGTCTTTGCCATGTAGTGTCCTCCACATACACCTTGATGCATTGATTCTAACAAAGAGTTAGACCTTTCCTAGTCTACACATTTTAGCAATACACCTTCATTTCTTTTCCACCATAACTCACCATGTATAATGGCATATCTCATAGATTGTAGCCTAATAGTCCTTTTCTTATTTTCACTCATGTCAGGGGGAAGAAACAATTTTTGCAAGTAATTGATGACATCCCTGTACCAATCACAATAGTCCAGATCACAAACATATGGCCTTTCTTCCTCCTCTAACATGTTCACATGGTTTGCAACCAAATTACTCTGTGCCATCAACTTTGCAAGACCAAGGCCTCTTACCAATTTTGTAATTTGAATATCTATATTGAATTCTTGGATCTTGTTGATCCATCTACATCTCTTACCTGAGACCTCTTGTTGCACTAGAATATCCTTGACAACAGCATTAGGAACATAAGCAACCACCCTAGCTCCCACAAGATAACACCTAAAAGCCTTGACTGCTTTGACTAGGGCATAAGCCTGCTTCTCAACTATATCATACTTTAGTTCTGCTGCATGTAAGGATTTGCTGAAAAAGGATATGGGTTGTTCATACCCTTCTGAATTCTTTTGTAATAAGATGGATGCAATTGTATGATAAGAATCAAAGGAGAAAATTTGCATGGGTTTACCATAATCAGGGGTCCTTAAAATAGGGGCATCCTTGATGGCCTATTTGATATTCTTGAAAGACTCATTTGCTTCTTCATTCCATTCTACTTTTGCATTTTTCTTCAACATTCCAGAGATGGGAATACAAATTTCTGCAAAGTTAGTAACAAACCTTCTTAGAAAATTTACTTGCCCAAAGAAAGACTGTACTCCTTTAACATTCCTTGGTGGTGAAATCTTGTCTATTGCCATAACCCTTTCAAGATCAATTCTCACTCCATCCTTGGACACAACATGTCCTAAGAGCTTGCCTTCCACCACACCAAAAAAACATTTCTTTGGATTCAAATAAATTCCGTATTCCAGAGCTCTAATAAAAATCTTTTCAAGATGCTCATAGTGCTGATCCTCCTTCTCTGAATATGCCATGAGATCATCCTGATATACCACTAAAAACTTATTTATGAAATCAGCAAAGGCCACATCCATAGCTCTCTGGAAGGTAGCTCTTACATTTGTCAGACCAAATGGCATTCTGACATAAACATATGTTCCCCAAGGAGTAGTGAATGCAGTCTTGAATTGTTCTGACTCCTTGACCATGACCTGATTATGCCTAGAGAAACCATCCATCATTGACATCAACTTCAATCCAGTGACTCTTTGCATCATGTTTTCCATATTAGGGAGACCATAGTTGTCTTTCAAAGAATTGACATTCAGATTTCTAAAATCAACACACAGCCTAATGTCACCATTCTTTTTCCTGACTGGAACCAAATTTGACACCCAAGTAGAATGTCTGACAGGCCTGATAATGCCAACATCCATCATCTTTTTAAGTTCATCTTGCATTTTTGGTGCCAAAGTAGGGTTCACAAGCCTCAACTTCTACCTAAAAGGTTTAGTTCCTTCCTTTAATGGTATCTCATCTTGAAAGAGATCTTCTCTATATGCCTTCAAATCTTCATAAGACCATGCAAAGACATGTCTAAATTTTTTGAGAAGATCAATCAGATTTCTTCTAGTTCTTTGAGATAAACATTTACCTATGTAAACATTCTTTGGTTCTTGGCTTGTCCCTAGATTTACTTCCTCCAAATCACTTACCTTGTCAGCAAGTCTAGCAACACAAGCCCTCTCTTTATTATCAAATGCTCTCTCAAGAGAAACCAATCCCCTTGGGATCCTATTTGACTTCAATTGCAGTACTTCCTTCCCAAGGACATTCTCTTTTCCTTCTTTGTTGTATACATAGGTGCTGAAATCCATTTCCTGACCATCAAAGTGAGACTCACACTGCAAGAACCTCAATATATCCTGATCATTAGAAAATACTTTCCAATTCTCAACATTATTTGGGATAGAAGGCCTGGACTTACACTCAATTCTAGATATTCCCACAAAGGTAACATCCTCTGGCCTTAAGGCTATGTTTGCTAGTAAATCTGCCATCCTATTTTGGCTTCTATCCACCCAATCGATTCCAAAAGCACTAAAACATTCAATTTCATCCCATATAGAATTCCTATATTGTTTCAACCTTTGGTTTTTTGATGCATACTTTGATCTAATCTGAGATATTACTAACTCAGAATCACCAATTACCCTAAGATGTTTGATCCCATGTTTTGATGCTTGTTTCAAACCAATCAATAGGGCCTCATATTCAGCAATATTGTTTGTGCAAGAAAATAGGAGAGTGAAAGAAAACTTAAAAGTCTTACCACTTGGGGATATTAATAACACTCCTGCTCCAGCACCTTCCTTAGAATTTTCTCCATCAAAATATAATGTCCATAAGACATTACCCTTTTCCATGTTACTCTCATCATCAGCCAAAAGGATAGGCCTGACCTTCTCCTGCATCTCATTCCTCTGGACTTGGAATGAGCCAATGTCAGTGTCAACAAAACAATTCATGCTATCCTTTTCATTTTCCACAATCATATGTGGGGTCCTGGCTTTGACACCTTCACACTCTCTCCTTCAATGTCAAAAGTGACAAAGGACAAGTCACATTGAATACTTCCTCCCATGGAGGCACTCCACTTTCTAGATAACAACATTCCATATTGAGGAGGAATGTCAACTACAAGAACGCTCATAGTCAACTATTTGTTAGGAAATGCAGCTAATTTATAAGGCAAAGCCTTGATGGTACCAATAACTGGCACTTCTCTTGAGTCCATAGCTTGGCATCTCCCATGAGGTGTATCAACCTTTAGTCCTAATGATTTCATGATCTCTACAGGCATGATAGTGTTTGATGCTCTAGAATCAATCATGTAGTTCTTCAATATTTTACCACCAATCACAAGAGACAAGAAGAAAGGGTTGACTGTCCCTAATGCATTATTTACAATATTTGTATCCAAGAAGATTTGAGGAATCTTAGAAACAATTTCTTCACTCTTATTATCGGGTATGTTTTCCAAGGAAGCCACATGTTTGTAATTTCTACTCACTTCTTGGATTCCTGCAAAAGAAACACCATTTACCCAATTTAAGGCCTTGACCTTGTGTTCTTCTATTCTCATCATTTCCAATAGTGGAACCTTGACAATGATCTGCGAAAGCAATTTAGACATATCAATTGGAACATACTTTTGGTTATTCATGTCTTCCTCAAAAATAGTGACAACCTTATCCTTTGCCAGATCAAACTTGTTCTTGAGAGAAGATTCTTCTCCACTTTGAGAAACAGGGACCACAACATCTGATGTTTTTGCTTTATTCTCAGGTGCTGCAGCAGGCATAATTTTCCTTTTTACCTTCACTTGGTTAGTATCATCGGCACCCTTGCCCTTTTCTTCATGTTGTTGTACACTATTTTATGTCCTCTTGATGAACATACTGCCTGGCTTACCAATTGCATTTCCAATTGTCCTATTCCTCAAGTTATAATTGCTTCTAGCTTGAGTAACCATGTCTGCAGTGATCTGAGCAATTTCTTCATTTGAGGGTCTTCTTAAAGAAACTTGCTCCTCACCCCTCACTGTACCACATCCAACATCATCAAACCCTTCATCCTCTTCATCATCAGTAGATTCAACTTCATCCCACACATGTGAAGAAGTCATACCACATCCTTCCTTATCATACTGCTCCTCACCTTCTTGATTATCAGGTAAATTCAAAGCAATGACACAATGCTCTAGACTATGAGGATATTGAAAAATGACACACCATGGAACCTCATCAGCTAAATTCACTAAATTTCTCTACAAAGGATCAGGGATCCTTCCATTAGGTCTTTCCTGCTTGGTTGGGAGAATGGGTCTACCATCTTTCCACTGAGTGTTGTAAGGGTAATTTTGCATTCTTGGCTATCTGCTAAAATTGTTTGGAGCTGACCTCTCCATAGTCACAGCTCTATTGTTTCCCTTTTCTCCAGGCTTTAAACCTTCCAAAGCCTTTAAAATTTGTTTTAGATTGTTATCCTCTTTGGGTTTAGAGTCAGCAGACCTTCCCATTTCTTTCTTACTCTGCATTTGAGGCCTGCAATCATCTCTTCTTCCTATCTTTCCTGATATTCTTCTATTGCTCTCTATGTTGATGGCCAATTTGTAAGCTTCCCCAATATTTCTAGGGTTCTTGTCCCTCAAGAGGTATCCCATTTTTGCATCAAAGGCATTCAAGTATGTCACAAGACACACCCTGTCATCTAGTCTGATAACCTGCAAGAGTCTATGCATAGCCTTTTGGAATCTTATATTAAATTCAAGGACCTCTTCATTCTGATTCTTCTTTATGTTATTGAATTCATTCAGGATAAAACCTTCATTAGTCTTATCACCATAGTGTTCCTTGAAACAATTCTTGAATTCATTCCATGACCCTATACTAGCATGGGGTAACCCTCTAAACCAATCCCTAGCATCCTCAACCAGGGATTGTACAAATAGCTTCATTATAACATCATCAGGCTCTACATTATAATCATCTATTACATCCATGAAATTTTTTAGATGTTCTTCACATGTGATGACATTATTTCTAGTAAATTTAGGAAGCTTCTTTCGAATTTCATCAGGGATTACATTAGGATAACCAGAAATACCAAAGAAGACAAGTTGTTTGTACCTTTCATGAATAGGAGCTCCATGTAGTGGATCCATTCCCTGAGATGTAGATGTCCTTGTGTTTGAACCATCAGGAACTCTAGCAGCACCCGGCACACCATTTGCTTGAGCTACATTGTTACCCTGATTTCCACCTTGTCCCAAAAAGGAAACAGCAATATTTGAAGGTCCTGAAGCATGCTTGAGAAAATCTATCTTCTTTCTGATTTCTGCAGCAGAAGCCTCCCACTCTGCTTTCTCCAGTTCTTTATCCAATATTTCTTTCTTCCTTCTAGCTATCTCCAAATCTGAATCTAATCTTAGTCCTGGATCTGATGTCCCATCCACAATAACTTGTTCACTGATTTGAATCCCAATAGCCTTTTATTTGCCTTTATCTCTTGGTCTGGTTTCTTCGCATATTTTTTGAACAATAGGTTGTTCGTATACTCTTTCAGGCTCTGGGACAAAATTAATTGCCTCCAAATCTAGTAACTGCCTCTTCAATTGATCAGCCCTTATCATGGATTGTCTTACTTTATCTTCTTTGTCCTTTTCTCTTTGCTTCCTAATGGCAAGTTGTTCTTGAACTCTTCTTTCTAGTTCATAGACCTCCTCAAAGATCTCCTCTGATTTAGGGAGTGTGGTCTTTGACTCATCATCTCCCACTTGAAACTCTTCCTCATACTGGTTCAATCCCAAGTCAACACCCTCTTCATATTCTAAATTATTTTCTTCCTGACTAGGCCTGGCTTGGATTTCTTGTCTGGTATCTTTCTTATTTCTCCAAGTATGAGAAACACCTCTTCTATTCTTTCCTCCCCTTGTCTGACTAGGCCCAAAAGTCCCTGGAATGCCTTCTTCCATTATATCTTCAAGATGCTTCTTTCTCCGAGACCTGGAACCTCTATAACTCATCCTGCAAAATAAATACTAACTAGCACTGCTTCAGAGATGTTTGAGTCGCCACCCAAGTGTATTGGGAATATTACAATGTAGTTTCTTCACTCTAGAAATATTCAAATGAGTTAGAGAGACAAGGGACAAGAACAACCTTGTTTCTTCCAATGATGACCTACTGGTTAAGATGAACATGTATAACACTTCCCCAGCAGAGTCGTCATCTTGTTGGTGTCCAAAATGACGTTTATGCTCTTTAGGCTGCCAGCATACCCTCAGATGGATTTTAGGAATGGTTAACTCTAAAATATTGTGAGGTCTTAGGGTAACTGGACCAACTATAGGGACTTAATTGCCCTCTTCTTCTTATGGCTCTGCAAAACCAAGGCGGGTGCACCTAACCCAGTATAAACTATACTTCACACACCAAAGACTGGGTTTGAATAACAGATAAATGGATAGCAAGAAAGTACTGAATGTTAACCACACACTCATTGACTCTCCATTGCTATGGGGTAGAACCACATACAACCAAATGCTGAAAACTTAAGGAATGGTTCTTAATTTATGTTTTTGAATCATAACAACCACAATCAGGACAGGTCAACAAAGAAGTACTTATCTAGGCCAGTGCCTCATCCATTGGGCAAGGTTTCTTGGACAGACTACACACACACACCATAATGTATCTGAGATTCAAATCCATAAACACATTTACAATCTCCTCTACTACTTACAGAATATCCCTACATAGACAAAAGATAAATCTAGGTCCCATCTGAAGCATCATTTAATCTAATCCTAGATTAGAACTCAAGAATGAAGACCTATACATAAATTGTTATGCAGTGAACTGGAAAGTTCAAAATTCATCTACGTTGACACAAGGGAGAGATGAGAATCAAGTGCCTGCATTAAGTGTGAAGAATCCTCAAGTGCATACAATCCATCCAAAGGAACCCTGCTTGCAAACTCAGCTTAGACCTGTAACTTTCTTTCAAATTGCCAAAAAATCAAGACAGGACATTACAATTCAGACTGAGAAGAGGACTCACAACCTAGAAGTTTGAATACCTAACTCCCAATAACCTCAAATGATCACAGAAATCCCTTTATACCAGGGTTACAATGCAAGCACGATCATTTCAAACTCAAAATTTCAAAATCACCTAACCCCACCGAGGAATTAACAAAGACATGACAAGGGTCAAGCCATATCATGCAAGCTCAAACAGTCTAATCAACTAGCTGCAAACACTTCTCGAGCCAAGATTGTAATCATTCCTCATGGTACAAATCCCTCTGCAATCAACCGTCAAGCACTTTGGACCACATCGCAGCAACAAGCACCACCAAACCAGTCAAATCTGGCCAAGACAGCATTTAAAACTAGTCCTTTCTGTTGCAAAAACTCTCTGCAAGTCCAAACGGTCACCATGCACTTCGCGGGCTTGAGTTTTTAACCAATTCAAACATCTCGAGCTAACTCCGTAATGGCAATGCCAAACAGTTGTCCCATGATCGCATAGCCCGGAGATGGGCTATGCGAATATGCGACACGCCACTTGCCATTATCCTCTTCATAACCGCCAACGCCAGACCGTTGCCACAAAAGGGTTTTTCGCATGTTCGCAAGCCAAAAAATTGGCTCATGCAAACATGCGACAAGCCGCAAACATGCAACCTGCCGACTGTCATGTTACCACCGAGATACCCCAACCTGGGCCCGCGTTCAAACCTACCACCCTGCCAGCTCGGACCAACAAACAACCACAAACAGGCCCCAGCACATGTGGCACCCTGTCGCATGATCGCATAGCCCGCAAATGGGCTATATAAACAGGTGACAACCCGCGAACCTTAACCGCCATCGTAACCACCACCGCAACCGCCACTACATGGATTCAACAGCAAGGGGTTTGTCACATGATCGCAAGCCGTGGAAATGGCCCTTGCGATCATGCGACAAGGCCATGAGACCGCCACATCACCCACTTCTCTGCATCTCCCGGGCCCACCGACGAAATGCCACCACACTGCCATGGACACGTGTCAACCGGTCACATGATCGCATAGCCAAAAATTGGGCTATGCGATCATGGGACAGCCAACCCAAAGCTGCCACATCATCACCTCCGGGTCCATGGAACTGCTTTAGCTTTTAGAGGATCGGACGGTTGTCGCAAAAGCGCATAGCCTTGACAAATCCTTCGCGCTTTAACAACAACCGTTGATGCTCTGACACATCAGGACCCTCTGACCAATTCAGAAACCAGGTCCCACCACACATCGCACTTGTGCACTAAGGCAAAGTAGACCGTCAGGCAGCTGAACAGGACACGGGACCCACACGACTAGGTGGCAAGCGGTCGCATGATCGCATGTCAAAAAATTCTGACATGCGGCCATGCGATAGCCTATCAGGAAGAGTCTGGACCAACCATCTAGTCGCACCTAGGCAGTTAAGACTGAGGTCGAAAATACACAAAGTTTTTGGCACCAAAAGACAAGTGCACAAAGCTGGAAGGCAAAGGTCGAAAACAACAAGGGTTTTCACACAGACCGAAAACACACAGGAATATCGACAAACTCAAAGATAGCAGGGAAGCTAAAAACATCAAGGGTTTTCGAAAACACTGTGGGTTTTCGACACTGTGGCAGAATTTGAAAACATTTCTTGCAGAGCTTGAAACTCGAATAACTTTCTGGGTTTTGCAAATTAGCAGACGTGACTTGGGCTGAAGCAAGGTGACACATAAAGAGCACAAGGCAGGAGCGCACACCATAAAACCAAGTGGATTTCCTTTGCAATTTAAAACTGTGACTACAGGCTGGGTAGAGACAACATAACAAAGATTGCAGGGAAAAAGGCCATTTTCCTAGGATTTTGCAATGACTGGAAAATGGACTAACAACATATTAGACAATAAACATAGCATTAGAGCTATACTATTATCTATTTTGGTAATAAAAGTGGGACACTAACCATACTGCTTAATTGGCTCATATACCGTGAATAAGAGAATTTGAAGCAATAGAAAGACCTGAGGTGTCATAAAAGTTGTCCTAGTTCCCTGGAAACTCCATGTGCAGTTGATTTCTTTGAGCCTCTAAACTTACGCTTTCTAGGCCTGCTAGACTCCTGTTCATACGTGTTGAATATAGAAAGAAGAAGAAGCTTTAATCTCATTAGAAATGTAAAAATATGTGTAGCAGATATCTCTATTTCTGGTAATGAGGTTTTTATTTCTTAAGCTGTTTAAAGAGTGTTAGCAACGTATCTTTTCAATTCTTGAAATTATGTAAACGGATTCAATATAGGAAGCTCTTCGAGATAATCTGATGGAAATAGTTGTTATGCAACTTTTAACCATATTAAAATTATTCATTATTTGAAAGTAGTTCTATTTTTTTTCGAAACACCATCTTAGGTTCAAATACTTGTGTGAAATGAAACTTCTTGCAGAAATGTTTATTGATTATGATTCTGAGATGCTGTTATTTTATTTTCCTATTTCATGTGAAATCTGGAATGTATCAATTGATGGAAGTTGTGCCGAATGTAGATTACAAGGGAGGGTGAATTCTTTTATTTACCTGCCAGTTCAAATTTGGGTTAATACTTTGGCCAAAGTGAATGCATTTGTTCGTATTGACATGCATGGTTATGTTTACCCCTTGCTACATCCGTTGTATAGAACCTACTGTAGGCATATGTGCTTGTAGGTTAAGTTACACGGCTGCACTAAGACCATCTGAATCTGCCAGTAGCGAGAAGCTAGGCCTCTCGTGCAAGGATGGGGCATTCTTCGTGTCAGGAAGAACCCCAGGGAAGCTCATCACTTCCGGAGCTGACCACTCCACGGTTGGGTGGTAAAAGCGCCTGGACCCACCTCTGTTCTCAAGGAAGCGTAAGGGACTCAGTCCGAGGCTCAAGAGACAGATCCGATGAATTGATACTTCCAACGTTTATTTATTATCTTCTTTCTCTATCTTTCATGTTGTACTTTATCTAGTGATCGATAAGTTGGTCGACACTTCTGAATGTAATGACTTTGTTGTATCAAAGTAATTTTGTAAATTTGATTCTTATTCCGACAAGTTGGTCGGCATGAAATTGTATTTATTTCGTATAAAAGACTTTAGTACACTCGACAAGTTGGTCGCTTGTATGATCTTCATTTGATGTAACATGTGATTAATAATTTGAATTGTCGACTTTGCCTTTCGACTTTCGACTTCAACTTGTTATGCTTAAATGCTTATATGGCATACTTGAATGTAATTTCAGTCTTTACATAAGTGGAGTGGATTGAAGAACCTAGTGCTCCAAACAGCGTGCAGTATATCTGGAGGTGGTTCAAATAGTTGGGGACAAGGACGTTCCACTACAGCATTTTGTATATAAAGACAGGCTTTCGCTTTAGTGGTGCCTACTCTACATCCAATTCTCACCATTCCAATTAGAATAATACTATATTTAATGTTAGTCTTCCCGTTATTATAATGCAAAACAAATTAAAATTATGGAAATCGTGCCGCATAAGGAAGTGCACGTAGATCACAATTGAATCAGAACAGGGGGAAGGCTCTTCCACAACTTAAGTGGGACATTAGAAAGCGCAATGCATAATCAAACAAAACGATATGAATGGGGTTTCATAGAAGTAGAATTTTAAGCAAAATGGTAGCATTGTCAGTGCGCATTAATGTGGAACTGAACTGCTGATCTTGTGTTAACGATAATGTATTCTAAATAAATCATCATTAATGTAGAACAAGGAAGGATATTCCCATACATCAATATCAAGGCCACAGTAATGTCGAGTAGAGTGGATAAAGTTTGCAAGAACTAATGTTCTTGTCAGTGCTGCAAGCAGCCTTCACTACTTGGACAAGGAAGTTCCTTTATGTGCAAGGTTGGGTAAGAAGAAAGATATTGGCTGAGTGCTGCTGACTCTACATCCACCGTCGTTGCCAAGGTGCAATAATTCAATTTCCATACTAAATGGACATGCTCGGATCGCGCCCTCTCACTATAAATAGAGGATAGAAGATAAATGATAGCACACAACTTCAATAAGAAAAAAATGGCCGGTCGTGGCACTTTTGTTTCGATTGCCTTGGCATTAGCGTTGGTTCTCCTCAATGTTTCGGTCTGCACATGTATTACTTTCTCATTTTCAGACAAAAGCGATGTTCTCACCAACAAGGAAAGAAACACTGTTTACAGTGTTCTGCAGGCGATGGTAGACAATGCGGAGCGGGATATTCAACTGGATAGAAAATATTATGCTGGTCGTTTATTCACCAAGTACATTAACCTGAACGAGAAGGGCGTGGTGATAAGATTAACTCGCTGGGGCACAGAATGCGTCGTCTCCATGTCTTCGATCGACACGACAAAAGGGCGCGTACTGCTTGAGGCATTCAAGCAGTTACTCCCATCCATCAGTCCTTATCTTTTAGGGAAGGGCTCCGAGTGGGCTGCTGTCTCCAACCACACATACTGGATCGATTACTATGTGAGAAAGCCATACAACAAAGAGAAGGAGGCTCCCCTGCAACGTGCTAACGCTGGAGGCTACGAGGTTCTTGTTTTAGATGCACTCCACGCACACGACTGCGCCACTCAATGGTCCATGTTACTCTCCCACCACAGTGCACTTCTATTCAATCAATTGCACCCTGGAGACTATCTTCTGTCTCCCGACGGCAAATACAAGCTCATAATTCCTAAGTCAGATCGCGTAATGGCATCCTGCGTGCTCAACTTGGAGGATGAAAATGGCAATATACTGTGGCAAAGCGACTCTCGCGCTCCCGTGCCTCAAAGTGATTGTACTCTGGCCTTTCGCAGTGACGGAACATTGGAATTGTGGAACATGAATAAACGCATCTGGAACACGGATAGTGCTTGCTCCTCTGTGACTAAATGTGCTGGAGCTGCATCCTTGGTCTTGAAGGATGGCGATGTAAAACTCTACAGAAGCCTGGATGACCACCTAAGTCCTTACTGGTCTGCTAAAGATGCTTTTTAGCTACAGGGATCAAGCACTCACCTCCGCTTTCCCTTGTCTAAATAAATGTCTTGTTTGCCATGTAATATCGTCATGTTTCTCAAGTAATATCAATGTTATAATCTAGCTTAATTAGGGATATTTGCTTCAACTATGATACTTTTATGCGGTAGTAGTGATAGATCATTCTCTGTTGTTGTTTTCGATTAATTTCGTTGTTAAAGGGTTTTGGGTTGTTTTAGGTTGCAATAGTCTTAAGTAATAGTTCCAGTGCTGTTTCTTAGTATCTGATTTGTTGTAATAGAATCAGTGCCTTCTTTCTGTTGACTTAATAAAAAATACATAAGTTTCAATACAAATTTATCTTTAATTTATTAATAAATATTGAGAACATAAATTACTTTATGTTCAAGTAATATAAATAAATAATTTTGAACTTTGAATAAAATTGTTCAAAGAACAATTACTATCATCCATGGATCATCCATGGATCAGATAAGAATTGGAATCATCCATCCTTATTTAGAGAAAAAAATTAAATAAAATATGATATGGACTTTAAAATGTAGTATCATTTCGGGATACTCCTTTCATTCTAGAGCATAGGAAAAGAGAACATTCCAATCCCTACATACTACCCGCCAACACAGAACACACTCTACTGGAGGCCAAGCCAGTATTCTCTCCATTACATGTTAGGGAATTGACTCTGCCCATACTGAATTTTCATCTTCTTCAATTGGAATACAATCTTTGCCTGATTCAAGGCACACTTTCTTAAGTACCCTTTTCACAAAGAAAAGACCAAGAATCAAAATGGGTTTTCCTTTTTCTTGAAAAAGATCCAAAAATAATATTATCATATATCTAAAATTTGTGCTTCAAGTCTGAACCAGGATGTCCAAGCATAACTTTAGTAGAAATAAATCTTTTCTAAACCTTCTCAATATGAAAACTACAGAGTGAATCAAGACAATTTTCCTTTTTCAGAAACAAAACTAGCATATAAGCTTCGAGGATATAAGAATAATCATACCTTATTTGTGTAAGCCTTTGCGCCAAAATGAGTCTTTGGGATTAAATATTAATTAATTACATTACACATTATGAGGTTTAAATTATTTTCAGATAATAACTATAAATATAATTAAATATGTATAAATAATGTTATATTACTACAATATTAGATACACATTTAATAATTAATATAAATTATTTGACTTTAAAACCTATTAAGAAACCAAGAAATGGTTTGGTCTAGATCATAGTTAAAAACTATGGTACGGAAGAGAGACCCAAATATGAGCTCTAGAAACCACAGGCCCAATTTATTAATTTATAGAGAAATACATATTAAATGCTATGAAAACTATTTTTGTCTAGAGTTAGTTGTGGACGGGTGAGAAAACATGGTAAATGTGTATGGCATGGACTACTAGATTGGTGCATGGTCGGTAGTTGAGTCTTTTTGGTCTATGTCGATAATCTACAAATTGATGTGATAATTAATTTACCATTTCCAACATCACCCCATAAATTAATTATCGAATTGTTTCAGATATTGCCCCACAATCTAGAAATATGGGCTCTAGCTTAAAGCCTTCTTAGGTACCCATTTACAATCACTTTTCAAATTTTATTTGACATATTATTTCCCCTCATCAAAATCGCTTTGGTTTTTACACCTTACCCCTTACCAATACAATTCTCAAGTGGGTTCAAGCTCGCGACAAACTTTGCACTCAAGTGGTTTTGGCTAACCACAAATCTCACTCACAAACGGTTTCAAGAGCGCCATAAAATTTGCACTCAAGTAGTTTCGACTAACCACAAACCTCACATACAAATGGTTCCAATATCACCATAAAATTTCCTCTCAAGTGGTTTTAGATTACCACAAAATAAGAACACACTGGTTCTAATGACCACAAATTATCATTACAGGGAAACCATCATCACTCTGGGATTTTCTCCTTCTATACATGCATCAAAATTGATTATTGAGGCCATATAAAGATAAATCTATCTACTGAGATATAGGGGTACCCACCCATTATACTTGTTAGTTATATAGGAATCATTTTTAGGTACATTGTTCATCAATGTGTTAAACCAAAAAACCTTTAGGGTGTTAGGTACAACTGATCATGCACCCTTTACACAATATTATGTACGATACAAACATTGGTTTTTCTTTTTAACAAAGGTGACTCAAACTCAAACATTTGCCCAAAATACATAGCCCATTAAACACCATTCACTATCCATGATTTATATCACATTGTTTGGGACTTACCTCTTTTCAACAACCACCCAAATACTATCAATAACTTCATGAAATTAAAATATCAATTTCTTGAGGGATATATCAACAACCTTCTTCAATTCAAGTAAATAATGACAAAAGAACATTCTACCACCTCACCATGAACATGCTCTTCACCAACTAGGAGCACGAATCATCTAGAAATCCTCTTAAACATGACCATTTTTTACAATGACAACCTTCATATTTAAACATACAAATTCTCTCACCTCCAACCAAAAACATTTTAAACTATTGGATGATGTACTATGGCTAGTAGGACAACTTCTATATCAAAAATAGCAAAAGAACTAACCACAAGTTCCCTTTTCCATTTCCCACTTGAATAATAATTTTACCAACAAATAAATATCACCATTTACTGTACAAATATCGAAAAGAACTCCATCTTCTCTTATATTACTTGCGCTCATATAAAAAAACATAGCAGATACAACCTTTGCAGAAAAAATGAGAATATTAGCATCATAACCAGCACTACAAGAAACTGTAGCACTAACTAAAATGGATTAGAAACCCCAACGAATATGAAACCCTCCTCAGAACTTATCTTGTGCAACAACAATAGAACTAGACCTTCAAGTAAGCATCCCTACACTATAGGACAAAGGCGCCAAATCTCTAGATGTCGTAACAGTTAGCAATGCCATATTTAATCACTTCTTTCCCAGGGTATGCTGACTCAAGAAATATAACACCAAGTTAAAAACTACTTAGTACAAAGACACGCAAATCAATGAAGATCTCTTCAAACTTGGAGCACTCCACTACCACCTTCACCTCTGATACGAAATTGAAAACTAGGATACAGAGGAAAAAAGCATATGAATGATCTTTAGTCAACACAGGCTCACATCTATTAGTTTATAGACTAATAAACATTAAATGTATGTCTATTATAATCAAAGTTAGCTACACCTTTAAATGTGGATAGGTGAGGTAAGGAGCACATGAATAATGTGCATGTCTAAATATCATGTTGAGTGGCTTCTCTTGGTGGATGAGATGCACAATTTAGACTGACAACAAAAGTCTATAGTCTATGTTGATAGACCTATCTATATTGTGTTTTTATAATTAATTTATTTTTTAATAATTTGGACTTTTCCTCCTCCTAATTGGGTCAAGACTAATTTTGATGGGGTGGCAAAGGGTAATCTTGGGCTGGTTGGGTGTGGGGGAATGATAAGGGATGAAAATGGTAGTTTTATTTTAGTGGCGGCAGTCCCCTTGGGTGGATAGACTAACCACCTTGCTAAAGACATAGGATCCTATCATGTGCTAAAGAGGGCTCACATTCTTAAATACAAGAGAGTCTAGCTTTAAGGAGACTCAAACAAAATATTCCAATGTTTTAAAGGGGTTTATAAACCTTTGTGGTTGATTTCTAGTTGAATCCAAAAATCTATTGATCTTATGAAATCTTTTAACAAGGTGTACATATCTCATGTCTACCATGAGGCCAACCATGTTGCTGATTTTTTACAAATATGGGGGTCCATGCTAGAGACTATATAACATGGTATATGGGTGATAGGTTGCATGGTGATTTCAAATCTCTACTAACATATGATAGAACTTATGGGAGGGGGAGTAATTTTTATATTGGATAATCATGAATATGACAGCTCATCTCTTTATTGCCCTTATTATTTGGAGTGTGTTTCAAGATGAAGATATAAACATGACCTTTATTCCCCTTCATTTTTTGGGTGATTTTGAGTCCCTTTAGCTCTAGCAGTAACAAAGAATTATGCCAGCTTTATGATTCAGACTTTAACATGAGAGGAGATTGACGAAGGGTAGAACCTATTGACTACACAATAATTAAAAATAGTGCCACAATATGAAGGGTTCTAAAGAGGGATGGATTAACCCCTTATATAGAGAAGTTGCATGGATGGAAGCCTAAGATTACAATAATTTTTCTTTCAAGGTGGAAGGATGAAAATATTTCTCTATTTGGGAGGAAAGTAATGATCGAGGAGAACCTTGTCACAAAACTCACTGGCCTCTCCACCAAGGGATGCAAATTTTTCAGAGATAGAAAATTTTATGAGAAAGCATTCAAGAAATGTCCCAAGATGGAGAGTGAGAAGGAGATTTTGGTGAAAGTTTCTTAGAGTAGCTAAGAAACTTCCAAAATCAAGTTGGTCTAGAGGGTGGTTTTGAAGGCTATTATGTAGTATGTCACTCTGGATGGAAGGTTTACAAGAACCTTTATCCACCACTTTGTTCTTCTGATATTTTTGAGGTATCATGATAAAATCTCTAACCTTTTTTATTTGGTTTCTTCCCTAAATACTAGTAAATTAGGGATTATAGGAAGAATCACAACAAAAACCCCATCCTTCGGGAGGGTCTTCTCCTTTTAATCTTTGAACATTTTAAAGCCTTTTCTTGTCCTTCCAACACATCCCACTTTTTTGTGTCTGAAGATGATGAGGCATATTTAAGCACTAGCTATTTATAGGATGATAATCATAATACAGATATTGAAGCCTCTAAGTCTGACTCAATGAAAACAAAGAAATGTTCTAAGCATAATGTGAAAACCCTCATCTGTGAATAAGAAGAAACTTAAGTAAAAATAATTGTTTGTTTCCCCTACTTCGAGGAATGGTAAGAAAAAGGAGAAAAGCAAAAGGCCAATTTTGAATAAAGAGAAATCAATTTCTCAGGAGGATTCACAACTTGGTTTGGAGGGCAAGCATAATTCCCCTATGATGGATGATTCTTCTTCTTCTTGCACTCAATCTGATAGGTATGATAGTCATTTTCCCCCAAATGACTTTACTAAGAATTCCCATATCTTGAAGCCTAATAAGGAGTGCATGTACGACATTATTTGTATTTCTTGCAATGGGGCTAATAATTATAGTATAATTATAAAATATATTGTTAAAGAAGTCAAAGATATCAAGCTGAAATAGAGGGATATTAGTAGTAGAAATGATTTGGATACTGTTGTTGTTGAGAAGGGGGTATCATAGGAGAAGACTACCTAGGTCTCCTAGATAGAGAAAGAGAAACAATCAGTTGTTGGTTTCCTCCAAAAGACAATTGATTCTGTTGAGAAGTTAAAGAAGGATTGTGAAGGTAAAATTGTAGGGATGGAGAATAATTTCATGAAACTTAAGGAAAATCTTTAGTTTGTTATGACTTTTAGTCATAAGGTCATAAAATCCACTACTGACACCATGGTGGCTAACATGTAAAATATACACCAGGACAAGATTGTGGTGGACCTAGAAATTAAAAAAGAGGAAGCGTCAGGTCCTAGCAAGTGTACTGGAGGGAACCTGAAAAGGAAAGTAGCCAATTTACCCTAGAACATACATGATCTCAAGAACTTTTCTTTGTACATGAGCCATCTTGAGGTGGAAGTTGTAGAAACTCTGAAGAATATGGCTTAAGCCCTCCTCTGTCATTTAGGTTTTTTCCTAGTTGTTTTTTGGTTTTTTGTTGACACTTTGTTGTTAGTTGTATGTTGTTGTATCTTTTGGTAACTTTGTTTCTCTAGTATTTTCTAGTTTATTTGGAACATATCTATCTAGATCTACGAATTGTTTTTAAAGGGTTTTGGGTCCCTTCAAAATATGTTTTTACATTAATCAAAAATATTATTTGAAATTAAATTATTATTATTATTAAATGCTAGGCATGTGTATGTTTTAAAATAGTCATTCTCTAGTCTAGTAAATTTGGGGTATGTTCATAGGTCTTATGTGGTCTTTGAAGTCCTACGTAGTTTTTTAAATAATTTATTTGTCTATCTTTTAGTTAATTTATTTGATTAGGTGGGGTTTTTCCTCTCTTCTTATAAGTCTTATGTTTTCTTTATAATTAATTTATTTCTTCATCTCTTAGTTAATATATTTGATTAGGATCCTTTCTTTGGATGGTTAATAATTTTTTATAAATATTTTATTTTTTATGGTTGCATAATTACTTTCAAAGGGAGTGAAAGGAAACTCTATGAAACAAATGATTTATTGTGTTATTTATTGGTAGCAATAAGATGGATGGTTTGAATAATTCCTTGAAGGAATGTGATGCCAAGGTGACTAGAAGAAAATATGGCCCTAAAAAGAATAAGAGAGCTAGGAGAGATAGCTCTTCTTCAATTGGGGCTAAGTAAACCTTTAAATTCAAAAGAAAAAGGGAATGGCCCAATGGCTCTATTGCTAGTAGATTAGGAATTAAGGTATCTAGAGGCAACTTTCCCAAATGCTATAAGTCCTTAAGGACACCCATTGAATTTGAACTCTAATTCTCTATGGAACTCAATTGCATATCTTGGAACGTAAGGGGAATAGAACCCCTAGATAGGAAATATGTTGTAAAGAGATTCTTAAAATCAAAAAAGACCTTGGATATACTACTTTTGTAAGAGGTAAAAGTTGTGCAATTCACCTTGGAAATTAATCTCAATTGCATTTCGAGCGATACAGAGTATTTCATTACCAATAAAAGTAAAGGTAAGGGAGGGGAAGCTATTCTACTCCAAAATAAATAGAGTAAACATATAGTGAGATGGGGTTGTTCTCCTTGCAAAAAGGCTATATGGGTGATATTTAACTAAAAGGACAAGGATATTGGGATATGTTCTCTATATGACTCTAATGAATATATAAGGAAATAATTTATCTTGTAATTGGTTAGCTCAGATAGATGATACCCCATGGATTCTTGGAGGAGATTTAACATGATAAAAAAAACCCAGACAAAGTAGGGGGAACCAAGTTTAAATAGAGAGGACATGAGACTTTCTTTTCGAATAAAATTCTCAATAAAATTTGAATCTTTGACCCCTTGGTTGGGGAAAAAATGAAATCCAACTCCATTTGGTTTACCTGGGGCAATTATCAAGAAAGAGTTAAAATAATATATACTAGGCTTGATAGGTTCTATGAAAACAAGGGTTTGATATACTTTATTAAGGATGATGGGAGGTGTAGGATTAGAGTTATCCTCTACACCCTCTTAGATCATCACCTAGTATGTTTTCTTTTAGTGACTCTCCCTCTAAGACACACTATAAGAGAGATAATTTGTGATGAACACTAGACTCCTAATGGAAGCCACATTCTACAAGCCATTCAAGAATTTCTACAAGTAGTCATAATGACCCTTTTGTCACTTTAAACATTTTATCCAGCGAACAAAAACTATAAAACTCCTAGATATGATAAGACATGTGTGTGTTAGCATAACTGAGAGGGGGGTGAATTAGTTATCCAGTGTCCTAATTCAAAATGTATAATCCAAAACAAATTCTTCAACTTCTGCTACTCAGTAAACATAAAATACTTTCACTATCAGTGTTTTTAACGATTGTCAGTCTAAAATTTATAATAGTTATTGATCAAATCTAACATGTAATATGCAAAGTATGATAACAAACAAATATCACAATCAACACACAACACAAGAGATTTAATGTGGAAACCCTGTGAAGGGAAAAACCACTTGGGACTGGCAACCCTAAATTGTTCACTCTTCTTAAGTGAGGTCAGTGAAGACCCAACCCTGTTAAAGGTTACAAACACACTCTGTCAGGTGTGACCTTGTTAGAGGATTTTAGACCAGAAGTTATTGTCCAACCAGTAGTCACTCTGGGGTTGATAGGATAACAATGTTCACTCTATGAATGAAACATCAAAAGACTTTCATAGTCCACTCGATTAAGAGATTTGACTGTGTACAATGGTTAAATATGTAACAGTAGATGATCTGCCTTGAAACAACTTCAATTGCAGTTTACATATCAATGTTCAGCTCATTCAAATCTTTTTTATCAATATACCACTTCAGATTCAATACTATATCAACTTACTATCCATCGGTAATTACTCTTTGTAGCTTGGTAATTGTTTTGTTGTTCACATGATAATTTTGCAGTATCTTCTTCTTCTGGCATGTTCAACAATGAAACCAATGTCTCTTATATAGATGAGTAAATCATTTTCTTTTCCTCCATTAAATGTTGTCACTTAATCATATTCATATATTTTGTCGCTTTAAGCTTCCTCGGCTAATGTGTCAGTAACACGTTTCAATCTACTCCATTAGATCCTTCTTGATTTATGTTAGTTGTCGATCTTCACAACAGACCTTATCTGTTACCTCGATTTCATACACTTTACAGCTCATCACTTTATCGGCTAAACTGATCATTTAATTCCTTTCTATTTTGCTCAGTTAACAAATAAATGTGTCAATGAACACAAGCTCGATTAACACTACACTCGGTATACACTACATTCCTTCGGTGTATACTGGGATGCTTTATTTACAGACAACGTGGCTTTGTGTCTTTCAGCTCTATTCTTCATCATAGATAAATGCAACATAATAAAGTCAATTTTATCAAGTCATAGACTCATCAACAAGTTACTCAGCGTATTCCTTATCCTCATCTGATATATACATCTTCCTCATGTAGATATTTTTGTTCTTCATCTCTTTCTCTTTTCTTCAGATGTGTCGGTATAGTAACTTACAAGATAAGTATTGTCAAGCTAGTTGACATCAATGAAAACATAATACTGATTTAATCATCTTGCATATCTAATTGGCAACTCCTTAGTAATCTTGAATTACAGATTCTCCATTCAGGTTCTAAATTAGTTGTAGTTCATCAATCATTCCCTTTGGCATTGATGGAAACTCAAGTAATATGAAGTGTACCATACACATACCAAATATGTACTCTAAAACTCTATAATCAAATGATGTGTAAGCTCTCCTTGGCTTAATATGTTTAATCACTATGTTACTAAACAGCATTAAAAAAAAATACAGCTTTTTCATTCTCCCCCTTAGATAGTTCTCATCGATGCATATCTCTCCCTTTCCTTTTCATATTATTTATCTCTCCCTTTGACAACAATGCCAAAGAAACTAATAAATAATCAGCTCTTGTAGTAGCTAAGTAACTCTCTGTTGTCTAATACAATCTCTGTATCTTTGTATACTGATATCCCAATCTGTTTCAGTTCTTCAAACTTAATCACAACCTTGAACAATATCCAAAGTGTGAACTATGTTGCATCAACATGTGTGATCATCTGATAAGATTAGGCTGATGCAACATCCAGATCACATTAGTGACTGATATACAGGGGACGAACCCCAAGTCTAGTCCTCAAGTATTCAAATGTGTCCTTTGATCAAGGCTTTGTAAAGATATCTGCAAGTTGTTCTTTAGATGTAACAAATTCTAACTTCACTTGCTTCTCTTGCACTTGTTCTCTTAAGTAGTGATACTTAATTGATATATGCTTTGTCTTAGAGTCCATCACTAGATTCTTTGAAATATTAATAGCACTTGTGTTGTCACAGTTATAATCATAGGGTCAGTGATTACCTCATTCATTCATTCCAACACTTGCCTAATATATGAAATGTTTGACCAATTAGTAGCAGCAGCAACATACTCTGCTTCAATTGTAGACTGAGAAATACAAGCCTGCTTTTTACTTGTCTAGGTTACAAGTCTTTCACCAAAGAAAAATGCTCCTCCGATGGTACTTTTTCTGTCATCCACATTTCCAGCCCAATCAGCATCGGTATAAACCTTCAACTCAAACTTACCTTCCTTAGGATACCATAATCCATAATCCTCTATCTTTTTCAAGTATCTTAAGATCCTTTTAGTAGCAATCATGTGTGATTCTTTAGGATTAGCAGAATATCTAGCAACAATTCTCACAACATGTGCTATATCTGGTCTACTGTGAACTACATACATTAGTTTACCAATCATGGATCGGTAAAGTGTCTGGTTTACCTTTGTAGTTTCATCTTCCTTTGTCAATTTACTTCTAGTAGTCATCGTTGTTCCCATAGGTTTGGCATCTTCCATGACAAATGTCTTCAAGACTTCCTTTATGTACTTGGACTGTGTGATGAATATCCCATCACTCTGATGAATCACTTGTAATCTGAGAAAGAATTTAATTTCTCCGAACATAGACATTTCAAACTCATTCCTCATATCATCAGCAAAATATTTACATACATGATCTTGACCTCCAAAAATAATATCATCAACAAAAAATTTAGCAATAAGAAGAGTGCCATCAGTATCACCTTTCATGTACAAATTGTTATTTTCACTGGTTCTTACAAATCCAATACTTAACAAGTATGCAGCCTTTCATACCATGCTCTTTGTGCTTGCTTCAAACCATATAAAGTTTTTTGTAGTCTACATACCATGTCTTTGTTGTCTGGATCAATGAATCCTTCAAGTTGTTCTATGTAGACCTCTTCTTCAAGTATACCATTCAGAAATGCTGACTTGACATCCATTTGATAAACCTTAAATTTCTTGTGTGCAGCATATGCAAGTAGCATTCTAACTCCTTCCAATCTAGAAACAGGTGCAAATATCTCACCATAGTCAATGCCTTCTTCCTATGCATATCCCTTGCATACCAATCTCGCTTTATTTCTTGTCACTTCACCATTTTCATTCAGTTTGTTTCTAAATATCTATTTAGTACTAATAACATTCTTATCTTTAGGTCAGGGTACTAAGGACCAAGTTTTGTTTTTCTCTATTTTCTCTATTTCCTCCTTCATTGCATTAACCCATTCTTCATTCTCTAATGCAACTTTCACATTCTTTGGTTCAAATTCACAAACTAGACATGTACCTTGTCTTGTTTTGCTTCTTGTCTGCATTCCAGCTTGTCTATCTCCAATAATTTGTGTCTCAGGATGATGTCTTCTGACAAAAATAGCCAGTACTCAGTTTCTTCTTTCTTGTTAATCCTGTTCAAGTTCATGTGCTTTCTCGGTAGCACCATCTTGTTCATCGGTTTCCCTTTCCTATTCCTCGGGGTTATTTTCCTGTTGACCGGTTATCATAGGTTGCAACTTTGGTAGATAATCAGGAAGTTCAATGTAAGTGAATCTACCATAGTCTTCCAGTTCCTTTCTTTCTTCTGTGTTCTTGTCATCAAACTCATCAACATGGACATTAGTACTTTCAATCATCTTATTTGTAACCTTATTCAGACATTTGTATGCTTTACTCTTAGTAGAATATCCTAAGAATATTCCTTCATCACCTTTAGAATCAAATTTCCCATTTCTCTCATCTTTCAGAATAAAACATTTGCTTGCAAAAATCCTAAAATAACTTACAGTAGGTTTGTGTCCAAACCATAGCTCATAAGGTGTCTAGTTGGTGTCCTTATTCAGTTGTACTCGGTTAAGCACATATACAGTTGTACTGACAACTTCTCTCTAATATGTCTGAGTAACATTCTTTTGTATCATCAGTGTTCTAGCACAATCAATGATTGACATGTTCCTTCTTTCAGCAATCCCATTCTGCTAAGGTGTTCTCGGTGCAGAGACCTGTCTCTTAATACCATGCTCATTACAAAAATTAGTAAATTCATTAGAGATAAATTCACCTCCTCTATCAAATCTTAAGCACTTAATTTCTTTACCAGTCTCTTTTTCTATATTTGCCTTATACCACTTAAACATCTTAAATGCTTCAGATTTCTCTTTCAAGAACATAATAGTCATCAGTCTAGTATAGTCATCAACAAAAAGAATAAAATATCTATCACCATAATAGCTCTGAGTTCTCATAGGACCACATAGGTCGGTATGAACCAACTCAAGTATTTTCTTTGTTGAGTAGTCTTTGCTCTTAAAACTAGACTTAGTCATCTTACCTTTCTGACATTCATGGCACATAGCATGATCCAGTTTTGATAAGTTAGGCAACCCTCTAACTCTTTTCTTCTTACTAATCTTGATCATGTTATCAAAATTCACTTGACATAACCTCTTATGCCACAACCATGCATCTTCATCCTTCATTAATAAACAAGAAGACTAATCAATATCAAGATAAAATAGATTACCTCTGGATTGTGTATCGGTTCCGACAAGTCTTCCTCCATTATCATAGATTCTTACCTTTCTGCTCTCAAAAGCAAGTCAGTGGCCTGAGTTAATCAACTGAGCCACACTTAACAAATTATAGTTTAGTCCATCTACCCAATATGCATTTTCACATTTTATTATATCATTAATCATTAGTGAACCTTTACCTCTCACCATACAAGGTGCATCATTTCCCATTCTAACAGATCCTCCATCATATTCATCAAGTAGATCAAATTTATCTATATCACCAATCATATGATGTGTACAGCCACTATCTATGATCCATGTAAATTATTTATGCTTACTTTAGAGATTAGTGTTGTTTCTTCATGTTTCTCTTCTTCCTCTAAGTCATCTTTCATAGAAACAAATACTACTTATACATCATCATCAATGTTAGATTCAGATTCAAATTCTTTGGCTATGTAACATACCTTTTTCCCTTTGTCATAGCTATCTCAGTTATCTCTGTTGTTGTGTCGGTAGCCTCTGTTGACTCTTCTCCCATAGCTTCCTTCGGATCGGTCTTTGGATCTATCATCATCTTTCTTATTTGGACATCTAGCAACGATGTGGCCAACTTCTTTACAATTAAAACATGCTAAGGGTAGCTTGCCTCTACACCTTCCTTTACCTTTGGGCAATCTTCTGGCCATAAGAGCTTCAAGCACATCAAGTTCATCGTCGGTATTACTATCACTATCATTATTCTTATCATTCCTGCTACTAGACTTACCAATCTTCAAAGAGGACATGAAAGCGGATTCAACAAAAGGTACAACACTGTTGTCAAATTTATTCAATTCAAAGGTTTTAAGCTTACCGATCAGTGTGTCAAGAGTAAGGTTGGATGTAGCCCTTGTTTCATGAATTGCAGAGATCTTGATCGCATAAACTGGCAGCAGAGTTCTGAGAATCTTGCTTATCACTGTTTCATTATCAATAACTCCACTAGATGCTCTAATAGCATGTACTACCTCTTTTAGTCTATTTGTGTATTGCACAATGTTCTCACCTTCTTTCATCTTCATATCATCAAATCGACCTCTTAGGCTTTCTGGTCTGGCTCTCTTAACATTCACATCTCCACTGTATATTAGAGTCAAATTATCCCACATGGCTTTGGCACTTGTGCATCCCTTAATGTCTTTAAATTCGGCATCGATACAGGCAGCAGCAAGTTCCATCATAGTAATATTGTGTTTATGCTTGTCCTTCAGTTGCTTCAATGTAGCCATTCTCCATCAGTTCTAGTGCAGAATTTCCAATTCTAGATATGTACAACTTCATCCAGATTTTCCATACTGCGAAGTTCTCTTTGTTCAGCTTTGGCACTTCCCTCTTATACATCTTGAGACCTTTTTGCTAAAGTCCTTAAAACTCTGTTCTAAGCAACTTGGGTTTGATACCAATTATTAGAATAACTGAGAGGGAGGTGAATTAGTTATCTAGTGTCCCAATTCAAAATGTATAATTCAAAACAAATTCTTCAACTTCTACTACTCGGTAAACATAAAATACTTTCACTGTCAGTGTTTTTACCGATTGTCAGTCTAAAATTTATAATAGTTACTGATCAAATCTAACATGTAATATGAAAAGTATGATAACAAACAAATATCACAATCAACACATAACACAAGAGATTTAACGTGGAAACCCTATGAAGGGAAAAACCACCTGGGACCAGAAACCCAAAATTGTTCACTCTTCTGAAGTGAGGTCGGTGAAGACCCAACCCTATTAAAGGTTACAAACACACTGTCAAGTGTGACCTTGTTAGAGGATTTTAGACCAGAAGTTATCCTCCAACCAGTAATCACTCTGGGGTTGACAGGATAACAATGTTCACTCTATGAATGAAACATCAAAAGACTTTCATAGTCCACTCGGTTAAGAGATTTGACTGTGTACAGTGGTTAAATATGTAACAGTAGATGATCTGCCTTGAAAAAACTTCAATTGCAGTTTACAGATCAATGTTCAGCTCATTTAAATCTTTCTAATCAATATACCACTTCAGATTCAATACTATATCAACTTACTATCCGTCGATAATTACTCTCTATAGCTCGGTAATTATTCTGTAGCTCGGTTCTTAATAACTAGTATGATCAGAATACATAAAAACTTGTTCACGCGATAATTCTATAGTATCTTCTTCTTCCGGCATGTTTAACAATGAAACCAATGTCTCTTATATAGACGAGTAAATCATTTTCTTTTCCTCCATCAAATTTTGTCGCTTAATCATATTCATAGATTTTACCACTTTAAGCTTCCTCGGCTGATGTGTCAGTAACACGTTTCAATCTACTCCATTAGATCCTTCTTGATTTATGTTAGCTATCGATCTTCACAAAAAACCTTATATGTTACCTTGATTTTATACACTTTACAACTCATCACTTTATCAGCTAAACTGATCATTTAATTCCTTTATGTTTTGCTTGATTAACAAAGAAATGCGTCGGTGAACACAAGCTTGGTAAACACTGCGCTCAGTATACACTACATTTCGTCAGTGTATACTTGGATGCTTTATTTATCGACAACACGGCTTTGTGTCTTTTAGCTCTATTCTTCATCATAGATGAATGCATTATAATAAAGTCAATTTCCTCAATTCATAGACTCATCAACAAGTTACTCAATGTATTCCTTATCCTCATCTGATATATACATCTTCCTCGTGTAGATATTTATGTTCTTCATCTCTTTCTCCTTTCTTCAGATGTGTCAGTATAGTAACTTACAAGATAAGTATTGTCAAGCTAGTTGACATCAATGACAACATAATACTGATTTAATCATCTTGCATATCTAATCAGCAACTCCTTAGTAATCTTGAATTATAGATTCTCCATTCAAGTTATAAATCAGTTGTAGTTCATTAGTGTGTACAAGATTATCATAACAAACCATCATTGAAGCTCACTATTTGGGTAGCTTGCCTTTTATAACTCTGGATAACACTTCTGAATCACCTCTACTAGCTACACTAGATAAATAGTGATATTACCTAGGTGGAGTCCAACTAATTCCACTGTCAAGCATATCCATAATGTATCAACAATATAAAATGTAACCTAAATAATTCTAACTTGACATATCAAGTAATTTGCACTCCTCTAGGTACCTTGACATCAATGACTACAAATTCTTGACTCTTCTTTGACACTCCTTTTACATTACTCTTTTAACATCAATTAAAATAAATGCTTAATAAGAATGTCCAATTAATTTGTATGTTGAGCACTAATATTCCATCGATATAAGTAACATTGTAAATATTGATGATCAACTTTTTTGTATTTAGCGAAGATTCTGGGTTTTCTTACTGATTATTTCTCGGTTGAGCTTTTTTGAATCAGATTTTATTAAGTAAAATATATTCAATGGCTTGTCCACTTTTACCAAAAAAAAAAAGAATGTCCAATTAATGGTGTCATAGTACCATTAATTACCTTTAGTCATATTATAATAGCCTCAATTAGAATGTTCAAGAAATTATAACTCGTGAATTTGAAATTAATATCCAATAGTGTGCACCTCAAGTGCTTTCATAGTTATTTTGATGAATATCACAATTACAAAAGAAATCATGATATTTTGAGAAAATATTATAAAGATTTTAAAAAAATCATGAAAACCATTTCTATGGCCCCTTAGGGATGTCATCATGATGAAAACATGGCAAAAATACATCATCTCTTACATCCAACAAAAATTGGAAAATTCCCCAAAAAATTAAAAAGTAATTAAATATTAGCATTGGCCTGTAATGAAAGCCACCTTTAGCAATGACTTTGAGAACTATCATGGAGAAAACCTTCTTGTAACTACAATGTGTAATGAACCGGCCTCAGTATCTTGTAGGTCCTCATCCACATTCACATTGTACTTCAATGTCATTAGTCAAGTCTTTCATCCATTCCATTTTGAATATTATATATTACGGTCAAGTTACCACATCCTATTTTGCAAATTAATCTTGTTCCATGCATATTCGATTACTTAGTTAATGTGGTACTTTCCATAATTAACAATTTTCATGAATTTTTCACAACTACTTCAATGAACACATAAAAGACCATACATCAAACATCAATATGTGCTTTCAAACTTTCAAACATAGCACTTGCAACATGTGCACTTTTAACTAAACATCTTAGAAATCTACATCAACCTAATTATCATACAATTTTTTCATCCTTTTCTATCATTAAAATATCAATTTATCTCACCACTTGTCTTGTATAGGATTCTTCCTTTCCTAAAAAAGAGAGTCATCTTATATGGTATGTTTCCTTTACAAAACTAGACATGATTCAAATCTACTATTTTCTACATTTTGGTATAAGATTGTACAATTGTATGTCCAATAAAAATTGATTATTCTTTTGATCGTTAATTTTTCATTTGACCCAAACTATACCCAATAAATGTCACCACAATTATGTTATATCATGGTGTACTTTGAAAGGTATAATGTTGGGGCATAGTCTATTTTTTATGTGGGTCATGTTTAATGGTTGTTTCCTCATAATCCAAACAAGAGGGTCAAACATCTTGTGAATGTTGGGGTCCTATTATGTTATTTTTTCTTTAAAGTTAGTCTATATATTGGATACAATGTCACCTTGGCCTTATATACCTAGGTGCATAACATCTATTGTGATATTGAATAAATGTTGATAATCTGAAAGTCAACATAACACATCATCATAATTTCATCCATAGCAATTTTTCTTGCATCCATCTATTTATCTTCTTCTTCCACCATCATGTGTTTCTTTCATATTTTCATTCATTTGACATTTCTTTCTCATATTTTCTAATTTTTCATTTCATAACTAAGACATGTCATTATTTCCATCTCTTCATTTTTCTTTTCTTGACTACTTTTTCCTTTGAAATGTGTCACTTCAAACATTGCTTCAAAAAGGGGACAAATATAGATTTTCTAAAAACATTCCTCTTAGGGCATTTCCCCATGCAGTTGCTTAGCTTATTTTTGCTAGCAGCAACTGCTTAACTTTAAAGAGTGTCTTAAATATTATTTTTGAATCAAAATTTTAATCATATTTCTTACATATAAATCTGAACAAAATTGTAGGCAAATAAAAAGGAGAAGGGAAAATAAGCCATTGGTACTTATTTCTAGAGATTAGTAGTGACATCAATTAATTGTCATATCATCCACAAATCATTAATTACATGCATTTGTACAATATTAAAAAATTATTATTATTTACTACTTATTATAATTTATCATTTGATAGGTATTTGTATTCTCATTTATTTATTTAATTAATTAAATAAGAACTTATTATCAACCCATTAGATTTTTCCCATCCTCTAAATCTCAACTTTTGTATAATTACATTCTTTTGAATTGATTCATCATTCATACCTAGTATTATGCTATAGAGGTTTAGCATCCACATCCATAGGTGAATCAACATTTCATTTATTTGAATGTTTGCATTGAAATTAATAGACTAGATTTGATTTTATTTCAATTTATATTGTTGAAGTCTTTTGATTTCTAGTTGGAAAAATGCTTTTGCTTACTACAAATATTCCTAACTACAATACTTTATATTAATTAATGTATAAAATTTTAGCTATTAAATTATTCATTGTTATTGTTTTTTAAAAAATAAAAACTATCAAGATGGAAGTGAAAATAAACAAGTGCCATGTAGTGGCTAAGTACTTGTCTTTATAGTAGAAACTATAATAGTATATTAGTTTTTTAATTATTGTGTTTTATATAGTAATAGTAAAAATAATAAATTTTTATAAATGTTTAAGTTATACTAGAAATAACAGTATATTAATTTTTTAATTATTATGTTTTATATAGTTACAATAGAAGTAATAAATTTTTATAAAAGAATTTTTATTAAAACTATTATAAATAAATAAATTTAAATAAATTGATCTTTTAAACTAAATTTTAATAAATTTTTCAAAATAAAACTATTTAATAATATTAAATATTAATTTAATATAGTTTAATTTAAATATTAATATTTTGTAAAGAAAAAATAAAAATTATAAGCAAATAAAATCACATAATTTTTTTACATAAATAGTTGTTAATGTATAATTAGTATATAATAAAAATTAAAATTAAAAAACTTTTAAAATATGAATAAAAATAAATATATATTATAATATTATAAATTGTTATTAGTACTTGCTTAACCTATCGGCAAGTACTAATAATAACAAATAATTTATTACTAAAATTTGGAGCTCATTGAATTGGACAAATCGCAAACATCTACATGATGCATTATAGTGCTATACAAACAAAAAGTTACTGGTATCCAATTCTTCCTTAGAAATCATGCTGAGTAACACATAGGAACAAAACTAGGAAGCAACAAGTAGCAAAGCAGAGGAAGAATAAAAATAATAATACAGACTGAAAACAAAAAACTGAAGACAATAAGGAAATGCTCATAATTTTTTTTGGTACTGGAATGCAGTCTTCGATTTATTTGCATTATAAAAGGATCTTGTCCTTTGAATGTTCATTGAATACTTCACAATGTAACAGAAATCAAGCCTTCCTGGATAGATGTTTTAACAGCATTCAGCACTAGCTGTGTTTTCCTGGAAATAGAGGGCCATTGAAAATCGGGCTTTCCTCCAGAATCTCGAATTCCCTTAACCAGGCTCGCGAATTCTTGAACCATAAAACTCTCCTGAGGAAATTTAGCCGTAACTCTCTGCTCACTGGGCCTTGGACCCCAAACAGTGTTCATTTCCCAGAGCTTGGTATTTGTGGAAGAGAAAAATGTTGCAGTGTTTTCCTCATAGGGCATTGCAAAATCGTGAAGATTTAGAATTCCTTTAGACCCGTGGACAGTTAAATCCATGGTCAAGCAAGAGTGAAATGAACAATGAAAAGTTGCCACCCTCCCATCTTGCCAAGACAAAGTAGCCCCACAAGATGTAATCACTCCAACTTCATTCAAAACAGCTCCAGGATGCGCAATCACGCTCTGAGGCATTTCGTAATCATTAGCCCATAAAATTGCCCTAATACAATACCATCCAACATCGCCCAACGCACCAAGTGCATCCAAGTCCGGCTTAACCCGGATGTCCTCCTCAAAGAACTTACCAGATAAGGCAAGTGTGAAAGTACAGTAGACCTGCAAATAAGCATAGTTGCAACATTTCAAATTAAGAGCAAATATAAGATCAATCTACACCCACGTCACTATTTTATTTTCGGTAGAAAGTAAATTACCACGAACTAAGCAATATATAGAAATAAACGCAGATGACTGGATCCACTATGTATGTTATAAGCCAAAAAACATACAGAAGTGGGAAACCGAAAAACAACGTGATATGGAATTGGAATCTGGATTACGCTGAAACAACATATTGCCATGACAATTAGCCAGACTTCAGAAAAGGGTTGCATACTAGGTAAAACCAAATAGAAAATCAGCATAAAAGAAAATTTGTCTATGGCGTGGACTATCAAGATTTTAGAAATGGGTGAGATATAAAAATCCAGCAGAGAGTAAAGTAAAAACACATTGTACTATTAGGTTAGAGTGCCAGAAAAGGATTGAGTACTTACCAAATGGAGGTCTCCGAAGAGGTCTGGATTTTGAAGAAAGGTCTTCATTATGGGAGTTCTAGGATGGTGTATCCACATGGTGCCATCCATGAACTGGACGCCATTGTTATTGCAGGCCTCTGTGATGGTGTCGAGGTCTTCAACAGAGAGTGCAGGGGGCTTCTCCAGAAGAATATGTTTCTTCTTGTGGGCACTCTTGACAGCCCATTCGAGGTGCAAGGATGTAGGCAGAGGAATGTATAGTGCATCCACACTGGAATCATCCAAAAGCTGCTCATAGCTTCCATACGTCTTTACTTGTGCAGGTAAGTTGTTAGCAGAGGCAAAAGCCTTGGCCTTGTCAAGTGATCTGCTGGCAACTGCATAGACTGAGGAATTGGGTGTCATCCCAATCGCTCTCACAAGTTTTGTGGCAATGCCTGCACACCCCAGGATTCCAAACCGAACTGCTTTCTCTTGGGCCATTATTCCTGCACCAGAAAACCTTTGTGTATCTCTGTGTTAGGCTATACAACTTCAATATACAATCAGGGGATCCTTTATATTGTAGACAATGGGAAGCGTCTATCGGAAGCCTCTGTCGGAAGCGTGTTGCATACTTTTCCTCTACTGCTGTTTGATTTCGTCAGTCTTTTTTGACCGATTAGGAAACGTCTATCGGAAGCCTCATCCAGCCCCCAACAATGCATAGACGTTGGTTAAGGGTTTAGGGTTTATCATGGTTTTAGATTATGTTATATCATTAGAATGACTAAGTTTGAAAAGAGAAATTATACATCATTAAAAAATGATAAATAATTTAATCACACAACAATAAATCTGTTATTATCCAAGCATAAACATTTTATTTGTGTCTTAGTAAATGCTATAAGTTGAATAGTAAAGGCTCCGTTTGTTTGCAGAATTGGAATTTGAGTCAAAACTTGATTATCTCAAAATCAGGTTTTGATATTCTAGTTTTGTATATTCGGAAGATAGTTTGGACCGTTTGGTTGATCCAGAAGATGACTGAGACAATCCATCTTCTGCGTTTGGTTGCCATTTTCAAAATTGGAATTAGAATTGAGAAATTCTTATTTCTGTGTTTGGTTTGCAATTTCAAATTGGAATGGTCCTATTTTAATGAAATGAAATTAATTATGCTTTATTTCTCAAATACTCAAAGCACGATAAGTTCTCAAAGTCTCAATCCTATTTTACGAAAATATTCAAACATACTGTGTCTATTTTTAAAGAAAGCTCAATTTCTCAATAAATATTGATAAATTTATAAAAATTCATTACCTGTTTCTTGAAGTGTTTAAATTATACCCTAACTCGTCTTCAAAATACTGCAAATCTACTCCAATGATTGATCACTTCTTTGAAATCGTTCTTAAAAAAAGATTATATATTTTATGACAAAGCACTTAAAATTTTCATGTCGAGCTGAGATTGATCCATAGCTGGACCATGCCTCACAAATAATTTCATTAAAATGACACGATTTTTTTTATTCTTTTCTACTATGCTACCTAATTTCTCAAATATTGTAAAGCCTACTATCTAATCGAATCTAGACTATCAAAAACTCATGCCAGCTGTTACTTAAAGCCTGATAAATTTCTAAAAAGTGCTTTCTCGTTGTTTCAAATATATAAAGCATGCAACCTTCGAAATACTGCATTTCTACTTTAAAGAATCATCCATTCCTTAAAGTCGGAAGATGACAGACCCGACGACATAATTAAATTTGGTTCAGAAATTTCCAAAACCCAAAGATGAAATCAAATTCCACCTCTTGGGTGGGAAGATAGTGCCCCCCATTTTAGGGCCTAAATCAGGTTTTAGTGACGAAACCCGAATTGCATATTGAAGTTCCAAACAATGGATTTGCTGGAAAAGCAGAAGTTTTGCCGCCAATTCCGCCCCAATTCCAGCAAACAAACAAGGCCAAATAGTAATACTGGAGATGTTAGTCATAGTACTGCATACCCTACTCTTGTTGGGATTTGAACTTGTGACCTCATGTTCAAGAGATCCCAAATTCTACTACACTATGAGAAGGTAAGATGTTTTAAGACAATTTTTAAGATGCTAATATTATAAAATTTATAAATAAAATTAAAATTACTTTTAATATATTCTAATTATCAATATCATATTATATTAATCGTATATTATTAAAAAAATTGTTTATAATATTATATAATAATTGAAACATAAATATTGAAGGATGTTGATTTATATGTTATAATTTTTTAATGTAAAATTATTCATTTAATTAATGGGTAATTATTAATTTACTAAAGTTAATATCTCACAATAAATTACATGCACATAACTTTAATTAGATAAAACTAAACATCACTTATTCCACTTATAAAAAATAATTATTGAGCTCCCAAGAATAATTATTAAACTCTCATGGCATGAAACGACTAAGAAATCTTTTTCCTTGCAATTCCTATGTAAGAGGACAATCAACTTAAATCTTATGTATTGATAACTTCACATGAATATCTAATACATTATAGTTTTATGGTTGTTGCATTGTGAATTGAATGGCACTCAAAATCTCTTATATTCTTGCACAAACAACAAATGATAGAGGGTCACTTCAACTTTCAAGAACTATAATATATCAAATTCAAGAAATCCTTCTAGCAAGTCTGAGTGACCGAAGTGACCAGCATTCTTCATAACCAGATTTTGTAAAAAAAAGAATGTTATGGATTTACCATGTGAAAGTTTGAGATAAGATCCAGGGTGAACCCACAATAGTGGGTTACACTTTTTTGCTTGAACGGACACTGAACTATACATTTTGAAAAAAACTTTCATGTTCGGATGCATATTGTCATTAAACCATTTGAAATCAGAAGATAAAGTAAATTAGTGTCTTTTAAGATTTTCTATCTAGATTCTAAATATGTTTTTTATTTTTATTTTTGAATTGATTTGAATGGTTTTTTCTTTCTCCCATGAAAACTAGTATGTTCTTGAAAATGTCATTTTCAAAGAGTTACATTGTTTTCATAGAGCATAACTTTTTTTCTAAAATAGATATCAATATGATTATTTCAAATTTAATTTTGTAACATCTATAGGAAGGGCATATAATTGGTTTCATGACATTATCATGATTATTGCATATTTTATTAACATTTGAAGTTGACTAAACCATAATTTTGACATACCTTGACTACATAGCTTATAACTTGTTGTGTATTTATCTAATTTCAATTTTATTTTTTGGTTCAACTAATGAAATTTTTGGCCATCACACTTTAGTGTAGTAACTTTCCCTATTAGCTCCTCTAAAACATTCATATTCATGGCACCCATAATCACCCTCCCATTCCTCTAGCTATTCATGAATTATGAGGAGAGGTCCTCGCCTATGCCCTTTATTACTCTAAAGAAAGGAGTAATTTTACCTTCTACAAAATTGTTCCACACCTGGGTTTTATTCTTAAGGGAAACATATGAGTTTGGTTCCATCCTTAAGTGTTTAGTTTCCCCATGTTGGTAATTAGTAGGCACATAATGGGGGTAAGTTCACCAAGATGGCATGCAAAAAAAAGTGGCCACCCACCTAAAAAATAGTAAGACACCCCTAGCATGATTGAATTATTTTAAATTAAAATAACTCAATCAGGTTTAGGTTTAATAAATAACTAAGTCAAGGTCAGAGTTATTTAATAGGCTTGGATAACAAGGTTGAGGTTTGGGAGCTTCATTTCCCTTCATTTCCCTCTTTTTTCATGTGTTTTGTTCTTCAAAATAGGTTTCTCAACTTTATCATCATCAATTTTACACATCATCAATTGGGTATTTGTAAAAGTACCGACATGATTTCACGTCTTGTGAGCTTTCTATCCATATAATTTTTTGTATTGTTGGACAATATTAACATATTATAGTTTAATTAGTTTTACCAGTGTTTCTATAGTTCTCAGAGACATATATGTGTACCATTTTTTTAATATCTTTTGATCTACTTGACCAAATTTAAAATAAATTATATATTATTGTTGTATGCTTGATTCTTTAAATTTAAAAAAAAAAAAATTAGTTTTTAGCATTTTGATGCATGTTATGTTTTGCACACAAACAAGCATTTTATTTTCAAAATGTGCCCACCTCAAAAAATCATCAACAACAAAATACTCATCAACAAATTCCAAAAAAATAGACAACCTCTAGCTCTCACTCTTAACTATCTTTCTGCCAAAGGATTTTTTTTAAATACTAAATCTAACTATGACTTATTCGATGCACATGCAAGATAATATTTTTCTATAAAAAATAGGAACAATTTTCTATGCGCATAGGATTTGATCCTCTTAATCATATCTATTGTCTAAATTTAGTAGTTTAGAAACTAAATTTAGTGTAATACAATTATGTTTCTTTTCACATCTTTTATTTTTGAGTGCATGAATCTCAAGTTTCTCTTCCAAGTTCAGATTCACCTAATTTCAAAAAAAAAGTGGCCACTTATACCCAATTATTTGCACACCATCTTGGTGCACTTACCTATGATATAAAGTATAGATTTCCTGGGATCAAAGGAAATCCAAACAAAAAAATCAGTTTGTTAGTATAAATCTCTAGAAAAATATTGTTATTAAAAAAGAGAGGATCTAACAAAGCCATTTATCTCTTACCAAATAAGAGATTAACTTTGTAATTATCATTTTCCTTTTGATACCAATCATTCTTTACCCCTTTTATATAGTAATAAATGAAATAAATCTTTCCTAATGTGTCATCCTACTCCTTAGTAAATTAAGAAGAGATGAGATCTTCAAAATTCTCATGTCAATAAAATTTTCCATTACATCAACCATCATTATCTTGACACCCATACTTCTTAGTGTAGCAATCAATAATTTGAATATCAATCATTATATTTTTGTTAAAAATTAGCTTGATACAAGTCACTATTGTCCACATTGTTACAGCTAGCCATAAATGTTTTGATTATAAATCCCACCATGCTTGATAAAGGTGTGATAAAGGTGTATTTCAATCATTAGATGAGAGATATTATTTTCCTAGAGACATCACTTTTGTTGGTCCACTGCTTTTATTCTTCATGTTTCAACCCTTCATTATCTAGGCCATTTGCCACCTTATTACCCTCCATGTATGTGTGTTTGATCTCCCAATATGGGATAATATTGAGGAGATATCTACTATCTTTGATGTAATTTTATAACTTTGAGGGAGCTAGATTAGTGTGATTCAAGAGATTTATCATGAGTTGGGAGTTTCCTTCTATTATCACATTAATAAACCTATGATTTGTAACTCTTTTCATGCCTCGCTAGAGAGCTATGGCTTCTACTTCAATATTTTCTCTTATTCGTACATTTCTTGTGTATCCTTCCACCATTCTTCCTTTTTGGGTCTCTAATTATCCCCATCGTGGTTTATTCTCTTGGATCTTTTTGCTACATCCATAAAAAATCAGCTTGACCCAATCGCTTCTTGATCTTCTCCACCTTACACATTTCCTAAGATCCTTCTTGCTAATAATTATTTTATCCATTCTGCAAGTGACTCTCCACCATACTCTCATGTTTAGTTCAAGAAGAGTGGTTGGATGGATAATATTTTGGTGTTTCATTTGAATATTTTGGTGTTGCGGAATCTCTATATGCATCGAGTTATATTTCTATGAAAAGATTGTGTTGTTTGGTGCACCTTTCTTCTTCTTCCAAGACGAAGGTCACCCTTCGATATTCAACATAACTGGTTTTCTCCTGCTATGTGACCAAGAGTAGCTGAGAGACAATGTCGCCTTGTTCTACTTGATGCCAATTCAAGTTGGGTTGAAAAAAAAGCATTGGCTCTTCATTCCAAATCTCATTGTTTGTAGGAAACTCCATTATGAGACAATTCTTTCGCTATCATTATAAAAAATATATTGAATTAAACAATGCACCACCTTTCTTTGCAATCAGAGTTGTAAGCTCATTTAATTTTGGCAGCAGATAATGACAGCTTTTATCTATAAATCGTGTTACCACCTCATCAAATTTACTTCATTACACTTTATATTTAAGATTTATACTTTCCCAGAATTTGAAAAGATTTTGCTTTGAAAAATATGCCACATGATATAGTTGGAAGGTTGGTGAGTGGCGTGAATTTTTGCTTTGATCAGTAGAGCCTAGGTTTGATTATTACTCTTAATCACTGACTACCCAGGAGTTAATGTAGTGAATGTTGTATTATCGGCGGTCAGCAACTCTAATGCTCCAAACTATTATAAAGGTAACCAAGGCGGTTCGGGGTTTACCCGACTTTCCAATGACAGGAGGGTTAACTTGGTCGGTAAAATCAAGGACTTTCTAAACCTTCGGTTACATGATAGTCGGATATAAACACTTAGAAACTTGGGCCAACTAGGTATCCAAAGGGACAATGAAGGATTGGGCTAAATAAAGAGTCCTAGCCACGCGACCCATTTTGGTAAGTCATATGCATTATTTGGAGAGAGGTTTGAATTTTTAAGACAAATAGCCTTTCCTAGAAGCGTTGTACACTCTCTTTCTTGACACATGGAAAATTAGAAGGATCAAAATTGCATTTTGTTTAGATTTATTATTTTATTTTGAGGGGCTTGGGAGGTTAGAGTTGCTTGGACCTGATTGGACTGAATTGTGAGAGATTTGAGTGACTTCCGAATTGTGAGAGATTTGAGTGACTTCCGAATCACCTCTATTGGTTGAAGTGTCTAGTTTATTAGAGAATTTTTGAGGTTATTTTGCAAGCTGGAAATGCCTATTTCCAAGGTGTTCAACTTCATTTTTGGGATTGATTATTGCTCGACAAACCTATTATTACGTCGTAGGCATTTCCCTATGAAAGGGTTCGAGCTGATTTTTGCATCGGATGATTGTAAATTATGTAGACAAAATGAATACCATTGAATTGATCATCGTTGTTTGTCCATGATCCCTCCCCCATCTCTAACCGGTAGACAAAACAAAAACTATTAATGGTCCCACAAATTCCCCTGCATTCATCAAATGTTTCACCTAGTGTGTTTCCCTTCCATGGCTCCTACAATGCTCGCTCTGAGTGTTATCATATTACTACTCCTGAAAGTTACCTCTGGTATAGATTCTGATGTACTGAGCTCCATATTACCTTTCGCAAAAAACCAGTACGAAAAAGTTGCAAACCAGCAGATACCCATTCTTGGCCAAAGCGGTGATCCGAAGGCCTACAAATTTGAAGGCTTACCCACAGAAGAGGAATGGCGGTCGAATCGTAGAGAGGGATGGACATCGGGATTCCTCGCTGGCGCATTCTGGCATCTCTCCTCCCTCGCACCCGCCAACATTTGGCAAGAGCGCACCCAAATTGCCCAGCAAGGCCTCCTCCTAATGTAGGACTTTAATCGATCCCACGACATCAGCTTCATGATCTCCTGCTCTTTCGGATATGCATTCCTCCGCACCATGAATTCCTCCTTCTTACCCCCGTTGCACACCACCGTCGTTACCACTACTACATTTGGGCCCAAATTTCGACAGAAACTTTCGATGGGTAAATTATTTTTATGAATTTGGTGTTTTTTTTTTGTAATAGGCCCTGATGGTGTCGGTATTTCGATGGGTGTTTAATTGACCATCGAAATTTTGACATATTCGAGGTATAGATGAAAAAAAAAAGTGAATCGGCCTCATCATTTTTATTTCGATTGGATAGAGGAGCAGGAGAAAAGGAGTGAAAGTTGAGTGCGAGAGAAGGTATGTGATTTCTTCATCTTTCAAGCTTGTGGCATCATATCCGACCACAAATTACAAATGCATTGCATTTTATTTGATCACAAATGCTCTCTGAAATGACTGCATACTACTGGTGTCGTGCCCTAGCCAGTGCTTTATCTCTATTATTTGATGTTATTGGTGCTTGTGCTCAAGGATATCGATTCACTGTTTTCAAACGTTTGGATTCACGTTTGTTGATATTACTAGCACATTTAATGACACCATTGTATATTGCTGAGATGCTCACTGAAATGACTGCATTCTACTAGTGTCGTGCCCTAGCCTATGCTTTAACTCCATTATTTGATGTTATTAGTGCTTGTGCTCAAGGATATCCATTTTTTTTAAATGTTGACTGTGGTTATCAAATGGACAGCCCGTGAGCTTCTAGCTAGGCACCATTTGTATTGATAGCTTAGGGCATCAAATGTATTGTATCATTGATAGTTGAGACTTTGTTAAAAGGAAATAGGACAAAGAATGATTTTGATTTATTTTCTCTATTTTGATCCATAAGTGGCTTACAACCCTAGAGAAGTATATACAGATTTACAGATGTAGTTGCAGGATACATAGTAGCCAATAATTCACAAGAAATCCATGCATCCAATTTGAATAGCAATTAATACAAACAAATAGGGTCCTCTGATGGCCCAATCATTCGGACCTTGACTATCCCCTCAACCAGTGACCCTTCAAAACTAGGTTATCATGCAATCAGTGAGTGATCCTTCATTCTCCTGGTCTGCCCTACATCCAAACATATTGGAAATACACAATACAATGATAACAAGTCTTTCACAATCCCCCTTCCCTCAAGGAACACTATCAACCATCCCTTCCACATAGCATTTCACTATTGTATTAGTGGATTATGCAGGAACACTTAACATTAAACAAGGAGCAAACTCCCCAACACATATTGGAAACCATTGAATTCAATAATAAATGAAACCTAACACCAACACTATTCCTTCCATAGTTGCAGGATACATAACAGTTGATAATTCACAAGAAATCCATGCATCAAATTTTTATAAGGATATCCTACTAATCAATAGGATTTTTCTTGATATGACTAATGATTATGCATTTTGATGGTAGTGTGCTAGTTCAAAAGAATAATATAAATCTGAAACAATTTTTTCTGATTTTCTCAAACTATAAATTTGGTTAAAGGGAAAATATTATGTGGAAAATCCACAAACCAAGCTAGCAAATGATTGTACATCAAATTATTCCTATATTCATTCAAGTATTGCTATGCTTCAGCTACCTAACCTTTGAGCTTCATCTAGAGGAATGTGTAGCTTTAAGATAGACTAGTTACTTTTTGAGCCTTACAATAGGGTGTTATATGATCAAGATTTGTTTAGGTTGTATCTTTGTTAGTCCCATTGTTAGGTTCTTATGGTTCATGGTTTGAATCTATTATGGTTGTGTGAAGGATTTGTAGATGCTTTTTCTAACATAATTATTGGACATCATGATTGGAACAACTAGTTGTTGGCTATTGTACACATGAACCATAACTATCAATGGTTCTTTGTGTTCTAGAATTCGTTGATCTATCTCTGAGATTTAATATCCCAGCTTTAAAAGAGTGATAAAAGATATAGTGAGTGCTATCTTTTCCAAGTGTTTTGTGGGAGCCATTATCTTCTAGGAGTAATTGCTGGAACCAAATTATGTTCTTTGCCTCTAGTAAATATTGCAGACACAATCATCTTCTTGGTGAAGAGTTGCTTCCATCCCCATGAGGCACTATTGCATGGTTTCCATTCCCTTGTAGTATAGTGAACCTAATTTAATACAAGTGTGCCCTATTTTGGGATCCATAATTTATCCGCCTGCTTCAACCCCATTGTGGGCTGAACGCATTCCTAGGAAAACGGGTGTGCTGCTTCACCGAATCGATTCGAGGTAATCATCGACAACATGATGAATTTGGAGCTGCTCTTCTGGGTCGCCAATTACACTGCTAATGCTACGCTCTCCAACATGGTCATCTCCCATGCGACCCGGACATCCTCTGAATATGTCCATCCTGATGGGAGTACATGGCAGGTCGTGGCCTTCAATTCCACCGATGGGGTGGTGATTGAAAAGTACATTGTTCAGGGTTATGGTAACTCCTCTACTTGGGTGCGCGGCCAGGCCCAGGTTGTTTACGATTTTTCCATGGCTTACCGTTTACCCAAAATGAGAGGTTTTTGCAAACTTCCCAGAAAATCGTAGATTTATTCTTGGGGAATCTTGGGTCTAGAGAGATGGTTTCGACACTTTTCACATGTTCCCTTTTTCTCCCAAAAAAATGGTTTTGGTCTCTCGCTTCCTTCGATATGCCTAGCAGATGAGCGTGGAAAATTAAAAAGACGTTTGAATCACCTGCAATTGCAATTAAAGCTTCTAGGAATCGTGGAAATCATATCTGCTCATTTTGAATGCATAGAGAAGTATTCAATGCTGACCATGAACTATTTGACGAAATGCACTCGACTGCTGGATGCTCCTGCAACAAGCTCCCAGAGAAAATAAAGCATGAGCTGCCCTCCATTTTCTATTTTTCACAACATCACATTCAGACATCCAAGTTGCATCCTCTAATGTGTGCCTTCCATTTGATTAGATACTCATTAAAGTTTGTATTTCTTGAGCTCTTCTCAGTTTTGATGTTCAAAATGGCTTCCATTTCTTTGTTTTCTTTCTTAGGCAGTTGGAATATTTAATCAATGATGGAGATTCTTTAGTCAAGTTCTCTATACATGTTTCACCCTCAACAAATGGGTATAGATCTGAAACATTAAAGATAGGTGAAATATTGGTTAAGGATTTGATCAAAATCTTAGAAGGCCCTATGTTCTTTCTTTAAGTTTTTTGTGCACACCTTTTGGGAACCCCTCCTTCTGTTAATATGCTAACACCAAGTTTGCAGCTTGAAAATTTTCTCCCCGCACTTTTTATCATCTTTCTGTTTATATTTGTGCCCACTTTCTTCTAACCTTCCCTTTGCCATACTTTTACCTTCAACACTCTAGCCATTGTAGTTATGCTTTTAACTCACAAACTTCTCCAGGGTTGTTGTCATACACAATTTGAAATGAGCGTGTACCTATACTTCTATTAAAAAGTCATTATAAGAAAATTTAGCTTGTGTTAAGACTAAATCCCATTGCTATGCATCCCAGCAAATTTCCAATCACTTGCAATTGAGAACAAATACAAGGAACAAAATGCACTATTTAGATAATCGATGGATTCGAGAGCAATAATCATAACAAGGTTCTTTCCAGAGGAACGGAAAATATAAATTGGGAACCAAAAACACTTACAAACTGTTTCCTTGCGAGAAACATGTTGATCATAAATTTCCCCATTCTCACTGTAACAACCTTATTGTCTGTCATCCTTGATAAAAAATCTCAAGGCTCTAGAATTCTTACTGTTTTAGCAAAAAAGAAGCACAATACAGAACTTTAGAATGAGCAAAGGGAATGCAAAGTAAATGGGATTATCGTCGTACCATGCTCCATTAGACGCAGTCTTAATCAACACATTACATGCACTATCATTCCTTGTCGCAACACCTTGTGCTTAATTGGGCTCCATTATTTTTATTACTCTAAAATAGATGGCAGCATTATCTGCAAAAAAATTGCAGCAGATTTCAGACCTTGACTCCTTTTACATGCATTCCATCACCACTATTTGTCACCCTAGAATAACCCCAACATAATGCATGCAAAATGTGGAAGCACAAAATAGGGCACGTGGACTGTTCACCCAAATGGCTAAAAATAAATGTGACCTCTTGGACGGTCCAAACTACAGGATTGAATTGGAAGAACAGCATGGAAGTGGTCAGTAGATCTGAAAAATTACATTTTCTTTGCCTCGTGAAACTCTAAATTTCTGCATACATGCAGACTTCTTGACATTTGTGTGATTTCTTGTGTAGAAATTTGTGCCTACTCTGATAATCGTGTGATCTCTTGTGTAGAAATTTGTGCCTACTATGATAATCTGACATTGCTGAATCCAAACCAAACGAGATTGCAACAAAACATTCCAAAAACTTTTAAATTAATATTTAGCTTAACAAACATGCAACTTACTAAAAGAAGAAAATCTAAATACCAATATTGAAGTATGCTTAAATCTAATTAGTTGTTGCGATTTGGTTTAATCACTGTTTAAATTGGCCCCTCCGCAATAGTTCTCGCCAGTATTATTCACCCATTATAAGATGTTCCCATGAAAGGGTTGAAAACATATTTTAAACACATATTAAACACATCTTCGATTGCATTTTTTTACATTTTTCAAACAAACATATATTTTAATATTAATTTTAATATGTAATTAAAGAATGTAGTAGTATTCATATATGAGAAGAACAACAATGTAAATTGTTTATGTACATGAAATTAATTTTTTATATTTTACAAATAGTTTTTAAAGACTAATGATTTGCTACACTCAATATATAAGTAAAAAATCAAACTTTCAATTTTCAAAATAAATTTTTGTTTTAAAGGTAAATTATTTTATGATTTTGATTATGTAATAAATTCACACTTCCAGAATATCAAAAAAATAATCCCACAATAATAACAAATATACCCTTTTTTAATTGAAATAAAAAAAAAAAAAATTTAAAAACTGTAACTACCTATTTTAACTAACTTACTAAAACTACTTGCAAACTCCATCTCACCTCAGTTTGTAGAAGTTGACATTAATTTTATGGAATTCCTCTCTTAACTAGTGATTAAAAAATTTCATTTCTACCAATTAAAATCCATTAGTTTTTATATTTTATTATAAATTTGATGTTTCTATTGTATGACTACAATTTTTTTAACTTTATCACTCATAAAAATTATTTTTTTATAATGTGATTGGCTAATCTTATTGAAGCCTTATACACAAATTTTAACTTTTTAGCTTATACATTATTCTCGTTCACAATGAATATTATATTTAAATTATTAATTATAATAATAGATAAATAATGTTAATATTATTTTATAATTATAAAAACAATATTATATTAAAATAATTAATCAAAAATATATATTATTATAATTTTTTTAATAAGAAATAGATAAAATTATAACAATTTAGATTTAACTTATGTGATTAATTTTTAATTATTTATATTAATATTATTTTAATTTAATTTAAATAAATCAATTAATTTAACATTTTTTACAATTAATTAATAACAAATATTCAACTAAAATAGATAAATATTAAATCAAAACTATTCAAACTTACTTTAATGGAAGCTTAGAACTCGTGTATGTGAGTCACTTTCAAAATTCTCATTTAATAAAACATAATAATGACAAGACTTTTAATTTAAACATAAATCAAATAAAGTTAAATAATTCAAAAAATTAATATTTAAATTTGATTTTGTTGATTGATTGTTCTTTATTATTATGTTTATATTTTATTATAATTAGTACACATAATTTAATTACTATATTACATTATGTTATAATATATTTAGGTTCTAGATACATGAAATTTATGGTAATCTATCATAATCTCTCTAACTTAAATTGCACTAATTAATCAAACTATGAAACTTAAAATCAACTATTAGTCAAATATCAAACTTAAAATCAATCAAATATAAAAACTCAAATAATTTTATTTTTATTTTTGAGAAAATCAAGTATGACTATTCATGAATTATCTACATACCAATTATTTGACATCATCATCAAGCACTAACAACTATAATATTCAATTGACAACAAATATTTTTACTAAAATATTACAAAGGCAAGTACTAGCCACTACGTGGCACTTGTTACCATTTGCTTCCACATGAAATTTGGATGTTTTTAAAGACTTAAATTTAAAATTAATTTTAAAATATTCTTGGCTCTTTCATATTCTAATGATGGATCATAAAGTGTGATCCGAAACGTTGATACTAAAAATTCACACACAATCAAATCCAGAAATTCAGCTCTTTAACAATGGATTGTGGAAATCTCATGCTATTAATAAAGATTATGTTTATCATTAATAATTATATTTATTTTAATGTATATTGTATTAAAATATATATTGTATACTAATGATTTTTATTATTATATAAAATCTTTGATATAATAAATTATATTTTTATCATATATTACATAATATAAAATGTTAGATTTATTTTCAAAATAATTAATATTTATAATATATATTCTATAATTTATATATATACTATAAATTTAAAACATTATATATATTAATTCCCAACTCAAACTCATCTTATTGATTAGGGTTTAGAGTTTATGGTCTTATGAAAGAAAAAGACTTCTAGAGTTAGAATAAAAAGGTAAGGCTTTTTTAAGAAAATTGATCATACTTTTGAAAGTATAATGCTAGGGAGATTTGTAGATCCATAAAGAGTTGATTTTATGAGATTGTGATAAGCTCCAAGGCCTAATAATTAGATGGCTTTAATGTCTATTGACACTTTATCAACTTTAAGGCTTTAAACTTTATGGATCACCAAAGACTATGACATATCGAGGGGACTTGGATGATACCTCCATAAGTAACAAGAGAAACTGACACGAAGCACGAGTCATGCGAATCCCATGGTCTAGTTTAAGATATTGATCAAAATTAATATAACAAATCTTGACAAATTTTATTTATTTTTTTAAGAAACCAAAATTTCTATAGAAGATATAGTTTCTCTATCTTCAATAAAATGGAAGAGGGGCCAATGTCAATGTGTGAGAGGATCTATTGGATAATTGGCTTGTTTGTACCTAGATCATTGGAGGCTTACTCCTTGTTGGATAGCTCGTAGAAATGTTTTATTGGTGGAAGCTACTTGGCTTGAGTTTGGATCTTATTCTTCATTTTCAAGGAAAGGCAATGCTTCGCTCTCACATTAAATTTGTTTGTTCTATTTGCTATTCTCTTCCTTGGATTTTAGTTAAGCATTTTAATGATATCCTTAGACTTAATAAGAAATTGGATGGATTGAGTTGGTTGGATCCTTCTTCACCTTTGTTTTGAGGTAATTTATCAAGTTTCTATGTTTTCATGAATGTCAAACCCAATAACAACATGTTTACTTGGGAAAATCTAGAATATATGAGCTTGATTTAATTAAGGGCCCGTTTGGTAGCGAACCATTTCCAGCATTTGCCTGAAATTGGCATTTGTCATTGCCCATTTCGTCGAATCCTCAGTTTGGCAATACAATATGAAAATGGAATAGGAATGTGTTAATGCTCATTTTGGTTCAAAATGAGCATTAACATCTTCCATCTAAAAAGGTGGAATTGGGATTTGAAATTGGAATTTGAATGGAGGGAAAGCAAATTTTTAAATTTTTCATGTGGGGGGGATTTTATTTTTATTTTTTTTATTTGTGTGGGGGGGGGGGGGGATTTAATTTATTTTTTATTTGTGTGGGGGGGGATTTAATTTATTTTTTATTTGTCTGGGTGGTTTGTAATTTTGTTGTTTGTAATTTTTTGCTGAATTTTTTTTTCAAATTTTTTTTCGATTTTTGTCAAAAAAAAATTCAATTTTTTTTTTAAAAAATTGATTTTTTAATTTTTTTAATTTTTTTTCTAAATTTTTTGTCGAATTTTGGTTGCAGTGATTGTAACTTGGTTGCCTGCCACCAACTTTGGCTGCCTAAAACGGTCTGCGATTACATTTTAAATTCAATTCCATTAATAAAAATGAATTATTAAATTTAAAAACATTAAAACAATTCAAAAAAAAAAATTTAAAAAATCATACTCAAATTCCAATTCCAGTTTCAAAAAGTGGAACCAAACGGTTGAAAAATAATCCAAAAATGAAAAACCAAATTATCAAATCCATGATTTGACCATTTTCAGCATTTGATCAAATTTTTCATTTCCTAATTCCCGCTACCAAACGGACCCTAATGGAATGCAAGGTCAATTTCTAGTTGCAAATTATTGGGTACACGATAATAGGGTCTCTTCTTCTAAGATAGTTGGGCGGGAGAGAGTCAAGGAGTGAGTTTAATGAGAAGCTACTTCTCTACTGCTTTGTCCTGACACATTTATTTAGACGTCGTTGTTTTCCCATTACTGCATTCTTTTTTGTTGGTTCTTACTATCACAATTCGTGAGGCTGAGAGAATGTTGAAGTATACACTCCAAGAAGCATCAATTTACAACAGAAGAGCGGGCGAGAGTAGATAAAATGTTTTGTTGCTTTCAGTTCTGCCTAAAACCATGTGATGTAAAAGCAGGTAACAACATTTTGATAGGACTTGGTGAATGTTCTTGTAGAAACATAGAGGATTTAAGTGAAAATCTAACACATGATGGGCCACGTCATTGTTTCATGTCTGTTAGAAGCTTCGAACTTGTTAGTAGAATACAAAAAGTTGTGGGCATAGGGTTCAAATGAAGAGAAGCTAGAAAGAGCCATTGGAGTTGCAAGAAAGGTGAATGGACTCTTACACAAGTTGGTCAATGATGGATTCATCTGTTCCGAACCCTAAAAAATGGTAGAAGCTAGAGACATCCATTCAGAAGATAGAGAGATATAGAGGGAGAGATATATATGGATAGAGAGTGATCGAGAGATGACAAGATAGAGATAGATATAGAGGGAGAGATGGGAGAAGAAATAGGGAGATGTAGATATTAAAAGATATAAGAAGAGAGTGGTGGAGAGAGGAGTGGGAGGATGGAAGAAAAATAGATAAATCAAGAGATAAAGATAGAAAGAGATCTAGGGAGATACATACAGAGACATAAAAAGGGAGAGATAGAGAGGAAGAGATATGATGCAGGGGCATTCTTGGGTCCTCGGTGAATCTTCATGGTGGTGTGTTATTTTAGTTCTGTGTTACTCGGTTGCGGCTTTAACCGATGGCCTTGATTATTGAAGGAAGCTCAATCACTGAAGGAACTCAGTGAAACCTCTTGTGCTCAGTGGAACTTGTACTCGACGATGTCTGTCGTGCTCGGTCGACGTGCTTGCTCGATGATGCCTAGCGTCGATTGTTTCACTGGTGCTCGGTTGTTTCTCTAGCGCTCGGTAGTTCTAGTTTACCGACAGGAGTTCTTGGTGATTTGGTTGGCCGACTTGGTGCATTTATTGTTGGTAGCTTTTGTTGCATTCTCCTATGTAGATCTTGAGGCTAACATGGAGAATTAAATGTTTGTAAGGCTATTTGAGAGCCGACTGTTGTTGCATTTAATATATGTTTGTATTAGAAGTCGACTTCGCTTAGGAGTTTATTGTTTCTTCCAGCCGACTTGTGGCTGAAAATTAGTATTTAAGGAGTGTTTGGGTAGTTGTTTAAGGCATGAGATTTGGAAGCAGATTACATAGATCTGATAGACTTGGATCCTGCGAGATCTTGAAGATCAAATTTTTTATCTGATAGTTTGTAATAGCAGAGCTAGTGGTTTGCATGCTTGGAGACAAGGAGATTGCTTGGAGGCTTGCGAGCTCAAGTTCAGATCTACCTTAGGGTTTCCATCAATTGCTGAGTTGTTTCAAAGCTAGACTAGCTAGGAGGTTGCAGAATTAATTTTTTAATTGATTGTAATTAGCCCTAACCCGGAAGGCCTTACAGCCGGGCATGTTAATGAAAATCTGATTTGAAGTATATCTTGTTGTGTTATTCCGTCGTGGGTGTTTTGCTACCTGTTTGGACTATCCTTAATTGGATCCTCCTTACATTATCTACATCAGGTGGTATCAGAGCGAAGGTTTGATCTTGAGTGAAGGTTGATCTTGTGAAGTTGGTCTTGTTGGTGAAGAGATCGTGTATGATTTGAGTTGCAAATCCATGGCACTAAACTTGTGGAATCTTGGCCTAGTTGCTTGTGCAAGGTGGCAGGTTGATTTGACTTGCATACAACTTGGAGATTGTCACAAGGTGGTCGGTGTAGGGTTTGTTGCAGAGGGTTTTTTATCTTTGAGGATGCCTCTGAGAAGATTGGACCCTAGAGCGATTGTGGATCTCTATGATACTATGGAATCTAAGATTACAGAGAAAGTTAAATATGATTTCAAATCTAAGATGGAATTGATGAAGAATGACATGATCGCTGAGGTCAAGAGAGCTATTGCTAGTATGCCGAGGAATCTTGGTACTGATGATGGTTATGAGAACGCTGCTGAAGACTTTGAAGCTGTTGGATCTAGTGGTGATGATAGAGCCGATCGAAGGGATAGATCTGGTGAAGACAAAACTGGTCGGATGCAGAGGTCTGGCACTCGGTTAAGTAATAGTTACCGAATGGAAGTTTCTAACTTCTCTAGTACTTTGAAACCCAAGAACTTGATTGATTGGATTGGTGAATTAGAAGACTTCTTTGAGCTTGAAGAAATTGAAGATCCTCTTCGAGTAAAGTTGGCACAGACTAAGTTGAAAGGACATGTTGCTCTTTGGTGGAAAGAATTACAAAGAGATAGAGAAGATGAAGGTGAAATGAAGATCAATCAGTGGAGGTTGACGGTGACTAAAATTGAAAGCTAAGTTCATACCTGCTGACTATGAGCTTGACTTGTTTAAGAAGTTGCAGAATTTGAAGAAAAAAGATTTGACTGTTGAAGACTATACCAAGGAGTTCTACAAACTTACTATTCGGTCTAGACACAGAGAGCTTGGTAAGGAAAAGGTAGCTCGGTATGTGAATGGTTTGAGATTTAATATTCAAGATGAGCTTGGTATGTTGAAGATTGATTCTATTGAAGATGCTTATCAATATGCTCTGAAGGCAGAAGATAAGTTGAAAAGGAAACAACATAGTAATCCCCGAGGGAAGGAAAAGATTGATTGCTCGGTGAAGGATAAACCGACTGCTGAAGATGAACGAAAACCTGCTGAACCGAAGAAAAAGACAGGTGGAGTTATCTTTAAGGGTACTTGTTATAATTGTGGGGAAGAAGGACACCGTTCTTTTGAGTGTACACAGAAGAAGCTTGGTGACCGACGGACTGCTGTGGTGAATGAGAATATTTAGAATGAACCTGAATCTAAGAACTTGCTGGTTCGACGAACATTACTCGGTGCAAAGGTGGAACCTTGTCAGAGGAGTAACTTGTTCAGAACTTGGTGCAAGTCTGGAGGTAAACTTTGTGTTGTTATTGTTGATAGTGGTGGTATCGATAACCTTGTTGCTGAGGACATGGTTCAGAAACTTGGTTTGAAGAGAATGAAGCATCCTTATCCTTATAGGATTGGCTGGTTGCAAGATAATCATGCTTTGGAAGTGAGGGAATAGTGTTTTGTTGATTTTCATATTGGCCAGTATAAGGATCTAGTGTTGTGTGATATTGTGGAGATGAATAGTTGACATATATTGCTCGGTAGACCTTGGCAATATGATTGCAAAGCTATGTATGATTCTGTGAAGAATATGTTTACTGTTGAGAACGATGACACAAAGTTTTCCCTGATGCCTTTGCTGGATACAACACTCGGTAGGAGAAACCTGAGTATTGGTAGCCGAGTTGAGTTGTCAAATCCTGAGAGGATGGATGATCAGTATGAAGAACAGACATGTGTGTTATCAAGAAAGGATTTGAAGAGATAGAGAAAGCTGAAGTGGAAGAGTATGCAAGGTGAAGAGTTGGAGGACTTGTATGTGAAAAACTAGTTTGGGGTTTATGTGCTGAATCCCGGAAGATGTTCTTCCAGCCTATGAGAACATCTTTTCGGACCTAGGGTGTCTGATGCAGGGGCATTCTTGGGTCCTCTGTGAATCTGCATGGTGGTGTGTTATTTTAGTTCTGTGTTACTCGGTTGCAACTTTAACCGATGAACTCAGTTATTGAAGGAAGCTCAATCGCCGAAGGAACTCGGTGAAACCTCTTGTGTTCGATGGAACTTGTACTCAGCAATGTCTGTGGTGCTTGGTCGACGTGCTTGCTCGATGATGCTTGGCGTAGTCGGTTGTTTCAGTGGTGCTCGGTTGTTTCTCTGGCGCTCGGTAGTTCTAGTTTACCAACTAGAGTTCTTGGTGATTTGGTTGGCTGACTTGGTGCATTTATTGTTGGTAGCTTTTGTTGCATTCTCCTATGTAGATCTTGAGGCCGACATGGAGAATTAAATATTTGTAAGGCTACTTGAGAGCCGACTGTTGTTGCATTTAATATTTGTTTGTATTAGGAGCCGACTTGGCTTAGGAGTTTATTGTTTCTTCCAGCCGACTTGTGGCTAAAGATTAGTATTTAAGGAGTGTTTGGGTAGTTGTTTAAGGCATGAGATTTGGAAGCAAATTACATAGATCTGATAGACTTGGATCCTGCGAGATCTTGAAGATCAGATTTGTTATCTGATAGTTTGTAATAGTAGAGCTAGTGGTTTGCATGCTTGGAGACAAGGAGATTGCTTGGAGGCTTACGAGCTCATGTTCAGATCTGCCTTAGGGTTTCCATCAATTGCTGAGTTGTTTCAAAGCTGGACTAGCTAGGAGGTTGCAGAATTACTTTTGTAATTGATTGTAATTGGCCCTAACCCGGAAGGCCTTACAGTTGGGCATGTTAATGAAAATATGGTTTGAAGTATATCTTGTTGTGTTATTCCGTTGTGTGTGTTTTGTTGCCTGGTTGGACTGTTCTTAATTGGATCCTCCTTACATGATCTGTGTCAAGATATTAAGATCAAAATAGGTAGCATAGCTTCTGAACCACCCAAATGCTATAAAGGAAGAGATTCCTATTCTGGATGGACGAGATTGTTTACATACCATAAAGAAGGAAGGTGCCCGGAGAGAAGGGAAGTCAGGTTAGAGAAAAACAAATTAATTATCTGGTTCAGTTAGCGAGCATGCTTTCATATGTCTACGGTATTTAGAAATGCTCTAGGACAATATTTTTTATTTCTATATCGAATCTCCCTTTAGATGAATCCTTCAAATGTGTATGTGGTATATGTGATTATAATGTAGATTTGTTATTTTAATATTTAAATCTAAGTTTTCCTAGAATGATTTCTCCTTGCTCAACATGTCCTTAAATTAATCTTTATTTTTAAATGCACATTGAATGTCTTTAAGTTCTAAAATGTAGCTTTAAGTCACACAAATTTATGCCAAAACCACTTGAGTGCAAAGTTTGTGGTGACTCAAGAAACTGCTTCAAATTTGTATCTGTTAGGGGTAAACCATGAAAACCGAAGGTGATTATGACAAGGGGAAGTATTATGCGGAATTTGATAAGTGATTGTAAGTGGGTACCTAAGAAGGCTTGAAGTTTGGGCCCACATTTTTTAAATTATGGGTGGATATCTAAAAACAATTTGATGATTAATTTATGGGGGCATTTCTGAAAAATAAATTAATTCTCAACAACAGATTGTCAACATAGACTATGAAGAATTTCCACACATGTTCCATATGCGACCATTGAACATGAACCAACCATCTTCCATCGTCCATTAAACTTGCTTGTCATAAATATGTTGCTAACTCTCATCCACAGTAGATATAGAATTTATTATGTATTTCTCTATAAATTAGATGAATTGGCAATACAACAACAGAGCTCATTTTGTGGGTTTCTCCTTTGTGCCTTGTTTTTCAACTTGGTATCAAAGCCTAAATCGAGTGCTCCAAGTTTGCAAAGATCTTCATTAATTTGAGAGTCTTTGTGTAGAATGATTTTCAACTATTATATTCACCAAAATATTGAATCAATACAATATCTTTGAAGGACATGTAGACCACTCAAGCTTTATACTTACTAACAATGACATAACAAACTGAAAGGATGAATAAAATTTAATTAAATATTTTAAAATGAAAAAATAAAAATAAAGAAACACTATAGTATTCATAAAAGCATGGAAAACATTGCAATTGTTATTTCATGCAAAATGATGAAAACTATAAATAAATTGCAAATATTAAATGAAAATTCAATGTTACATTAAATGAATTGCAAACTATAAATGAATGCAAACATTATATGAAAATTCATATAGTACATAGTAATTTGATCATTCTGTATATTTTTGTTCCAAAAAGATTGTATTCTATTGATTATATTTTAACATATACATATTCATTGATGATTATCAAGAACATTTTTTCAATAATCTTATACATAACTACGGCGTATCCATTGCACACCAAGGTGCGATTGCTAGTTTATTTGTAGCTTGGAAAGACATGTTCTATGATGTAATATTCATTGCAGACAATGCCCTTTTTGGGACTGATTATTCATCGGGAGATTTCTGATTTGTTTGAGCTTGGAAAGACATGTTCTATGATGTAATAATCATTGGAGACAATGCCTTTATTTTGGTGAAGCTGATAACCATTTCCAGTGATCTTATTCCAGGTCTCCAGTTATATTTCAGATTGTGTGAATGAAGTTAATGAACTCTTGATGATGGTATTGTTAAAATGCATATTGTTCTCTACTCTATATTTCAACTCACTGTATTGTATGTTAGATTCTTGTTTGGGAATGAATTCTGAAAACAACAATCAGCAAACAGTTATTGCTATCAAACACTTGCAATATTTCAAAGAAAAAGTCAGGGTGCACATTTCAGGATATTCTTTCAATTTTCAAAGGAGATTTGGAAAAATCATGTAGCAAACTATAAAATTTCATATCCCATGGGACCAGATTATTTCCAAAGGCTTCTTAAATTTTCCAAGGGGCACTGACTGAATAAATTTTAAGCTCCCCTCCCTTGCTCAGGATCACTACTTTAGACGCCTATGAATCATATGTGCCCTGTAGATATAGAATGATGCATTCACATGATCCCATCCATAAACTGGACCCAATTGGTGTTGCAGGCCTCAAATGATGGTGTCAAGGCTATCAAAAGATAGTGCAAAGGATTTATATAGAAGCCTATGTTTATTGTTTGTGAACAGGATAGAAGCTTGTGACAGTGATGAGAATTGACTCACGAATCCAATCAGAAGTTCAGAAATGATTGTTGCTGTGCGTAAATAATAGATTTACTTTCTAATACAGTAGGTATAAGCCTGATACCGTTAGGCTCTCTGGAATATAGAGTCTTTTGCGTGTTTCATCATATACTGTATAAAGCATATAGAACATTTTATTCCCATAAAAAACAATTGGGACAGACAATGGAAAAATATGTACACCTTTTTAGTTGCAGCCTTAGATTTGTATATATTAAAAAACAAAAAATTGAAAACAATGAAGAAATGCTCATATCCTGTTGGCTTAAATGCAGTCTTAGATTTATTTGCATTAAAAAAAGACCTTGTGGTTTAAAAGTTCATTAGTACTTCACAATGTAACAGAAATCAAGCCTTCCTGGATAGATGTTTTAACAGCATTCATCACTATCTGTGTTTTCCTGGAAATGGAAGGCCATTGAGATTCAGGTTTTCCTCCAGAATCTTGGATTCCCTTAACCAGCCTCGCGAATTCTTGAACCATAATAGTCTCCTGAGGAAATTCAGCGGTAACTATGTGCTCACTGGGCCTTGGACCCCAAACAGTGTCCATTTCAGAGAACTGGGGGTTTGTGGAAGAGGAAAATGATGCAGAGTTCTCCTCATAGGGAATTGTAAAATCGTGAAGATTCAGAATTCCTTTAGACCCATGGACACTTAAATCAATGGTCAGGCAAGAGTGAAATGAACAATGAAAAGTTGCCACCCTCCCATCTTGCCAAGACAAAGTAGCCCCACATGATGTAATCACTCCACCTTCATTCAAAACAGGTCCAGGATGTGCCATCACACTTTGAGGCATTTTGTAATCATTAGCCCATAAAATTGCCCTAATACAGTACCATCCAACATCACCCAATGCACCAAGTGCATCCAAATCCGGCTTAACCCGGATGTCCTCCTCAAAGAACTTAGCAGTTCCGGCAAATGTGAAAGTACAGTGGACCTGCAAATAACTATAGTTTCTGTTAAGGAAATAAGGTTTATGTTGAATATGCTAGTTAATTAGTTTTCTAATTGGGTAGGAAGTTATTCCCTTAAAGAAAAATAATAACATTGTAAAGCCGATCTATTTATAAAGCCAATTTATTGAGCTGTAATAAAATTCTTTTTATTTTCATAATTATTTGCAATGTAAATCTTCTCTCTCTTATTATTGCTGTTCAACATTGATATCAGAGGATCCATGCGATCCGGTGCTATGAATTGGGACTGTTGCTGAAATCTGGTGGAGGGCGGGTTTGATGGCAGCTGGGCAGGTGAGCTTGATCAAGATTGCTTACGGTGCTTTCAGTCATTGAATTTCAGTTTCACCGAACATTGAGTTGAATGCAAAGGCACCGAATGCTGTCCAAAACACATTGATGAAAGGAGCTTTTATTACGGTATTAATAGATTTTTCAATTTTTTTAAAAGAGGTGAGAGGTGTCAATAGCCAAAAAAAAAAACATTCTGCGTAGGGAGGAGGCCTGCCAGCATGTTAATGGCTCCCATTTGGTGTGAGGACGTGAGATATCGGATTTATTAGATTTATTTCTTGTGTTATATTTACCATTTGATATTGTTTTCAACTACTGATTTTGATGGAAAGTGCGAGCATGTTGATTGATGTTCAAAAGTTGCACTGCACTAATTCCAATTTTCAGTTGTGGAAAAATTAAGTTTAGGGCAATAAGCATATGCTGGTATGGATGATTTGTAAGTTCAAGTTGTGTTGGTTGATACATTCCATTATATTATGAGTTTCACAAATGTGCTTGAAAATCTTGTTTATGTTGATTGGGTTTCTGAAAAGTAGCATATAAGACCTACTGAGATTAGATTGAAAGTTGGAGGCAGGAGGTCTTTTATCATTTTGAACAAGCTTCTCGTTCAAAGGTGATTCATGAATGAAAAGCACATCCTTTTCTATCTGTGTCCCTGAAGACAAAAGGGGTTGTCCCTTCAAGGTACAGGGGAAGAAGCTAGGTTTTTTTTGGGTGAACTTAGTATACTAATATTTTGGTAAGTATTTTGCACAACAAAGCAGGGGTTATTTCCCCAACGCTAAAGTGTCATTAGACATACCAGGAGGAGATGTAGACTCTGTCTTACTGAATAAAGAGGTTGGGAACACTTCATGTTATTTCATGTTGAACAGATGTTTGTAACATTTGGTTAGTTGTAGTGGTTGGTTGTGGATAGTTGAATTCACAAATGGGTCGATTGTTGTTGATTAGTTGATAGTTGAATCTACAAACTTGGGAGTTGTTGATATGTGGATAGTTGAATCTACAGACTGAATATGGATAATTAAGTGTTTAGTTAGACAATTAGAACATTTGCCCAAACAAGAGGAGTTCAGGTTGATGCTGATGCAAAGTTGGATTCACAACATTTGTTCAAAGAGGATGAGTTGGATAATCGAACCATTTGCTTAGACATAAAAGTTTAAATTAATGATAATACAGTATTTTTCTGTGTTTTAGTTTTCATAATGTAAATATCGAGAGAGATTGTTAGGAAATTAAAATTACATTGGGTAAAAAATAATCAGTTTATACAACCCATCTATTCATAGAATGACTATTATCCTTTTATTTTTGTTAATAGTTTGCAATGTAAATCTAATCTCTTCTATTATTGCTGTTCAACAGTAGCAACATTTTCTAAAGATAAAATATAAGAGCAGTCGGTACCCACGTCATTATTTTATTTTCGGTAGAAAAGTAAATTACAACGAAACAGCCAAAGTAGAGAAATAAACCCAGATGAGTGGATTACACTATTCTGCATGTTATTAGTGGATACTTTGAAGAGGGAAAATATACATGATATGGATCACGCTGGTACAACGTATTGCCATGACAATTACCCATATTTTAGAAAAGGGTTACACACTAAAACCAAGAAGAAAATCGGCAACAGAGCAAATTTCTCTAGGGCATAGATCATCCAGATATCAGAAAAGAGTAAGATATTAAAATCCAGCAGAAAAGAAAAGGGTGAGATATTAAAATCCAGCAGAAAACAAACTAAAAAGAAATAGAAGTATTAGGTTAAAGTGCCCTAAAAGCATTGAGTACTTACCGAATGGAGGTCTCCGAATAGGTCTGGATTTTGAAGAAAGGACTTCATTTTGTGAGTTCTAGGATGGTGCATCCACATGGTACCATCCATGTACTGCACTCCATTATTATTACAGGCCTCTATGATGGTGTCAAGGTCTTCAACACAAAGTGCAGGGGGCTTCTCCAGAAGAATATGTTTCTTATTGTGGGCAGCCTTGAGAGCCCATTCGAGATGCAGGGATGTAGGCAGAGGAATGTACACTGCATCCACACAGGGATCATCCAAAAGCTGCTCATAGCTTCCATACGCCTTTACTTCTGGAGGTAAGTTGTTGGCAGAGGCAAAGCCCTTGGCCTTGTCAACTGATCTGCTAGCAACAGCATACACTGACGAACTGGGTGTCATCCTAATTGCTCTCGCAAGTTTTCTTGCGATGCCTGCACATCCCAGGATTCCAAATCGAACTACTTTCTCTTCGGACATTTTTCCTGCGCAACAAAACTCTTGCGATCTCTGTGTTAGGCTATGCAACTTCAATACACATTCAGGGAATCCTTTCTACCGCAGGTAATGGCGCCTTGTCTTTTTCAAGGGTTTCTGTAGTTAAGTTCAAATTTTGCGCCCAATTGGCCGATGCATCACAGTCCCCTCGTTTGAGGGGGAAATGAAATATGACTTGCTGTTTTAATCATTGTTTTTAAACAGCAGTCGTTAGATAATTTGACAAGTTGCAATAGAAAAATGAGCTGAAAACAGGGGAAATCAATCTTTAATTCCAAGCCTGATCTTCTTCCGCTTATCACTCCCCATATCAGAACAAATAGGTAGCGTAGAAAACTACCTAGTCTCGTGGTACATTCAACATTGTGAGAATAAGTTAATAATCAATGTTTTTATTTTAGGTAATTTTAAAAGAAGGGTTTGAGGTTGAAAGCTTATTTTATTATTATATTAAGCCTATTTTTAAATAAAGGTTGAAAGCATAGTAAATAAATAAATAATTTGGATAGGCTACGTAATCGATGACACATTTAAGATTGGGAGAATAAGTTAAAAATCAAGGTTGGTAGTTGACAAGAAAGGTTTGAGCTTTACTATTACATTAAGTTTATTTTTTAATTAAGATTGAAAGTATAGTAGAGGGCATTACTTTTGGGATTAAAACATATTCTAGTATGGGAAAACAACCTTAACAAAACTAAATAGATTTTTAATAATGTGGCAGGAAAGCTTTCTTAGGTTTACCAGTTCCTCAAGATCAGATTGACAGCTTACGTTCTATATTAGATCAGAGGCCAATCTGTTATTCAGATGACGATGACAGGCTCATATGGACAAAGTCTTCAAATGGTCTGTATTTCGTTAAAGAAGGCTATAGATCTCTAACAAATCCTTCAGGAGCAGGGAGTAATATTCAATTCAGATTTTGTTGGCATTCATCAGTTCTTCCTAAGGCAGGTTCCTTTCTCTGGTTAGCCTTACATAATAGGATACTTTCTAGCGATCGACTTCAAAGACTGGGTATCCGGAACAGCTTTTAGTGTGTTTTATGTGGCAAAGTTTGGGAGGACACTAACCATCTTCTTCTTCTATGTGATTTTGCTCAAGAAATTTGGTCTTGGATCCTTAATAAACTGAGGTGGCAAGGTCCTCTTCCCCCCACATTACACTCTCTTTTAGCTCAGTGGCCTTTATTATATGCAAATTCTTTTTTTGCAGTGGTATGGAGAGTTATCCTAGCAATAGTAGTTTGGAGTATCTGGTGGGAGAGAAATAAGCGGATTTTCATAAAAGAATTTAACTCAGTCTCTGTGGTTTGTAATATTATTGAGAAATCAGTATCAAAAACGGTTAATGCAGGAGTTAGCAAAAGTAAATCTTTGTCTTCCACTTTCACATCACATATTCTAAGCTTCTCAATTCCTAGCCTTTGATTCAGATTCCATTCAAAGGAATGTTGGTGGGGAAAATGAAAAAACATGACCTTAGGAAAGATGTCAAGCAGCAACCTCCAGATGAACAGTTCATCAAAATAAATTTTGATGGGGTGTCAAAAGGGAATCCAGGGGTATCAGGTGCTAGTGTCATTTTCAGGGATCATGAGGCTAATATCATCAGGGCTACCTCTTTTCGAATTCCTTGGGGGTCCAACAATCTTGCAGAGGCTAGAGCCTTACTTTTGGGTGCTCAGATGGCGGTGGATTTGGATATTAAGAAGATTCATTCAATTGGTTACTTCAGCCTTAGTGTCAAATAATGTTGCTAGTTGGGAGATTAAGTACATTGTCAAAGAAATTTCTAAATTATTACCGCTATTTGAAGAATTCAAAATATCCCATTGCTATAGGGAAGCTAATATGATGGCAGATTGGTTGCCCAATCGTGGTGTCATTATAGAAAATGGATCAAATGTGTGGGATCATGCTCAATTGTTCAATTTGATGAGAGAGTCAAATTATGAGGATCTTCTTAGAGCCAAGCTCCTCCATCCTCATAGAGGCTGACTTGTTCCTCTATTGCCAAAGTATACTTTTGGTTTGTTGGCAATGATTGGAGAGATTTCAGATTGGTTAATAGATGAAAATTGGAGTTTAGCTTTAGTTCAGTATGTTTATGACTTTTATGCTTCCAACAAATATGTAGGAGATGGAGGTCTTCTCCTTCTATTTTTGGGGGCTCTGGACTGGTTGGGTTCTCTCAGGACTTTCTCCATTTGCAAATTTCATTGTATCTGCCATGATAGGGGGTTTTCTTACTGTCTTCTTTCCCTCTTGAGCTTTTTTGAAGCGGGTTAATAACGTGATGCAGTCAAGGCTGGTGGATCCAATTAAGGACTTACCGACCTTGCAGCCAAACACCAACACAACAAGAAACTAGATCTGAAAGAAAACAAATGTCTTTATTTCATCAAATAAATTATTACATGCAATGTGTCGGGTTGTAAGGCCTTCCCGGTTATGACCAATTACAATGCAAGAAACAGTTCTACAAGATCACGCAGGATCCAACACACTTCTCCTCAACTAGCCCAGGTCTGCAACACAACAGGACACTGGTAGCCACTCCAAGAAAGATCTGAACCTGTACTCAAACTTCCAAGCAATCTTTCTGCTACCTAAGCCCACAAGCTACTAACTCTTCTTTCACAGATCCACACATCTGCTACTACCTAAACAACTACCCAAACACTCCTTAAATACTAAACCCCAGCCACAAGTCGGCTTTACAAACAATTAAATCCCAAAAGCCATTTGGCTCCCAAATATACAAATATTAAATGCAAAACATCAATCAGCTCACAAATAACTTCACCAATATTTAATTCACCAAGTTGGCCTCCAGATCCACATAGAAGAATGCAACACGCCAAATCTAAGTCCCCACACGTCCAACGGTCAATCCATAACACGAGGAACGCGACCCAGATTGAATGCACCAGTCGACCAAGCTGATTCTCCAAGAATAACTATCGGTAAGCCAAACTATCGAGCATCAGGAAACATACGGAGCAACCATACCAACCGAGCTCCTCAAGCATTGTTGAGCACCAAAAATGTCGAGTCTCCTTTAATGACCGAGCTCCCTTCAGCGACTGAGCCACTTCAACGACCGAGCAACAGGCATAAACACCGAGACCCCATCGGTAACCGAGCATAGAGCAACAAAACACCAAGTCATCGAGTGACCAACATCAACCAAGATCCACCAGAACTTCCAACTGAGGATCACCACCGAGCTCCATCGGTGAAGCCTAACAAACTTCAATCGAGAATCACCATCAAAGACTGAGAAACACCAGTCTTCTACCAAGATTACCAGCCAAGTAACCGAACTCCACCTGATAGTTACCGAGACTACCAGATTCTTTAGGCACCGAACGGTAAGCCAGGATGCCACTGCATCATAAAGTTACAATGGCTTGACCATTTTTATCAAAAAATAATAATAATGTGGCATGTCTTTTAGGAATGAGCTAGACTCAATTTTTAATTTCATTACCTATCTTTTCAACAAAATTTGTCAAATATTAAATAGTTTAAAATAAGTTAGAATAGTTTTAAAGTTTTATTATCTTACTTAATAATATTTTTTCTATTATTTTTTAAAATAATTTTTTATAAGAAAACTATTATCATAATATTTTTTTCCATATTTTCCATCAATTAATTTTTAGTTCAAAGTTTTTAAAATATTTAATCATATTTACTATATCTCCATTTAGAAATTTTAAAAGTATTTTTAATTAAAGAAATTGATTAAAAATTTAAAATATTTAATAAAATTTAATATAACCTCATTAAATCATATAACAATTTTTTTAATTAAAGAAATGAATGTAACATAATCAATTTTTAAACCAAAATTTTTTTATAAAATTATGCTATTATTTTTAAAGCTAAAATTAGATTTGGTGGCAATCATTTTAAGCATCATTTGAAACTATATATATATATATATATATATATATATATATATATATATATATATATATATATATATATATATATATTGGTGGAACAATTTCTTGTTTGTATTTTTTCATATATCTTTTGTTCTCTTAGATCTGCCAATATTTGGCAGGAACTTAGTTGCATTGCAGCCTTGTTAAAGAAAGGTTTGAGCTTCACTATTTAACACTAAGTGTAGTTTATTTTTTATTAGTGAAAAAATATGTTTTGAAGGGGCCTCAAATCTTTTACAAACAGATTTTAAGAGGATCTAAAACCCCCACAAAGATGAAATGTTGCAAAAGGTAAAACATTTCTAAGAAGCACCCCAAAACCAACAGACAATCAGTAGCATATAAATAAAATCCAATTTAGTTTGTTAAGGATTTTTGGTCCCTTTAAAATTAGTTTTCCTTTAATATTAAATACTAAGTTTATTTTCGTGTTGAGGTTAAAAGCATAGTGAAGCTCTTACCATATTATTTTACATAAGAGATTAAAAATATTATTTATATAGAGTACTTAGACATGTTAGATTACGTAAGTGTAGATTTTTCAAAGAGGAGAGGAATTCTTCAAAGAGATTAAGTGCTAGCAAGGATATTATCATCACATAAAATGGATAAAAGGAACATTATTATAATCATGAATAAAATTGATTAATGATATTTAAGATCAGTTGACCTAAAAAACAACAATAGTTATAAAGTTCTTGAATTCCAACCTTATATTTATGAATATCAGAGTAAAAATGGCTATTACTTGTTCATATTTAGATTATAATACTAATAAAACATTTTAACAAGTAAATTATTTGAAGGATTTATGTGGCTTCTAAAATCTATAAAGATAATATATCATTAAGATTAAAAACAAAAGGACGGTAGCACTTGATCACTTACAAATTAACTTCTTTATTCACTAAAGAAATTGAAATGTTAATTGGTAGGACAGATTCCTTTGTTAAAGACTTGGCTCCTTCCACTGATTTAATTCAAGATAAGAAAGTGAGTGAGGATGAAATATTGATCAACTTTGATATTGCATCCATGTTCACCGAGGTCCAAGTTAAAGATGTGATTGATGTTATAAATAATTTTGTAGGCAAGTTGTCTGCAGTGAAATATGACTCTAAAATGGACTAAAATAGCAACAAAACAACCCAAAATCATAAAATAATGTAACACTCAAGATTAGGCTAAATAGGTCAAATTAACCCAAAATACAACAAGAATGAAGTATATCAAACCTCTCACTGTGTGGATTTTCCCAAGATGTTCAATGTGAATGTGTGCTCACTTGAAAATCTAGCAACATAATAATGCTCAAATGGAAAATGGGTGAAAGGTGAAAAATAGCTAAATTATGGATATATATGGTTTGGGATGAGATTGAATGGATGGTGGACATTGGAGGATGAAGATCTATGGTGGAGGATAAAGGAGAGGAATAAAGGAATTGAAAATTTCTTTGGGGTACTTGATGACAAACCCATGTGCTTGTGTAAGGGGTCCATGTGCTTGATGTGATGGGGGGAGTTGACTTCACTAAGTCAAAGATTAAGTGAGCACACATGCTTGGTGAGGGATTAGGTGTAGATAGATTTCACATGGTGTTTAGAACATGCCACTAGGTCCGCAAAATCTGACGAGAAAACAAGGAGGAATGCCACTAAAAACATAGAAATTGGCTAACAGGAACAAACTGAAAAGAAACATTTTTGGTTGATGCAAGATTACCATGAAACCCAAGATGCTCTTGCATCAATCCTCATAGTAGGGCATTGTTCACCTACCTTCCTAGTGTGACCTATAACTTCATTGAGAGAAGAGGGAGGTGCCTTCTTGAAAACTAGCACATTTACTTTTACTCCTTTCCCTTTCTCAATTTGGGTCGGTGAATCAACCTTTTGCATCATGGGCACTAAATCCATCCTAAATTGTTGATGTATCCATTTCTTGGTGCATTCAATGGCGTGCCTCGCCTTATGGTTGATATCCTCAATTCTTGAGGTAGTAACCTTCACATTCATAATTGTCTGTGTGTATACCTCATCTTTGTTGTATAGAGGCAATAAAACATCCTTTGTATCCTTGTCCCATGCTCTTGGTGGAATGGGTACCTTAATCACATGTTGTGCAAGGTCTAGGGATAGTTTGCGGTAATCTACTATACGAACCTCGTAGTCATCCATACAATTTTCCCAATGGTCCTCTGGATGGGGCTTGTGTTTGAAGTGAGCATCCATTACTTTTATCAATGTACCTATTGGGTCAAACTTGCCCCTCTCTATCTTCAATTCATCAAGAGGACATTTATCCCACTCCAAGTACACTAACTTTGCAACCTTGATATCCTGGATTGAATGAGCTCCAATGGATATGGGGAAAGAAAAGAAAGGATTGTGCTTATGAGCAATGAACTTGTCAGCATTCGATAACTGCCTACACATTTCCATCAGAATGATCATGTCTAATGGGTATTACACGAGCTTCTTGGGTTTAAGAGTCCATCATGTCACTCTAAGGTATGTGAAGGTTTGGAACTGAATAAAATAGATGCCCACATTTCTGATTTGAGCATCGACCTCTTATGACATCCTCTTTGCATAGTCTCCACCAATGGAATGAATGATTTTAAAGGTGAATCCATCATTGATAATTATGTACTCTAGGATACCCTCCTTCATCTTTTCCTTTCTAACCAGTTGGGGGTACACACTATAGGGGTAGGCATTTGATTCCTAGAGGGGTCCCCTATTAGATAGGCTCAAATAGTCTGGAGAGGCTATTAGGGGGTACACCACATAGGAATTCATATAGAATCTAAGGTCCTTCTTGACCCTTTGCAATTGTTCATCAAGGTTATCATTGATAATGCAGCCCCAATCAATCTTCCTTTCCAGTTCCTTATGGTGTCAATGTATAACACCATCCATGTTTCTATTTTTTTAGCTTGTGGGAGGCTAAACACTCTACTCAACAAGGTTATATAGTTCTTCATATCATCCACCAAGTAGGCCCTATGGAATTCCATATTATCCCCGGCTTATTCTCCTTCCTAGGATGTTCCAGATAGTTATCGTTGATCTTCCACAACATATCAAGAGTTGTTCTGAAATAGTGTTCACCTCTCTCCTTTGAGACAAATAGATAAGAATATGCCCTTAGGATGTGAAACGCATCCTTTATAACATCTTCCCTAATGTCTAGAACTACATCACTGACCTTATTCTTGACCCTTCTCTCATTTGGGTCATAATGTGTTGCTATGGTCATGATCAAATCTAGAGATAAAATAGATACTAGATGTCCTAAAAAGTTCACTATTCCTAAGAAAACCATTGCATTTGCATTGGGAGATTAGCCAATTAATTCTACTATGTGCTTGAGAAAGTCACAAGTCCATATGATCAATGTTTGTGTCAGTAATCTCACTGTGGAGATTACCCAATTTAGAGGTTAGATCATATCCCTTGAATTTGTACTTCTTTGGGAGCATAGAAGTCATGGTTATAAATCTTGCACTCAAAGAAATTTTCATCAACACGTTTTATTAAAAACACAAAATCTAAGTACAAAAACAAATTCACTACTTGCAGAATGAAACTAATCTAATCTATTATCTAGAAAGCAGAAAAAAAACTAATAATAGAGAAAAAGACCCAAAAAATACTAAGGCAATTAGTAAAATCAGAAATGAGTGCTTGTTTTGTGTTTTGGAGCTTCGAGGTCCGATGACCCTTTTGGGGTTTTGGGGACCCGAAACCTTGAAATCCCAATTCTTTTCTTTGAATAGATTTTGGGTTTGAATGGATGGAAACTAGGGCTTCAGGGGTGCAGACCTTTGAAACACCTTTATATTTTCCTCTAAAAGCCCAAAGGGCTTTGGCTTCATATGGTGAAGGTAACCAGGTGGGGTGTCGGTGTTTTAGACCTCGACTCCCCTTTTGGGGTTTCGAGATTCTGAAACCTTGATAGCCCGAAAGGGCTTGGGTCTATGGAAAATGCCTAAGGCATTTAGAGTCAATGGATAAAATGGGGGGCGTTGGGGTTTTGGGACTCTGAAACCCTGATGGCCTGAAAGGCCAAAGGGTTATCATAGTTTTTTTGTAAAAATTATGAAGGAAAAGTAATATCAAGGCCCTTGGGGATTCAAAACCCCAAAGGCCAAGAAAACTATGGTTTAGTCAAGTTTTATTTTCTAAAAACCCTAGCTCAATGTGAGGGGTGAAACATTCATTCCATTGATCAAACTTAGCAAAAACCTACAAGAAAGTCAAACTAAATCGTTAAAGGATAAGTACCTTTGAGAATTTGGTTGTCCAACTAGAAGCCTTATTGTAGATGTATTCAAGCTCATGACCTTGTAGGCTACCTTTGACTTTCCTTCAGCTCTAAATTCTTTCTCTTTTCCTTTAATCTTCAGATCTGAACACTCATCAATCAAACCCAAACCTTCCTTGTCCTTGTAAATTTTTTGCAGGGATAAAATTTGATCCAAAATAGTACTATTCTGACAAACCTTCACTTCAAATCTTAGCTTCCTTAGTTCTTGATCTAGCATTTCCTTTCCATATGGCTTATTTTTTATGATATCCTTGAGATTCTCTTCAACCTTCTTCCACTCCTCTATTTTCTGATTGATTATTTCCTTTATATCTCCTTCAATATTTTTCCAATCTTCCATCTTCTACTTGAGTTCTTCCTTGATAAATTCCTCAGTATTTTTACTGTCACTCAGTTTCTTTTCCAAAATTTCCACCTTTTCTTTTGACTCCTTTAATTCATGACTTAATTCTTTTGAATTTCCATATCTGATCTCTTATCTTTAAGATACATGCATTTACTTCCTTAAGTTTTTCTTTTAGCTCCTCATTCTTTGATTTAGTGCACTCAATTTCACTCATCATGATCTACCAATCTTCATAAGAATAGCACTCTCCTTACATCTATTCAAACAACCTAGATCTCCCTCAAGCGATTAAGCTCTATCTACAAGGGACCAAGCTCAGATACCAATTGTTGAACAAGTCAAATAACTAAGAGGGGTTTGAATCAATTATTCCAAAACACTTTCTAAAACATTTACTAATCCAGTATACACATAAATCATTCAAATAATTAAGATTGATAAAAGCATGAAAGAACAAGAACAATGAACACCATAACACCAAATATAATGTAGAAACCCAAGATGGGAAAAACTACAGAGAAACTAATTCTCATGAAATGAACACTAGTTAAGGTGACATCACTTAATGGAACCTAGTAAAAGAGAAAGAGTTAATGGTGACTTGAAGTCTTATCCAAGCCAATCAGATAAAGAAAGGTTGGGAGAAGATAATTTGGATCTTATGAACTAAGATATACTTCAACTTACCCATAACCCTTTGTGTGGAATGGAAGCCAACAACATTTATGAAAACCCTCTCTTTGAACTAAATGAAGAAGCTATCTTGAATTGATCCCATAGTAAAGATGAAAATAATTTTTGGGATCTCGGTGCATCTTCAATCAAGGAATAAATAAGAACCATTGGGTACAATATATCAAAACCACATAATTCCATTACTACACATTATATATTCCAATTGCAAATGAATGAAGATTAGAAATGAATTCTTTTCCTAGAGCAAGAACCAAGAAATGAATGTTTGAATTTGATAAGGAGAAGTTACACTGCTACCATACATTTGATGCAAATAAATTATGGATACCTTTATATTCCAATAAATATAACATGGGAATAAAAATTGAATTTCATGACATCTCTAAAACCCAAGAGGTTAATGGATCAATTTTTCACCTCTTTTACAAGGGATGTTAGATTTTTGTTCTATGGTTGAACCAAATATCTTGATTAGTTAAGGAGGAGGCTAGCCTTGACATCTATTTCAATGAGGAGAAGGCTCATCAAATGACTAAAACTAGAATAACATAGTTTCTATGGGATGGTACCTAAATAAAGACAATTTGGAATTCAATTTATAGCTGGAGTTCAATGGTTAATGAACATTTGTCCATCAACAATGGATATAAGTATAAGGTTATTAATAGATATCCTAGTAAAGATCCCATACCACTTTGGGTGATTTTCCTTAAATATGAATAGTACTGGATCATAGTTTTAGGTAATCATCCTAAGAACCATGGGAGCTCTAATCTTTGGGATCTAGAAGTCTACATAATGAGTGGATGACACACGAAATTAAACCTAAAGCAATAGATGTATTCAAATCATTATACATATCTGTGTTGGATCTGAGAATCATCTTGACAATATGAGAATGCTTGTGGAAAATCATTTTCCAAGAGGGGGAGAATGTGATGCCCCCAACTTGGGACATAAGAATTGATAAAAGATTTAATAAGTTTTGGTTAAAGATTAAAGATTAAAAATTATTTAAATAAAAAAGGTATAGAGAAGAGTCACCAATAATTAGACATTACCATCAATCATTCCAAAACTACAATACAATTATACGTCATGCTTCCATTAAGTCTCTACTTTTGCATATCTACATCCATGCATACATTCATAGTAGCATCCTTGTGCGATAACTTACATTTATTCTATTATGTATTTCATTCATGTAGTAATCAATGTTCATCATAATTGCATCCATATACTGTAATGCATACATCCATGATAAGCAACACCCTATTTGAATTCACATTTTGTCATGCACATATCCATAATAGTCATACATTATCATGCACACATCCATAATAGTTTAGCATCATACTATCATGCATATATTCACAATAGATTGAATTCATTATATCGTACACATATTCATAATATATTGGAATCATATTTTCTTGCATATCCTTATGAAAATTAAACATTATGTTGTAATACATGAATTCTTAATTATGTCTACATACAGATTGCATCATAGTGCATTGCCATTGTACATTTGCATATCATCACATAGATCACATCACATTTGCATTACTGTTATTGGAACTTAGCATATGAAGGAATACTATTCATTTGATTATGGCATAATTATTATGTTAACCGGTTAACAAATGATAACCATAACAATCATTCCACAAATATTTTGGTTATAAGTCGATTAAGGGAGGCGTCTTTCCAAATGCACCTCTTCCCTTTAAATCGCAAGTATATAATGTTGATTGCTTTATTCTATCAAGGCATATTGGAATAGAAACTTATTATTTATTATCCTGTAAGGATCGGTCTATTCAATATCACTTTTCCTTTTGGCATCCTCATGGGTGCAAGCATATAAAGTCATAGTTAGAAACAACAACCCAATGCATAGTTATATTACCATATCAAACACAACCTTATCAACATTTAATAGAGAATATATCGATTGCCATATCAGAAATGACCTACATACAATTACATATATAATTAATTGAAAATCAAACACAACAATTAATACGTAGTTATTGAGACTCATCTCAATCTTGCATGTATATTCCTTGTTATATTAGAAAAAAAAAAAACATTATTTATACAAGGATGGTTTATACAATTGATGAATAATTTTTCCTTGTATATAAGACATTATAATTATATTTATAATACTGCATATGTATTTGGAATAAGCTTCAATTACTCATATTTATCTTCCATTACTTGCTTCATTAGAAAAGAAGCTATTTTATCTTCCTTTACTTGTTTATCTTCCATTACTTGCTTCATAGAGAATTGTGAAATTTTTTGTAATGTTCCTTAATACAGAAGAAAGGGGACATTACAATCTCATTCTCACACAATCCATCATTTCCTTTGAAATTTTAATGAGCATCGCTCGTACGTCTGCTACAAGTGGATTTGTTAAATAGAACAACACTTGAAGTAGTTAGATATAGAGAAAATGGTCTTGTCTTACATGACTCAAATTTGTAACTTCAAACTCAACATGTCATTCTCTCCCACATATCCATTGATCTGCCACTCATAAGCCCCAATATGGCACCATACAAACCGTAATGTAATCCAGAAGAACAAAGCACATCTACATGCTTTTGGTTTTCCCATGAAGAACTTAATTTATAAGTTTCTAAGACTATTTGTACATTTGTAGGAAGTTTAAGGATTTTTCCCTTTTGCATGTGAGGAAGTGGATGAGGGACATTGGGGCCAACACAAAAACTATTTAATAATTGAACTTTATACTTTATAAAAATTTGACCACATAATCACTCCTTCACACATCTACAACTTGATTTAGCATACATTCCTTTGTCCTTAGTGGGAAGGTAGATACATGACATGTGTCCATGAAAAACATAGCTTAACTTCAAATATTTTTACACACCCAAAAAAGGAGTGGATGAAATGTGTGGAGAGGATGGGACCGACAACATATTGCCATTTTTCACTTTTAAAACCTTGTAAAACATTTAAATCATTTAAAAAAATGATTTAGGCAATTTTTTACTTTTACCTCACCATGTAACAAATGGTGGCATAATTAAATCGCTTTAAAATAAAATGATTCAAAAACCTTCTTACCATTCAATTAGGGTGAATTAAACACTATTATTATTCTCACTCAAAACAAATATATTATTTAAATCATTCTAAAATGATTTAAATATTAAGCATTTTTTAATGACTAAGCTTGAATAGTTTTGTGATTTGAAGATGAATGTCAGGTCCTTTTATGGGCCCAGATAATTTTTTTTGTTTTGAAATAAATTCATCTTGAAATGGCCTACGTGTGACTTGATGTGCATATGGAGCTAAAATGACAAAGTAAGTCATCATTAATAACTGATTTCTGACATCTCTGTAAAATGATCAAAATAGGACATCTGGCCTTTAGAACTGTGCTTGAAAACTAAACAAACCTCATCATAAAACCAAGATCTTGCACAAGTATGTTGATTTCTAATAGGGAAATAAGATTACCAAGTGTCATCAAATTATACATTTAGGGCTCCAAGTTATTAATTGTCAAAGTTGGACACTTAGTTGTTTCTACAAATAGGCATGTCAGAACCCTTATGAAACTCACTAACCAATTACCCTAAAAAAATATTACATCTCATCCTTAGAAGTTGCCACCGAGCCTAAGAGCTTATTAAGATACAATAAAGATGTGTGCAAAGGAAATTTTCCAAAATCCACTTCATTTGTAATATTTTAATGGTCAAAGTTAACCTCCTTGAAACTTTCTTAAAATGCAAACAACAAAACACTATAAACTCCATTTGGATTTGGCTCAAAGAAATACCAAATTAGGCCTTAGGGCTATAAAAATGGACCAAGATTTTTGTTAATATGCAAAAAATTATAGACACCATTTTATTTCACTTGACAATCAACTAGTCATAAATTATGAAACTTTGAAAATGACTTCCTTGACAGACAAAACATTGTGCTCAATAAAACACAATAAACTACATTTGCTTTTGGTTTGGGAACAATACCAAATGGAAAGTTGAGTTTCTGAAAATATACATAGGGGTACATTTATATGAGGAGAGTTTTAGATTATACAATCATCAATTGCTCATGAAAATCATCCATTTATAAAATCTTGACCTCTAAAGTAGGTTGCTAAATCAATGTGCAGATTGTAAACTTTCACTAAACACTTCAACTTGCCATTTTGAGAACTTAACAAAAATGATCATGAGAGGCTCAAACTTGGTAGATATGCTCACTTATGATAGATATTTATAAGATCCTAAAGTGATTTTCTATGACTGTTATTGGAAATCAAGTTATTCATCTTCAAGGTAGACTATTTATAAAAAAAATATAGGAGTGTCTCTAAATGGTAGTCAAAATTTTCATCAAAAGCAATTCATATTTTGTAAAAATACAAAGGTGCTAATAGGAAATACTTATTAGGAAATAATGATCATACCCAGTTACATTTAATCCATTTCCTACATAACCCATAAGAAAATTTCATGCATGCAAGCTTACCAAATTGCCATTATGCAAAGATAAAATAGACAAGCCACAAGATAACACAAGGTATACCTTGGGAAAACTATCATGATGGAAAACCCTAGCTTCCAAAAGCATCTATACTCCATTGTACTATTCAACCATAAAGAAATACAAAGAACTTATAGAATTACAATGAATATTACTCTCAAAATATCAATCCCTCCAATGCATTCCCATGTGTCCAAGCATGTATCCACACATCCCATGCCATGTTTCACAAATGCAACCTTCAAAAAGACTCAATAGTGAAAACCCAGTCCACTAACCTAACTAAACCACTAACATGTGTATGCTTTTATAGGCACAAGCTCACACCAAATACAACTAGTAGTAAAGTAAAATCATGTGTACACAATACCATGAGCCCCTAATTTAATATTGGGTACTAAGTTTATACATTATTAACTATCTTTCCCAAAATTAAATTAAATACAACATTAGATCCCAATGTACCAACCACATTAATATATATCCCAATGTTCCAATACAACTCATCAAGTGGCCCTAGAATGAAATCACTATGCAATCTCCAAGGAATCTCTACATGATGCAGGTCCATCTAGGTGCTCCTAAGTGTAACACATATATACTAAAATATAATAATACAAATATTATGCAAGGTGTACACCACCCTTTTCCAACATGACCCATATTAATTTAATAACATTTTTATTTTCTTGACTATTATTTTATTTAAAAAGAAGCACCAATGGTCAAAGCCCAAGGCTTTTAAATTATAGGTAGAAATATAATCTATTCACTTTAATGTTGTCAAACTTTAGTAAACTACCCATACAATGACCATGAAGACATTGACTGTGGGGGAGCCCCCACATAGCAATCAAGTGACTTCATGTCCCTCTAAAAGGATCAGTGCTAGCACGATATCTAATGTAAGCTACTAATGTCCCCATTTTCACCATTGTCCACCTTTAGACACAACGTGTCTTGTTATAATACAATATATAATTAGTATATAAATTATATATTTATAAATATTGAATTAAATTATATATACTATAATAATAAATTTATTATTATATATATAAATTATATTACTATTTTTTTGGTAAATAAGCACCACCATAAGGGGTAGCTCTCTTTCATTAATCACCATAAGAAAGAGTTTACATTAGAATGAGGTACTTCAATCAGCCAATAAGTTGCATTAGATACATTATGCCATCTACAAAATCCATAGATTTTGTGTACCTATATAGGGAAATGACATCCCTATATTTGATAATGAAGCTATCGAAAGTGCCAAGATATTTCATCTACAACCTTTCATTGTATAAAACCAAGATCCTCCTCTTGTTGACTACAACAACATTAAATTTTTTAGCTATAGTTTCCACATTTAGTCTCTTGTTGATGGAGGCCACCACAATAAGGATAGCCTCCCTAGATACACATCCACAATGTGATAATGGGTCACCACAATACCTTGTGTTTTAGTTCCCATCATCTACACTATATTGGAGAGAAGGATTTCATACACCTAATCATTGTGAATGTGACATGTCAAGGAATTGATTGAAATCCTTACAAATAATATCATCATCTACCTTGAGTAGACGTACCTACGCGTCATGTCTTCCTCTACAAATTTACATTAATATATTCCAAAAATGATCAATGGAGTCATTTTGCAAAGAGGGAAGACCAAAGCCACAAATAAGTAGTTAAATACACAGTCAAAGTTGACCAATAGATCTAAGAGATATCTTCATCGAAAGGACCAAGTGACATTGTGATGTCAGGAGTTCCCACAAAAAAGATATGCTTCCAAAAATCATGCATACAAATTACATTACTATTATATTATTATATATTTTATAATAGAAATTCTAAAATATAATCTCTCTCTCTCTCTCTCTCTCTCTCTCTCTCTCTCTATATATATATATATATATATATCTCTCCCCTCTCTTTATCTCTCCCTCTCTTCGACATATGGCTCTCCTCCTCCATTTCCATCCCCTCATCCCTATCTCCTGCTCTTCTATTTACATATACATATATATCTTCTCTCTCCTCCTCTCTCTATTGTAAACATAACATGAGCATGTTAATAATGGAAACTTATTATCTTCTCTTTTTTTTTCTTTAGTCTTGTTTGGATCCCTATAAATAGAAACTTGTTGATTTTAGAATATAATTTTCTATACAGACAACATTATTTTCTAAATAACTTACTAATTGATCTTATTTTTTATACAAATTTATAAAACAAAATCCCACCACACCTCTTGGGCAAATCCATTGCTGACGAAGGTAACATTGTTACTCTTATTTCTAGCCTCGGTCAATTAAATACGGACGAACAGCTGTGAAGTAAAAGTATGAAAGCGTTTAACTAGTTATGATGATGGCCATCGTCTATGCATTGTGGGAGCTGGATATTCTAGCCTTTGTCAAAAAAGACGGATTGAAATCCAACCTACTTCGCATTATCTACTATATAAAGGATCCCTTGAATGTGTATTGAACTTGCATAGCCTAACACAGAGATACACAAAAGGTTTCGTGGTGCAGGAAAAATGGCTGAAGATAAAGTAGTTCGGTTTGGAATCCTGGGGTGTGCAGGCATTGCCAAGAAACTCGCGAGAGCAATTGGGATGACACCCAGTTCCTCAGTGTACGCAGTTGCCAGCAGATCAGTTGACAAAGCTAAGGGCTTTGTCTCTGCCAACAATTTGCCTCCAGAGGTAAAGGCGTATGGAAGCTATGAGCAGCTTTTGGATGATCCCTGTGTGGATGCAGTCTACATTCCTCTGCCTACATCCCTGCATCTCGAATGGGCTCTCAAGGCTGCCCACAAGAAGAAACATATTCTTCTGGAGAAACCCCCTGCACTTTGTGTTGAAGACCTTGACACCATCATAGAGGCATGTAATAACAATGGAGTGCAGTACATGGATGGTACCATGTGGATGCACCATCCTAGAACTCACAAAATGAAGGCCTTTCTTCAAAATCCAGACCTATTTGGAGACCTCCATTCGGTAAGTACTCGATCCTTTTAGGGCACTTTAACCTAATACTGCAATTTCTTTTTAGTTTGTTTCTGCTGGATTTTAGTATCTAACCCTTTTCTAAAATCTGGATAATCCATGCCATAGACAAATTTGCTTTCATGCTGATTTTCTAATAGGTTTTAGTATGTAATCCTTCCCTAAAATCTGGGTAATTGTCATGGCAATACGTTGTTCCAGCTTAATCCATATCATGATTTTTTTCCTTTCCCCAATTTAAAGTATCCACTTCTGTATTTTTTTGGCTTAGAACATACAGAATAGTCTAATTCAGTCATCTGGGTTTATTTCTTTACATTGCTTGTTTGGTGGTAATCTACCTTTTTTACCGAAAATGTAAAAAAATGATGTAGGTGCAGATTGCTCTTATATTTGCAATTTAGAAATGTTGGAATTATGGTTATTTGCAGGTCCACTGTACTATGACATTTGCAGCATCTGGTAAGTTCTTTGAGGAGGACATCCGGGTTAAGCCGGATTTGGATGCACTTGGTGCATTGGGTGATGTTGGATGGTATTGTATTAGGGCAATTTTATGGGCTAACGATTATGAAATGCCCCAAAGTGTGATTGCACATCCTATGCCTGTATTGAATGAAGGTGGAGTGATTACATCTTGTGGGGCTACTTTGTCTTGGCAAGATGGGAGGGTGGCAACTTTTCATTGTTCATTTCACTCTTGTCTGACCATGGATTTAAGTGTCCATGGGTCTAAAGGAATTCTGAATCTTCACGATTTTGGAATTCCCTATGAGGAGAACTCTGCATCATTTTTCTCTTCCACGAACTCCAAGTTCACGGGCGCTGTTTGGGGTCCAAGGCCCAGTGAGCACACAGTTGCAACTGAATTTCCTCAGGAGACTCTTATGGCTCAAGAATTCGCTAGGCTGGTTAAGGGAATTCAAGATTCTGGAGGAAAACCTGATTCTCAATGGCCTTCCATTTCCAGGAAAACACAGATAGTGATGAATGCTGTTAAAACATCTATCCAGGAAGGCTTGATTTCTGTTACATTGTGAAGTATTTAATGAACTTTTAAACTACAAGGCCTATTTTTAATGCAGATAAATCTAAGACTTCATTTAAGTACATGAAAAATATGAGCATTTCTTCATTGTCTTCAATTTTTGTTTTTAATGTATATAAATTTAAGGCTGCAACCAAATAGGTGTACAGATTTTTCCATTGTCTCTCCTTACTGATTTTTATGAGAACAAAAAGTTCTATATACCTTGTACAGCATATGATGAAACACACAAAAGAGACATTATTCCAGAGAGCCTAATATACTAGATGGAATGATATCAAGATTATATCTACTGTATTAGAAAGTTCAACATTTGCCATACTAAAGTATTTGTGACCAACAGAAACAATCATTTCTGAACTTCCGATTTGATTCCTGAGTCAATTCTCATCATCGTTACAAGCTTCTGTCCTGACACCTTCCATGTTTCTTTAAGGTTGTTCACAAACAATAAACATAGTCTTCTAGAGAAATCCTTTGCACTGTCTTTTGAAAGCCTTGACACCATCACTTGAGACCTGCAACACCAATTGGGTCCAGTTTACGGATGGGATCATGTGAATGCATCATTCTACATCTACAGGGTACACATGATTTGTAGGCTTCTAACGGAGTGATCCAGAGGAAGGAAGGGGAGTTTAAAACTTATTCAGTCAGTGCCATTGAGAAAATTTAAGAAGCCTTTGCAAGTAACCTGGTCCAGTGGGTGCTGAAGTTTTATAGTTTGCTACATGAATTTTCCAAACCTCAAAAGAAGATGACGGTACGTTTTTTAATGATCCAATTGTCATTTGGCACCAATGAAATCTACAATCTCTTTAACGGGTGCTACAAACTCTCAGCCACTCCCTTCCCTTCTCCAACACCTGCTTAAGCCTTAAAGTTTACAGTTGCAAAAAGCTACTCCCCTTTTAAATGCGAAAATCCTACTTGTCTGTGCCACACCCACTGCAAATTTTTCATGGAGTGGCAATCTGTCAGCGAATTCAGGACTAATAATCTTCTGCACGAGATTCTATTCTAAGTATATTCTTCTTTATAAGTGTACAACACCTTATTCCAACATAGTTCAGGACCAATAACCCTTTCAGCCGACCTTGCTCTAAGTATTATTCTCTATGTTTAATTTTACCATATTCTCCCTTATTGTTAATGATTCTGCTCTAACTATTCTTCTCTTTTTGTTGTTTTATTGACTTATCATGGCTCCACAGAATCTAATGGCTAGCACTTAATTATTCCTGTGTAATGTCAAAATCAGATCAGAGGGTCACTCAAGTGAGGCAGGTGGGAGTTCCATTACCTTTAATCAGACTTGTGCATTGTTATGTAAACTCATTAATACATTTATTCTCAAAACCAGGAGAGCTTTGTTCTGTATTCAGCTTGTTCTCGAAGCATCATACATAGGGAGTTATATAGAATTTATCCCCGTGCTGGCTCAACTATAATTGCATTGGTTTAGATGTACTTCAAATATACTGTCTTAAGTTTCATGCAACTATACAGTTACAACTTATCTATGCAATTAATAGTTACATTTTATCAAACTAATTGATCTATTAGAATTCTATTGTAGTTTGTGCCCTACTTCATTCTTCACATGTCTAATTACATAGTAGCTAACCTTAGCACTGATTATAAAATGCTACATAAGTGGCATTAACATTCTCTCGTTGCAATCTTATGTTTAGCTAGAAAATGATACAAAACAATCAAAAAGAAGCTCCATTTATGAAGGAGAGAATACAAATTTAGTGCACAACCAAAATCTATTGCCAATTTGCACATGCATTGGTCTACATGCCCTCTTAAGTTTTAGATAGCCTAAAAAATGTGTTAGATGAGATCACTATCCATAACCTTTGGTTTTGTAAGTTGTTGTGACCCATATAGTTAGCATTTTTGTGCTTCTTTGTCCATGTCCTTAATAGAGATGCATAACTTTTAAGGAATTGTTGGGAGAGTGATAATGTCATTGGCACACGTTTATCTATTTCAAGTACCAACACTTATATTGATCCATAAATGTTAGGTTTTTAATTGTCGTGAACATGAACAAAAGATTCTTATTTCAACTCTATCTTCCTAACTCTCTAAGCATTGCCTACCATTTGAAAACACATGGAAAATATAATATAGCACGCCCAAAATAATTAAAATATCATGAAAACATTAAAACGAGACGATACACACAAAGCATAGAGTTTACAACAAACATGACATCCTACTATACCTCACTAATGCCAAATATGAAGAAAGTAAGTTAATTGCACCTCTTGAACTTAAAATGTCCTTCACATTTTACTTGTCCATAATAAAACATGTTTGTTGCTTTTGCTAAATAAGCATTTGCCATTGTTTCTAAGAGTTCATTATGGCGAATGAGTGTTTGCCACCAGATTTTTGTTTGTTCTTTACAGCTATTTGTCATTTTTCATGCAAAATTTAATGAGTTTGCCTCTAATAAAAAGTGGTGAACTCATTAAGTTTGTTTGTCATTTACAACTTGATTGGAACTAAATGAAGATTTTTTAGACCACCTTTACTTCACTCCAAACTACTCCACATCTATCATTCGTCAAGATCTAACCATTTTTATGATGAAATAGATTTTTCATGTTGCTTAACAATATAGGATTTTCATGTTGTTTAACAATTTTTATCTAATCATATTGATAACATTCCTAAGATCTCCAAAACTTGAATTATGGATAACCCAAATTTTAAATCACACATTTTCAAATAGGATGCTTTTGGCTTGTAAAAGCTTTAGGATCCAATCAATTTTGGAAATCTCTTCTTCACATGCTCTTGGGTATGTGCAGGATCAAGAGGGGCTGAAAAGTGGTGATATGAAAAACATGTGTTTTCCATTTACCCAAAAACCCAAAAATCCATGTTCACTTATCGCTTGGCTTAGGTGTCAGTAGATGCAACCATGATATATATATATATATATATATATATATATATATATATATATATATATATATATATATATAATTGCCTTAGAATAGTAGAGCTAGCAACTAGAATTGTCACTCTAGCAAGTTGCTCGCCTAGGGGTGGGTGGGAGGAGGAGGCTATGGGGAGAGGGCTAGTGTATTCACCACTTAATCTAGCATGCAGATACCCTAAGGGTGGGTGGGAGGAGGCTATGGAGCACATTAATGAACAAATTAATAAAAAGGGCCTATATCATTGCTTATTCTAGTGGGTTAATTAATGAAGTAGATTACTTATATCTGCTTTCATTAGTTGGTACACTTAAGTTCCCACCCAACCCAAAACTATAGTTTCCCTCCCACCCATAACATGGCAGTGGGAGGAAATCACAGGGTTCCCTTGTAGGGCAACTTTATCCTGTTAATCAACTTGCTAGAATAAGCAACTACACTTTCCTAAAGAACCTTATCCCCCTACCCATCCCCACACATGCTAATCCCTAGAATATAAATGGCTAGAACCCCAATGAAACAATAGTTTTAGGGAAATTAGGAGGAAGACCCTAACGGTCCTCCCACCCTTTGCATGTGCAAGGGGTGGATGGGAGGCTATAGTTGATTTAGGTGTGGGAAAGTATAGTTTCAAGGGGGTATAGGATATGTCCTTTCACCCAGGACAACTAATCTAACTACTATAACTCCCTCCAACCCACCACCCACCCACCAACTACCTTAGAATAGTAGGGGCACACCTTGTGTATGCATGCATAGGATTAAGCCCAAGAATAGGTCCCCAGGGGCTTAAGGACCCTTAGAATAATGATCAATAATATCAAATTGATCATGTGTGTGTGTATTCACATCTAATCTATATGCACAAATTTGTATGATATATATATCAAATGTATACATGTACACATGCACGACCTAGATAAACATATAATCAAACATGTAATCTGAAGTCTACAAATGTATAATCTCAAACATGAATGTCCAAAAACATGCAGATGTATCATCAAACATGTAATCAAGTACTAAATATATCATCAAATACATATACCATCAAATATATAATCAAGTACTAAATATATCATCAAACATGAGGAAGTGTCTAAAAATGTCTAGAAAGGTTGACACAAATGTCTCTAAATGGTGGAGTCATCATGTTTGCTACAAGTCGAGTGACCCTTTGAGTGAGAATCCTACTTTGATGGATGCACCAACCTTGTAAATAATAGAACACATTACACACACGCACACATGCACACACACACACACACACACACACACACACACACACACACACACACATATGCGTACGCACACATACATACATGTTGAGGTATTGTTGGTTGCATTGTTGTCATTGATGTCAAACCTATGTACCAGATGGTTGTGCTCTAGGTGATGTACATAATTGATCTATCCTATGCAATATTGTATGGTAACATATTTTATGAATGGTTATCCTTGTTTCAGTAATGGTGGTATATCCTTTCGGTACGTCTGCAATATTCAGTGTGATATGGTGGCTTGTTGATGAGGTGTGTAGAGTTGTTCCTCACTTTGGTTCTGGGAACATTTTTGGTTGACATCAACTGAAGACGTTAGTACAGAATTGTGAAGATCAATCTTTTATTAGCTACTGGTTTCCAAAGCTTTCTCTGAGCGTTCTTGCTATTTGATCATTCATGCAACTTGTAACATAATTTTTGGTATGTTATTCATATTTCTCTGGTTGGTTCTGAATTTGATAATTACCAAACATGGTCTTAGTTGTGGCATTCCTATCGACATTAGAATCCTATATCTTTCAGATAATGTATTTTGTGACATGCTTATCCTATGTACATGACCTATCTATGGGTCTTGTCGTAACATGGAAAGAAGATCCTATGTGCGACCTATCTTTTGTGTCCTATGATAGTGTGTTGTGCTTGAATGAATATTTCAATTTTGTTATTCAAGCCAACATGTTTTGGTTGGCTGACTCTTTATAGAACTATATCATTTCTACAAGTATATATTTAGAACATCTTTTTGGTTTTGTGTGATGAAAACGATGATGTGGACGAGAAGGATGCGAATATGAATTGTGAAATGATGTGAAGGTGATAATCAATGAAAGAAGATATTGTTGAGAGTATTGAGGAGATGCTAGCATTGTTGTCATTGATGTCAAAACCCTTCTACTAGTTGTATGTTTGTACTGGTTTCTTGTCCATTGGTTGTGCTTCGGTATTGTAAAGATCAAATTCATTCTATATAGTCTGTTTTTGGTAATGGATTATCGTGATGGATGGCTTTGTTCCAGCTATTGAAATATATCCATTTGGTACATCTATGATATATGGTGAACAAAGTAGTATGGAGTTTTGGGTGGATATAATTGGTTGTTGTGTTTCAAAGTTCTTTTGGGTACCCCTACTACCTGGACATTCATTTAGTATATCAGATGTTTGTTTTGGTATATCGTTATATTTAGTTTTGGTTAAGTTGGAAAGCATTGAAGAAGCTTATCTGTTTTCCCTGAAAGCTGAGGAGAAATTGAACAAGAGACATGAGCAAAGACAAAGAGGAAGAGGTGGTATATTCTCTAGAGGAAGATGTAGATCTTATGGTGAAAACAATAGATTTGATCAAGACAAAAAAAATAAGGACAAAGGCAAGACCGTGTGGAAAGGAGAAAGTTCTTCTAGAGGAAGAGGCAATAACTACCAAGGTGGTTATAGTAGAGGTGGATTCCGAGGAACTTGTTATAATTGTGGAGGACATATGTCATTTGAGTGTACACATGCAAGTAAGATGGTCGGTAGCAGTAGAAATGCTTTGGTGCAAGAAGAGTCACCGAATGAACCAGAGAAGGAAACGAACTTGATGGTCAGGAGAGCACTATGGAGTGAAAGTAATAAGGAAGATCCGGTAAGGAAAATTTGTTCAATACCAGATGCAGAGTTGTTGATGAAGTGTTGAAGGTAATCATTGATAGTGGAAGCTCAGAGAATTTGGCATCTGAGGAAATGGTTACAATTTTGCAGTTGGAAAGGTTGAAACACCTGAGACCCTATCAGATTTCATGGATCAAGGATGAGCATACACTATTGGTAAGTGAACAATGTTATGTGAATTTGAAAATTGGCAAATACTATGATAAGGTGTTATGTGATATCATGCCTATGGATCATTGTCATATTTTGTTGGGTATACCTTGGCAATACGATATACATGATATATATGATGGAAGATTGCATAAATATACTATTTGGGTTGATGGGAGAAGACAAATCTTGTTACCTTTGATTGAAGAATCTGTTACTAATGTTTGTACATCTGTGAAAGTTTGTTTGATGGAAGGAAGAAAGTTTGTTAAGGATTTGAAGAAGAATGATGTGTGCTTTGTTGTGATCCCTAACAAATCAAGTGAGAAAATAGTAGATAATGTTTCTGAAGAGATTGATAAGATACTCACCGAGTATAGAGAGATCATTTATGATAATGTACCTAATGATTTTCTACTGAAGAGAAGCATTGCTCATTGTATGGATCTGATTCCTAGAGCTAGTTTACCGAATAAGGCACCACATCGGTTAACACCTACCGAGAATCAAGAACTTAACTGACAAATCCAAGAATTGTTGCAGAAAGGTTTGATTCAAGAAAGTTTGAATCCATATGTAGTACCAGCTGTATTGGCACCTAAGAAGAATGGAGAATGGAGAATGTGTACTGATTCCAGAGCAATCAACAAGATAACAGTGAAATATAGGTTTCCTATACCGAGAATGGATGACATAATGGATAGTTTGACCGGAGCAAAGTATTTTACCAAATTGATTTTAAAAGTGGAAATCATCATATAAGAATCAGAGAAGGTGATGAATGGAAGACTGCTTTCAAGACAAGAGAAGGTTTGTATGAGTGGTTGGTTATGCCTTTTGGTTTAACTAATGCACCAAATACTTTTATGAGATTGATGAATGAATTTTTGAAAAAATTCTTGGATAAATTTGTGATTGTATACCTAGATGACATTCTGATATTTAGTAAGACTAGAGAAGAACATCTATTGCACATTAAACATATATTGCAGAGATTGAAAGAAGAAAAGTTGTTGATTAATTTGAAAAAGTGTTCCTTCATGAAAGAAGAGATTGTGTATTTGGGATTTGTGATTTCATCAGAGGGTTTAAAAATGGATCCTGAAAAGGTTGAAGCTATTTTGAATTAGCCTACACCTGAAAATGCTAGTGAGGTTAGATCATTTCATGGTTTAGCAAGTTTTTAACGAAAGTTCATCAGAAATTTCAATTCAATTTTTAATGCTATGACTGAGACTATGAGAGGAGATAAAAGAGAATTCAAGTGGACACATGGAGCCAATAAAAGTTTTGAGACTTTGAAGCAGAAGCTTGTTGAATTGCCTATGTTAGATTTACTTGATTTCAATCAGGTATTCCAAGTTGAATGTGATTCAAGTGGTAATGCAATAAGAGTTGTTTTGAGTCAAGAAGGTAAACCTCCTGCTTTCTTTAGTGAGAAATTGAATGATGCAAAAAGGAAATATTTTGTATATGATCAAGAGTTGTATGCTATTGTTCAATCCCTAAAGAAATGGAGACATTATTTGATACCGAGTGAATTTGTGTTGTATACTGATCATAAGGCTCTACAATATTTGGGTAGTCAGAATAAGTTGAATCAGATACATATGAAATGGTTTGAATATTTACATATTTATACATTTGTGATAAAACATAAGAGTGGAGTCACTAACCAAGTTGTTGATGCATTGAGTAGAAGAAGATCTTTGATGACTGAAATGAGAATTGAAGTTCTTGGTTTTGATGACATGAAAGATTTGTATGAACCTGACCCTGATTTTTTTTGAGTCATGGAGGAAGTGCAGAGCACCTATTCAAGATCAACCGAGTACTAAATGGGAAGACTATTTCATTCAAGAAGGTATGTTGTTTAAAGGTATTCAGTTGTGTATGTCGAGAATCAATGAGAACTAATTTGATAAAGGAGAAAAATAGTAGTGGTTTGGCTAGACATTTTTTATTGACAAAACATTGAATTTTCTTAAGGAAAAATACTTTTTGCCACAGTTGTATAAGGATGTTCAGAAATTTGTGAGAAGTTGTGGAATTTGTCAAGTTGCAAAGGGAGTAAGTCGGAATACTGGGTTGTATACACTGATCTCTATTCCTGAGAAACCTTGGATTGATATCATTATGGATTTTTTTCTTGGCTTACTGAAGACAGTAATAGGTAATGATTCTATATTTGTTGTGGATAGATTTTCTAAGATGGCACATTTCATACCCTGTAGAAAAACATCAAATGCAGTGCATATAGCAGATCTTTTCTTTAAGGAAATTGTTAGATTGCATGGATTATCAAGAAGTACTTCTCTGACCAAGATAGTAAATTTGTTGGATACTTTTGGAAGACTGTGGAAAAAGTTGGGTACCGAGTTAAGGTATAGTTCTACATCTCACCCACATACTGATGGATAGACAAAGGTTGTAGATAGAAGTTTGGGTAATCTTTTGAGATGTTTATGTGGAGATAAACCGGGTAATTGGGATTCTATGTTGGCACAAGCAGAGTTTGCATACAATAATTTCGTGAATAGGAGTACTGGAAAAACACCTTTTGAGATTGTTAGTGGCATACAACCAAGAGGTATATCATATAATTTGAAGGACATTGCTAGCGAAGAAAAGAGAAGTGTTGAAGGAGAAGAGTTTGTTGAGTTCATGAAGACATTGCATGAGGAAGTGAAACATAAGTTGGAGAATAGTAATCAGAAATACAAGGACAAAGCAGATAGATCAAGAAGACATAAGATTTTTGCAGCTGGGGATGAAGTAATGGTACACTTGAAGAAAGAAAGATTTCATGTTGGAACCTATGGAAAGTTGAAAATGAAGAAATTTGGTCCCTGCAAGATATTGAGAAAATTTGACAGTGGAAATGCTTATGAGATTGAGTTACCTGATGACATGGATATATCACCTATATTTAACATTTTAGACTTGTATGAATATCATGAACTTGATGAAGATATGATAGTACTGAATGAGTATCCTAAGAAATAGACATAAGAAGTTGAGCAAATTTTGGAACAAAGAATTGGCAGAAGCACAAGAGGAAAGGAGTACATGGAGTATCTAGTTAAATGGAAGAATAGACTAATTGAAGATCGTTCGTGGATTTCACAATATGAGTTGGATTCAGCTCAGGTTGTACCTACTGCATGATTCAGAGAATCATCTCAAAACAACTCTAGGTGTTTGATGCAAGAGCATCTCAGGTTCTTGGCAATCATGTATCACCAAAAACAAGTTAGAGTTGTTAGTTGTGCTTGGTAGCTGCTTTTGGGCTCTCGATGATGTATTCCTGTTTCCACCAACGGGGCTCGGTTGCTACTCGATTCCTTCGTTTACCAAGTTGGCTCGGTTGGTTCACCAAGTTAATTTCTTGTTGCTCGGTAATCTGGCTCACCAAGTGGTTTAGTTTGGATTTCTGTTGAGGTCAACTTATGCATTGAATTTTGGTCGCATAGTTAATGCTGACATCGATCATTGGGAAGCGTGTGGACCTAGATTTGGTCATTTCTTTCTCCAATGATGGATCTGAAGGCTAACTTGTTTTGGTAGCCTCTTGTATAAATAAAATATTTTGTTCTAATTGTAGGTAGTAAGTTTCAAGATAGAAGACAGTTTCTGAAAGTTGAATCCTCACATGTTGGAGGACTGTTGTAATTGAATTTGAATATATCTGGTTGTAACTGGGAAGGCCTTACAACCCGACATGTATGAGGTTATTGATAAATAATATATGATCTTCCTTGCATTCTCTCTCTCCCTGTTGTGTTATTGCTTATGTATGTTGTTTCTACAAGGAGGTTGATGATTAGGGTGTGCCTTTGGCCCCTCTTCATCACATGCCTTGGGTCAGTCATTTTGAAAATGTTGAAAGAAGTGGAATTAGAATAATTTGATAATGGGAAGATTAGGCAATTGGAAGTAGGGTTATTAGCATAAGGGTTTGAAAGAGTTTATGCCCTAGATTTAGATATTTGGGGAGAATTTCACTGGTTTACAAAAAAGGAATCTATCTTGTTTATGTTGAGTTGATTCAAGGATGGGAATTGTTAGGTAAATCCTATGCAATGAAAAAGGAAGTAATTGAGGAGATTACAAGGTTGTGTAGTGTCATAATTCTTCCAAGGATGAAGTTAGTTAAGTACAAAGAGGTGCATGAGTTGACTGACATTGACATAGATCAACATGCCCTATTGATTAAAACCCTTTTCGATCTGGTGGAGAGATATGTTGGGTATGGCATCACATATAAGATTTATTTTCAAAATCGTGAGGGTGTTACATTTGTTGTTGTTTATTTGGCACATAAAATGGTTAAGGAAATAATGCAATTTGATTTGTGTAGTCTGCTATTGGAAAATTTATTTGAAAATATCAAGAAGTCATTAGAAGAAGGTTGTGCCTTCCAGTTTGGATCTTTGGTTATGTGTTTGGTGTTTTACTTTCTAGGATGGCATGATCAAGGATAGAGGGGTCTCAAAGAGATCTATCCAATTTGTGTAGCAAGAGTTACACAATGGAAACAACAAAGAACAATTGAGAGGCAGGCAAGATCAACCTTCACATTATCTAAAAAATCATTTACAATGGATTTGCAACATGTCATCTTACATCCTTGGCATATAGGTCCGATTACATATTGAAATCATTACAAATTCTTTAGCCTCAAGATTTTGGAAACTACTCTTCTAAGAGATACCTAAACTAGGAACAATTGCCTTTATTTATATAGAGTCGCATATAGAGTCACATGCCTCAAGTTGGCCTAGAAATATTACATTTCCCAATGAGAATAAAATGTATTACAAAATATAGGCCAAGATCAAAATCATAAGGATCACCCTAAAACGGATAAGACATGAATTGTGATCCCTCAAGTAGGTTATCCATAGGTGTATCCACATGGGGAAATGAGCCACAAGTTACCCAAACTTCTATTTACTACCCTCTATTTTCCCATCAGTTTGTGGATGAAATGTATAACTAAAATTCAACTCGTGTTCATCTTCCTCCAAAGTGTTTTCCAAAAGTAACCAATAAACTTACTATCTCTATCTTAAACTATGCTTTTAGGTAATCCATGCAATCTCACAACTTCTTTGAAGAATAGATCTGCTAAATGTACTGCATCTATAGTCTTCTTACAAGGAATGAAAAGGGACATCTTGGAGAATCTATCCACAACCACAAGTATTGAATCATTACCTCTTTATGTCCTCGGTAATCCAAGTATGAAATCCATGCTAATGTCTTCTCAAGGTCTAGTTGGCACTATCAAAGGTGTATGCAACCCAGTATTCTGATTACTTTCCTTAGCAACTTGACAAATTCTACAACTCTAAACAATTTTCCTTACATCCTTTTGAATCTGAGGCCAAAAGTAATTCTCACTCACAAGAGCCATTGTCTTTACAATGCCAAAGTGTCCTGCTAATCCATCACAATGTTTCTCCTTAATCTGATAATCCCTTGTTGAACTCCCAAGTATACTCAACTAAATTCCTCTAAACAAAATACCTACCTAGATGAAATAATTCAACCATTTTTTTCGGTCTGCAACAACATATTCTTTGCAAGCTCTCTAAGGTTTTGCAAAATCAGGGTCATCTTCATACAAGTTCTTCAATTCATCAAATCCCAATGCCTTAACTCTCATCTCTATCAACAAGTTCCTTCTTCTGCTCAAGACATCAACAACTTTATTTAATTTACCAATCCTATGCTTTAACAAAAAAGTATAACTCCGCAAGCACTCTACCCATCTCACATGTCTCTAATTCAACTTACCTTGATTGTTCAAATATTGCAATGCTTGATGGTTGATGTACACCACAAATTTATTAGGAAATAGATAATGTCTCCACTTTTTCAAGGCTTGAACTATGGCATATAATTCCTAATCATAAAGTGAATATCTTCTCTTTGCATTATTCAACTTCTCATTGAAATAAGAAACAGGTCTACCTTCTTGTGTCAATACTGCTCCAATTGTACTTTCACTTGCATCACAATCCACTTGAAATACTTTATTGAAATCAGGTAAAGCTAATACAAATTGTTCAATCACATTTTGTTTCAACAATTCAAAACTCCTATTTGCTCCTTGTGTCCACTTGAAATCTTTTCTATCCCCTCTCATTGTCTCAATCACAGGGCTACAGATAGAACTGAAATTCCTGATGAACTTTTGATAGAAACTAGCCAATTCATAAAATGATCTTACCTCCAACACTTTCAGGTTTAGGCCGCTCAACAATTACTTAACCTTCTCAAGATCCATCTTCAATTCATCTGTAGATATCACAAACCCAAATACACTATTTCCCCTTTCATGAAAGAACACTTTTTGATCATTATCAACAACTTTTTTTCTCTTAATCTTTGCAACACTTGCCTCAGATGCAAAAAATGATCCTCTCGTCTTACTAAAAATCAAAATTTCATCTAGATAAACAATCACAAACTTACCTAAAAAAAATTTCAATACCTCATTCATCAACCTCATGAAAACACCAGGAGCATTGGTCAGTCCAAAAGGCATCACTAACCACTCATACAATCCTTCATTTGTCTTAAATACTATCTTCCACTCATCACCTTCTCTAATTTTGATCTGATGATAACCACTTTTCAAATAAATATTTGTGAAATACTTAGCTCCACTAAAGAAATCCATTAGATCATCCATCCTAGGCAAAGGAAACCTATACTTCATTGTAATCTTATTGATGGTTCTTCAATTGGTACACATTTTCCATTCTCCATTCTTCTTAGGTGCTAATACTGTTGTTTCTACACAAGGACTCAAGCTTTCTTTGATCAAACCCTTTTTCAACAACTCTCACACTTGCCTATTCAATTCCTCATTCTTTATAGGTGTCATTCAATGTGCTACTTTGTTTGGAAAACTAGCTCCTGGAATTAGATCCATGCAATGACTAATATTGCTTATAGGTGGCAATCCACCAGGGACATTGTCTGAGATGATGTCTTCATATTCTATCAACAACTCCACTATCTCCTTAAGTTGTTCATCTTCTGATTCTAAACTACACTTCTTAGGAATCAAATCATAATATATGCCATCACTTTTCAAACCATCTAAGAACTTTCTACCTTCAATCGGACAAAATCTTTTACTGGTCCAAATCTCATTCTTAGGATTCTCTATCAAAGGAAACAATACTTGTTTCATCCCATTTATAACAATAGTGTATCATCTTAAAATGGAAGCACTTCCATGTTAAGAGTGTTTAGCCCTCTGAGTAAGTGGTTTGGGGTCATGTAGACCGCCTTGATCGGGTCTTTGCATGTATTTAGCTTTTCTCCCCACTTTTCACTTCTTCCCTGCACTTGATTTCTTCATTCTAGGTGAAATTAGGGTTAGGATCCTGAGGATTCTCCTTAATTTCCCTCTTCCATGGCTCTACTTTCTAGGTAGGATTTAGAAATAGGTCCTCCTAGCCTTCATCACAGTAATCATAGGATTTTATGTCTATCTCTGGCATTCTGTCTTGTTTTGGCATCATTTCTAGGTTTCTGGGCATCCCGGGGACCTCCAAACTTGGTTCTGAGTGAATCTTGGACCAGGGTCAGATTCGAGGTCGAACCTGACTAGGTCAGGATTGAGCTCAAACTTGACTAGGTCAGGTCCAACCTCGATTTTTCCCCCCTCATTCAAATTTCTAATTTTCATGATTTTTGGGCATCGGGCTTTCGGGATATTTGTTTTTCCGCCTCCAGGTCGGCCATTTTGGGTTTTAGGATGGTAAATCTTTTAATTGCATTTAATCTAGGTATATTTTTTAAAGGTTATGACCTAATTGGGATTTAATTCTCCAAGGTGTCCCCTCTAGAGGATTGTGCCTTAGTTCACTATAAAAGGAGGCCTTCCTCTCTCATTTTCTCCATCAAGTTTTGTGAGAACAAGCTCTCAAGTGCAATAAAGCCTTCAAGCATTCAAGTGTTCAAGCATTCATCCGTCAAGGAGATCCATTGTTAGCCATTGAAGGATTCAATCTCTTTGGAGCCCCCTTAAAGATCCATCCTTCTCCATTCATTCATGCCTTCTCATATGCAAAGATCAAGTCAAGATTGGTGTTGAAGATCAAATGCCATTGATTGGAGACATGCTACATTCATCCTACATCCATTGAAGCATTCCTACTTGTGGATTTGAGGATTCAAATCCTCTACAAGGACTTCAACATAAGCAAGGTGATTTGTTTCAATTACTTTGTTTATGCACAACATATTTCAATTCAATTTCAAGGTTAATTCCTAAATTGGGGTTTGACCAAGGCAAACCCCTCATACAACAAAAACCCCCATTTTCTTGCAAGTATAGGTGCGGGATTTCGGATTTGAGAGTGAATTTGGATACCCTTTTTGGAAAACTTCCAAGATCTGCAAATAGAATCAGAATCAGACTTCAAATAAAGAATGTAGTATTTGACCTTTTATGAGGGTCAAACCCGACCTGAGCTCATTTTGGAAAAGATTTCTGAGTTTTCTCTATCTCAGCATTTCTAGTCCAGAGCAGGTTGCAGAATTGTCCAAAAGTATACACAGACATCAGAATTTGACATTTTCTAGATCTGCCGTAATTTGAGGTTAGTATTTGTATTTCAATTATCCCCTATTTGCAAACACAATATAATACCCTTTATAGGGAAATATTAGATTTTCTCTCTCTCTCTCTCTCTCTCTCTCTCTCTTCCATATTCTCCATAAAATTGATTCAATTGTGTATTAACCTCTTGGTTGATCAAATTGGATCTCTTCTTTGGGAATTTGGGTTTGAGAATAGATCTCATATTTCCCTCTTTACATTTGAATATTGGTGATTCCATTTCACCTCTAGTCAAATAGTATACATATTCTTTCTTCCATCATGAAAATCTTGTCTATCATACTACCATGGTCTACCCAACAAGATATGACACACATCCATAGGCATAATATCACAAACAACTTCATCATGATAGGATCCTATCTTTAATTTCACTAGGCATTGCTCACTTACCAATACCTTATTATCATCCTTTATCCATGAAATTGGATAAGGTTTCAGATGCTTGAATATCTGCAACTTCAACTTGTTCACCAACTCCTCAGAGGCTAGATTATTTGAACTGCCACTGTCAATGATCACTTTGCAACATTTTCCTTCCACTTTACATCTTGTGTTGAACAAAATCTTCATCAACAACTTCTCTTGATCCATTTCCTCATGACATAGGGCTCTTCTCACCATTAGGTCTTCTCCATCTTCTAGTTGATTTAAAGATTCAGTAAGTTATTCTTCCACTTGAGTAGTTCTCCCTTTGTTTTATGTCTTCTTACTTGAATTTCCTTGGGTGCATTCAAAATATTGGCGTCCTTATCCTCCGTGTTTGAAACAAGTTCCTTTAAAACTCTTTGGTCATCTCTTCTATAAATGCTTAATCCATCACCTCTATGAAAATTTATGTCATCCCTTCGGTATAGACTCTACTTGAACTCTGATTTGCCCTTATTTTGATCTACAAAAGATCTTCCTCCTCCAAAGGATCTACTTCTCTGAAATCTTCTACCTCTGCTTTGCCTTTACTCATGTCTTTTGTTCAACTTTTCTTTAACTTTTTGGACATACTGATAAGCTTATTCTACACTTTGTAAATTGGCCAAAATGATCTTGAATAGATTTCCTCAAACCATTAAGATACTTTGGAACCCTTTAAACATAATCATCTATAAGAACAGATCTGATATCAAACCTATAGAATTCCTTAGTATACTCCTTCACACTAAGATCTTTTTGCTTCAAATTTTTCAACTTCCTAAACAAACTTACTTGATAATCAACATGCAAGAACTTGGCTTTCAATTTGTTCACCATCCTATCCCTTGATTTGATATTTTCTTTTCCTCTTCTCTGTCTATCAATCTGCAAATGTTCTCACCATAAAGATGCATGTCCTCTCAACTTTTTACAAGTGTACTTCGCTTTCTTATCCTCATTAGTACCTTAAAAATCAAAATATTTCTCTACCTATGTGATCCAATCTAGTGATTCATCAAAATTTAACTTACCATCATAATTAGGTGGATTGAAATGTGGTCTTGCATTAATCCTAGTTAGGGCTCTCAAAAATCTATCATCTCCTTGATCAAGTTTAGGTTTCTCTTCTCCTCCTTTGGGTACTTCTTCAGCTCTTTCATCCTCTTCATCACTCACATCCTCAATGTTTCGACCTTTACTTTGGTCTATTTCAACAACATCTAACCTAGCAACAATTTGTCTCAACATCTCTAAACCATTGGATCTACATCTCTCTTTCCACCTCTAGCAGTTCCTCTTTGAGCCATCTCGGGTGAATCCTCTACAATTGCAGGCTAGATCTTCACCCTGCCAACCCACAACAAATGAATTCATGACTTCGCAAGCTTAGGAGCCACGATCTACCTCAATAGAATTGAAAACTTGCTTTGATACCACTTGGCTTAGTCATGAACAAAGGGACCTCAAATAGATCTATCCAATCCATGCAACAAGAGTTACACAACAAAAACAACACAAAACAATTGAGAGACAAGAAAGACCAACCTTCGCATTATCAAAAAAATCATTTACGATGGATCTGCAACATGAAGTCTTATGTTCTAGGCACATAGGCATGATTACATATAGAAATCATTACAAATTCTTTAGCCTCAAGCCTTTGGAAACTAATACTCTAAGAGCTACCTAAAATAGGAAAAAATATCTTTATTTATACAAATTCGCAAGCCTCAAGTGGTCTTAGAAATATTACATTTCCCAATGAGAAGAAAACGTATTACAAATATAGGCCAGGACCCAAATTAGAAGGATCACCCTCAAATAGATAAGACATGAATTGTGATCCCTCAAGTAAGTCGACCATAGGTGTAGCCACAACGGGAACTAAGCCACAAAGCTTCACCTATCAGGAAAATCCTTTGCAAGATTGAAAAACACAAACTAGTCGTGAAATGTGAAGAACACTTAAGTCCCACCAACAATACATAATATCTCATACACAAATTAACCAATTGAGGTGTGAACCTAGGTGAAGGTTCAACATGATTCAATGAACATGTCATAAGGTCCGCAACAACTAAAGATCGAAATTGAAGGAACACAACAAGAAACTCAGAGACTGTACAAGAATAAAATAGGAATTTACAAATATTTTTGGTTCATGCAAGATTGCCAAGAAATCCAAGATGCTTCTGCATAATGAGATTTCTATTGAGTAGAGAGAACATTGAGTGGAAGAGCGATGCCCCTTTGAGAAACCAAATTTACAAATATCTAGGGCTTCTGGAGAATAATGAGGATGCTTATAAGGTGTACTTTGTAACTTTGCAGATAAATAATTCTTTTGGTATGGTTGTGTTTGGTGGAGTGCCTATTAGTCATGTTGAGGAGGGTTCCTCCTATAAAAGTGGATTGGAGGTTGTTATTGGTAGTTCCCTTCTAGAGCTTAAGAGAAGGAAAATCAATGAAAAAGGAAAAAAAATGTTACTATTTTAGAAGAAGAAGAGGAAATAGAAGAAAGTGAAAAAGAAATAAAAGAAAAGGAAGAAGACGAAATGGAAAAGAATGATGTTCCTCATAAGAATCTGGCTCTATGGATTGTGATGTAGTATAGACAATGTTGGAAGGAGAGTTTGATAGAATTGGCAACATGTGGTCTTGTTTCTCTTTAGAGAGCATAATAGAGATAGAGACTATGTTAGTCAAACATTTGATCCATAAGAAACCTATTAATTTTGATGTATCTGGTGTGTTACTAGATGATTTGATAAATATTGTTACAGAATGGTACATATTGCAAAAAGCTCAAAGAGACAATCAAGAAGAAATGCATTGATGCTACAAAAAGATTATCTAGACTGATTAGTGAGACAAGAATGCATAAAAGAAATTTTTTATATTTATCAATATTGTCTTCAATGGCCTGCTGCGGTTGTCAATTTAAGAGGTAGGATTGAGGTCATTGAGTCAGAGTTGAATGATTTGGGTAAAAAATATGATTACTTCAAGGATAAAGGTGGAAAAAAAAGAATCAGAGCTAGTCATCTTCAAACTGAGATGTTGCATTCACAGAGACAAAGAGAATTTAGTGAAGACTTTATGGTTGTGGAGGATTTGTTTGAAGTTTGGTTAGAAAATCTTTTCAGAATTCTTTCTGATACAATGGAATATGAGCGTAGACTCTGGTCTCCAGCCTGGACTTCATCATTTGGCATGTTAGTGCATCATGATAGTTTGTGTGCACGAATGATTTTGGTTATGAATGAGTGGAAGAGGGATCTTCCTATTATCAAAGAAAGGTAGAAGAGTGTTTTTCTTGTAAAATTTGTTGTTCGTATTTGATTATCTAAATAATGTTGTGTGGTCCTTTTCCATTGTGGAAAAAAGGGGGAGAGAAATTTAGGAAGGAAAAAATGAAAAGACATGCCTAACTCAGGGGGAGTTTTTTGTTTCCTTTTAGATGTTTTGGAGTTTTTCCATTTTTTTTTGTTTTTTCACCAATGCCAAAGGGGGAGATTATTGAGAGTATTGAGGAGATGTTGACATTGTTGTCATTGATGTCAAAACCCTTGTACCAGTTGTATGTATGTATCACTTAGTTATCCACTTGTTGTGCTTTGGTATTGTGCATATCAGATTCATTCCATACAATCTATTTTTGGTAATGGATTATCATGATGGATGTCTTTGTTTCGTCTATTGAAATATATCTTTTTGGTACATCTATGATATTCGATGAACAAAGTAGTTTAATTTTTTGGGTGGATATAATTAGTTGTTGTGTTTAAGAGTTCTTCCAAGTATCCCTGCTACTTGGACATTCATACAGTATATTAGATGTTTTTTTTGGTATAACAGTTATTTAGTTTCTAGACAAGATCCATTTGGTTCTATCCATAGATGGGTTCAAAATTTTTGTAGATCAAGACATGGACTTGGTTGTGGCATTTCCATTAGCCCAGAATATGTTTGTCTTTTGGTGTTTACAGTATGTAATGTGCTTATCTTATGTGTGACCTATCTTTGGGTCCTATGGTAACATGGTGTGAAGTTTTCATTTGTATGACCTATTATTTAGGTTTGGTGCTAGCGCGTTAAACTATGATGTACTATTTTTGTAACTCAAGGTGACATATTTTGTGGCTAGGCTGACATATGTATTTGTATTACTGCATGTATGTGTGTGTGTGTGTGTGTGGCAATCATTTTATATCTGGTGTGGAGATAGTGTGAGCTTGCTAAAAGTGGTATGATGAGAATGTGATTATGTATCATTGGTGGCAATATGTGTGAGCATAAATAAGATCAATAGTTATTGTGAAGACAAAGCTAAGGCTTGCGACAGAATGAAGTGTTCAATTTTAGAAGAAGAATAAAGAGGTTCTGGCAGAAGATGTGGAATTGAATCTACTACATTCAGATACTACTGGGGTTTCATTTGGAATTGTCTCATGTGTATGCAAATGCAATACTATCAATTCACATTTTTCCTATAAGATCTTTTTGTATAAATATTTTGTATCAAGGAAATTGGCCCAACCGACAATGAGCCTACACGTAGTGAGAAAACCAACAGTGAGGCCTTTGTAAAAATCACCCTAACATGTGTCACCTTAACTAACGTTTACTTTCATGAGAATTAGTTTCTCTATGGTTTTTCCCATCTTTGGTTTCAACGTTATATGTGGTGTTATGGTGTTTACCGTTCTTTCTCTTTATAGTCTTTATTAGTTTTAATTATTTGTATGGTTAATGCTTATATTGGCTCAATAAAGTTTGTGAAAAGAGTTTTGGAATAATTGATTCACTCCCCCTCTCATTTATTTGGCTTGTTCAACAAATATAACACAAAGTTTGGGCAAAGAGGTAGAAAATGGTTTTTGCAGTCAGTTCTCATTCGAATATATTGCAAACAGTAATTGTTCTATTAACTAAAATTGAATCCATGCATTAGCAGATACAATTTCCTCAGTTCAAGTTTTGATTGTAATATTATTTTTGTATTAAGTTGTGATAATTGGTTTATGTATTTAGGGTAGTTAACCTGGCCGACAATGAGCTTACTAGTAGTGAGCCTTACCTACTGTGAGAAAACCGACACTAAGCCTTTGTAAAAATTACCTTAACCAATGTCACCTTAATTAGTATTTATATACATGATAATTAGCTTCTCTATTGATTTTCCCATCTTGAGTTTTCCATGTAAATCAAGTGTTCATTGTGTATGATGTTTCTTATATGCTTTCATGATTATTTTTGTTTCAGTATCTCATTGGATTTACATTGCTATCGAATCAATTTAAAGTTTAAAAATACCTTAGATAAATGATTCACCCCCTCTTAGTTATCCGAGGTTGTTCACAATTGGTATCAGAGCTTGGCTACTTGTAGATAAAGATCCACTGCTTGGGGGAGATCATGACATGTTGAACAAATGGATGGAGAATAGTTTTTTGATGAAGAAATAAAGACAATGTTAGATGATATAGAATGCACATAATCTAAGAATGACGAACTAAAAGAAAATCTCAAGGAGGTGAATATTTGTATCTCTAAGCTAAGGGAGTAAATTTGGAAATTCAAAGAAAGACACAAAGAGATATGCCAAGAACTAAAAGAATCAAAAAAGATTGTGGCAAATCTGAAACTACATATCGATGATTGCAAGAATACTGAAGAATTTCTCAAGAATAACGTCAAACAAAAGATGGAAGAATGGAAGAAAACTGAAAAAAAAAGATAAAAGATAAAAGAATATACTATCAAACAAAATATTAATGAAAATGAGAAGTTGGATAAGGAATTAAGGAAGTTGAGATCTGAAGCAAAAGTTTGTGAGAGTGATACTATTTTGGATCAACTTTTCTAGCATAAAATTCAAAAGGATAAGGAAGGACTAGATTTCACCAATGAATGTTTGGATCATAAGGGAAAAGGTAAAGACAAGAAAGTTGAAGATGAAGGAAAGTCTGAGGTAACAAGAAACGTCCAAAATTTAGGAACACCTACTACAAGACTTCCATTCAGAAAACCAAATGCTCAAAGATATTTATCATTTAATGGTCATTATTTTCCATGCAAGAATTTTGGAATAAGGCTATAGAGTGCAAGAGCATAAAAGAACAAAATATTCAATGTTTTAGCTATCACAAGTTTGGTCACGAGGCAAATCAATGCAGAAGACAAGTATCTAATCTGGTTAAGATGAATGAGATAAACAATATCCTTCATGGTAATTGATATGTATGTCATAACTATGTTTACAAAGCTAATTACTAAAAATCTAGGGTTCATCTAGTGATATTAGGTAAGAGGAATGTGAAATGTTTCAAATGTGGCCATCTTGGTCACTATGCTAACACATGCAGATCTTCTACTGCTTCAGAAAGGTCTAGAAATGATAAAAATGTTGCAGGTTCATGTAAACCTCATAAGGTAGTAATGGTATGGAAAAAGAAAAGAACAACAAAAGGCAGTCTGTTTGTGGCACTTAATCCCGATGCTAGCTCTTCCAGTATCTAAGCCAACTGCTTTGGATTAGGGGGAGTATCTCAAAGCACATTCTATCAGTTCCCCCTCTCCAAAACAAGGTATGATATAATTTTAGAGTAATTAAATTTGATTTAGTTGTTTGAAATTTGAAGTACATTTGTTGGTGTCATTGACACACTTTTTGGTGGGAATTCATCATGAGTAATTATGGATATATTGGCGGAGTTTTTGAATCATTATTACATTTAGAAATAAGGAAAACCAAGAATTACAGAGCTATAGAAGTGAAAATATGAAATCTAGGTTGATTGTTAGAGAATCTAGTGACAATATTCTGAAGAAAATGAAAGGAGTTGAATTGGATGAGTATGATCATCATAAAATAAGTGAAAATGGAATGAGGGTTGAGTGATGAGGAGTTGCAGAGTGTTAGAACCTTGGGTTTGGATTTTTGGGGAGAATTCCCTTGGTTTATTGACGAAGATTATATTTCATTTATGTTAAATAAAGTTAAGGATGATAGTATCATTCTGGAAAAACCTTACCTGATCACAAAGGAAACCATTGAGGCAATTACTAGTTCATGCAATTTTAGAGGCCTCAGTGGAAAGAAGAAGATAAAATACAAAGATGTTGAGGAGACTACTAATATTAAAAAGATCTCCAAGCTTTTCTGATTAACACTCTTTATAATTCTACGATCAGATATGTTGCATATGGAATCACTTACAAAATTTACTTTTGAAATCATGAAGGTTCTGCTTCGATTGTTGCTATATATTTTGCACATAAGATGGTGAAGGAAAATGAACAGTTTGATCTATGTAGCTTGTTAATGCAAAATTCTCTTGATAACATTAGAATGTTTGTGATTGAGGGTTACTCTTTTTGTTTTGGGTCTTTTCTTATGTGTCTGGTATTATTTTTTCTAAATTCATTACCATCAAGTAAAAAAGTTGTGTTGCTACCCAACATCCCTATCGAAAAGCAAGTTTATAGATATCTAGAATGTTTGGAAGATAAAGAGAATGCATGCATAGTCTATTTATTATCATTGCATATGGATTTGTGCTACAGTGTAGTATTATTTGGTGCTATGCCTATCAACCTTTTTGAGAAGGTTTCCTCCTCTGGTTTGAAGGAATTATAAGTTAATATTGGCAGTTCCCTTTTGGAACCTAAAACAAGGAAAATCGAAAAAGAAATCTTTACTTTATCAAAGGGAAAGGATAATGCGTCCCCATCTGAATTAGGCTCGGTTGATTCGAATGTGGTTTAGGTGATGGTTGAAGAAGGTAAATTGGACAGGATTGGTGAAATGTGGTATGCTTGATCTTCGGTTAGTAGAATTGAAATTCAAAATGTGTTAATGGATCATTTACTTAGTAAGGGTACTATTATTTTTGTTGTTTCTGATGTTTTATCAAATGATCTGATGAAAATTGTTGAAGGAAGCCTGTTACAGGAAAGTTATGAAGGATGTAAGTTCAAAGATGTGATTGAGAGAATATGTGCCAATATAAAACATAATCTATATAAACATATTGGTGAGACAAGAGAATGCTTAAAAGAGATGTCTGACATCTACATGTATTGTCTCTGGTGGCCTACTCATGCTATGGATAATTTCAGAAGTAAGATTGAAAGTATTGAGTCTAAGCTGAATATTATTGGTAAGATTATGATTTCTTACAAGATGAGGATGCAAAACAAAGAATTAGAGTTGATGAATTGCAATCTAAGTTGTATGTCCCAGAGATGGAGGGAAGATTTGGTGAGGACTTTTTGGTTGGTGAAGGAAATGATTGAGGTCTAGTTAGAACATCTTTCCAGAATTCTTTCTGATGAAGAGGATTATGAAAATCAGTACTAGTCATTATCATTTGATCTTATGGTTCAATGTGATATCTTATCTGCTCAGATGAGTTCTATTGTAGATGCTTGAAAGAGGAATCTTCCAATCATAAAAGAAAGGTACAAGAATTTTTTTCTTGTAAATATTACTATTTTTATCTAATTTATTGTTGTTTGGCCCTTTTCTACTTCTGGCAAGAAGGGGGAGAAAATGTAGAAGAAAAACTGAACTAAAAATGGACTACGTAACTCAAGGGGAGTTTTTGGTTTCTAGATATTTTGGATAGTTTTAGAGTTTTTCTATTTTTTGGTGTTTTTCCATAAATGCAAAAGGGGGAGATTGTTGAGATATTTTTGTTGGCATTATTGTCATTGATGTCAAAACCTATGTACCAGATGGTTGTTCTCTGGGTGATGTACATAATTGATCTGTCCTATGTAGTATTGTATGGTAACATATTTTGTCGATGGTTATCCTTGTTTCAGTATTGGTTGTATATTTTTTTGTTATGTTTATAGTATTCAATGTGATATGGTGGCTTGCTGATGAGGTATGTGGAGTTGTTCCTCACTCTGGTTTTGGGAACATTTTTGGTTGAAATCAGTTAGAGACATTTAGTATAGAATTATGAAGATCAATCTTTACCGGTTGTTGGTTTCCAAAGGTTTCTCTAGGTATTTTTTCTACCTAGATATTCATGTAGCTTGTTACATAATTTTTGGTATGCTATTTATATTCCACTAATTGGCTATGAATTTGATGATTACTAGACATGGTCTTGATTGTGGTGTGCCCACCAACATCAAAATTCTATATCTTTCAATAATTTTGTTTTGTAACACACTTATCCTAAGTATGACATATATGTGGGTCCTATGGTAACGTAGAAAGAATATCTTATATGTAACCTATCTTTTGGGTCTGGTGATAGCGTGTTTTTCTTGAATGAATCTTTCAATTTTGTTATTCAAGCCAACATGTTTTCGTTGGATAACTTTTATGGAATTATATCATTTCTACGGGTATATATTGAGAACATCTTTTGGTTCTGTGTGATGATGACAATGATGTGGATGAGAAGGATGTGAATATGAAATTTGAAATGATGCAAAGGTGATAATCAATGAAAGAAGATATAACATAGAGTTTCGGAAAAGAGGCAGAAAAATGGTTATTGCAATCGATTCTCATTCAGATCTACTGCAGACAGTAGCTCTGTTATCCAAAACCAAATCCATGCATGAGCTAATGCAATTTCCTTAGTTTAAGTTTTGATTGTAAAATTATTTTTGTATTAAGTTGTGATAGTTGGTTTATGTATTTAGGGTTTATATACATGAGAATTTGCTTCTTTGTATTTTTTCCCATCTCGGGTTTTCCACATAAATTTGGTGTTCATTGTGTATGGAGTTTCTTATATGCTTTCATGATTATTTCTATTTCATTATTTGATTAGATTTACATTGCTACCGATTCAATTAAAGTTTAAAAATATCTTGGATAACTAATTCATTCCCCCTCTCAATTATTCTGGAACGTTCAACAATACATACATAAAACATATGTACATAAAAAATTAAGACTCGTAACATGTCCAATGACATGTGTCACATCAACTAAGTCTTCCTACATACATGCTTTATCCTTAGCCTAGGAATATAAGTCAAATACACCTAAATATATAAATTTGTAATGTAACATATATTAGGAGTATATAAAAATTAAAGTAAAAATTCCATTTCAAAGTTTTTAAATCAAATTATTTGTGTGCACATGTACATACATGTACCTATTATTCAGTGGTGTAGGATCATCTACAAGCATCGTATCTATCATAGTTGCATCTACATCTGTGTTCCTAACCATTTGCAACAATGATGAATGAAGGGGACTAAACAAGCTAGTGGGCATCGATGTGGAGTTTGAATGCAATGTTCATATAACTAAATGATCCCATCATTTGTAGTTGCTACTAAAATGAACCTAGGCCCTTAGATGTGTGAACTTTCTCATCACTCTCTAAATCACTTGTAGCTTTAATATCCCCCTCTTTAGCAATCAAATGATTTGTCAACAAGACATATTGTGCACTCATGTTGTCAAGTTGATGAGAATGCTCTAAATGTCCTACACCCTAGCTCAATCCTACATGTAAGAAAATATAAGCAACTCAAGCCTAACCTCATGTAATGGTATTTAAAGATGGGATGATATGAGATAAAATAGACATGCAATAGTTCCTCTACCAAACAATGAGACATTTGTCACTGGAGAACATCTCATGTAAGACCATCTATATCTTCTGGTGAAGGGATGCCAACAACAAAATAATGATCATCAACACACTACTAGCTGCATTGTCGGTAGAGGATATTGAGTATGGCTAACTCATCATATATATCTACCTACATGATGAGATGATATCATAGTAGTAGTAGTTGCAATATTTCCAACACTATCAATTGCTTCCCTTTGGGAAGAAATGACACTTGATTTTCTATGGGGGTGAGGGTTTGAAATACTGCAAGCATCCTATGACCAAGGCCCCAAAAATTATAACCTATCAATAAACTCTACGATAAGGATCTCTATTTTTTATCCTACGATGCCCATGACCAAAATAGGCCAGTAGGTGAAGGTAGATGACATTTAAGCCCAAATGAACCTCAATGTACAACTTTTGTGCAAAATACAAAGGAATTAGGTTATTATTAAAATATAACCATGAGCTACAAGAAATTGATGGAAAATAAGAGGAGCCATGGATGGATCCACACATCTAGTCACTTGATACCCTCTCACCTTAGCTCTACCATCATAGTATGGAAAACACTCTCTTTTGATGATTTCCTTGGGTACATTGTGTTGAATTACGTCTAATGAAACTTTACCTAAAACATCTTGCCTCATCTAAGCAAGAATAGACTCAAAATCTCGTGGGTATATGCATGTGGCGAATTGAGGTGATCTCTAAAGTGTTATAGGATAGTCAAAATAGATGTGCATGTATTCCTATACATGCCCTTGATAGATGGGTCAACTAGAGTAGTTCTTAATTTATTAATCTTAAAATCAATACATGCAAAAAGGTTAGGTGTAGGTGTTGCAGGATCAGCCCATAGGTGTAAACCTAAAGGAGCAATTGGATTCTTTCTTTAATATCTATAGAATCTTAAAACCATATAAATTGAATTTAAATTTAAAAGAATTATGAACATGTGTACATGAAAAGCATACAATTTAATCTAGGATCTTATTAAAAGCTGGATATTATAAATAACTTACATAACAAGACAATTAAATACTTCATTAAATATAATAATTTGAACACAAAAACATGTACACTTGTATATAATTTACATTTCATATTCATACATAATTGAACAAGTGCATGTACACATAATTTGTATTTGACAATAATTAAATGAAATAAAAAATTCATACATACATACAATATTCTAACTTTTATGTGTTAGTTAGTCTTCCTGTTTAAATAAATTATATCTTTTTACCAACAATTAGGTATGTATGAGTGTTGTATTATGTTTTGATATAATCATTGTAATGATATTTTTTGCATTTGCACGGTAAAAAAATATGTTATAGAATTAATGGACCTATGGTTATGGGAAGTAACAAATTTCACTTAATATTATAGCTAAGAAAGTAATTAAATTATACATATCATATCAATGTTCCTAATTTAAATTTATCTTCAATAGTTTGTTAGTTAAATTCTAACATGTGATCCTTTATTTATGTTTTTGTGATCTTATTATCCATCTAGAAAATCATGTTGTAACATGTGCTCATTTTATTTGTTTAGCAATTTGATTATCACTTTCCCTTTTTATTAATACTAATAATTATATAAGGGATGAGGTTGGGATTGTTTCTTAGGTGGATTTTGGTGGAATGGATACCTGTCAATCCTTGACTCTTAACTGAAGTTGAACTTTCAACAAAATATATCAATTTTCAAAATACAATCAAAAGATTACTTTGAATTGTCTAAAACCTCTTTGAACTTTGCAAACATTTATTTTTAATTTTCAAACTTAGAAGTGAAATCCGTCAAAGCTTCTTTAGACTCATTTTCCCTTCACTTTAGTATTCAGCGTTGCTCTATCATTGTCTACTATTACAAGCCCATTCTATTGACCTACTTTAGCTTTTGTGGACTTCAACATAATTCTATTTCTTTTATCTATATCAATTGGTCGACATTGGATTTGATCTGCACATCATCGGAGAGAAAATTAGGGAAGATTTGATAAAAAGTTTACAAATAATTTGACAAAATGCTCTTTCTTTTTATCAGGGACAACAACAAAACATTTCATGAGAACTGTTTGATGGAATAACTTAATCATGTCTGAGACTGTGACACATTTAATTGCTTACTACTTTACAACAACAGGGGAAGATGGCCATGGAACCCCCACCCGATACAGATAAATATAAGAAGATAGTGGACCGCTTGAATAAGCTAGAAATTGATGATGCAGCTCTGAAAGACACATGTCTTTCTTTATCCAATGTTTCCCAGAAGTTCCTTGATCGACTCCTTGGAATAGAAGCCAAAAGTCAGTCACTCAAAGACAACATGAAAACCCTTACTTCTGAAATTTCCACTCTCAAACAAAAAGCTGTAATCGATCGAGCTCTTTTACATAGTTTCTCATCCACCTTCACATCACAAGAAACATGTATTCAAACTGATCTGGAATCTATCATTGCATAACTGAATGAAATCGACAGCATCAAAACAGATAAGCTAATTTGGTTTCCAAACATTCTTCACTAATGACCGAAACAAAGGAGAAATTCAAATCCTGGGCCTCTATCTACAATAACAAGGCTACTGTTGCACCTCTCTTTGGTGTTGTGGAGTTAGTCCAGGGTAAGATGATTGATGAACACATGAGATGAAAATGCGAGTTGAATCTGCATGTCCATGGTCTCCCGTCTACTGGTGATCTATCCTCTACTGGATAATCCTTCCTCAAGGACCAGCTTGATATTCCTAATATTACACTCGACAGTTGTTGGTTTGACTAGGATGGTACACTTGTCATCAGGTTCTCTTCCCTACGCGATAGGTTACATGCTCTTAGAGCGAAGAGGAAATTATTCACTCTTCCCTTGAAGATTTATTTGGATGAAGATCTCACTAGATCACAGATGGCAGAATTGAAACAAGCTACATCCCTCGTTGCTGAGGCCAGACATAGTGGGAAATGGGTAGTTGTCAGGAACCTTAGAACAATTATTTGATATTCTCACCCTGCTGGGTGGGAACCGAGGTAGGCCACTAAGGCCAAATGATGGTCACACCGACAGTTCTCCTCAACTATCGGAATGGTAATGGTTCTCTTTGTTTATTACCAGGTCTTCTTCAGGATGCAGTCAGGTCTGCTGATATCTTGGTGGTTATGGAGATACATGAGAGTCCTTCATGTCCCCTCCCAGGTTTCATCAATTATCAGTGGTTATTTGTATGTAGAGAGGAGGTCTGCACTTCTAGTGGTGTACGGGGCTCTGGTGGTGTGGCCTATTTGATTCAAGATAGCCTTTTCAGCGCTACCTCTATAGACCTTTTAGATATATTTGCTAGATTCATGTAGATCTGGGTACACTACAATGGTCACTGTCGGAGAGATATCTTCATCACAGTTTTCTACTTCCCACCAACCTCCTCGTCGTATGCCATTCATAGTGCCGAGGATGGGGATCCTTTTCAGGATCTTCTAGAGGGCATCTCTAGATTCAGTGCCTTGGACGATATTCTCATCCTTGGAGATTTCAATGCACGGACTAAGGAGTTACAGTCACCTATAAATGATCAAAACACTGATTGGACCTGCACTTCCAAGTTAGATACGACCAGCCTTGGGCTTTAGTGTACCTCAGAGGACTACAATGGACTGTTATCCACTTATGGTTGCCACCTCCTCCAACTTTGTAAGTCTTTCAATCTGATCATTCTGAATGACCTTTCTTTCTTTCTCGATTCTGAGATTTTCACATGCTGGCCTTATTGCATTGGTGCTAATGTGGTCAATTATGTGTTCACTGTAGCCTCCTTTATCCCCTCCATCCACCACTTCACCATCTCTCACCTTCCTTTGGCTAATCATGCTCTTTTGAGCCTCATGCTCTATTTCTTACCCCTTCACCCGCCCTACCCTCCCAGCCTCCTGACCATTTTGGCACACGCCCATAACCATGTCTGCTTCCACCATGTTGAGGGGGATTGTGACCTTTTAACCTTCCACCTACATTGACTCCTCTCCCCCATGAGCTTTTCTGAGTGTAGCCATGTTACCTCCATGTTTGATCTACTGGCCATTTGGGAGCCGGCTTTCCTTTCTATCGCCCATCACCCTATCTTCATATCTAAATGTCGGAACACTTTCCCCATGAACTGTTGGTTTGAGGATGACTGTAAAGCTTTCCACCGCATATTACATTCATCCTTTGAGTCCCTCCCTTCTGATTATGTTGATCTCTGTTACTCCTACCGCTAGTTTCTTCATGCGAAGAAACATTCTTTCATTTCTTCACAATGCAGAGCCTTGTGTAACACACTTATCTGGGATCCTAAGGTCTTTTGGTTTACCTTATTCCCGCGACACCCCCCTCTGCCCTCCACCATCGACCTTGCCTCCCTCATCTCCCACACCTCCATTCTCTATGACATCCCAAGCCAACCATCTCTCCACCTCATCCCACCCCCTCACTGCCATATCTTCACTGTATCGAGCATTCATGAGGCTGTCATATCTATGAGATGCAGTAGAGCTACTAACAAGGATGGTTTTCAAGTAGAGCTCCTCAAGCTTGGTATCATGGTGATAGGCTCTTATCTTCCCACACTCTTTAATAGAGTGATTTAAACTGGCTTCCCTGAGGCTTGGTCGAGACATGTGATTCATCTAATCCATAAGACTGGATCAATCTCAGACCCCGACAACTACAGAACCATCATGATTGGGCATACCTTTTCCAAAATCTATGCCACGGCATTGAACACTATCCTTTCTTCACAACTTGACAAGTTGGACTGTAGGGCTAGAGGTCAAGCTGGTTTCCATGCAGATTACCAAACCATGGACCACATTTTGACAATGTGGGTGGTCATTGAGGAAGCTCGCTATCGCTTCTCAAAAGTCTATTGTTGCTTCATTGAATTTTGAAAGGCATTTGATTCCATCCCCCAGGTAGCCCTTTTTTAGAGACTTAGAGACATTGGGATATCTGAGATTCTTTTGACTACCATTATGAGACTTTATGAGTGTGTTGAGGGCAGATTCATAACTCTAGAGGGCTTCTTAGATCCTATTCAGAGCACTATTAGGGTGAAACAGGGATACCCTCTTTCCCCCACCTTATTTGGCATCTACATTGCCGAGCTCAAGGGTTTCATCAGAGACTCATCTCTCCTAGGTGATGGCTACTATTTACACCAGGTCTTAGTTTCCATTCTTCTTTTTGTTGATGACGTGATTCTCTTAGCCTCCTCACCTGAGGGTCTCTAGAGAATTCTTGATATCTTGGCCTTCTTTTGTGAATTGAGATAGCTTGTGGTTAATTTGGGGAAGACATGGGTCATGGTCTTCAAATACTTGAAGACCTCATATGTACACTTCTACTTCCAGGGATAGGAGATTGAGATTGCCTCTGCATACACATACATCAGGGTTAAGTTTTACAGTCCTCTCTTTAGTTTGAGACCTGCAATTCAGCCCAAAATCAACAAAGGGATGGATTCCCTCACCCTGGTTGAGAGATAGTGCTTTAGACACCACTTTCAGGATACCTTGTCCAAGTTATCCCTCATGGATTCTCTGGTTAGACCTACTATACTCTATGGCTCTATTTTTTGGGGACCATCTCTTCTTGATTCCGACTAGGCCTCTATTGAGCATATACAGACTCTCCTCCTTCGACGTATCATCAGATGTCATCATACCACCTCCCACAACATCATCCTGGCTCAGTTTGGGGCTCATCCCTTTAGGTTAGGAGCCATCTTTGACTTGGTTTGGTTTCTTCACCTCCTAGACCGCTTCAAAGACTCTTGGGATGGCCGGAGTAGATACTCTTACCTCGCCTATTGCTCTTCTATTGAGCTAGCTAGATTTGACACCTCATTTAGAGCTCATTGTTGGTATGCTTAGGCCACTTCCCTTTTGGGTTCCATCGGGATTGATATTGATCACCTACCTCCCTTTCAGTTTTCTTTGGGTGCTCTAGCTCATCTTCTCCCCTCCAGACATGAGTTGAATGAGCATGTTAGACTTGACACCTACAAGTAGTACATCATCTCGACCTAGACCAACCCTAGTGGGAGCTTACGTCCGAGGATGGATTTTTATGTTGAAAACTTCTTACACATCTAGGATGGGATCATCGTTCAACCCAGATGTTTATCACAGCATTGGTGCCATGCTCTTCAGATCACACTGATATCTTTCAGAGTCGGCTCTCATTGCCTGTGAGCACAGACTAATCATCACATTGACAGAGAGGATTGCATTTGTAGTTTATGCACATTGTTTGAGATTGAGACCGATGCATATTTCATTTTCTACTGCCCTATATACTATGAGATCAGAGGGAGATTCTATTTCTTATTCAAAGAATGCAGCTCCTTGACTTCGTTCTTTTGTTACTCTGACCAGAGATGTCTAACACTCTATTTACGTGAGATGGTACGGCTCCGTGACCATACCCTAAAGCTTCTATTTCCCTAGAAGTAGGTCACCGAGCAGCTCATTACAGATTTCTTCTCACCCTCACCCTCGGCTTGGGGTGTGAAGTGGCCCTCATGTGCCTCCACCATTGGTCACTCCAGATCCATGAGACCTCACAATGCTTCTACCCATCAGCGACAAACCACCAACAGATCACGGTGATGGGTCCATACCCATATTCTTCTAGGTCACTATCCTTCTGTGTTGAATTTCTTTCCGCTCGAGAAGGACCCCTAGTCCTTTCCCTGGTGGTTCTTTGTTCTCTGCTTCTTCTTGTATAGTTCCTTGTTCTTTTAGCATGTTCCCCTGACCATTTTTTGGTGGTCCGCTGGTTTCTTTCTATTTTGGTTGTATGATTCATGTCCCATAGACCCTTGTTGGTCTTCAGTTAGACATTAATAAATTTATCTTATCTTATCTTGCCATTAATCGATAATGACTAATGTACAAAAAAGTGAAAATGGAAATAGCAAATTTATGAATTTTTTTAGGCAACAGATTTGGCTTTTACCCAAAAAACTAAGAAGGAAAAAACCAAATTGATCTTTTTAACCCTCTCTAAATCCAATTCAACAAGTTAAAACTTTCAATTAAATACCACTCTTTCTTGAAAAATTTGAACTTAGAAAATGATATGAAAGGTTTTTTATTCTAAGAACTTAGCTTCCACACAAAAAAATGAAATAAATAGACTATTTTCAAAATTGAAAATTTTGATCATCTTAGAAATGAGAGATTAAAAGAATTAGAATTAGCATTTATATCAAGTCTATATTTGTAGTTTCTTATTTTCCTAAAGAACATGAACTTATTAAATAAGAATAAGTAATGGTTATTGTGCTAATTGACTACTTTCAAACTCTAGAGAGATATTTTCTATGTAAATATAAACATGTAGATAAAAATGAGTTAATAAATATCTTTAAGACTATAAGGAAAATGGGAAAATTTTAATATTAGGTAATTAAATTATACTTTTTATGTGATACTTCTTGGTCAATAATAAATTATTCAATTTGTTTTTGGTTTATTCAATATATAATGGGGTGAGTTAGTAGATTTGAGAGCTCAAATTTATTTGGACAACATGATAATTTTAGGTTTTAGTGAGACACGTTTAACACATTTTAAAACAAGCCACCAAAAAAATCATAGAAATTTTTAAGGTGAGATTGTAAAAATTTGAAACATGAATTGAAGATAATAAAATAAATCTCTAGACCATGTCTTAAATATCAAGTTAGATAAAACTAAAGGATTACACACTATATACAAAAGTATGAGAATAATATTATTTCCATGAGGCAATAATGACACCTTATTTAATCAATTATAAAAGGGTTTATGAACACCTAAGGTAAAAATATATATAAGGATTTGGATGTATGCAAGACTAATATTGATGACAATAATGAGTTTGATGCAACACATACATGTGCGCGTGCGCGCGCACACGCACACACACACACACACATGCACACACATACACACACATGCACACACACACACACACACACACACACATTTTATACTCGTTTTCAATCTAGGACACTGAATTTATGAAATTTAATCTGAATTACCTATTTTGAAAGTCATATTTCTAAATTTGAAATCCTAACCAATAAATTTTAACATTTCAAAAATTGAATTCCCATTCCCTAGCTATCAAATTCTTAAAATTTAAATTTTACTTTTCTAGTTTTGAAGGTCATATAAGTTCACATTAAAGGGTCATTTTAGGCAATCCCTAATCCTACAATAAACAAAGGGAGGTTAGAAAAATCATTTGATTGATTTAGGTTTTTATTTTTGGTGATGGTTTTAAATGTCCAATTTAGGTTATGATTTTGGTGATCATTCCTAATCATAAAACTTTTGTTGGTGATGATTTTTAATTCCATAATTTAGGTTATTATTTTCATATGAAACCACAAAGGGAGTGGTATTTAGAGTATATCAAAAGTAATCAGATTTGGGCTTATTTTTACATGAAACCAAAAAAGGAGTGGTATTTAAGACATTTTGGAGCTTAATTTTTATGTTTGGATGTGGGCACATTTCTATCATGTATGTGGAGAAAATGTATCATTAGATGTTGGATATTCTATACTACCATCACAATATTATGAAATTCCCATCTTATCAAGTTATAGATACCTCAAGTTATAGAATTCTCATAATGTTAATGTAGTTTATGGTTTCAAGTTTGGGTGTGGAGTTTTGAATATTATGGTTTCAAGAGCATTGAACAAGTTACAAATAATCAATGGGTTCTAAATCTAGGTTTTGACATTCTAAGTAATCTAACCTGGTTTCTAAGTTATTTACCTAGGGTTTCAAAGTCATATAACTAGCATGATTTTGAAGCAACATACCTAGGGTTTCATTTCAATGAATAAATACAATAAATTTAAGAAAATAATGCTTGCCTAAATGAAAGAGATTTGAACAAGAAATAAAGAAATATAGTAACCTAAAAACAAAAAAGAACACAAGAAATTTCAAAGAAGAAAAGGAAAAATTTTGTGCACATGGTAGATGGTTTACTTGAAGTGCGGGGTCATGTAGTTTGGTTTATTCTAATGCCTTGAAATCACACAATCACTATCAATGAAATGATATTTTAATCACCACCTTGGGCTTATATAGTTTTTCAAAAAAAAAGGGTGTGTGGGGGGGGGGGGGGGGGGGGGGGGGGGGGTTGGGGGGTTAAAAGGTGTTTTCTTCAAGGGGGTGTTCAAATGCACCTCAAAAAAGATTGAAATAATAATGACCATCATAGGTCTTTGTTCGAAGGCCTAGGAAGGGAGACCTTCATTTGAACATAGTTGGTTGAACAAATGATCTTATGTTCAAAAAAATATTAAACGACATCTTTGTTCGAACATTATGGTTCCAACAAAAGTTTTTGCCAAAAATTATTTTGGCAACTTGGGTTTTTATTTGTGGGTGAAAATGTAACCTGGACTATTGTGGGATCACCCAAAAAAGGATCTCCATGTTTGGTATTGGGTATGATGCACCCCCTTTGCTTCTTATGCAGAGCCACCACCTCTATCCCAGAATTCTCGCATATCAAAATAGTTAGGCATCTGGTTGAGGATAAATTCACAATATACTTTCCTCAAAATTATCATGAGACCTCATTTTTTAGCATGGAGGATATTAAACAATATCCACATGCTATCCCCAAATAATTTCTTTATCACTTGTTGTTAAAACCAATAGATATGGAACCTACTACAACTATCATATGTAGGGGTGCATTAATTTGTGAATTAGTGAACAATGAACAGAAGTACATTTTTAAACATAGTTGGTTAAAAGGGGTTTGCTTCAAAGGGGTGTTCAAATGAACCCCAAAAAATATTGAAATAATAATGACCATCATAGGTCTTTGTTCGAAGGCCTAGGAAGGGAGACCTTCATTTGAACATAGTTGGTTGAAAAAATGATATTCTGTTCAAAAAAATATTAAACGACATCTTTGTTTGAACATTATGGTTCGAACAAAATTGTTTGCCAAAAATTATTTTGGCAACTTGGGTTTTTATTTGTGGGTGAAAATGTAACCTGGACTATTGTGGGATCACCTAGAAAAGGGTCTCCATGTTTGGTATTGGGTATGATTCACCCCCTCTGTGTCTTATGCAGAGCCACCACCTCTATCCTAGAATTCTCACATATCAAAATAGTTTGGCATCTGGTTGAGGAGAAATTCACAATATACTTTCCTCAAAATTATCACGAGACCTCATTTTTTAGCATGGAGGATATTAAAAAATATCCACATGCTATCCCCAAAATTTTTCTTTATCACTTGTTGTTAAAACCAATAGATATGGAACCTACTACAACTATCATATGTAGGGGTGCATTAATTTGCGGATTAGTGAACAATGCACAGAAGTACATTTTTAAATTTTTTATTTTACTTATCTGTAGGATAATTTATTGGAATAAAATCATCTTGCTTCTTCCTTCTTGTTTGAATAAGTCTTGATTTGTCCATTGATGGAAGCTATGTGGGAGACATGATAGATTCCATTTAAGTGGTGAAAATAGAACAATGAAAGGTTGTTCCAATAGAATCTCTCAAATTTTCAATTAATGTTTCAAGTAGTTTCCTATTGTTTTATATTCAAGACCTAGGATGTTTTCTTACATCTAGGGAGGATGTTGAGACATTTTTGGAGGGGTTTGATGTGGTTTTTTTATGCAAGAGCATCTTGGGTCCTTGGCAATCTTGCATCATCCAAAAATATTTTGTTTACTAGTGGATTTGTCTTGCCAATTTTTTTTTATGTTCTTAGTCACCGGTTGGGTGATTGTTGTTTCAGTTGAGCTCTTTGGATCTTTTGTGGTTGTGGTCGTGATAAGATGTTCATGTTGTATGCACCCTAAAATGGTCGCCTAGACTTTGGGCCCCATTTTTCAATTTATCAAATCCCTGAATCAATATTTTCAAATATCAACAATATCAATTATATCAATTTCCTTGATCAAATCATAATCAATTCAGTATTTCCTAAGGTTTGAGCCTTATTTAATTTAAAAGAGAAAAAAATAAAAATCTTATTTAATTAAGAGAACATGCTCCCTTTTAATTAATTAATAAATCCCTTTTAATTAATTAAAAATCTTTTTTAATTAAATAATAAAATCACTTTATCCTAAGCCTTTATTTAATTAAAAGGAATTTCTTCCCCTTTTATTTAAATAAAAAATCCCCACTTTTCTTCTTATCCTATGTTGCACAAATAAAGTATTATTCTTATTTTATAAAAAGAGAAAAAATACTTTTTGTCTCATATGGACACTAAAGTCAACTCCTATTTTCCTATTGGAGGATATTTGTGCACAAGGATCAAGCTTCTATTTTTCTCCAATGTTGATTAAGTCTTTTGCCTCTTAATCTCAATGGTCCATTTTCATCTCATTTCTTATAAAAGGAGAGCTCTCTTCCTCATTTGCATCCATTCATGTTTTATGCTATGAAGCCTCTTGACATGTCTCCTCCTTCGGACTGCATCCTTTCATTCTTTTGCATTACGCCTTTGTGACTTATCTTATGTTGGCCTTTCATTGCTTGCCCAAATGTTCTTTACATGACAATTTTTCCCTAGCTTGGGTACTCTTGAGGAGTTTTCCATTGAGGATTTCCTTCCCTTCATTCTCCTTCATTCTCTTGTCTTCCATCTCTTCCACTAGCTTGCTATTCCCTCTTGTCCTCCACCTTCCTAGACATTGGGAATACACGATGTGATCTTGCTTGGGAGTTTGATGCCCATTCTATTTGGGGGCATCCTTTGTACATATTTATGATCCTGAAAAAACACCAAAAAAAAATTCATATATGATGTTGAAAAAATTCTAAAAAACATATAAAATCTTGAAAAAAATACAAAAAAAATAAAAAAATGCAAAAAATTCAAAAAAAATTTGAAAATGTGCCTTGGTGAAAACCTGGAAACAGGCGCCTTGGTAGCAAAAATACAAAAAAATTGAAAAATCAAAAAATATTCCAAGTAGTGAAAACCTTGAAACAAGCACTACTTGAGGCCTTTGCACCCTTGTCTTTTAGCATGCGTCCTCGACACTGAACCTTTCTCCATCATGTCTTGACCTTATTTGACTTGGTCTGGAATTGGTCTTTATCTTTGTCTAGGGGGCATAACTGTTAGCATAGGTCTTTTTAGGTTGCGTTTGTCTCTTGGGGGCATTTCACAACAAGTGTTTTTCAACACTACCCTAGTGTCAAGTGTTATCAGATGTCTTACCCCATAGTCTAGTATGATATGATATTTTTCCACTGGCAGATGCGATACTTAGAGTTTGACTCTATGACCAACACACACGCACTTAAACAATCAACTCGCTGAGATTTGTTGGCTTTATTTTTCTTTGTGTGTTGTCCATGAGGATTTCTTTGATGAGTGTTTTCTCCCTGAGAAGTTTTCGATGATGCATAGCTAGAAGACTGAGGGAATGAGAACATGTTTTCTTTCTTTATCTATTGGTGGGTATATCTTGCTGGTCCTAATTGTCATTAGCATTTATGCTTGATCCACTTGACCTTGAGGACCTGCTGGATATTATCTTTGACTGTTATGCGATTGCATGCTTCTAGTTATCCTAACTTTCATGTGTCTTGATACAAGCCTAATCTCGCCATATCAAACTTAGGTAATCTCACTACACTAGTCATCTTGACCTATATGTCTTTGGTGCCTAGGTGGGATTTCCACATTCCTATCTGATATAGATCATATTCATATACCCATAGTCATACTAGTGAGTATTGTATGATCTTATGATGCTACCAATAATGCTCGATGATGATTATTAGATGTCTATAAGCGTTGTGACCTTGCAAGTCAACCACTTTTCATAGTAGCTTGCATTTTAGGTTCATCTTTAGCTTAGTTTTGCACTTTGCATATGGAGAGAGCTCTCCTTTTCATCTTTCGTGGACCTATTAGTCAACTGCGCTCATTTCTTTTCTTTCCTTTCTCAATCATGTCTTTCACTCCTTGTCTTTTTCATCACATCCTATTCTTGTCATCATAAGGGGTTAATCACATCATCATATCTCTATCCTAAGAGATGTCATTTTCAAAAACATAAGACTGCATCATACACATGAGGATTAAACATACATTTATGAGAGAGAATATACATGATCATTTAATGCATACATTTTTTAGCAAAATAACAAGACAATATATAAACTGATACATACATCACAAGTGAGACTAATACACAAGATATATCAAAAATCCAGTAATCTCATATATATATGAATGATACAGTACAATGTACAATATGAGATCCCAAAATCTAGATCAATGTCTCATGATATGAACAAAACATCTAAACCTAAACCTAGGACTCGCTGCCACCATCCTTGGGACCTGGTGGTGGAGGAGGTGGTGCGGCAACATGTAATACATCTAATATACCTACTACTGCTGAGTAGGAAGGCACTCTTTGATCTATGGGGACTGCTTGTATATACAATCCATGGTAGTATGTCGCCCACACTACCTCTCTCTACCTCTCTGCTATGGCAACCTCTAGCTGCCTCTCTTGTCACTCGGTCTCAGCCCACTGATCTATGAGCTGCTGCTCTCTCACAGCTATGGTGATCCTCAGCTATTGTATCTCTATCTCAAGGGCCTATATCCTAGCCCTGAGATCCTCTCCTCCTGCAGGCTGATCCTACTGATCCCCTGCCTGTCGGTGAGTTGGTCTCACCTCATCCTCTGGAGTAGCTGACCTCCATCTCCGTGGCCATTTTTGACCACCTTCTCCTGACCCCTCTCCCCTCTCTAGCACTCTCTCTCCTCCACCTCCTCCATCTCCACCTCCTCCGTCTCTGCCATCCCCTCTGTCTCCCCCCTGTGTGGCAGCTTGTACATCTGGTATAGTAAATCTCATAAATGGGGCCCTCCACCTCTCAGTACGGTATGCTGCATCTATCCCTGCATCTGCCATGTCTGGCAGGTACTCCCATGGCTCCCTCCTAATGGCAGCCGTATCCTATACTACTTGCTGGTAGTCCAGCATCGACAACCATCCTTGTCCCTCCTCATCCTGGAATCTGGCATGTGTGGTGGTCTCCACAAATATCCTCTGCTGCCGACCAAACTGCCTCCACACTCAAGTAATAGCAAATCTCTCGACAATATCTAAATGTCAACCTACCAATGGTCAACTACAGAGCATGTAGTCTAGTTCTCTCTTGTCAGACCATCCCTCAACTGTCCTATAAGGCCTCCATGTGAAGGAGGTCAGCTCGTGCAATACCCTGCGGTAGTATGCAACATCTCTGCTATGTGCCTGGGAGATGAAATTGCTATATTTGTAAATGTAGGGATATCTACGCTCCCTAGGCTGCACTACTGGGCACACTATAGCTATGTGCTCCCACGCCCATATCTGTGCGAGTATAGCCCCACACGCCCAAGTCCTCCCATCCATGTATATGATCTCATGTAGCTCATAATACATGTCCACTAAGATAGCTAGACCCCAACCCATCCTGCATGGTTGTGCCACCAAGTCTGCCAATAGTCTCCCCTAGCCTAGTGGGAAGCCCTTCTGACTCCTGTCCGGAATTAGAGCCTATCCGATCAAAGAGGCAGCAATGCATAGTATGGGGTAGTCTTTGCCGTACTCATCCATCAGCCGATCCCAGCTGACGTGCCAATCCAGGATGGTAACATCCTGAAACATCCACTGTATTGCCTGTCTACCCTCTATGGGATCTTGATCATAGTAAACCTGTGCCAACAGATAAATCGTGTCAATTTCTATCATATGGAAACTTTACAACTATGACTATTTATAACCATGATTATACTTACAGGATCTCCATAGCATGGAACCCGTAGGATCCGGTAGACGTCCTCCAAAGTGATGGATGCCTCTCGAGTAGGCAAATGGAAGGTGTTGTGCTCACTATGCCATCTCTCGGCCAGAGCAGTCAACAACCCGTGATCAACTCGTATGTGGGGCATCCGTAATAGATATCAAAAGCCCATCGCCCTCAAGTCAACCTCACCCGGATCATCTAGATCTCGGACGAATCTCAACCTAGTCACCTGCGGTGCTCTAATGCGTAGTGCCAGGAAGTGCTCCTGCAAGACATTTAAACCAAGCCAGATGTCAGAGCATATCATGAAGGATGTAAAATATCAGCACAAAGTATTTTAAAATCAAACATTGTCAGGACTCATGTTATTTTTGCTCAAAAACTTAAACATGTCAAATTTTTCTATTGGGCGACACTATTTTTTTTGGCTAAGTGTCATGTGACACTTTGTCATATACCAGTGTGATAGTATTTGTCCGGGTGACACTTCGCATAGTGGCATGTGCCATTTCATCCTATGTCGTGCGAAACTGGACTCAATGTGCGTGCGACACTATTTTGTCCCATGAAGTGTCGCACGACAATACTTTTCAAAAGCTGTGACACTTCTAAAGTGTCGCATGACTTTTCACCCTAAGTAAAAATTGAAAATTTGAAAATATTTAAAAATATGTTTAAATGCATTAAATCATCATAAATGACCCAACAAGCGAGTTTTCTCTAAAACATACCAGGGCACCATAGTGTGGAGGCCAGTTATGCAACCGGGCGCGCTTGAATCGGTGTCTGTGGATGGGCACTGCTGCTGGCTAGGCCATTTTCTCTCTCTAAGCTTTCAAAATTCTCAAATCAATAAAAGTCAAATGATTTTGAAAATGACATTTTTTACCCCTTTTATAGCATTTTGACTTTTTGACCTAATTTTTCAAATACCTTGAAATTGCGTGAAAATTGCACCCCTACCTAATTTCGACATCCTGGGTCCATTTTTGGACTCAAAATAAAAATTTGAGTTAATCTTGATAGTCAAAATCACATTTCAAATTTTCACCCTCTTTTGCGCAGTTGGCTAAAACTTTTGAGGCATAATCCTTTGACCTTTCTTGAGGCATCTTCATTTCCATGTCTTCCAAACTTCTAGTCTTTCATTCATCTTCATTCAATTCACTCCTTTCTCACGTTTGACTGCATCTTTATCCTCTATCTTTCTCAGTCAGACTGGGGCATATCTTCACTGCTCGATGGTTATCCTATCATCTTTTATCTTCGATCATGATTTCATTATGATTTGATCTAATCTTTATCGATTTGTTGTTCTCCTCTACCTAATTTCCATTTCAATTCCGAGGGGGCAGTACCTATTGGATTTTATCCTTGATTCTCTTGATTCAGACATCTTTTATGTGAGCTTTTGCTCAAATTTGAGATTTTTATCTTCTACTTTGGATGTGATCCCAAATCGACCTCATATTCAAAGGCATTTGTTTATGTTTTGTCCGGATGTGATCCCAAATCGATCTCACATCTGAGTTGTTTGTGATCCCAAATTGATCTCACATTGCAACTTCATTCTTTGAGTACAAATGTTCCCAGATCGATCACACATTAGTCAAAGAGGGGCAAATGTATGCACCCTAAAATGGTCGCCTAGACTTTGGGCCCCATTTTTCAATTTATCAAATCCCTGAATCAATATTTTCAAATATCAACAATATCAATTATATCAATTTCCTTGATCAAATCATAATCAATTTAGTATTTCCTAAAGTTTGAGTCTTATTTAATTTAAAAGAGAAAAAAATAAAAATCTTATTTAATTAAGACAACATGCTCCTTTTTAATTAATTAATAAATCTCTTTTAATTAATTAAAAATCTCTTTTAATTAAATAATAAAATCACTTTATCCTAAGCCTTTATTTAATTAAAAAGAATTTCCTCCCCTTTTATGTAAATAAAAAATCCCCACTTTTCTTCTTATCCTATGTTGCACAAATAAAATATTATTCTTATTTTATAAAAAGAGAAAAAGTACTTTTTGTCTCATATGGACACTAAAGTCAACTCCTATTTTCTTATTGGAGGATATTTGTGCACAAGGATCAAGCTTCTATTTTTTTCCACCGTTGATTAAGTCTTTTGCCTCTTAATCTCAATGGTCCATTTTCATCTCATTTCTTATAAAAGGAGAGCTCTCTTCCTCATTTGCATCTTAGGTTTTCATGCTAATATTATGCTGCAGGTTTTCTAGGTCATTTGGAACTCTCTTTGAAGACACTCTTGCAATCCAAGCTTTGAAGACTTTGTTGCATCTCATTTCATATTTTCTTTCATAGTTGCATGATAATGACATTCTTAGTGTAGATTTCCTTTTATGCAATAAAATAATCTCACATAGTCTAATTAGGAAGGTTGTAATCCTTTGTTATTTCCTTTCAATAGCTTAATTGCATCTTCATCCTCATAGATTAATTTGCATTCTCATATCGGTTTGCATTGCATTGCATACATCTTGATTTCATTGGAGATATTGACACTCTTGCCCTTGTCTTTGATTTGGAATCTCTCATTGTGTGGTTGACTAGCAAGGTCATGAGTTCATAGCTCTAGCTGAGAGCAATTTTACAAATCTTGCAACTCCATGCATAGAGAGCTATAGATCAATTTGTGAGGGCTCATTCTTGAGTTTCCTTGCATGTAAGGATTCATAGAAGTGCACTACTTTTGTGTGTACACATGTGATCATTTGGAGGCATCTCCTATGATCACAACTTGTTACGAGTTACCAAACTTGAGTTATGATAGATTATGTGATTGAGTTTGAGGTGGAACATTTTGTTCCAAGTAGTTTCTGAGATTCTATGATTGGTCGATCTGTGTGGATCTTGGGTTGAAGTGATGAAAAGGGTTTTTTCCTTTGTGTTTGTGGAAGTTGTATCTATGATCCCACTTCTTGAGGTGGCATGGTTTGTGAGATCATGTTGTTCTCTTGTAGTTTGTTTTTCTTCATGTCATAGGTTTAGTGTGTTCATCATTTGATTGTTGGGGATTATAGCTGTGCGGTTGGTGATCATTAGGTCTTAGTGTATGCGGTCATGGATTATGGTTATCAGGACTCGTGTGGATCTATATCTTGGATCGTGCATCCTTATGTGCCTTATGTGATTGTTGTCTTCTATTTTGGGTCTGGTCCTATTTTGGGTACATGTTCTAATGGTTAGGGTGGTGAGATCTTGTTTGTGGTAAATATTCTCGAGATGCGATTTCTTGTGGTGCATTGTTTGAGGTTCTTGAGTTCATGGTCAACTTGCTTTTTGGATCACTCCTGATGAAATAATTAAATACTGTATTTATTTTGGGATCTAGGCCGACTTGGTTTGTTACATTTGTCTTGGGATATGTAATTTTTTGTAAGGCTGACTTGTTGGTGGCTTAGTATAAATGTAAGGTTTGTGGCTATAATTGAGGGTAGATTTGGGTGCCCTAGATAGCTATAAGTAGCTAAGAGAAGATCTAGCTAAGATTTGATAGCCCAAGGGCTTGGGAATATTTGGGAAGGTCTGGTTGAGTTTTATTTGTATGTGGTTGTAACCAGGAAGGCCTTATAGCCCGACATATATGAATAAATTTGGATAAATAAAGTTGTTGTTGAGTACAAAACTTGTTGTTCTTGTTATATCTTGTGGTTCCACTGTGTTGAATCTTTTTGCAAGATTGGACATCTCCTTTAGGGATATCTCTGGATTGGCCTACATCAAATGGTATTAGAGTGAAGTTTTTTTTTGTGATTGCAAATTTGGTGTTCTAGACTTGCAAAGTTGCATATTTTTTGTTTGTGGGGTAGCAGAACTGAGGATCTGACCCACATCATTAAATAACTTGTGCAAGGTGGTTAGGGAGGATTTGTTGTTGCTAGTTGGTTTTTTCTTGAGGACTAGGGTTTTGTTAGGGTTAGGGTATCATCTTTGGTGAATCAGATCGTAGATTAGAGGTAGTTACACGCAAGGTCTGGAAGGAAAACGTTGAGAATGAATCCTAGATTGACTGAACAAATGATGGAAGATCTCTGAGTTGAGCTCAAGAATGAGATGACCTGTTTAAGGAATGAGGTCATAGAAGGAATTAGGATAATTGTTGCTAGATTGCATAGGAATCCTAGATCTGATGATGGATTTGAGGAAGTTGTACAGGGATTTGGAGCTCTAGATGCAGATGGTGCTAGATCTATTGAGAGTGATTGATATGACCAGTTGTAGAGACCTATGGAAATACTAAGTGCTAGTTATAGGTTGGAAGTATCTAATTTATCAAGTACATTGAATCCAAAGGACTTGATTCATTGGATAGGTGAGTTAGAATATTACTTTGAGTTAGAAGACATCCAAGACCCTTGGAGAGTAAGGTTGGCACATACAAAGTTGAAAGGGCATGCAACTTTATGGTGGAAATAATTGCAGAAGGATAGAGAGGAAGAATGTGAAATGAAGATCACTCGGTGGAGGCTGATGGTTGCAAAGTTGAAGGCTAAATTCATACCTAAGGACTATCAACTAGAGTTGTTCAAGAGGTTGCAGAACCTGAAGCAGAAAGATCTGAGTGTGAAGGATTACGCTGGAGAATTTTACAAGGTAACTATTAGATCTGGTCACAAAGATCTTTCTAATAAAATGTTGGCTAGGTATTTGATTGGTTTGAGTTTTAATATTCAGAATGAGCTGGTTATGTTGAAGATTGGATCAATTGAGGAGGCTTATTAGTATGATCTGAATGTAGAAGATAAGTTTTAAAGGAAATGATAAAATAACTCTAGAGGAAAGGAGAAGACGATTATTGGTGGTGATAAGGGAAAGCAAGTATCTAAGATAGAAGCTAAACTGGTTACACCTAAGGGAGGTAATAGTCGTAAAGAGTTTAAAGGAATTACTTTCTTTATATGTGGATTGAAGGGTCATTTATCTTTTCAGTGTTCGGGATGCAAGAGAGTTGCTTGTATGAATGAAGAAAGTGGACCATTTGTTGGTGAAATAGACAATACTCCTAAAAATGGTGAATCTCTTATGTTTGGAAGGTTAATGACAAATAAGGAGGTAGAACCTTGTCAAATGAAGAGTTTATTTAGAACCAGATGCAAGGTTGGAGGTAAGTGTTGTAAGGTGATAGTGGATGGTGGTAGCATTGATAACTTATTTTATGAGGAGATGGTGCAAAAGCTTGGTTTGAGAAGACTTAAGAATCCATGTCCTTATAGGATTGGTTGATTGCATGATGATCATGTGGTGGAAATAAGGGAATAATGCATAGTGAATTTTTGCATTGGTTCTTATAGGGATGCAATATTATGTGACATAGTGGATATGAGTGCATGTCATATTTTACTTGGTAGACCTTGCCATTATGACAAAGAGGGTGTTCATGACTATAGAAGTAATGTGATTACCATTAGCAAGGATGGTAAGAGGTGTAGATCATTTCATTTGATGAATAAGGAGAAGGAGGTGAAGAATCTGAGTCTGTGCAGAAGATTGAGAGCAGACCTGAGGGATGAGACTAAGGTTTGGTCTAATGGTATGTTGGATCTAAGTCATTTGCAATAATTGGTTGATGGAAGAAGGAGGGCATTACATGTTGTAGGTGAGAAGGATTTTTGGATGAAGAATAAGTATGGGATTATTGTCCCTTGTTCTTTCATATTTTCAAAAGCTTCTCTCATGGGAAATCTTTTCGTACCTCGGGTGTTTGATGCAGGAGCATCTTGGGTCCTTGACAATATTTCATCATCCAAAAACATTTTATTTACTGTTGGACTTTTGTTTCCAAGTTTGTCTTTGTTTTCTATTCTTGGTCACCAGTTGGTTGATTATTGTTTAAGTTGAGTTCTTTGGATCTTCTGTGGTCGCAGTCATGATATGATGTTCATGGGATCATTTGGAATCATTTCCTATGATTGTAACTCATTTGGAGTTACCGTGCTTGAGTTATCACAGATTTTGTGATTAATTTTGAGGTGCAGTATCTTGTTCTAGGTAGTTTATGAGATTCTATGATCGGTCGATCTGTGTGGATCTTGGGTTGGAGCGATGAAAAGGGTTTTGTCCTTTATGTTCATGGAAGTTATGTTTGTCATGACACTACTCAAGGTGGCATGGTTTGTGAGATCTTTTTGTTATCTTGCATTTTTATGTTGTTCTTCATGTCACTGGTTGATTGTTGGGGATTATAGCCATGCAGTTGGTGATCATTAGGTCTTAGCATGTGCAGTCATGGATAGTGGTTATTGGGACTCGTGTGGATCTATATCTTAGATCCTACATCCTTATGTGCCTTATGTGATCATTATCTTCCATTTTGGGTACCTGTTCTAACAGTCAGGGTGGCAAGATCTTATTTGTGATGAAGATTCTCAAGATGCGGTCCCTTGTGGTGCATTGTTCAAGGTTCTTGAGTTCATGGCCAACTTGGTTGTTGGATCACTCTTGATAAAAATTAAATGTTGTATTTATTTTGGGATCTAGGCTGACTTGATCTGTTATGTTTGTCTTGGAATATGTAATTGTTTGTTAGGTCAACCTATTGGTGGCTTAGTATAAATGTAAGGTTTGTGGTTGTAATTGCGGGTAGATTTGGGTAGTCCTGGATAGCTAGAAGTAGCTAAGGGAAGATATGGCTAAGATTTGATAGCCTGAGGGCTTGGGAAAATCTGAGAAGGTCTGGTTAAGTTTTTTTTGTATGTTCTTGTAACTAGGAAGGCCTTACCGCCCAACATGTATGAATAAATTTGGATAAATAAAGTTGTTGAGTACAAAACTTGTTGTTCTAGTTATATCTTGTATTTTTTCATTGTGTTGACTCTTGCTGCAAGATTGGACATCTCCTTTGGGGATCTCTCTAGTCTTAGCCTGCATCATTTTTCTTCACTAGGGTTTTTATGAATTGGTAAATTAAGTTTTTCATGAACTGGTGGGGGATTTTCAATTCCTATAAATTAAACAAAGTTAAATCAAAACAATTTATATCTCACTATTTAATCAATTTTTTACACTTAAAAAATAAGAAAACTTGCCTCCTTGACATGACAAATGTTGTGGTGGAATTTTGATAATAGTTTGGTGAACTTCACATTATTTGCACACTTCTAGTGTTGTTTTCATTTTAAAAGGTGAGAGGTTGAGTTCAAACACACTACATTTGACCTCATTTTTCTACCAAAATTTTTGACCATCAATTAAAAAGGTTTAGGTTGGTCAGATTATAGAAGGAAAACTTCCTTTTTTTTTAATCCATGCCCGTGTTAGTCAAAAGTTCGACCAATACAATGTAGGTCAGAATTTTGACCAACACGGGCATAAATTTAAAAAGAAAAAAGATTCCATATCTCATTTCATTATTTGGTTTTAACTTGGAGCGCGCGAAGGAGCTGGAGCCTACAATTGTTTGAACTATTATTTGGTGAGAGTAAAAGGAGGACCGCCTGTTTGTGAGGGTTTCCACTGTGATTTGGTGTAAAAGGAGGACCACCTACTTGTGAGGGTTGTCACTATGATTTGGTGTAAAAGGATGACTGCCTGTAACGATTTCCTTACTCTGCATTTGTTTGGAATTGTTTTATTGGTTACCTACTTAGAGACCATGAGAAATGTGCTAGGGCATCATGTATTTGGTATTTGTTGGCACATTTTTTATCATTGTTTATATACGTTTGATTTAGAGATGAACTTGCATAAATGAACTTGTAAAACCCTAAATTTATGAATCACCACATCATGTTACACTGTAAATGTACTAGTGTTTAGTTTATGATTGTAAGGTTGGAAGAGGAAATATTGCAAACAAGATTGAGAAAACTGTGTTTTTAACATTTTTTTTATAGGTATTTATTTTCTACCGACTTCGTGTGGATTGTAATGTCAAATCTAACTCCATAGGAAGTATACCTGGTGTCATATCTTTCAATTGCGACCGGTCTGAGATCATTTGGTGGAGAAATCTAAAAGAAATCATGTGATAGTCATCTATATACTATTTTTGACATAAAACTAGGGCAGTCAACTTTCTACAGTCGGCTTTCTATGGACTCTTTTAGACCACGTGTGACTGTCTACACACTATGGCTTCAGAAGTGCTTAAAAAGACCCCAAATTACAAAACAACCATAGACTCCTTGCACTCCCAAGACTCCAAACCTATATCAATCTTTAATAATGTCTAAAAATGAACAAACCTTAAAGGAATAGGGCTCAGTCCACCGAGAACCCCAAAATCCCCAAATTTAGCACTTCTAAACCCTTAATCTAATGGTTTCTTGAATCTCCTATCTCTGATCACTTCTAGGTCCAATAGGTAGTTGTTTCACCACTAGACAATCATTATAAGATGATCCAAATCATAATCTATGTTCCTCCTTTAGACCTGTTGCCCAAAATTTCATATCTATTCAATTTTGGTCATAGGTTGAATTTAATCCATGGTCTACATTTTAACCTTGCCGAGCACCTCAAAAAATTTCATGGCCTTCTGCCTTTTCTTCTGGCCTCTGCAACCATCCAACTCCCTGGTCTACAAGCTTTTCAATTCAAAAATGTGACCGTTGGAGCCAAAAGACCCTAAGAACCCTTGGCCAGGTTATAATTCCCTATTACCTTTTTGGGCCACTCAAGTCCCTTTAAACACATGTGCCTTTTAAAAGTGACCCCTTTATGTGTTATACCATTAGGTCATCGGGTGGGGCCCCTTTTAATCATTTTTTCCTCAAAGCCTAAGTTTTCCCAGTAATATTTCCAAAAAGTTAACCTTGTAAAACTTGTGGGCATCATTAAATCTCAAGACTCTGGGTTGTCAGACTTTTTGAAATGTGATATAGTGACAGGGTGGCACCTGTCTAGGCGGGCCCATTCCTCTTTCTCAGCTGGCGATTAAGATCTGAGCAAGATCGACGGCTATCATTATACCATAGGGTAAAGGTGATGCCTTTTTAAGTGTCATGGTATAACGACGACCGTCGATCCTCTTCTTTAGCTTAGCGCTCCTGTCTAGTGGGTCTTGTGCCAGATGGATCCGAGGGGGTAGTCAACGGTGAATGAAAATGCAACACATGGTAGGTCTGGGCCCAATTTATTAAAGATCTTAAGCAGCCTTGATTAACAGGGTTAATCTCTTGATCCGACGGTTGTCGCATGATTGTAAGACTTAATCTTTCCCCTTGTGGTTTTGCAATGACCGTCGATCTTCATTCCAACGCAGCGCTTCATCTTAGTGGGTCCACTACCACATAGTCCAAGGTGTTTGATTCTTATTGGCTGACTAGATTGTGATGTGGAAGTTTGTCAATGGGCCCAAGGTCTTTGGCTTATGAGGCAGTTTAAAGCTTAGACAAGATCTACAATTTTCATTATACCATTCAAGTAAGATACATGAGGTTTAGTGTGGCGGTATAATGACAACCATCCGATGAAGGGTTAAGAATGTCTTGGGTTTGATGTGCTACCTGGCGCTGACATGCTCGATTCTTGTTGGCTTTTGGACAAAACAACTGGCATTTGTTAAGTGGGGCCTGTCTTTCCTGATGGTTAAGTTGTGGTATGATCTCACAGTTGTCGTTATACCGCTCGGATAAAATGTGTGATGTTTAGTATCATGGTATAGCAACAACCATCCGATGAAGATCTTAGTGGGTCATGGGTCCGATGTGCTATGTTTTGCTGAGGTGTTCATTTTTTATTGGCTTCCGACCGGTGATGTGGCATTTGATTTTTTAGAAGGAGCTTGCGACTGTTACAAAGTTGATCTGGGCCATTCATCTGCTGAGAAAGATTGATATCGATGACCACATTTTAAATTGGATTAGCTAGCCGTTGTTTTCAAAATTTAAATATTTTTCTTGCTAGTTTCTTGTTGTTGGTCGAATACGGCTGCGGGTAGCTCATAATTTATGTCTTTGGGACAGTTGCAGTTGGGGGGATGATGAAGAAGATCTTATGGTTGTCGCATATGATTTCTTAGGGTACCATGTTGGTGTTCTTGCACCAAAGAGACATTAAATATTGGCACCACATGTGGCCTTCTGTACTTCAAAATACAAATACCAAGACCAGGATCAGATTTTGAGCATTCATGATAGATTCAATTCAGCAGAGACAGGGGTCATGGTTTTGGTGTGAGGTTTTCAACTTGCAGAGGTGGACACACAAAATATCTGATCGGCCAGGATATTTTCAAAGATACGTTTATGATCAGAATTGACAGGGTTAGGGTTTGATTATTATATGACAATTTATGTAACCCTAGTTAGGTTTTGGCTCCTGCTTGCGTGCAAAGGAGATGGATATAATGTTTTTTGAGAGCTTTTTGAAGATCAGAGTTTTTACATTTTTTAAAAAGAGTTTTCCTCTTTCTAGGAGTTATCTGTGGCATTCTTTCTGCCCTCTGACTTTTTGCAGTTTGTGATCTTTCATTGAAATCTCAGATTTAATAGAGACCATCTATGGCATTTGTTATTCCCTCTAGTCTTTCCCTTGTCTGTATTTCTCTTATTGAATGTAATATACTGGCTTTGTTAGAGAAATCTTCGAGTTCCAGGACCCTTCTTTCTTTAAGCTTATATGTGTACTATTGTGTCTGATCTGATTTGAATGAGTTTGTGGGTATACTTTAGCCCCCTACCATTTTGTCTCATTCCTATGCCCTTTTGCTGAAGAGAATGTCTACTTGCAGGTCATAGTTTGTGTCTTTTGTCCAGACCCCTTTGTGAAACACTTATGCAAGCCTGTTTAGAAAGATTGTGTTCTATTAGATTTGAGAGTTTTAATGCTGATTTGGTCAGTGTATTATGTTCATTTCAATTCGGTGTATCACCTAGTAGGTAGTTTTCTTTCAGTTATTTCCCTTTCATGCATTCCTTCTATCCCTTTTCCCTTCAAGAGTTTACTTTCCTATTGAGAAGAAATTAAGGTGATTATCCAAGAGGAACCAACCTAGAACCTGGAGGTCTCATCTCAGTTAGCATAGGTCCCACAACCTAGAGATGATTCCCATGTTATACTAGGTTATCAAGACCAAGAGAGCTTGAAACAAGGGTGCAAACTTAGTGTATAACAAGACCAAATGGCTATTGTTGTAGCATACCAAGCAAATTCATTAAGTTTCCTCTATAAATTATGGTGATCACCCAAACATTCTTCCTTCTCATTACATTATTGAATTAGGGAACTATATTACATGTTAATACTTAGTCACTCCATGTGTTATAGTGGTTAGAGGTCATGGAATGACCATATTCAATTGGAAACTCACAAAACTATCAAAGGAATGGCTGCAACTACTCTGCCAGTTAGAATTAATTAAGTAAAAATATAAATATAGACCTCACAAATGCATAGATGTGGTCTAGGATCAATATCTAACTATTAAAAATGCATTGAAATGTAAGACAATGACAAAATGAATCCAAAATCACTCTAAGAACTCAAGGAAATTGCATTTGAAAGAAGTTTATTTATCAAAAACTTAGTATAGTCCATACACTAGGCCTCTTCTGTCATACAATGAAACTTTGGCATATTTGATGGACTCCTAGAAACTACCCCAACCAATCCCAATCGATTGGATGGATTAGTTTGCACTAAAATATAACAAAATCCAATTCCCTCTATTTTCTAATAACCGTTGCATTTCAAATTTTTGAATTTGCAACATTACAAATTTGAAGTTTTTGAAACTTTTAAAAATAATGAAACCTTAAGACTTTGAAATGTGACCCAAATGAACTTATTAATAATTATTAAAATCAAATCTAAACTATTATTGTTATACACTAAGTTTGCACCCTTGTTTCAAGCTCTCTTGGTCTTGATAACTTAGTATAACATGGGAATCATCTCCAGGTTGTGGGACCTATGCTAACTAAGATGAGACCTCTAGGTTCTAGGCTGGTTCCTCTTGGATAATCACCTTAATTTTCTTTTTTGACAAGAAAGTAAATTCTTTGAGGGGAAAAGGGATAGAAGGAGTGCATGAAAGGGAAAATAACTAAAGGTAAATTATCCTACTAGGTGATACACCAAAAATATGGTATGAATTACAATATGGAGGATGAAGTCAGTGCATGGAATTAGGCCTAGGAGATCACAACTTAATAGGCTTGCATCAATACTTCATATAAGGGTCTACAAACAAACATTCACTTCTGTTCGCTTATGCAACTAGGTATAGGGATGAGACAGACTATCAATGGGTTGAAGAATACCCACAAGATCATTCAAATCAAAGCATCCACGGGAATACACAAGAATTATAGAAAGAAAGAGGGATCAAGAACCCTAAGATATCACTGAAAACATGCTTATACTGAGCTCAATAAGAGAAAATTCAGACAAGAAGGCATAGGGACAGAAAGAATGTCACAAAATACCTTTGCCATACCTAAAGTTCCAATGAAAGTTACAAACTACAAAAAGTCAGAGGGCAGAAAGAATGCCATGGATAACTCCTCAGAGAGAAAATTCCCTTTTACAATTGCCAACTCTGAGCTCTAAAAAGCTCCAAAAACATTATATACATTTTCCTTTGCAATACAGGCAGGAGTCAAAACCTAATTAGGGTTACATATGATTTGACATAAAATAATCAAAAAACCTAATTCTATCATGTCTGATCATAAATGTGTCTTTGAAAATATCCTGACTGATCAGATCTCATATTTACGTGTCCATCCCTGTACTATATCTGCCTGCAGACAAGCTGCCTTAACCTATCTACCCTTTTGCAACTCAGCCTTGCCATGAATGCTCAAATCTGGTCCAGGTTTGATTTGTATTTTGAAGTACAGGAGGCCATAGGTGGCACCACTTTAATATTTCTTTCACATGAGAATATCAACATGGTACCTTGAGAAATCATAAGAGACGGCCACCAGATCTTTCTCAACATTCCCCCCAACTGAAACCATCCTGGAACTATCAATTTTGAGCTACCTGAAGCCACGCAATCGACCAACCACTATGAACCAGCAAGAAACCCTCGAGAAGATATTTTAAATTTCAAAAGCAATGACCAGTTGACCAAGATTAAAATGTAGCTGTCAATATCACTCCTCGACAGATCAAACGGCTTAGATCAATCTTGTAACAATCGAGAGACCCTTTGAAAATTCAAGCGCCAACTCATCGGTAGGAAGCCAATAAAAAATGAACACCTCAACAAAACGGAGCATATCAGACCCATGACCCACTGAGATCTTCATCAGATGGTTGTTGTTATACCGTGATACTAAACTTCATGCATCTTATCCAAGCGGTATAATGACAACCGTGAGATCATACCACAACTTAACCATTAGGAAAGATAGGCCCCACTGACAAATGCCAGTTGTTCTGTCCAGCAGCCAATAAGAATCAAGCATGTCAGTGCCAGGTAGCACATCAGACCCATGACATTCTTAACCCTTCATCAGATAGTTGTCGTTATACCACAGCCTTAACTCTCAAGCACCTTGCTTCAACGACATAATGATCATCGTCGATCTCGCACGAGCTTTAACCTACCACATAAGTAAAAGACCGCGGGCCCACTGACAGAATTCCACATCACAGCCCATTGACCAATAAGATTCAGACACCTTAGATTATGTGGTAGTGGACCCACTGACAGATTGAAGCAATGCATTGGAATGGGGATCGACGACCGTCGTTACACCATGATGTTAACCTTCGAGCACATCTCCTTAGCGGTATAGCGACAACCGTTGATCATGCCTGAATCTTAATTTCTAGCCGAGAAAGAGGAGTGGGCCCACCCAAACTGGTGTCACCCTGTCACTAGATCGCATGTCAGAAAGTCTAACAACCCAGAGTCTTGAGATTTAATGATAGCCACAAGTTTTACAAGGTTAGCTTTTTGGAAATGTTACCAGGAAAACTTAGGCTTTGGAGAAAATAATTATAAGGGACCCCGCCCGACAACCTAACGGTATAACACATAAAGGGGTCACTTTTAAAAGGCACATGCATTTAAAGGGACTTAAGTGGCCCAAAAAGGTAATGGTGAATTAGAACGTGGCCAAGGGTTCTTAGGGTTTTTTGGGGCCAACGACTACTTTTCAAATTCAAACTTGTATTCCAAGGGGCTAAAAGAGATTGCAGAGGCCAGAAAACAAGACACAGGGCCATGAAAATTTTAGAGGCTTAATAGGGTAAAATATGCAAACCTTGGGATGGAGTTCAAACCAGCCTATGACCAAAATTGGATGGGTAGGAAATTTTGGGCAACAATTATAAACTTGGAACACCAAATACCATCCTAGGCTCTTATTTTGGTCCTAAGGACTATTAGGCCTTTTAAGACTTATTACATATTTTCCATTTACATTGCATGGAATGACCTTATAGGACATTATAGGTGCCAATACATTCCAATTGATGTCTTTAGATGTCATTAGGTGGATGGTTGTCATTATGGACTCCTCGTAGTCTTTGGATGTTCTAGGTGCCCCTGCACCATGTTCACCACCTTTGAAAGGATTCTTGTCCCAAGAATCAGTCCTGGCATTGGATGTCTGAGTTTGAACCTGTGCTTTAGGAATATGGTGCCTTGACAGTTGGTTCTTTATGCCCACTAGATGTCCACATCTGAACATGGTTGTTTACTAGTTTCCCTTCAATAGGACACTTGACTGTACCTATTTGAAAAATCCCAAAAGTCTACATTTCTAGGACTGTGCAACATTGTCCTATTCAATCCTTTGTCCTTTTCTTCCCAAACCTGATTTGTCCTTCCTCCTCTTCCCCATATTGAAGAACCTCCTCTATTTCTCCTATTATGTCTTTCACTTTTCCTCTTCAATTTCTCCTCTATTTTAAGGGCCAACTGGTAACATTCCTTCACACTTTTGGGGTTAGAAGCCACAAATTCATCTTGGATGTTAAATCTTAAACCACCTAAATATCTAGCAACTTTAACAACTTCATCTTCTTCCAATCCTAACCTTATGCTCATTTTATAGAATTCATTTGTATATGCTTTAACATCTAAATCTCTTTGTTTTAAACTTTGCATTCTTTTATGCATTTGTACATCAAAGTCTTTAGGAAGAAAGTTACCTTTCAGTTTTGCTATCATCCTATCCCAAGAGACAATCTTTGGCTTACCTCTTCTCCTTCTGTCTACCTCCTCATGATCCCACCATAGGAGTGCATGCCCTTTGAGTTTTGTTTTTTCTAATCTGACCCTTTGATCTTCCGATACCTCTTCACCTTCAAAGTATGCAACCATTGATGCAATCCAGTCTAAAAGCTCTTTTTCTTTCAGACTTCCATCATACATAGGGATATCTCCCCTCACCTTGTGCTACTCAATCTTCATAGCCTTGAATATCCTGATTTTCCTCTGCTCCTCAGGATCAATTTGTTCCTGTTCTTCCTCTCCTTCCCCTTCCTTATGGTTTTCTTTCTCTTCTTCACTATTAACACCTTCATCTACTGCTCTTCTTTGATTGGATTCTAGTGCTTCAAGCCTGGACAAAAGTGCATTGTAAGATTCCTACAGCCTTGTGTTCTTCTCCTTCAACTCCTAGATCTCCCTAGCAGTACCTGCATTCCTTGGAGGTATTTTCACAAACAATAGTCAAACTTCTTTAGCAAAGTGTTCCTCTATCCCTCTAAGGCACCATTTGTTTTAGATAATTTAATTTTAACTTTGGTTGTGTTAACAGAACTATGTTGACTTTATTTTATAGTTGTTTAACATGAGAGTTTGTAGATTAATAGGAGTTCATAGATACTAGTGTGCCATAGTTGCCCATCTATAACTAGTGAGATGCACATAACTCATGTACCTCATGCTAGTGTGCTTGGATACCTTGTATACACTATTTCATTAGACTAGACATTATCCAAATAGTGAGTATTTATATAAAGTGCTATGACAGACATGCGGTCCTCCTTTTACACCAATTAATAACAGTGACAACCCTCATAGGTGGTTGGATAATGTCTAGTCTAATCTAAGCACACTAGCATGAGGTACATGAGTTATGTTCATCTCACTAGATATAAATGGGCATTAATGCTCAATTGAATGATACGTTCCCATAAAAATGTGAACTCCTATTAATCTACAAACTCTCATGTTAAACAACTACAAAATAAAGTCAACATAGGTCCTTTAACACAACCAAAGTTAAAATTAAATTATTCAAAAAAGGGTTTGTGTTTTGAGTTAATTGGTTTATGTAAATCTATTTTAGCAACAAGTGATGAACATTCATATTTTCCTAAGCAGTACTTTGAGCATTCCTGCCACACATGTACTATTGTGAAAATCATCACAAGTACATTTGTTGCAGGAGAGAGAGAGAGAGAGGAATGATGAGGATATTGATGCTCCGCTTACTAGTCGTTACCTTAGAAAAATGAGCAAGAAACTAAAAAAGAAATGATTAGCAAAAAATGTTAATTACAATTATTTCTTTTTTGGTTTTTTGCTCCTTTTTCTTAGATAACGGCTAAGCAGAGCATCAATATCCTCGTCATTCCCCCCCCTTCCCCCCCTCTCTCTCTCTCTCTCTCCCCTACTGGTCCTTTGACGTGTATTAAACAGAATCAAATTTTCAGCATATTATTATCATTCTATTTCTTTGTTGTAAACATGCCATTGGTTCAGTTTTGTAATTTTTTTTTTTGTTAAATGCATTTAAAATAAATGTCTAATTTTGTAGACTGTTGATGTAGAGCCCTCTACTATCACCTTAAATAGGCCAACTCAACTTGAGGATTCAACAAGAAACTTAAATGGAATACACCAAGAAGTACCAAATGATGAATGCTCAATTGTTGTAATGGCAAAGCAATATCAGAACCGCCCATTTCTAGAACTTGATTTTTCTATAGTCCTAATGATTTTTCTTATTTCTTGAACATTTTTGACATACTTAAATGGAATACACAATACCAAATGATGAATGCTCAATTGTTGTAATGGAAAAGCAATATCAAAACCATCTATTTCTAGAACTTGATTTTTCTATAGTCGTAATGATTTTTCTTATTTCTTGAACATTGTTGACATACTTAAATATAATACACAATATCAAATGATGAATGATCAATTGTTGTAATGGAAAAGCATCAGAACCGTCCATTTCTAAAATTTGATAGTCTTAATTATTTTTCTATAGTCCTAATGATTTTGAAAATTGTTGACAAAGAGTGTTTCTTTTTTTATTATAGTATAAATGATTTTTCTATAGTTGTAATGATTTTTCTTATTTCTTGTCTTTTGTCTTTTGTCCCTTTTTGATTTCCTATGTCTGTGCTTTGTGATAGGATTTTGTCACCTTCTTTTGATAGTATATTTTATTCACTCTATGTGGAATACTATTTTGTTCACTATTTTATTTCAGCTTGATATTTCTTTCATTTTTCATAGACACAGAGACTACACATGTTGATAAAAAAATGAGCTATTTTATTTAGGTTTAATTTTCATTATTGTAAATGGTTAATATTTCTGATGGTACTCCTTGGTGTATTCCATATAAAAATAATCATATAAAAATAATAAATGTAGTAACGATGGTGCGGTGCATTATTGATATAGGCTTGATGGCTCTTGTCAATGTGCCAAACTATCAATGTGGTGGTGGGCAGTGTGTGTTGAAGACTTCACGGACACAGAGAAACCATGGACGATAATTTTGGTGCTGACCAAATACAAAAAAAGTTACTAATATGTATATATTTAATGTTTCTAATGTAAATACTATTCATTATATTATAAGAACTAATGTAGATTGGGCATCACAGGGAAATAATGGTTGTGGATACTTTAGTTGAGTCGATGACAACTCATCTGCATCTATCCACCCATATTGTAACTTATATTTTAATATGGATATGATGTAACTTATCTTTGCCTCAAGTGCACATGTATATGGTTTACATCTTTTTTTAGAATAATTCTTCATGTTTATGGCTTAGGTGAGCCCCAATTTGCTATCAATCACATGATTTAATGTATAGTGTTTTCTTGGTTATTCCATTTGTTCCTTGACCTTTGAAGGCCATTTGGTAATTTCAACTACACCTAAGGATCCATCAATAGTTATGGAAAATAGGATTCATGTTGCAATGCCCAAGCTACGAGATGAGAAAAGAGAGGCAAGAAGAGTGGAAAGAAGATGATATTCTTGAGATCATGGATCATTTTCAAGCTTCAGTGAGGCTTCATACCATGCATTGTCTGCAGATTTGTACGTAATGCTAATTTAGGTTGGAGGTAAACTACATGTGTCATGTAAACAACATGGTTGAATGCAATCTCTTTTGTGCATTTTCAAGAGTTTTCCCACCAATACAAGTGTAAATAATGCATTGAATGTAATCTACGAACACTGCGTGGTATGAAGTCTTGCTGAAGTTTGAAATATAAGAGTAGGTGACAAGAGCGGGTGACATGGATCCTCCACATGATAGAGGTCGTGGGGATACTCCTCCCATCCATTCATCAACAACAGTAAGCCTTATTGAAATTGTACAAATTAGATAGTTGAAAATGTTATATTATTATGTTATTTTATTTAGGGTTTTGGAGTTATTATGATAGTTTTACTGATATTCCTGTCACAATTTGATGTTTAGGATAGGGGAAAAGCACCTGCAACAACATAGGCAATAGTTGTAGATACAGATGAGGATATCCCAAAAATCCCTAATCTAATAAATATGTTGAAGAAAAAACTAAAAAGAGTCAATACATAAATTATTAGCAAAAGAAAATTTTAGAAAATTTTAGAAAAAGATGCCAAACATCTTAAGACTGTGAGGGACTCATATAAAAGGAGTCTCATACATAACCCAAAGTACGAGTGTCCTCCCTTTATTCCAGTGAGGGATTGGAATGAGTTCATTTTGGATGCAAAGGAGAAAGGGGATACTCAAAGAGGAATTACACCAACAAATGAGAGAAGAAGGTATGCAATAGTATTAACTACCAGTAGAATGTAATAATGCACTAATTAGTGATCTTTATATCTATATCATGTAACATATTTCAAACTTTTCATAGGTTGCAGGACACATCAAAGGCAACAAAGGACAAACTGCAAAAGATTTCACAATAGCTGACAAACATAATTGTAGGCATCAAGGTCACATTTTTTTGGAGACAACATAATTGAGTTGTATACCGATGATGATGGAGTGCAACCTCTGCTCCTCCAATCCCAAGTTGACACTGTGGGATGTAGAACAACTTGGAACTAGAGGTGCAGAAGTTTCTCTCCATCGTCTGGGTATACCACTCAATTACATTATCTCCAAAAAAATGTGACCATGATGCCTACAATTATGTTTCTCAACTGTTGTGTCCTAGGATCCCTTATGACCCTTTACGACCCTTTACGATCCCTAAGAATACATCTTAGAGGTCTTAAAATGTCGTAAAGGGTTATAAGAGGCTCCTAGGAGGGGCCAGATGAGCTTCCACCTTCACGTGGTTGGCCCTGTTAAGTAGAGAATGTTAAACTATTCTCGAAACAAAGAGAAGATCAATAATTTAATAAAGGGATTACGAAGGGATTCCATTCTAGTACGGGAGGTGTATTCAAATAGGGCATCCTGGTGGAAAGATGTCTCACACCATCATTATATGGTGGAGAAGAAGTTGAAGCAACAAAAGAGTTTTTGGAGAGCCATGTTTTGGCACTAGTCACGTAGTACAAGCACTAGAATTGAGTTTTTTGGCACAGGCTGGGAAATTTTTGTATATCAACATGCGATAGAGTTTGGGGATTTTTTAGTATTTAAATACATCTATGGGATGTATTTCAGAGTTTGGATATATGGGAAGAATGGCTGTGAAAAAGATATTTCTGTTTTTCATTCTGAGAAGACCCAGAGTGATTTTGAGTCACAAAGGAAATTCCCTAATCCTTCAAAAAGTGCTATTTCAACGAGTTTTGATCACTTGAGGGACAAAAAATTATCTGTTGATCACTTGATTTTCTTTTCAACTCAACCGATAATTTTTTGTCCCTCAAGTGATCAAAACTCATTGAAATAGCACTTTTTGAAGGATTAGGGCATTTCCTCTGTGACTCAAAATCACTCTGGATCTTCTCAGAATGAAAAATAGAAATATATTTTTCACATACATTCTTCCCATATATCCAAACTCTGAAATACATCCCACATATGTATTTAAATACTAAAAAATCCCCAAACTCTATCGCATGTTGATATACAAAAATTTTCCAGCCCGTGCCAAAAAACTCAATTCTAGTGCTTGTACTACATGACTGGTGCCAAAATAGGGCTCTCCTAATCATTGATTGTGACTCGTTGGCAACAAGCAACAGAACGGGTGTGGACACCTGAAGATAAATATCAGATAGGGGAAAAGCACTTGCAACAACAAAGGCAATAACTGTAGATACAAATGAGGATATCCCAGAAATCCTTAATATATTAAATACGGTGAAGAAAAAACTAAAAAGAGTAATGCAAAAATTATTACTATTTTGGAAGATGCAAATCCAACTGAGGAGATTCTGAAGAGGACATATGAATTGATGGCGCGAGCACGTCATTTTGAAGTAAGCAATAATGAATCTTTAGCTATAAAAAAAGTTCAAGAAAGGTTTATATTTTATACTCTTTTATGTCATGAACTAAAATATGTATGTATTCTTGTTACATGATTTTTTGCTTGCTCAATTACCTGGTCATGGACATCGCGGTGAGGCTAGTAGAAGCATCATGCAAAATAGTAATAATTTCTACATTGACTCTTCTTTAGTTTTTTCTTCACCATATTTATTATATTAGGGATTTTTGGGATATCCTCATCAGTTAATTATATTATATGTCATGTTAATGAATATTGTTATGTGTTAATGAATTCTTGATTAGTGTTGTGTATTAATGAATGTTATATCATATTAATGGATGTTATGTAATTGTATTGATTGAATGTTATCGTTCATAAATGGATGAATGAAGTGTGTAATTAGATGTTAATGGGGAATTTAGATTGATGTTAGGGGGAGGGGGGGTGAGGAAGATGAGCTTCCACCTTCATGTGGTTGGCCTTGTTAAGTAGAGAATATTAAAGTATTCTCAAAACCAAGTGAAGCTCAAACTAACATACCTTCATTATTTAATCAATTGCATTCATTCTAGGTCTTTGCTCATAAGTGCATTTTGAATGTGTCATTGTCAGGAAACTATCAAATAAAAAACTAGAAGGGCCAATAGTCAACTTCTCATTGTCATTGTCTGGCATGATTCAACTTCATTTAGTGTAAGTATTCTCATATTGAACATGTCAATCTCTCTTGGCCTAATGTGGATTATTTCATTGGTTTGTGTTTTTGAGTAGGTGAAGTGTTAAATTAGTTCCTATCTTTTATTCTTAATTCATTCAAACTGCAGGAGGGCCTGACAAATATACTCAACATAGAATTGACTGCTAGTCTAGACAATTGAACACACTGAGTCTTTGGGTTGAGAGAAAGAGTTGGGTAATGTTGTTTCTAGAGACTTGTGCAATTTTCCTTAGTGGCCTCTTTTTTTTAACAGGTATTTTTATATATATGTAGTGTCCATGTTTTTTTTAAATACAGATTCTTTTTGTGTATATGCTAGTGCTATGGAACCTAAATAAACAATTATAAATGTAATAGATAATATCTTCGATGAAGGAATTGATGTACCACATGTAAACCAAAATCCATGCTTAATGCCATTTTGTGCAAAATGAGTTTTTCTATTAGCATGTCATATTTTGTTACACCCTTCATGACTGTAATGTTTAAGTTAAGTATTGATGCAATTTTCTAAAGTAGCAAGTTCTGTTGTCATTTTTTTTTTCTAGTGGTTCTGAGGAGATCAAGAATTATCAAGGAAAGATATTGAAGTGGAAAGGAAAAGTTTTTGAGAGGTTACAAATATTGAGTCATCGATCAGGTATAATTTTTTTTTAAGTAATCGCTAAAGAAATGGTTAAGTTTTCTAGAATTTTTAAAATAAGTCATAATTATTCAGTATCATATTCTTAGCTGCAAGTTGTAGGTCTTCATACCATAAATTTTAGAGTTCAACTCTTACATGGACAAAGTTGTAGGTTATATAGAACCATTTGTTATCTTTTTTGACTCTTTAGTTGCCAAAAAGATTAAATTCACATCCTAGTTGTCATTTTGTTTGGGACATAACACTTTATTTAACTAAATTACTTCTTTTAATATTGAGATAAAAAATCTACAAATAAAGCCTAGACTGGGGACTCCATAGAAAACTATCATATGAAGAACTACTAAAATGGCGGTATCAAAGTTCCTTACAAAAAATCCATGTATTAAAATCTAGTTGTAGGATTGAAAAAAAAGACAAGATAAAAAATTTCATAGGCCCATACAAGACACCCACCAAAATATAGACCATCAATTTATAGAACCCTTGCAAGATATCCCAAGGAATGACAGGTAGTGAAAACTAGATAGATAGGAAAAAGAACATAACCATATGTTTCCTCGCCTATTTGATGTAAGCCAAACTCAGTCCCAATTCTCTTAACAATGGTACATATTCATCCAAGTGCAACAACCTTCAAAGATTTGCAACGGTAAAGAGAATCTCATATTTTATCAGCCTAACATAATCTTTGGCCACTTTGGCAATGAGATTGCGAGCAATATTGATTTGGCCAAGGGCCAACTTGTAGTGATATTTATCATATAAAACATTTAGCAGATCTCCATAAAATGGATGCACATCATCTTGGCAGGGGAAATCATCTTAGCAAATACATCCCAAGCAGCAGTAGCAAATACATCACTGACACTTTTTGGGCATATTTCATTGAATCCTCAAAATGAGTAGCCTTTATTTTAGCTACCTCATCACTATCATCCTCATCCATTGCCTCAGGTTCTCACTTCTTTTTCTTTCACATTCAATATCCTGTAAAAGTGGAGAGGAAAGAGAACATGACAAATTGAAATAATAAGATACAAGTTGAGGAAAATTGAATCAAAAAATGTAAAATTCTAACAAACCAGTTCAAAAAAACCATTAAGAAATTCATAACCAAATCTAGTTTGCAAAAGCCGCGACAATTAAAACTCACCTTCTCAATATTTTCTATAATAGAATACTTGCAAGCCTGCTGACAAATCTCCTTAATATCGGCTCCATTGAATCCTTGGGTATAACAGGCCAATTCCATTAGGTATAATGAAAGATGTTTTCTTGGTTGTTATAACATCCATCTCCATCAACAATTGGTTAAGGACTCTATCCGTAGCACCACCAGCATCACCAACACTGCTTCCACGCTACAAACATGCAAACCAATTATGCATCACCAGTCAGAGCCTATCTCTCAAATAGTTCAAACAAAATGAAAAAACCCACACTTTCACGCAGAGTAGAGCAGATGGATTGCTAGAGCCCACTGACAAATCTCTATAATATCTCATCAATAAAATAATATACGGGGCATTCTTCTCAAACTCCTCAAAAGCCTTCCGGAGATTGCTTTCACTTTCTCCAACCAACTTTGACATGATCTCAAGTCTATTGATACAGGAAAAGAAGGCACTGGTTTCATTTTCCACTGCCCTAGCAATTAAAGTTTTATCATAACCAAGAGGCCCATAGAGAAGAATACCCTTTGGGGGCTTCACACCAATAGATTTGAAGAGTTATGGGCATCTAAGAGGAAGTTCTACCAATTCATGAATCACCAATCAGAGCCTATCTCTTAAATAGTTCAAACAAAATGAAAAAACCACAGTTTCATGCAGAGTAGAGCAGATGGATTGCTAGATCCCAAAGCAGTCTGGAAAACAGAATGAGCAGGGACTTGTTGGCAACAAGCAGCAGAATGAGTGTGGACACCTGAAGATAAATATCTAGACTAATCACTGATCAAGATATCATTGGTGATTAGTCTACATATTTATCTTTGATTTTTTTTTAAACATTCCGCGTTGCATCAAAATTTTGACCCACATTCGTCAAAAGTCTAGCATAGTTTGGTCTAAAATCTGACCATGCTATGTCAAAATGTGGCGTCATGGGTTTGGCATCCTGGTTGGAGCCACAAAAATATTTTGACCAAATGTGGTCGAAATATGACCATCACAAGTTTGGCATCCTGGTCAAAGCGACCAAAGTTTTTGACCAATATTAATCTATATTCGTCACAAGATCGACCAATATACCAACATTTGCCAATGTTATTTTCGGCCTAGATTGCCCTCATTTTTTACCAATATTGGCGTCGATAATTCCACGGTTGCAACAATTGGTCAATATTTCAACATCAATAATATTGATGAACCAGTTGGTTGACTATTTGACTGAGTGGGGTAGAAACTTTGACCAATGGTGCATTGAAAAATGGTGCAAAATGTACTAGAGAAATGAGCTCGAGCTCCTTATTTTTTTCTTTTTATATATCTTGTTGTATCATCTTAAAATGGAAGTACTTCCATGATAAGAGCATTTAGCCCTCCAAGTAAGTGGTCTGGGGTCATGTTAAGTGCCTTGATCGGGCCTTTTCATATATCTGGTTTTCTCCCCCCATTTTGCTTCTCTCTGCACCTGATTTCACTTTATTTCTGCATTTCTAAACACTCTGGATTAAGGTCTTGAGGTTTTTTACCTCAAGGTCAAAGTTGACCTTGACCCTGACCTAGTTCAGGAACAAACTTGACCCTGACCTAGGGTGGGGTCTACCTCGTCCTTGACCCACATTTCAAATTTTAGGTTCCCATGATTTCTAGGTGTCGGGTTTCAGAGATATTTGTCTTCCCACTTCTGGGTCACCCATTTCAGGTTTCAGAATGGTAAATCCTTAAATTGCATTTAATGTGGGTCCATTTCTAGGGGTTAAGGTTAATTTGGATTTAATTCCCCAATGTTGACCTTCTCTAGAGGTTTGTGCCCTAGATCACTATTAAAGGAAGCCTTCCTCTCTCATTTTCACAACACACAATCAAGCAATTTCATGATCAAGGTCTCAAGTGCAAGCAAGTGAATTTAAGCATTCAAGCAAGTTTTCAAGCATTCAAGTGTTCAAGTATTCATCCATCAAGGAGATCCATTATTAGCCATTGAAGGATTCAATCTCTTTGGAGCCCCCTTGAAGATCCATCCTTCTACATTCATCCAAGCCTCCTCATATGCAAAGATCCATTCAAAATTGGTGTTGAAGATCAAATGCCATTGAGTTGAGACATCCTACATTCATTATCTATTGGAGAATCCCTACTTGTGCATTTGAGGATTTTAATCCTCTACAAGGACTTCAACATAAGCAAGGTGAATTGTTTCATTTACTTTGTTTATGCACAATACAATTTCAATTCAATTTTAAGGTTAATTCCTAAATTTGGGTTTGACTAAGGCAAACCCCTCATACAAACAATAAAAACCCTCTTTTTCTTGTAGGTACAAGTGCGGAACTACAGATCTGAGCTTGAATTTGGATACCCTTTTCGGTGAACTTCCAAGATCTACCAACAAAGTAAAATTTGACCTTCAGAATATTAATGTAGCCTTTGACCTTTTATCGAGGTCAAAGACTACCTGCTGTCAGAAAGATAAAAGATTTCTGGGTTTTCTTCATCTTGGCATTTCCAATCTAAAAAATGGTTGCAGAATTGCCCAAAACTGTACACAGAAATTAGAAATTGACATTTTCTAGATCTGCCCTATTTTGAGGTTAGTATTTCCTTTTCAATTATTTCAGATTTCAAGCACAACTCCTTTATACGGAAATATAAGGTTTTCTTCCTCTTTCATATTCTCCATAGATTGATTCAATTGTTCTTTAACCTTTTGGTTGATCAATTTGGATCTCTCCTTTGGAAATTTGGATTTAGAAGTAGATCTCATATTTCCCCCATACATTTTAGGGTGAACCCAATTTCATCCTATTTATTTTGGTGAACTCGACATACTTACTCTCCTTTCTTTTGTGGAATTGGATTCCCTATTGTGTTTTATGGTATTAGATTTCCTTTTTATCTTGTTGGTATTAGATTTATCTTTTATGTTAAATCTTGCATGCTAATTAGATTTCAAAAATACAAAAATATTCATGCTTTATGTGTTCTTAGTTTAGTTCATGTGCATTACATTGGTTTATGAGCTTTACTACTAGTAGTCCTACTTATAACATTCCGGTTAGAAGAAGTCGTAGACTCATGGGTGCCTTTGATCCTAAATCTTCCTATCCTTTCTTTAGGATCCCGAATGATAATTTGAATCTTCATGATTCTAATCCTATTATGGAGAAAAACTCTTCTCACTCATCTCATGATGAGGATGATGCTTTAAGAGTTCCTCCTGAACAAGTCCAAAAAATTTCAACTAAACTTGATAAAATGGGTAATTGGCTTATTCAAGAGAACCATAATCAAGATTCTATTCAAGCTATAGAGGCTCTTAAGAAAGTTCTTCATGATAGTGATCAAAGTGTTAACCTCTTGCATGGTATTACTCACCTTCTGCATTCAAATGTTAAACCTCTATCTCAAGAAGCTCAAGATTTAGGGTTGATTCCTCCTATCACTAGTGTATAAACCTCTTCTAATCCTTTACCTAGTATTCCTACCTATACTCCTTCTTTGGTGACTGTGACGGTTCCCTCTGTTCTTATGAGTGTTCATCTTGTGTCCCTTCCTACATCACAACCTTCATATCATAATGTTTCTTTTACTTATTCCAATCTGCTTCCAACTGTAGTTCCTAGTGTTCCGCCAGTTGTGTCTTCTATTCCTGCAGCTTCTTACACTTTACCTAGTGTTTCTAATGTTGTTATTCCTCCTATTTCATCTAATGATTCAACAATCACCAGTTTGTCTCAAATAATGTCATCCTTACAACAACAACTTGCTTCTCTAACTCAAAAATAGGTTTAGTGTTCCTACATGTGACATGGGAAGTCCCTTGTCCCGAGACATTATCCATACACCTATTCCTCAGCAAGTTGACATGCCTCATCTTGAGAATTACAATGGAAAAGGAGATCTCGTTCATCATGTTAAAACTTTTCAAATCCTTTGTAGTGATTATGCTCACGACCACAAGATTTTAGTCAAACTGTTTGCTAGAACCTTCCATGACAAGGCCTTACAATGGTATTGTTCCTTGCCTCCTTATTCTATTGATTCCTTTCCACAACTTGCCAATGCCTTTATTCAACAATTTTAAAACAATATTGGCCCGCAAGTGTGTTTGTCTAATTTAATGCATTGTAAACAAAGTGCTAAGGAAAAATTGATTGAATTTATTGGTAGATTTAAGCATTTTCATGCTCAAATTTCCTATCCTATTCCTGATATTGATATTCAACATATGTTTAGTTCAAATTTGCAAAAGGATATTAGAGATAAGATTTTGCTTACTGAATTTACCTCTTTTCAACAACTTTGCGTAGTGCTTCATCATTATCAATTACAAGTGAGTCAATTTGAGAGCATCACTCCAATAGCTCCTATTCCAGTTGATAAAAGTGATGCTGCTCCTAATCCATACAAATTTCAAAAATTCAACAACTATGTCATGATAAACAAACAAGAGAATACAATTGCTGATCAAGTTGTTGTTGCATCTCATAATGCCACTTCTGCATCTATCACTTTTCGATTAAATCATACATTTACTCCTCTTTCTAAATCTTTACATGCTATTATGAATAGATTGTTAACTACCAATATGATTACTTTACCTCATATTCGACCTCTTTTACCTACTACGATTGCATCTAAATCTTTTGATCCTAAAGATTTTTGTCAATATCATTGTTAGAATGGTCATGATGCTAAGAAATGTTATTCTTTAAAACATAAGGTTCAAGACTTAATTGATTCTAATGCTTTATTTTTGGATAATCTTGATGGTAGTGGGAACAAATCTGTCTCTCCTCCTAATCAAAACCTTCAAATCTATACAAATCCTTTACCTATGCATGATACTAATACCATTGCTCAGCCATCTGCTATGGAAATTATGTATGATTCAAAGATGGATGATCTCAATCATGTTGTTAATCAAGTTGAGCATGTTGGTCAATCTATATCTCCAGCTCAACCTCAGATTCAACCTCAAGTTCAATCTCAAACTCAACCAAAACCTAAGCCTAAATTGAAAACTCAACCTAAACCTTGACAACAATCTAAGAATAAAAGACCTCGGGAACTTTTGATTACCTTTCATGAATCTGAGACTATTAAAGCTCCTGATGGTCCCCTTTATATTTTGAATAGAGGTGAAATGGAATCACCAATATTCAAATGTAAAGAGGGAAATATGAGATCTATTCTTAAACCCAAATTCCCAAAGAAGAGATCTGATTTGATCAACCAAGAGGTTAATACACAATCGAATCAATTTATGAAGAATATGGAAGAGAGAGAGAGAGAGAGAGAGAGAGAAAATCCAATATTTCCCTATAAAAGGTATTATATTGTGTTTGCAAATAGGGGATAATTGAAATACAAATACTAACCCCAAATTAGGGTAGATCTAGAAAATGTCAAATTCTAATGTTTGTGTATACTTTCGGGCAATTCTACAACCTGCTCCAGACTAAAAATACTGAGACAGAGAAAACTCAGAAATCTTTTCCAAAATGAGCTCAGGTCAAGTTTGACCCTCATAAAAGGTCAAATACTACATTATTTATTTGAAGTTTGATTCTGATTCTGTTCGTAGATCTTGGAAGTTTGCTGAAAAGAATATCCAAATTCACTCTCAGATCCAAAATCTCGCACCTATACCTGCAAGAAAATGGGGGTTTTTGTTGTATGGGGGGTTTGCCTTGGTCAAACCCCAATTTAGGAATTAACCTTGAAATTGAATTGAAACATATTGTGCATAAACAAAGTAATTGAAACAAATCACCTTGCTTATGTTGAAGTCCTTGTAGAGGATTCAAATCCTCAAATCCACAAGTATGAATGCTTCAATGGATGTAGGATGAATGTAGGATGTCTCCAATCAATGGCATTTGATCTTCAACACCAATCTTGACTTGATCTTTGCATATGAGAAGGCTTGAATGAATGGACAAGGATGGATCTTCAAGGGGGCTCCAAAGACATTGAATCCTTCAATGGCTAACAATGGATCTCCTTGATGGATGAATGCTTGAACACTTGAATGCTTGAATTCACTTGCTTTCACTTGAGAGCTTTCTCATGAAAAAATTGATTGTGGAGGTGAATAATGGATGTAGAGCTTGTTCTCACAAAACTTGATTGAGAAAATGAGAGAGGAAGGCCTCCTTTTATAGTGAACTAGGGCACAATCCTCTAGAGGGGCCACCTTGGAGAATTAAATCCCAATTAGGTCCTAACCTTTAGAAAATATACCTAGATTAAATGCAATTAAAGGATTTACCATCTTGAAACCCAAAATGGTCGACTCATAGGCGGGAAAACAAATATCCCGACAGCACGATGCCCGAAAATCATGAAAATTGGAAATTTGAATAAGGGGGAAAAATCAAGGTTGGACTTGACCTAGTCAGGTTCGACCTCAAATCTGACCCTGGTCCCGGATTCACTCAGAACCAAGTCAGGAGGTCTCGGGGATGCCCAGAAACCTAGAAATGATGTCAGAACAGGACAGAATGCTAGAGATAGACATAAAATCCTATGATTACTATGATAAAGGCTAGGAGGACCTATTTCTAAATCCTACCTAGAAAATAGAGCCATGGAAGAGGGAAATTAAGGAGAATCCTTGGGATCCTAATCATAATTTCACCTAGAATGAAGAAATCAAGTGCAGGGAAGCGGGGAGAAAAGACAAATATACGCAAAGACCTGATCAAGGTGCTCAACATGAACCCAAACCACTTACTCGGAGGGATAAACGCTCTTAACATGGAAGTGCTTCCATTTTAAGATGATACATTAAGCCCCCACTTTAGCAAGAGTATGGACTCGATGCAAACTCTTGGTAAAGGAGATCAGAATGAAAAGATAATCTTATCGTAATCCAAGGGACAAAGAGAAACCTTAAGCCCCCAGGGACTCAAGTCTTCGTCAACTCCCAGATCACAATAAGAGAGACATCTCTAGAGAGAGAAAGAAGGTGTGATTACCTCACCCAATGAGAACTTATGTCTCATTGTGAACCACACAGGAAAATGGAGCAACTGGAAAGATGGAATTTAACCACCTAATGAATGTGGCTACTCACTAGTCAACCCATCAAGGATTCATCCTTAGGAATATTATATTCCATAAGAATAAAACCAAAAATAAAATAAAAAACAAAAGAGATCATGTCTTAAGGACACTTCCGACCTTAAGGGATCACAATATATGTGTATTTAAAATTGGAGGGATCAAGAGATCCTAAAATATAAATCCGTGCTTTAAGGATTAGTTACTAAGCCAAAAAGGGAGAAAAGTATCTTGAAAAATAATATGCGTATTGAAAAGTGTGTGTGTGCAATAGGTGAGCAAAGTGTATGCCCCCACGTTAAAGTCATTGCTGACACTTTAACAAGAGCAATGGCTTTAACATAAACATAAACAACTCCATTGATTACGTTTCCATGTCGAGATGCCCCCAGATGAAGACAAATCAAGGGAAATATCACAAAAACATACAGAGAACACAGAAGGGATCTACCTACTGTGGGGTCAGTATGATCATAAGATAATATATGTATGATATTATTGCAAATGAATTGACATCAGTCCCCAAAGAAAGTAGAACTACAATCACAAAGGAGGAAAGATCACATAAGATATACGAAGGAAAATATTTTCGGCCCATGACATGGAGACCAAAAAGAATTAGTGCTACCATATCTTGAATCCAAGTAGATTACACAAGGAAACATTTACAAACAATAGCACAATTACAACATAACATTGACCAACACATAGAAGAATAGAGATACATATAGAAGACTTTGAACAACAGTTTTGATTCCTTCATCACCTTACACAAACTGAGTAACAAGGATCGTATAAAAGAGTCTAACAACATTTAGCAAACACATTATGGGAGAAACATAGTACAACAGGCAAACACACAACAAAGCTACCACGAAGGACAAGCCGATCAAGTGTGCCACCTACTCTCCCCATCTCGTTGTATATCATTTAGGGAAGGTGGGTAACTCGCAAGAGGGACTATATCCAACACAGTAGGAATGATAGCCAGTTCCAAATAGGGATCCTCTTGAGAATCACAATGTTCAACACTAGGTGTAAGAGTCAATTGGGATGAAAGCATATTAGGTAAATCAATGTCAATGTCAATAGTCTCATATTCATCATTAACATTATTAGTATCATCAAGAGTATCTTCCACATCCAAATTAATCAAAATAGAATCTAAGATACAAATAGAATCATCATAATCATGCCTGTGAACATCATTATTAGTAACAATTTGTTCTACCACATCATGCATAGGTTTATCCGAAGAAGGTAGAGATCTTTTAGCTTTAGCATGAGCATGACACTTTTTACGACATTCATTAGCAGATTGATTTCATTTTGATTTATTTGAAATAGGTTGAGAACTAGGAGGAACAATCATAGGATCCTTCATAAGTTCTTTAAGAAGATCAGTAGAATTATTATCCATAGGAGAAACAATCACAGAATCTTTGAGAGGTTCGGTATAAGGAACTTGATTAACAGAACTAGAAGCCATAGTTAAAGGAGGTATCGAGGGTGTAGGTAAAAGACCATGATTAAGATCCATAGGAGGTGAACTTAATTCAATAATTTTATGATGTTTATAAGCTTTATATGATCGAAAAAGATTATTAGGTCGAGGAGGACATGAATTAGGTAATGAAGGCCAAAAGAAATCTAGAGCAGCACAATCTCTAGGCCTAGAAGGCTGATATAGACTATGATTAATCATCTTCATTTCGTTATCATGAATGAACTTAAGACACTTATGGATAGGTGAAGCAACAACATGCATGGCAGTCAACCAAGGCAAACCTAGCTTAACTTGAAACTGATCAGAAGTAGGAACCGCAACAAAGGTAGTGTTCGCAACTTTTCCACAAAGTTCAACTGGTAAAGTAATAGAACCAAATGATGGATAAAGAAAACCATTGCAAGTTTGAATCCGATGTATCATAAAAGTCACGTTGTAAGCTTTTCATAAAAAGATTTTCTTCAGTGATAACATTGACTAAGGATGTAGGATCAACAAGACAACCACAAGTAGGTTTCTGAGCAATCCTAGCAGCAATGTAAAGGGCACCATCAGGAGCTTTAATAGTCTCAGAGTCATCAAAGGTAATCAAAAGTTCCTGAGGTCTTTTATTCTTAAATTTTTGTTGAGGTTTAGGTTGAATTTTCATTTTAGGTTTAGGTTTTGGTCAAGGTTGAAATTGAGCTTGAGGTTGAATCTAAGGTTGAAGTTGAAGGTGTGGTTGAGGTTGAGGTGGAGATACAAACTAATCAATATGCTCCACTTGATTAACAACATGATTGAGATCATCCATCTTTGAATCATACATAATTTCCATAGCATATGGTTGAACAATAGTATTAGTATCATGCGTAGGTAAAGGGTTTGTATAGATTTGAAGGTTCTGATTAGGAGACGAGACATATTTATTCCCACTACCATCCAGATGATCAACATATAAAGCCTTAGAATCAATTAGATCTTGAACCTTATGTTTTCAAGAATAACATTTCTCAGTATCATGACCATTCTCACGATGATATTGACAAAAAACATTTTGATCGAAAGATTTAGATGCAATCATAGTAGGTAAAAGAGGTTGAATAGGAGGTAAAGTAATCATAGTAGCAGCTAACAACCTATTCATAATAGCATGTAAAGATTCAGAAAGAGGAGTAAATGTATGATTTAATTAAAAAGTAGTGGATGCAGAAGTCATTATGAGATGCAACAACAACCTGATCAGCAACTACATTCGCTTGTTTGTTTATCTTGACATAGTTATTGAATTTTTGAAACTTATTTGGATTAGGAGAAACATCACTCTTATCAACTGGAATAGGAGCCATTGGAGTGTTGCTCTCAAATTGACTCACTTGTAATTGATAATGATGAATCGTTGCACAAAGTTGTTGAAAAGAGGTAAATTCAATAAGTAGAATCTTATCTCTAATATCCTTTTGCAAATTTGAAATAAACATACATTGAATATCAATATCAGGAACAGGATAGGAAATTTGAGCATGCAAATGTTTAAATCTACCAATAAATTCAGTCAATTTTTCTTTAGCACTTTGTTTACAATGCATTAAATCAGTCAAAGACACTTGTGGGCCAATATTGTTTTGAAATTGTTGAATAAAGGCATTAGCAAGTTGTGGAAATGAATCAATTGAATAAGAAGGCAAAGAACAATACCATTGTAAGGCCTTGTCACAAAAGGTTCTAGCAAACAGTTTGGATAAAATCCTATGGTCATGAACATAATCACTACAAAGGATTTGGAATGTTTTAACATGATGAATAGGATCTCCTTTTCCATTATAATTCTCAAGATGAGGCATCTCACCTTGCTGAGGAATAGGAGTTCAGATAATGTCTCGAGACAAGGGACTTCCCATGTCACATGTAGGAATACTAAACTTGTTTTGAGTTAAGGAAGCAAGTTGTTGTTATAAGGATGATACAGTTTGAGCCAAACTGATGATTTTTGAATCATTAGAAGAAATAGGAGTAGTCACATTAGACACACTAGGTAAAGTGTAAGAGGCTGTAGGAATAGATGACACAACTAGAGGAACACTAGGAACTATAGGTGGAGGTGAATTGGAATAAGTAAAAGGAACATTATGATATGAAGGTTGTGATATAGGAAGAGACATAGGAGGAACACTCATAGGAATAGAGGGAACCATCATAATCACCAAAGAAGGAGTATAGATAGGAATACTAGGTAAAGGATTAGAAGGAGGTTCAACACTAGTGATAGGAGGAATCAACCCTAATTCTTGAGCTTCTTGAACTAAAGGTTTAACATTTGAATGCACAAGGTGAGTAATACCACGCAAGAGGTTAACACCTTGATCACTATCATAGAGAACTTTCTTAAGAGCCTCCATAGCTTGAATGGAATCTTGATTATGGTTTTCTTGAATAAGCGAATTACCCATTTTATCAAGTTTAGCGAAAAGTTTTTGGACTTGCTTAGGAGGAACTCTTAAAGCATCATCCTCATCATGAGATGAGTGAGAAGAGTTTTTCTCCATAGTAGGATTGGAATAATGAAGAATCAAGTTATCATCCGGGATCCTAAGGAAAGGAGAAGAAGATTTAGGATCAAAGGCACCCATGAGTCTACAAATTCGTCTAACCGGAATGTTATAAGTAGGACTAGTGGTAGTAAAGCTCATAAACCAATGCAATGCAAATGAACTAAACTAAGAACACATAAAGCATGAATATGGTTGTATTTTTTAAATCTAATTAGCATGAAAGATCTAACACCAAGGAAAAATCTAATACTAACAAGATAAAATGAAAGAACAATAAGGCATCCAATAAAGAAAAGAGAGTAAGTATGTTGGGTTCACCAAAATGAATAGAGGTGAAATGGAATCACCAATATTCAAATGTAAAGAGGGAAATATGAGATCTACTCTTAAACCCAAATTCCTAAAGAAGAGATCTGATTTGATCAACCAAGAGGTTAATACACAATCGAATCAATTTATGAAGAATATGGAAGAGAGAGAGAGAGAGAGAGAGAGAGAGAGAGAATCCAGTATTTCCCTAAAAAAGGTATTATATTGTGTTTGCAAATAGGGGATAATTGAAATACAAATACTAACCTCAAATTAGGGCAGATATGGAAAATGTCAAATTCTGATGTCTGTGTATACTTTCGGGTAATTCTACAACCTGCTCCTGACTGGAAATGTCGAGACAAAGAAAACCCATAAATTTTTTCCAAAATGAGCTTAGGTTGAGTTTGACCCTCATAAAAGGTCAAATACTACATTCTTTATTTGAAGTCTGATTCTGATTCTGTTCGAAGATCTCAGAAGTTTGTCGTAAAGGGTATCCAAATTCGCTCTCAGATCTGAAATCCTGCACCTATACCTACAAGAAAATGGGGGTTTTTGTTGTATGGGGGTTTTGCCTTGGTCAAACCCCAATTTAGCAATTAACCTTGAAATTGAATTGAAATATATTGTGCATAAACAAAGTAATTGAAACAAATCACCTTGCTTATGTTGAAGTCCTTGTAGAGGATTCAAATCCTCAAATCCACAAGTAGGAATTCTTCAATGGATGTAGGATGAATGTAGGATGTCTCCAATCAATGGAATTTGATCTTCAACACCAATCTTGACTTGATCTTTGCATATGAGAAGGCTTGAATGAATGGACAAGGATGGATCTTCAAGGGGGCTCCAAAGAGATTGAATCCTTCAATGGCTAACAATGGATCTCCTTGATGGATGAATGCTTGAACACTTTAATGCTTGAAGGCTTTCTTGAATGCTTAAATTCACTTGCTTTCACTTGAGAGCTTGCTCATGGAAAACTTGATTGTGGAGGTGAATAATGGATGTAGAACTTGTTCTCACAAAACTTGATTAAGAAAATGAGAGAGGAAGGCCTCCTTTTATAGTGAACTAGGGTACAATCCTCTAGAGGGGCCACCTCAGAGAATTAATCCAAATTAGGTCCTAACCTTTAGAAAATATATCTAGATTAAATTCAGTTAAAGGATTTACCATCCCGAAACCCGAAATGGCCAACCTGGAGGTGAGAAAACAAATATCCCAACAGCCTGATGCCCAGAAATCATGAAAATTGGAAATTTGAATGAGGGGAAAAAATCAAGTTTGGACTTGACCTAGTCAGGTTCGAGCTGGATCTTGACCTAGTTAGGTTCGACCTCGAATCTGACCCTGGTCTAGATTCACTCAAAACCAAGTCAGGAGGTCTCGGGGATGCCCAGAAACCTAGAAATGATGCCAGAACAAGATAGAATGCCAGAGATAGACATAAAATCCTCTAATTACTGTGATGAAGGCTAGGGGGACCTATTTCTAAATCCTACCTAGAAAATAGAGCCATGGAAGAGGGAAATTAAGGAGAATCCTCAGGATCCTAACCCTAATTTCACTTAGAATGAAGAAATCAAGTGCAGGGAAGAAGTGGAAAGCGGGGAGAAAATCCAAATACATGCAAAGACCCGATCAAGGTGCTCAACATGACCCCAAACCACTTACTCGGAGGGCTAAATTCTCTTACCATGGAAGTGCTTCCATTTTAAGATACATATTTATGCTAGGATTTCTCCGAAACCTACTTGTGGTTACCTTGTTGATCCCACATCCTTAGTCAATGTTATTACTAAAGAAAATATTTTTATGAAAAGCTTACAATGTGATTCTTATGATACATCAGATGTGTGGATTCAAACTTTCAATGGTTTTCTTTATCCATCATTTGGTTCTATTACTTTACCGGTTGAACTTTGTGGAAAAATTGTGAACACTACCTTTGTTGTTGTTCCTACTTCTGATCAATTTCAAGTTAAGCTAGGTTTTCCATGGTTGAATGCCATGCATGTTGGTTCTTCACCTATCAATAAATGTCTTAAAATTATTCATGATGAAGAAGTGAAGATGATTAATCATAATTTATATTAACCTTCCAGGCATAGAGATTGTGCTGCTCTCGATTTCTTTTGGCCTTCATTACCTAATTCATGTCCTCCTTGACCTGATAATCTTTTCCGTTCATATCAAGCTTATAAACATTGTAAGATTCTTGAATTAAGTATACTTCCTATGGATCTTAATCATGGTCTTTTGCCTACACCTTCTATACCTCCTTTAACTATGACTTCTAGTTCTGATAATCAAGTTCCTCCTATTGTTGATAATCATATTGATGTTCGTAAAGAACCTATGAAGGATCCTATGATTGTTCCTCCTAGTTCTCAACCTATTTCAAGTAAATCAAAATGTAATCAATCTACTAATGAACATCGTAAGAAGTGTCATGCTCATGCTAAAGCTCATAATTCTATTCTTCAAAGATCTCTACCTTCTTCAGATAAGACTATACATGATGTTGTTACTAATAATGATGTTAAGATGCATGATTCTGATGATTCTATTTGTATCTTAGATCCTATTTTGATTAATTTAGATGAAGAAGATACTCTTGATGATATTGATGATATTAATGATGAATATGAGACTATTGACATTGACATTGATTTACCTAATATGATTTCATCACAATTAACTCTTACACCTAGTGTCGAACATTGTGATTCTCAAGAGAATCCTTGTTTGGAATTGGCTATCACTCCTACTATGTTGGATATAGTCCCTCTTGTGAGTTACCCACCTTCCCTAAATGATAAACAATGATATGGGGAGAGTATGCGACACGCTTGATCAACTTGTCCTTTGTGGTAGCTTTGTTGTGTGTTTTCTTGTTGTATTGTGCTTCTCCCATGATGTGTTTGCTAAATGTTGTTAAATTGTTTTATACAACCCTTGTTACTTAGTTGGTGCAAGGTGATAAAGGAATCAAACCTGCTGTACAATTTCTTTATATGTATCTCTATTCTTCTATGCATTATTTCATGTTATGTCGTAAATGTGCTATTTTTCATAAATGTTTCCTTGTGTAATCTTCTTGGATTCGAGACTTGGTAGCACTAAATATTTTTGGTCTGCATGTCATGGTCTGAAAAGATTCTTCTTTGTATATCTTATGTGATCTTTCCTCCTTTGTGATTGTAGATCTACTTTCTTTGGGGAACGATGTCAATTCATTTTCAATAATATTATATATATATCTATATATATATATATACATATATATACATATATATACATATATATATATATATATATATACATATATACATATATATATATATATACATATATATATATATATACATATATATATATATACATATATATATATACATATATATATATATACATATATATATATATATACATATATATACATATATATATATATACATATATATATATATATATACATATATATACATATATATATATACATATATATACATATATATAGATATACATATATATATATATACATATATATACATATATATACATATATATACATATATATACATATATATATATATATATACATATATATATATATATATACATATATACATATATATATACATATACATATATATATATATATATATATATATATATATATATATATATATATATATATATATATATATATATATATATATATATATATATATATATATATATATATATATAATCTTATGATCATACTGACCCCACGATAGGTAGATCCCTTCTATGTTCTCTGTATGTTTTTGTGATATTTCCCTTGATTTGTCTTCATTTGGGGGCATCTTGACGTGGAAACGTAATCAATGAAGTTGTTTATGTTTCTGTTAAAGCCATTGCTCCTGTTAAAGTGACAACAATGACTTTAACGTAGGGGCATACACTCTACTCACTTGTTGCACACACACTTTTCAAATACACATATATTATTTTTTCAAGATATCTTTTCTCCCTTTTTGGATTAGTAACTAATCCTTAAAGCATGGATTTATATTTCAGGATCTCTTGATCTCTTCAGTTTCACATTTTTTATCCCTTAAGGTCGAAGGTGTCCTTAAGAATGGATCTCTTTTTCCTTTGGTTTTATTCTTATGGAATAGAATATTCCTAAGGATTAATCCTTGATGGGTTGACTAGTGAGTAGCCACATTCACTAGGTGGTTCAATTCCATCTTTCCAGTTGCGTTGTTTCCTTGTGTGGTTCACAATGGGACATAAGTTCTCATTGGGCGAGATAATCACACTTTCTTTTTCTCTCTCTCTAGAGATGTCTCTCTTATTGTGATCTTGGAGTTGATGAAGACTTGAGTCCCTGGGGGCTTGAATTTTCTCTTTGTCCCTTTGATTATGATAAGATTATCTTTTCATTTTGATCTCCTTTACCAAGAGTTTGCATCGAGTCCATACCCTTGCTAAAGTGGGGGCTTAATGTATCGTCTTAAAATGGAAGCACTTCTGTGATTAGAGTGTTTAGCCCTTTGAGTAAGTGGTTTGGGGTCATGTTAAGTGCCTTGATCGGGTCTTTGCATGTATCTAGCTTTCTCCCCCCATTCTGCTTCTCTCTGCACCTGATTTCACTTTATTTTTGCATTTCTGAACACTCTGGATTGAGGTCTTGAGGTTTTTGACCTCAAGGTCAAAGTCGACCTCAACCCTGACCTAGGTCAAGGACAACCTCAACCCTAACCTAGGGTGGGGTCTACCTCGTCCTTGACCCACATTTCAAATTTCAAGTTTCCATGATTTCTGGGTGTCGGGTTTTAGAGATATTTGTTTTTTTGCTTTTGGGTCGGTCATTTCGGGTTTTGGAATGGTATATCTTTAAATTGCATTTAATGTGGGTCCATTTCTAGGGGTTAAGGTTGATTGGGATATAATTCCCCAATGTCAGCCTTCTCTAGAGGTTTGTGCCCTAGATCACTATAAAAGGAAGCCTTCCTCTCTCATTTTCACAACACACAATCAAGAAATTTCATGATCAAGCTCTCAAGTGCAAGTAAGTGAATTCAAGCATTCAAGTGTTCAAGCATTCATCCATCAAGGAGATCCATTATTAGCCATTGAAGGATTCAATCTCTTTGGAGCCCCCTTGAAGATCTATCCTTCTACATTCATCCAAGCCTCCTCATATGCAAAGATCTATTCAAGATTGGTGTTGAAGATCAAATGCCATTGATTTGAGACATCCTACATTCATTATCTATTGGAGCATCGCTACTTGTGGATTTGAGGATTCGAATCCTCCACAAGGACTTCAACATAAGCAAGGTGAATTGTTTCATTTACTTTGTTTATGCACAATATAATTTCAATTCAATTTCAAGGTTAATTCTTAAATTGGGGTTTGACCAAGGCAAACCCCCCATACAAACAACAAAAACCCTTTTTTTCTTGTAGGTACAGGTGCAGAACTATGGATCTGAGCTTGAATTTGGATACCCTTTTCGGTGAACTTTTGAGATCTGCGAACAAAGTCAAAGTTGACCTTCAGAATATTAATGCAGCCTTTGACCTTTTATCAGGGTCAAAGACTACCCGTTGTCAGAAAGATAAAAGATTTTTGGGTTTTCTTCATCTTGGCATCGACATTTGTAGTTTGAAACAGGTTGCAAAATTGCCCAAAACTATACACAGACATTAGAAATTGACATTTTCTAGATTTGCCCTATTTTGAGGTTAGTATTTCCTTTTCAATTATTTCAGATTTCAAGCACAACTCCTTTATAGGGAAATATGAGGTTTTCTTCCTCTTTCATATTCTCCATAGATTGATTCAATTGTGCTTTAACCTTTTGGTTGATCAATTTGGATCTCTCCTTTGGAAATTTGGATTTACAAGTAGATCTCATATTTCTCCCATACATTTTAGGGTGAACCCGATTTCATCCTATTCACTTGTAAAACACTCGCATTATGACATGAACATGTTGTGGGTAAGTAGTGATCGAGCCAAGGGTTGATCACTACCAAGCCATAACGTGAGGGCATTATAATGTGCTCACATTATTCCCTATATGGGACCAAAAAGTGGTTTTTCTTTCTACACTTACCCTTTTGTCCAAATGAAGATATATTACAGTTTATATAAATGAAAATAATACTATCCACAAATAAAATTCCAATTTAGTGGAAGTAAAGTTGTTTAATAAATTGAAAAATAAATTAACAAAATAAATAATAGTAACAAGTATACAACAATATGTTCATGATATATTTGAAGAGGACTGGTTTCTTAGATGGAAGTAAAACTAAAATATAACTAAGCCCTATTGTTTAGCCCTTATTAATGCTGAGTCTAGTTTTAGTTGAGTTATTTTTGAAAACTTCCACTCCATTTTCACCATCACTATAAGCTTTTTTGTTTGTACATATTACTATATAATTTGATTTGGAGGCCATTTGTAAGGAGATTTAAGTTGGGAGCAAATACATTGTTAGCAAGTAACACCCATGTTAATTGTTATTGCCAACACTTCTAAGAAAAAATACACTTGGGAATTAAATATATTGTATTGATATTTGAAAACCAATATTGTCTACTAATGTAGATTAGCCAATAGAATGTTAAGTTGGTTATTTAGATTTTCTATATTAAATTTTAACATAATATTATAAGATTTTGTCAGAGTGTTTTGATTTCGATTTCTTATTAGTTTACATAATTTTTCATAAACATAAGGTATAAAATTATTTACGAATTTCAGAGTTAGTTGAGTGCTATATAGATTGTCATATACAACAAATCTAATAGAAAATTGAAATTTGATGCAGGAGCATCTTGAGTCTTTGAGAAATCTTGCATCAACCAAAAACATTTCTTATTTTTTGTACCTGTATATTTTTTGCATTATAATCTTTGCATTTATTGATTTCATGTTGTGCAAAGATTACATGATGTTGAGGACCTATTTTGGAACCTTCTCCTATGAGCACATAAGGATTGGATGGACCGTTTCAAAGTTAGAGTTGTTTTCCTTGATGTTGGAGCCCTATTTTCTTGCTTTCCACGAGATGATTGTGCATCGTGTAGCTATTGATCTTTAATGAATCAGTCTTTGCGCTCTTAGGTCTTTTAAGAGGACCTAAATTACTATCTTCACCTAAGACCACAAATCATAATTCATCATGAGTTGGGAGTTATGACCGTTTTCCTTGGGTATCAATTTTCAACCAATTTCACGCGAAACATTGAGTTTTTCATCTTGCGCGGTTCTATATGATGAGATGGGATCTTTCTAAGATAGGGACATTTTATTGGATCATGTGTTGACCTAAATGTAACCTCACATTGAGTTTTGTTCATTGTTTCTTTAGTTTTGGTTTACTCCTCTAGGCTGGACCTATAATGTAATTAAATGCCTGATTGGCCAACTTGTTGCTTTGCTAGCTATATATTTGAAGCTTGGGTTGTTGTAGGAAGGTAGTTCTAAGGAGTTATAAGTAGAGGATGGTAGAATATAATATTGAGTGTAAGATGTGATTCTGATTTCATAACTTTCATTGTATAAGGCCAAAACCTGGAAGGCCTCACAGCCGGGCATATTGAAAGATTTAATATAATTGCACCAATGTTGTTACTAGTTGCTTGTCTCATATCCATTATGTTTTCACTGATTTCATGTGGTTTTCATATTGCTTCCGTGTGTAACTTTGAGTAGGGCTTGTTTGTTGATTCAAGTGGAGTCAATTCTACTTGATTCTTCTTGTATCTACCCTGCCCTTGCGTCAAGTGGTATCAGAGAAAGTTCTTTCGTGTGGATTGGATCATGGAGAACCTTATTGGATTGTTTGTAGGGTGGTAGATCTAAGATCTGACCTATAACTTGCAGAAAGTTACGATCTTGTTGGAACCTAATTGTCAATATGGTTCGTGGTAGAGGAAATGATAATGTTATCATGGATATGTTGAGGCAGATTGCAACTAGGCTTGAAGCTGTAGAGACAACCCAAAGAAGAGGCGCACATCTTGGAGATGTTAGTGATGAAGAAGAGGCAGCAAGGTAAAAGCACAATAAGTTGTCACCCTTTTACAAAGGAAAAGACTAACAAAATCAAATTTGTTCAACTTCAATAGTATAAAAATGACATTTATGTTTGGAACTTGAAGATGATGTAAACTAATTAAATGTGATAAAATGGATGAAGTTTATGGATAATATTTTTAATAATTTTTTTGAATAAGAATTGATATGCTTTTTATTTTTTAAAGATGATTTTTCAGTTGTTGAAAAATGCAAAAAATTAGGGGTCTAGTTCCCACCCAAAAATTATATGTAAATAAACATTTTTTCCCCTAATTTCAAAATATATCGTAGATGACATATATAGCTAGTGCATGAAGAAATAAAAATTGGTTTGTGACCTACATTTTCTCTTTTATAAAAATTCAAATTCCAACTCACTGAAATCGACAGTTTTCATCTCACAACATATTTTTCATAACAAACCTATCCCAATCAAAAAAAGAAATATATATTCTTGAAGAGGACTCTCTCATCTAGTGCACCATATATTTTTCAAATTTATTTAATATGATTTTCTTTTTTTTTCTTTCTCCGAATCAACATCTCCTTGCCTATTACCTACTTGTAATATTTTTTAATTAGAATAAATTATGTCCAATTAAAACACTATAAAATCTATATGAGGATATTCTTGACTTTGATCTCTACAAAAGGGTATTTTAAAATTTTTTTTTAAAATACCATTAAAAAGATTAGGAGTTATTGAAATTCTACTTTTCTGAAATAATTTTATTTTTATGGTAATTGGACGCAAAGTGGTATAAAACATACATTTAATAGATATTTCCAATTGGAAAAGTTAAAGCACTTATCTAACTTAGCTAGACTGAATCTAGCTAGACCATATGTTTGACCAAAATTAATTTTTAGTTAGAAATACTAAAATTCAGTTGTGCTGATAAGTTAGCCTAAAAGGTGACACCTGATTGTGATTTTACCCAGCACCTAATCCTGAACCTGAAGTTGAACAAGATGAGGAAAGACTCTTGAGAGTTTTGTCTAAGGCTAACTCCAAACCTGCAGTTGAAGTTGCTTGCTATGATGGAAGACTTGAGACCGAACACTTTTGGATTGGATCTCTGAGATGGATAAATACTTTGAGTATGAAGGTACTCATAATAATAAGAAGGTTAATATAGCAGCCACAAAATTGAAAGGTCACGCATCTCTTTGGTGGGATCATTTGCAAACTAAGAGACAAAAGAGAGGAAATGAAAAGATCAAGATGTGGATGAAGATGCTTGCAAAGATGAAGAAGAAGTTTCTTCCAGCTAACTACCAAGTTAGTTTGATGAGAAAAATGCAAAATTTGAGACAAAAGGACATGAGTGTGAAAGAATATAATGAGAAATTTTACAAATTGGATATCAGATCTGGACATGTGGATGATGAATTTGAGAAGGTGGCTAGATATCTGAATGGCTTGAGGACATTGATTCAAGATGAGATCAACTATGTTAAAATAGATAGTGTGGAAGAAGCATACCAATTTTCTTTGAAGGTAGAAGAGTGATTAACAAAAAGACATGATCAAAGACAGAGAGGAAGAGGTGGCAGATTTCAGAGAAGTAGAGGCAGATCTTATGGAGAAAGTAGGAGATCTGACAATGCAGTACAAGATAAAAGATGGAAAGATGAACCTATTGGTAGAAGAGGTAATTACTCTAGAGGTAGCTATACTAGTTCCTCTAGGATTAGCAATAATGAGAAAAGAGAAGATAAATCTTGGTTTAAAGGTACTTGTTACAAATGTAGTGAAGAAGGACTTAGAGCTTTTGAATGTACTAACTCTGGAAAGAAGACTGGAGGTAATGGTAGAAGTAATTTGGCTTGTGAGGAAGTTGAGGAAATCTCTTATGAACCTGAACATGGTGAGAAGTTGATGCTAAGAAGGATCTTGTGGAATGAAGAAGCTGATGAGGAACCTGTTCTGAGGAAAATTTTATTCAGAACCAAATGTAAGATCACTGATAAATGTTGCAAGGTAATCATTGATAGTGGAAGTATTGACAATTTGGCATCTGAAGAGCTGGTTAGAAAATTGCAGTTGCAGAGATTGAAACATCTTAAACCTTACCATATTGCTTGGATCCAGAAGGAGCATAAACTACTTGTAAGTGAACAATGCCTTGTGAAATTCAAATTTGGGAATTATCATGATGAAGTCTTGTGTGATATTATGCCTATGGATTGTTGTCATATTATGTTGGGTAGACCTTGGCAATATGATAGGAAAGCTTTGCATGATGGTAGATTCAATCAATATACTATTTGGATGGATGCAAAGAAACAAGTATTATTGCCTTAAGTAGAGAAGTTTGATGAAGGTCACTATACTATAGTCAGAGTATGCTTGGTTGATGGTAAAAAGTTTGCAAGAGAAATGAAAGAGAAAAATATTTGTTTTGCTTTAATTACAAGGAAAAATGAGAAACAAGATGAGTTAGAACATGCACCTGAGGTTAAACATTTGTTGACTGAATTTCATGACATCATTTCTGATAATGTACCTGATGGTTTGCCTCCTATGAGATGTATAAGTCATTGTATGGATTTGATACCTAGAACTAGTTTGCCTAATAAAGCACCACATAGGTTGACACCTGATGAAAGGACTGAGTTGAATAGACAAGTGCAAGAATTGCTTGAGAGAGGTTTGATTAGGGAAATTTTGAGTCCTTGTGTAGTACCTATTGTGTTAGCACCAAAAAAAAATGGAGAAAGGAGAATGTGCATTGATTCTAGAGCTATAAACAAGATAATAGTAAAGTATAGATTTCCTTTGCCTAGGATGGATGACATAATGGATAGTTTGAGTGGAGCAAAGTATTTCACAAAGATTGATTTGAAGAGTGGTTATCATCATATTAGGATCAGAGAAGGGGATGAATGGAAAACTTCTTTTAAGACTAATGAAGGTTTATATGAATGGTCGGTTATGACTTTTGGTTTGACTAATGTACCTAGTACTTTCATGAGGCTGATGAATGAAGTTCTGAAAAGATTCTTGGTTAAGTTTTTGATTGTATCTATTGATGATATTTTGATATTCAGTAAGATTAAGGAAGAACATCTTGAACATATCAAACAAGTATTGCAGAGATTGAAGGAAGAAAGGTTGCTGACTAATTTGAAGAAATGTTCATTTATGAAAGAAGAGATTGTGTACCTTGGTTTTGTAATTTCAGCTAATGGATTGAAGATGGATCCTGAGAAAGTGAGAGCTATACTTGATTGGCCTACACCAGAGAATGTTGGAGAGGTAAGATCATTTCATAGATTGGCAAGTTTTTATAGGAAGTTCATCAGAAATTTCAATTCTATTTGTAATGCTATGACTGAAACTATGAGAGGAGATAAAAGGGATTTCAAATGGACACATGGAGCATGAAAGAGTTTTGAAACATTGAAACAAAGAATTGCAGAATTACCTACACTTGCTTTGCCTGAATTTAGTAAAGTTTTTCAAGTTGAATGTGATGCTAGTGGAAGTGTAGTTGGAGCTATTTTGAGTCAAGAAGGAAGACCTATAGCTTTCTTTAGTGAAAAGTTGAATGATGATAAGAGAAAATATTTAGTTTATGCTATTGTTCAAGCTTTGAAGAAATGGAGACATTATTTGATGCCTAAAGATTTTGTGTTGTATACTAGACCATAAAGCTTTGCAGTATTTGGGAAGTCAGAATAAATTGAATCAGAGACATATGAAGTGGGTTGAGTTCTTGCAGAATTTTTCCTTTTCATTGAAGCATAAAAGTGGATAGTCAAATAAAGTTGCTGATGCCTTGAGCCGAAGAAGAAATTTGCTGACAAAAATGAGAGTTGAGGTACTTGGTTTTGATGATTTGAAGTGCTTGTATGAGACTGACATTGACTTTGTAGAGCCTTGGAAAGCTTGTAAGGAACACGCAGTGAGTGATAAGTGGACTAATTATTGTATTCAAGAAGACATGTTGTTTAAAGGAGTTTCGTCGTGCATACCTAAAGGATCTATGAGAGAGAACATAAAAAATAGTGGTGGACTTGCTGGACATTTTGGGATTGATAAGACTGTGAAAATGATTTCAAAAAGATACTTTTGGCCACAGATGTATATAGATGTACAAAGAATGGTTAGAGGTTGCAGAATTTTCCAAATAGCAAAAGGAACTAGTCAGAATTTGGGATTGTATACACCTTTGCCTATACCTGATAGACCTTGGGAAGATGTGAGTATGGACTTTGTTCTTGGATTACCTAGAGCTCAAAGAGGTAATGATTCTATTTTGGTAGTGGTTGACAGATTTTCTAAGATGGCTCATTTCATACCTTGTAAGAAGAGATCTGATGCATTGCATGTAGCTAAATTATTCTTCAAGGAAGTGGTAAGATTGCATGGTTTTCCTAAGTCTATTATTTTAGACAAAGATATTAAGTTTACTCGTTAATTTTGGAGAACACTTTGGAAAAAGATGAATACTGAGTTGAAGTTTAGTTCTACATTTCACCCTCATATAGATGGATAGACTGAAGTTGTGAACAAAAGTTTGGGAAACTTGTTGAGATGTTTATTTGGGGATAAGCCTGCTAATTGAGATTTAGTTTTGGCACAAGCAGAGTTTGCATATAAAATTTTGTGAATAGAAGTACTAAGAGGACACCATTTGAGATTGTTACTAGATTTCATCCTAAGGGAACCACAAAGTTGAGAGATTTTCCTACTGAGACAAGAAGAAGTGTTGAAGCTGAGGATTTTGTAGTATATATGAGAACTTTTCATGATGAAATTAAAAAGAATTTGGAGGACAGTAATCTAAAATATAAATAGAGGGCAGATAAGAGAAGAAGACATAAATCTTTTGAAGTTGGAGATGAGGTTATGATTCATTTGAAGAAAAATAGATTTCCATTTGGTACCTACAACAAACTGAAAATGAAGAAGTTTGGACCTTGTAATATTTTGAAGAAGTTTGACAGTGGAAATTCTTATGAAGTGGAATTACCAGAGGACATGGATATATCACCTATATTCAACATTACTGATATATTTGAGTACTTTGAATCAATGATGAGATTGAAGATGATCTGGATTATCCTAATAAGAATAGAGACAACATTGAGAAGATCTTGAATAGTAGAGTGAGAAAGAGTACAAGAGGAAAGGACTACATGGAATATCTAGTTCAGTGGAAAGACAAGTCAGTTGAAGACAGTTCATGGATTACACAAGCTTAGTTGGATCTTTATGATTCAGGTCAGAATATGAGCAGTGCCTAATGTGGACATCAGTTCTTTATTTACCCCAGGTGTCTGATGCAAGAGCATCTTGGGTCTTTGAGCAATCTTGCATCAACCAAAAACATTTCCTATTTTTTGTACCTGTATGTTGTTTGCATTATAATCTTTTCATTTATTGGTTTCATGTTGTGCAAATCTTACATGATGTTGAGGACCTATTTTGGAACCTTCTCCTATGAGCACATAAGGATTGGATGGACCGTTTCAAAGTTAGAGTTGTTTTCCTTGCTGTTGGAGCCATATTTTCCTACTTTCCGTGAGCTGATTGTGCGTTGTGTAGCCGTTGATCCTTAATAAATCAGACTTTGCGCTCTTAGGGCCTTTAAGAGGACCTAAATTACTATCTTCACCTAAGACCGCAAATCCTAATTCATCATGAGTTGGGAGTTATGACCATTTTCCTCGGGTATCGATTTTCAGCCAGTTTCACGCGAAACGTGGAGTTTTTCATCTTGCGCGGTTCTGTATGATGAGATGGGATCTTGCTAAGATAGGGACATGTTCTTGGATCATGTGTGGACCTAAATGTAACCTCACATTGAGTTTTGTTCATTCTTTCTTTAGTTTTGGTTTACTCCTCCAGGTTGGACCTATAATGTAATTAAATATCTGACTGGCCGACTTGCAGCTTTGCTGGCTATATATTTGGAGCTTGGGTTGTTGTAGGAAGGTAGTTCTAAGGAGTTCTAAGTAGAGGATGGTAGAAAAGAAGATTGAGTGCAAGATGTGATTTTGATTTCATAACTTTCATTGTATAAGGCCGAAACTCGGAAGGCCTCACAGCCAGGCATGTTGAAAGATTTAATATAATTGCACCAGTGTTGTTACCACTTGTGTGTCTCATATCCATTGTGTTTTCGCTAATTTCATGTGGTTTACATATTGCTTCCATGTGTAACTCTAAGAAGGGCTTGTTTGTTGATTCAAGTGGAGTCAATTCTGCTTGATTATGCTTGTATCTACCCTGCCCTTGCATCAAAATCACTTTTGAAATTTATTTATGATTATTTATTTAATTTAAAATGGTACATATCATTCTTTTTGTTGTAGTCAAATGACTAAATAATCTAACTTACATCTTTATCTTCAATATTTTTTCATGAACAATACAAATAATTCCATATTTATTGAGATACTAGATTTGTTTGAACATTAATAGAGTTAACAAATAAGATTGATTATAAGCTATAACATACAAGAGATGTTGTGTAACTTGGTCTCAAACATACAAGCTTCGATCTCTAATCCTACTAGTATTTGTTTGCATGATTGGTTTTTGATATAGATACCACAAATGGAGTAAAGTTTTATTAGAGAGAGTCTTATGTGGAGGACATAGATGCATTAGATTATCCACATTGGATTTGTAGGATAAGAAATTCAATGACCTTATATTAAATAAAAATGTTCACAAGCCTTATGTGTTAATTTCTAGACTATCTCATGACCCTTTCTCACAATGCATATACAGTTTTGTGTAGCTCAACCTCCCTACATGGTAGACTTAGTTGGGTCTCTTAAAGGTATATTATATAGTTCAGCTCCTATCAACTAACAAATGAATAAATTAGTTTGTATGTTGGACACTATAATAAAGAAGCTCCCTCACATTACTCCTTTACTCATTCTTCCCACATTGACGAGCCTTAGGATTCCTTCCTTGAAAATAATTTTCTTCTAATTTGAGTTTCTTTTCATCTCCATTTTTCAATAGAATATCATGCTCACTAATATTATCATACTTGATTGAAGTATAAACCATAAATATAATGAGAACAAATTATTTTTTATTTAATTTTATACTCATCTTGCCAAAATGCCAGAATGTCTCAATATAATGACATATACATAAATTACATAATCTTACATAAAATTGGATTCATTTCCCTATCCATCACCTATCAATTTATACACTCACTCCCTTGCATTTATTACAAAGCTACAATGATATTATTCAAGTATAGTTGCTGAAATAAATTTAGTTATACGAATTAAACACCACTCTCTATCAATGGTAACAATATTTTAAAATCTTAAATCTCACCATCTCATTTATTGCCGATTAGTTTAGAAATACTCAATAACAATACCAAATAATTAAAGGTCATTAATGCTTAGCTCATTATTTGTCATTTTCTTCATAATTAAAAGGAGCAAATTAAGTACCACTACATAACATAATTTTTTGTTTACAATTATAAAAAAATGAATAGAAATTATTTAAAATAAAATAAAACTAAAGAAAAAAATTCAATGAAGTTGTTTCATTTCTCCATTTACTTAAATTTAAATATTTTGTCAATATAATATTAGCATTTAAATTAATAATATTTACAAAAAATTCAAATGTTTTGAACAAGTTTTTTCATATATTTTATTTTGAAAAAATTTTAAATCAATAAAAATAATATATAATAAATTATATAAAATAATTTATTTATGATAAAATAATATAAATTTTTTTTAAAAAAATTATTTATTTATGATAAAATTTATTTATATATTGCATACTAATATTTTAAATTGGTAAAACAACACTGATTTTTTATAATCCTTGGATAAATATGCTGATTTTTTTTTCCTCAATTTGGAATACTTATAAAATAAAATTTAAATATTTAACATCAATTATGGTTAAAAAATAATTCAATAAGTTTTAATTGACAATCAAAAAATGAGGAGATTGATGAAACCCACGTGGCAACTCAAGCGCCATTCTCAACGTTAGACAATTATACCCTGAATGTGTATTGAAGTTGCAGAGCCTAACACGGAAATCCACAAGGGTTTTGTTGTGCAGATAAAATGACAGAAGAGAATGTAGTTCGATTTGGAATCCTGGGATGTGCAGGCATCGCCAGAAAACTTACGAGAGCAATTAGGATGACACCCAGTTCGTCAGTGTATGCTGTTGCTAGCAGATCACTCGACAAGGCCAAGGGCTTTGCCTCTGCCAACAACTTGCCTCCAGAGGTAAAGACATATGCAAGCTATGAGAAACTTTTGGATGATCCCTGTGTGGATGCAGTGTACATTCCTCTGCCTACATCCCTGCATCTCGAATGGGCTGTCAAGGCTGCCCACAAGAAGAAACATATTCTTTTAGAGAAGCCCCCTGCACTTTGCGTTGCAGACCTTGACACCATCATAGAGGCCTGTAATAACAATGGAGTCCAGTTCATGGATGGCACCATGTGGATACACCATCCTAGAACTCCCAAAATGAAGGCATTTCTTCAAAATCCAGACCTCTTTGGAGACCTTAAGTCGGTATGTACTCAATCCTTTTCATCACTTTAACTCAATAATTTTTATTTTTTATTTTGTTGATTTTCAATTGGAAATGTCACCCAACTGTTTGAATGTGTTTCCATTCAAATTTTTAATAATTGATAAAAGATAATTTGAATTTTTTTCTATTTTAAGAGAGTAGCTACTCTGCAGGAAATGAAAATAAAGCTAGGGTTCTATGGATGGACTTCAAGATCTATTTTCAGGAAGCAGAGGATCTTATGAAGTAAAATATAAAATGCAAGAAGATTGATTATAATCTTTTTTGGAATAATAGCAGTTCTTGTTTATTGGGCTGTAGATATGGGTGGGTGAAATTAGAATAGGATTAAAAATTGTCCCACCAGTTTATGACTGTTTCTGGTATTTGTCAATCATTTGAAATTTAAGATTCTTCTAGGGAAAAATAGATAGGAAAAAAATCTTTAAGAAAGATAAGATTTTCACAATCTATTGAGATTGTTGTTGATCTTCTGAAAGTCACTGTACTTACTGTGTAAGTTCTTTTTTTCATCAATTTTTCAAATCACACTTCATGATCCACCATTAGAATGAGTGAGCTATAAAAATAAAACAAACTTATTTATTTATTTTTTCCTCAAGCTTTCTTAAATTTTGAAGCTTGAACTTGTTAACTGTGCTGCATTTCTAAATTTAAGGAACTATCAGAATTAAAACATTTCTCAAAATATCTCAACAGAACCCAAAAACCAGGCTCCAACTTAAACAGATAAAAGAAGAGGCTGAATGTAAGCAGCATATTACAAAAATGTTATACTGCCTTTTAAACATTTATTTATTTTTTTCCCCAAGTGTTAGTGCACAAATTATTCTTAAACAATTGGACCACAACTCCTTAAATAATTTGTAAATAACTGTTATCCAAAATAAGCTAAACAACCATGATCTATGTCATAAATAAATTTGTTTTAAAGAACATTTTCTACTGAATTTTCTAAAATTGGGTTAATTTAATAATTTTTGCCCATAGGCCAATCATCTCACAATTTTCTTTTCTCACTTTAGAGGAATCGAGACATCTGGGTTTATTTGTCTACATTTTTGTTTGGTAATAATTGATTGTTTTACAGAAAACAAAATAACGATGTTGGTACAGATTACTCTTTATCTTTTCTGTTTAGAAATGTTTTGACATTGAGCAATGCATTTCTATGGTTATTTGCAGGTCCACAGCACTTTCTCGTTTGCCGGTTCTGGCAAGTTCTTTGAAGAGGACATCCGGGTTAGGCCAGATTTGGATGCACATGGTGCATTGGGTGATGTTGGATGGTATTGCATTAGGGCAATTTTATGGGCTAATGATTATGAGATGCCTGAAAGTGTGATTGCACATCCCAGGCCTGTTTTGAATGAAGGTGGAGTGATTACATCTTGTGGGGCTACTTTATCTTGGCAAGATGGAAGGGTGGCAACTTTTCATTGTTCATTTCACTCTCCTCTGACTATGGATTTAAGGGTCCATGGGTCTAAAGGAATTCTGCGGCTTCATGATTTTGTGATTCCCTATGAGGAGAACTCTGCATCATTTTTCTCTTCCACAAACACCAAGTTTGGGGAAATGGACACTGTTTGGGGGCCCAGGCCCAATGAGCACTCAGTTACATTAGAATTTCCTCAGGAAACTTTTATGCTTGAAGAATTTGCGAGGCTGGTTAAGAGAATCCGAGATTCTGAAGGAAAGCCTGATTCTCTATGGTCCTCCATCTGCAGGAAGACACAGATTGTGCTTAATGCTGTAAAAACATCTATTCAGGAAGGCCTGATTCCTGTTACATTATGAACTTATGAACTTTTACACCACGAGGTCTCTTCTTATAATAAAAACAAAACCCATGTTTCTTGTATAAGATAAATTTGAAATTTCTGTAAAGGAATATGATAATTTCTTCATTGTCTTCAACTTTAAGTTTGAACAATGTTTATAATGTTAAATTAAAACAGATATATGATCACAAGAAATCTGCAGAGATATAAACAGAATCATAAAATATTAATATAAAGAAACACAGAAATTACATGTTTCACCAAATTGGTTACATCCATGAAAAAGTGTAGGTCTCCTCTTTTTTATTAAGTGCAGCAATACAGAAGACTGTACAGAGCTGTTCTGTATCTCTGAGAGATGCTCATAATACGCCCAGAGGTGTAATTTACAAGGTGAAGAACTTGTATTTTCTGCTGTTCAACAATAAATTTATTGTGTCTTTCTTTTTTTTTCTTTTTTTGAATGTAGCCAATTTGACAATAAAGATATTGTGTCCACTTTTTTTTTCGTAAATGTAGTCAATTTGATGAACCACATAATCTCTGTATTGTTTGTTGGGTGCTCTGTTTTCTGCTCTGCTTGTGATATTTAATTTTAAAAAAATCCTGCACAATTCTTCGACATGGAAAGGGTTCTAGTGACCTTATTTTTAAGAGCTATTCACCTGAATTCCTGCTTCCTTGTGGTGCTTGCAGAATCTGGAAATGTGCTCACAAAGCTGAGGAATAACCTGTTCGAAGTAAGGTAAAAAAAATGGTTGCTAGTGTTTGGAGCCTGCCTCTGTCAGACCCCTAGCTGGTATTTTTAAGCCTTCAAGTATTGAAATAATTTGGGGGCTTGCTAAATCAACAGTGAAGGAAGAATAAGCATGGTGAAGGATTAAAGTCATGACAAGGGTTTTGACAATGGAAGCTTAGCAATGGAAATTCGGAAAGCCTAGTTTTGGAATGTTGGAGTAATGTGGATGAAAACCCTATAAGTGAGAAGAGACTTTCCAAATTAGGAATGGTGTGTTTTATAGAGTTTCTTTGACAAGGTGAGTGTTGAGAATATGTAGTAAGATGGATTAGGTTATAATTGACCATTGCTGGGAGGCACGGATTCAAATGAAGGTGGTGTTATTGAGCTAGAGGACATTGAGTTCCAGAGTGTGGGGAATAGGTCTATCACTTAGTGGTTTCAGGTTGAGAGTGTGGGGAATAGGTCTATCACACATAGTGGGTTCAGGTTGAGCAGCTTGGTGAACTTGTGAGGGTTTCCAGGCTTGTAAATAGACGACATGGGTACTTGAAGTCATGTAGTTTTTATAATCTATGAAAATATGCAGTAGATTTCTAGAATACATTGTGCACCAATGTTTCAGATCATGCTATATGATCTATTATCAGAATGAAAGTAGGGAGTAGAATAGGTTCTGATCATGGGTCCTAATCATGTCAGGGGTGATGGACAGCAAAATGAGTCTAAAATATAGAGTGAAAATTGCAAATTATGGAATTTTTGGGTATGTCACTTTCATTTATTTTTATTAGAATAAAGTGATATAGATACAAATAAAAGAACAACAATCTGATGTCCTAGGTAAATTTACAATCAGCATCAACCAAAAAGATTTAGATTTTATGGATTGATGTATTAATGACTTTTGGTGAATTTTTGGTATTTAATAAGCCAAATATTTTCTTAAAATATTTTAGCATGGTGTCAAATTCAACTTCTTGGGGTTTACATTGTATGCCAAAGAATCTCCTAATCATAGTGGGCATCCAAAAGAGAACTTATGTGTTTCTAAGTTCAGGAGTCAACAAGGAGAGCAAGTGGTCTTACATGGACACCTATTTTTAGCATGATGTAAGAGGTGTTGTAAGAACTCTTAATGAAACTTCTAAAATAAAATTCAAATGAAAATGAGTAGGAAACTAATTTGGGCATATCATTTATGGGTCCCCAAATGAAATGAAATGCAAGGGTAGATATATATTTGTGGAATTTCAAATTCAGGAGGGGGTTATTGTAGTGTAGTTTTGAGGAGAGAAGAGAATAAGGCCATTTTTTTGAAGGATATTGCTTTTGTAACCCACCATTGTTTGCAGGTCTATGTTAGATTTATATCAGATTCTAATGTGGAGATGAGAAGCCAATAGATGTGGTTCATTGTTTTGTAAACTTGTTCCAAATTTTTAATAACAATGCATCTAGTTTGTTGTATCAATTTGATGTCTGGATATAATATTTGTTTGTTGATTTCAAATCAGATTTTCAATAGTACTTGAAGTGTCTTTCAGGTGTTGTTAAGGGGTAGGACAATTCTCTTTTCATCAATGGTATCAGAGCTATTGTTCCTCAGTGTGTAGGAAGATTCGCCGAAGAGAGGCAGTTTGCGCCAGGAGATGCAAGTGAAAGTTGGTGAAGAGAGAAGTGGTGATAAATATTTGGTTCTATGAGTATCATATTGGTTCTCCTCCAATAGAGATGAAGCTGGGTAGAAGGTGTGCAAACTTCTTCCACTGAGAGAAAGTGGGTAGAAGAAGTCTTGGAGAGGTGCATCTTCCAGAATCCTATTGGGTAGAGGATAGTAGTAAGAGTTGTAGGAAAGAAGGTGAAACTGTGAGAGCTAGTGTGCAAGAAGAGTACCGAACATGAGGAAATTTACATAGGTGGAACTTGAGGGTTTTGAAAACTTGTGTTGTTAAGGCTTTGGGAGGCCTTGAAAATGGAAGGAATGATTTGTTAATGAGGATTGCAATAGTAGAAGCAGAGTGGAATAAACTTATTGGTTGTGGAGAAAACATTGTAGTGAAAGGTAATGAGTTTACAACAACACTATTTCTTTCAAAAGGCATAAAAAAGGTTACATATTTGTTGAAGACAAAGATGAAGTTGCAGTGGTGAATAGAATTGAGGTAAATTAAATTTTCTTGAATATTATTCTAAATATGGATGTGAGTATGATGAGGTTGCAATGGAAGGTGATATTAATTCATATTTTAATAAATTTGAGGATGATGATGGGTTGCCTACATTATGGGTGAGTTATCTCAGAAGGATTTTGGTGGTGGTGTTTGGTAAGCAAAAGATTTGTATGGTATTGCAGAGTTTAGTGTAGGTATGTTTTTGTGGAGGTGGTCAGATTATGTTGGGCTGAATCCCACAAAATTAGAGGAGAATGAGAGTTCTTAGAGGAGGTGGTCAGTTTATGATGAAGTTGATTATGTGTTGAGAAGGTTGAGTGCAAATCAAATTTGTCAAAGAAGGATGCTTGTTTCAATTAGATGCTCGAAGAGAAGAAAGACAAAGTTATCAAAGGTACCAATTTCAGTGATGGAGTTTGTTGAGGATTGCTTGCAATTTGAAAGGGTGGTACTAACACTCAACTCTATTTTGTGAATCCCGTATTAAAAAAAAAATCTTACCTTGGGTGTCTGATGCAGGAGCATCCTAGGTAAATTTGCAATCAGAATCAGCCAAAAATATTTATATTGTATATATGCTTTGATGTATTTATGAGTTTTGGTGAATTTTTGGTATTTAATAAGCAAAATATTTTGCCATGGCTTCAAATTCAAATTCTTGGGGGTTACATTGTATGACAAAGAATCTCCTAAACATAGTGGGCATCCAAAAGAGAATTTATAGGTTTCTAAGTTCGGGAGTCAACGGGGAGTGCAAATGGTCCTACATGGATACATATTTTTAGCATGTTGTAAGAGACGTAAGAATTGTTAATGAAACTTCTAAAATTAAATTTAAATGCAAATGAGTGGGAATCTAATTTGGGCATATCATTTATGTCCCCAAACAAAATGAAATGCAAGGGTTGATATATATTTGTGGAATTTCAAATTCAAGAGGGGGTTGTTGCTAGTGTAGTTTTGAGGAGAGAAGAGAAGGAAGAAGGCCATTTTTGAGAAGGATATTGCTGCTGTAATGCACCATTGTTTCCAGGTCTATATCAGATTTATATCATATTGTAATGTAGAGATGAGAATCCAATAGATGTGGCTCATTGTTTTGTAAACTTGTTCCAAATTTTTAATAACATTGCCTCTAGTTTGTTGTATCAATTTGATGTCCATATAATATTTTTTAGTTGATTTCAAATCAGATTTCCAATAGTATTTGAAGTGTGTTCCAGGTGTTGTTAAGAGGTAGGACAATTCTCTTTGGGTCACAATCTTATTGTTTAGGTAGGGATATCCAACTTTAAGGAAGATTTAATTAATATGCTAAATTTGTCATTTGGCTTATTGAGTATCTCACTTTCATTTTTATTAAAATAATATATATACAAATAAAAGAGTAACACATGAAGTCCTAAAGAAATTTTTATTATTTACATAATTTATTATATTAAAAAAATACTTATTAAATGTAAAATAATTTATTGTATTTTTAAAAAAATAAGAAAATACTTATTAAATGTAAAAATATAATAATATATTCGTGTGCCCTTGATTCTATTTGACTAACAAACCTTCCACAAAGATTTACCTATAAGAGATAAAACGAACTAGCGAACATATTTATATAAAACAAAGATATTTATATAAAACAAAGATGAAACTAACAAATGACATGATCAAGGATAATAACTCTACCTTATCCAACATGATTCTAACATGGGATAATTATATGTACAAAACATGGCTTGAAACATGCACACAAATATTACTTCATAAATAACAAACTATACCACTTAAAGATGCACACCATCCAAGTAAGCTTAACTAGTGTGAACACTAACATAATAAAGATAATGTAAACACAAAATAATAGATTTATATAAAGTAATAATAAATTATGAAGTTTTAGTTTATAATTAAAATATAATTTTGGATGATGAATCTTAAAGTCGGAATTTAATGACAAATCATGAAACTTCACTAGTATTTTTTATTGAAAAACTTCATAGTGATAAAATGTGTTTAATAGATCTTACTAATGTGTTGGTAAATGGAAAGATGGTTTTTTCACTTGATAAAATAAGGGGTCTATTATAGTCCTCCCCCATTTCAAAACTAATCAAAGTCGGTTTATAAATACATACTCTAATCTTCTAATAAGATAAGAATATTTTTCACATGGTGTTTCTCATATAAATGAAACTATTGTTATTTAACCCACAAAAAAATATGAAATTTTATACCAACTACCTTAAGCATTGCAAAAATTACACTAATTCCCCTGAAATCAGATTCCAAGTTATCATCGTAATTCCACAAAGGACTATCACCTCCCCCCAACAACTTGGCTCTTACAAAACTTACAAAGAGACTATTCTCGAGTTAATTCCCTAAAGAGGCCTAACAATTCTCTACTTAGGTTTTTCTCCACCACTCTTTTTAGGTCTACGTATTTATATTTATTGTCTTATCATAAATATAAAAGGTGAACACAAAAAATGCCTTGTATTTTTGCATGAAATGTGTGGGATTGTCAAAAAGTTTTAGTGTTCAACTATCGGTCCCTTTGTTCAAAGTTAGATATAACAAATATTTATGATTACTAATAGGTATTTGGTCCATTTAAGTTGTATATATGTTATATTCTATATAGAAATACAATATTCTATGAATAACAAATGATATTTTTAAATTCAACTACTATGGATTTTTAGATTAAGCTTTGGTTGTATCTTTAAAAAGTCATTTTTTGGACACGTTTCACTAGGCATGTTATTTTAACGAGTTGTGTGATGAGTCACACCTTTGAATCTTAGTTGTAAGGTTAAGTGTCCATTTTACATTTCTAAAAAAAAATGAAGGCCTTACGATATTCCATGCAACGACTACATGCTGACGAAGGTAGCCCTCACGACTATTCATCCCTCTCCCCTAGGTCCATTTTCATCGGGTTTTATAAAGTTTATTACAAGTTTTTTAAAACTTGTAATGTATGCCTGAAAGCATGATAAATAGCCGCATAAGCATATTTGGGAATTTATTTTAAAATTCATTACATTAGTAATCACTTAAAAAATAAAATGTAATGACTTTTAAAAAGTCTGACCAAAGTTACCTCATAATTTTAATAACATATTACGCAATATTACATATAAATAATTTGCAATCATATTGCACATTATCTATACATGATATTATCTGCAATATATTAAAAAAAAATTACAACAAAGAAAAATAAAATAAAACTGACTCAATTTAAAACCTTAGACAAAAGATTTAAATACAAAAATAATAACAAAAAGCAAAGGCTTTATTTTTTACAAAAATGTTTATAAAAATAAACTATTAACTTTAATAAATAAAACTTAGAGTGTACAACCATGCCATTTTTAAAATTGAAATTACGATTAAAAATTATGGGGTTGTGTTAATTTCACTAAACGAAATCAACGACAATAATATTCATCATGCTGATTAATGAATTTCCTCTTATTGTTTGAGATTCGACAGTATTTTCTACAAAAAAAATGTGATTCAAAAATAATCGTCAATGAAAATAATACTTTTTTTTCGAAAATTGAGTAATTCGCCAGTAGAAATTTTTGTTTTTTATTTCAAAAAAATAAAAAATTTACCAAGATTTTATATCTTTTTTTTGGAGAAGGGTTTCTTAAAGTTATTTATGCCCAGAACCCGAAAATCAAGTGTAATGCATAGTTTAAGTCTCTCGACATGAAATACAAGTGATATACTTGTAGAATGGGGAATTTAAAAGAAACTCCTCCGACTCGAACTATATTGAGAAGAAATGTTACATGATGCACGTATGAGAGGTTGAAAACACTATTTGCAAGTAAGTTACTTGCATTTTTGGACAATTTGAAGACTTGCACCTCTTTCAACACATTGTTGCTTCATACCCACATGATGCCAAATGAAGAAGGAAAAAAACATATAGATCGAGTTTAGAAGATGCTTATACAGGTATCCATTCTATTTACAGTTTGAAACCAAACCTTTGAAAATGTATAGATCAACCGATTATGTCTTGGTTACTTTTGTTAAACACTAGGGTAAAAATGAAAGTGCAAAGCCACGATTTCTTCAAAAAACTCGATGATGAATTTGTAAATAAGGATTTTTGTGAAAGACTAGATTCAAAGCTATAGGAATTAGAAGCCTATAGACACACAAAAAAGCCAAAAGTAAAACACAACTTCTAGTTTGAGGGCATGACTGATGGGAACAAACGTAACAAAGAGGAAGGGATTGCAAATAATTTTATCTATGAAAGAAGAGGAGGAAGTAGTGTAGTGGTGCAAGGACATGTTGATATTGGCCATGGTCTAAAAATCAATAAGCTACAATTGGTTTTTTCCCAAATTAGTGCAACAAGGTCTAACCCATTCAACAATGGCATGCTAGGGAGATCATGATGGGAAGGTTTCAAACAATGCCATCCAGATTTGACAATCAGAACAATTGAAGGAGTGGACACATATAGAGATATTATGTTCCATCCTTGTATTGGTGCATCCTTCTATGAAAACCTAGAAAGAATGTACAACCTCAACCATTATGGATCCAATGGAATTTGGGAGCTATATGATGAGACCGGTGTGCAAGATGGTAGGAACTCTAGAATGAGAGTCATTGCCAGAAAGGGAACAAGACATTTCCCACATCTCATCTCAAAAGGAAGGGAGTGAATTACTATTTTGGCACGTGCTAGTGCATCTGGGTTGAGCATACTTGGTTTTTACTTGTTTAAATAAAAAAGGCACATAAGAAACTATGTTTCCAATTATGAGCCAGGGGCATGCATGGTAGCCCAAGAATGCACCTATATGACAAAGACACCATTTTTCAATTGGTTGGAACACTTTCCATTTTCCATTCCTAATGGGGTTTCACACTCAAATAGGGCCCTACTTATCTTTGATATTCATGGAAACCACATGGCATGGAAGATAATTGAAGAGCAAGGCATCTAGGAATAGAATTACTAACCCTGCCCGCGCATACCAGCCACAAGATACAAGCATTGGATGTCAATGCATTCTCTCCTTTCAAAATGTTCTTCAAACAACAAAGGACCACATGGATGGATAATAACCCTCAGATTGAAATTGGATGGGAAGAGATGCCAGCTCTTGCAAGAAAAACTTTTAGGCAAGAATTATTGTCATGCAACACCATTAGTGGATTCCATAGGATATGCATTTGGCCCCTTAACCAAACTGCACTAAACAAGGATATGAATCCAAGTGAGGCCTTTTTGTTCAAGAGGAGGTGCTTCAAATTGCACTGGAAGATGAGGTTGTTACACATGAAGACGATGCAAAGGTAATTGCATTAGAGACCCTTTTGCAAATGCAAGGTTGCATAGAGGCTAAAATTTATGGTTTTATGTGACAATTCAACACATAGAATGTAGAGAGGGAAAACAATACATTAGAAGGTCTTATAGATATTATAGATGTTCAAGTAACCCATAATGTGGGAATGGACATTGCAGAAGGCTTGAGTTTTCCAACTCAATCTATTGTACCTAATTGGCTGGTGTAATTACAAACTTTATTAGTGAAGAAGTTTACCTTTCCATGACATCTACTCCACATACTACTACAACAAAGGTGGTTCACTAATTTACAAATGAATTCAACTGGAAGTAGCAAGATGATGGTGATTGGGACAATGAGATTGAAACAAGTGACCAAGATGCCAACTTCGTGCCACACACACAACAAGATAGGAAGTAGTAAGAAACCTCAACTAACATAGTTGTGTGACTTATAGTGTAGAGAGTGCATCGATCAACATGTGGAGGCCAATTGGGGGTACTTCATGTTAGTAGGCAGTCATAAATTTTGATAGTCAATGATTAGGTTGACATGCTTAACAAAAAAGAGGTTCATAGAAGAAGTGAAATGAGGAGTTTCTACAGTGCAAGGAACAAATGAGGGAGAGGAAGACTAAAAGTGAGGTGAACCAAGTAGCAACAAAAGTAATCAGGATAGAGAAATAAGTAAAGAAACAAAAAGAAGCTTAGGGGAAAGAAATTCAAGGGATAAGGTGGAACAAAAAGAGCAGGCCAAGAGAGCCCAATACGGAAATAGAGGTTAGTAAAAAAGACATAAATATGGCAAAGACAAATAGAAGAGAGAAAGAAATACACCTCCACCATCCAAGGAAGACAATGATGATAGGACATTGACTATAACTCTACCCTTCGAGCACCCAACTCTAGTTCACAATATGTTGAACCTCTTGACCATGTGCTTTGTAGAAATCAGTAATGTGTAGTAGGGGAGTACCCATGGGTGCTCATCAAAAATATAAATGAATTCTAAGAAAAGAAATGGATTGATAACTCATTTAGCTTCTCTGATACAAAAATCTCACAGTCAACTAACAAATCCTATAATTGGGGAAGAGGGTTTTTCCTTTGGATATGAGACACCTTGTCCTTTCTAGGACTTATCGAGAATTTACTAGAGTAGTCATAAATGTGAATTTTTTATCGATGTTGTATCATAATTTTGGCATTTTCTTAGCAGATCAAATTAGTTTATAATTGTGATATGATTAAAAAATGGTGATAATGTTGCTTCCATGGTGAATTGGACCTTAAATATGCAACATTTTTCATGACAGTCAATATGAGGTTCCAATATTTTATCTTCTATTTCAATGTTGCATCCATGGATCAAATATGTTTATGTAAGATGTTTTATGGTTTTCGTACAGTGTGGGGTGATTTTAGTAAGTCCACTTCTTAACATTATATTGGTAAATATTTATGTTGTGAAGTGAAAAAATATTTGTAATATATGTTTCACATATCTTTGTCCATGCAACTAATGCATGCAATTAATACATATACATATACATATATATATATATATATATATATATATATATATATATATATATATATATATATATATATATATATATATATATACAATTTTATAATTTATAAAAACCATAATTAAACATTATCCTAAAATTAACCATAAAATACAATTCACAAATACTAATTTTAGTGAAGTGGTGAATGATTATACTGAGGTGTTGAATGATCTTATGCAATCAATTTTGTGCATTAAAGAATTCACAATCTAAATAATAAAAAATAATAATAATAATTCATAATCTTAAAGAATTGAGAATAATATAAAACATGTCTAATCTACAAGTAAAAAAAATTGAACAATAATTTTTTTTATGGGCTCATTTCCTTAGTAAAGTCAAGAATACTTTACTTGTACTACGTGGTTGATGTCTACAATCTCGTAGTAGTCCTCCTTACCATACCCAAAAAGGATAGATGCAAATGATAATAATCTTCAATACATTTATATTCGTGCCAAATACAAGAATAAAAAATGATATAAAAATTGATATAATGCTTTAAGAGAAAGATTTCCCAATAAAATTTAGTGTGTTAACAAACACATTTATATTGACATGGAGGTCATCTACATAGTCCGCTTAGCACTTCAATGGTCTCCCATACCTACAAAAAAAATGTATAATTGGTGGAAGTTACGACTCCACTAAAATTTATCCTTACAATTTTGCATGCACAACATTTGAAGAAAATAAATTATTGCATAATTTCTTTACCAATTTTAAAATTAGACATCATACATAGAGAAATATACATACATGTACATAAATACATATGCATACATACATCAATATGCATACATACAAACATACTTATGTACATATATACTGTATATGAGGAGTGGTTTTATTTATAAAAACATGAAATAATTAATATGTAGATGTTGCATCAAAGAAATGATGATGGTGTTGTTTCTAACTTTGGACTCTTGTGATTGTTAATAGCTGATTGAGAATAGTATAATTTGTATACCTCTAACTAATGCATACAGTGAACACATAGGTATTAACAGTAGTTTGATTTATCAAAATATGAATTAAAAAGTATCATAAGGTACCAAATTGAACAAGCGCCCTAACATTAGGAATGTACAAAGGATATTCAGTGAAAACATAGAGTATTTGCAATGAAAATGATGTTGGAAATTCCCTTTTATAAAATCATTGGAATGTGGAAATGAATGCATTGATTCTATTTAAGTTATGCATACATGCATACATACATACATATATACACAAATATACATACATATATATGCATACGTGGATATGCATACATGCAAACATACATATGAATAGTCAAACCATGGACATATCAAAATACAAGTAGGAATGATTAGAAGTAATGTTTACAACAAATTGGACATCTAAGTATATATGAATAGAAATATATAAATGTGTATATGAATTGGAGGAGATAAATAAGTAATTGTGATATGATTAAAGAAATAGTAATGATGTTGTTTCTAAAAGTGGAATTCTATGGTGACTACTAACATGCGACTGAAACCACTATAATTTATATGCCTATAAATAATGCATATAGTGAATATAAACATATAAATAGTAGTTTGATTTACAAAAACAATAATCCGTTTTGTGTCATTAGTCATTCATAAAATAACAAAAAAAAAACATAAATCCCCTAAATACAATAAAAGAAATATTATCATTATTTTTACCATATCATAGTTATACATAAAAATATTTAATTATAAAATGAATTGACTGTAGGCCTATTATCTTTTACAACTTTAACATTACGAAGGGGATTTCATTAAATCATTTAACACGTTCCAAAAATCATTCAGTACACCAGCTGCTTGATGAATACAACCTTTCATGCCATAGTTCCACGTTGCAATGACTAATCCTCCAAAACATATAGGATAGTATTATCTGTGTGCTCTTCAATTGGTAAATAAAAATAAGAGGGGACTATGGCACTAAATGTTATATTCATCAATATGTCAATTATTCATATTCATAAAAAAATCACCTACTACTTGATGAATACAACCTTTCATGCCATAGTTCCACATTACAATGACTTATCCTCCAAAACATATATGACAGTATTTTTTGTGTTCTTTTTATTTGGTAATTGAAAGTAAGATGGAACTATGGCACAAAAGGTTATATTCATCAATCTGCTGATTAAACGTCAGAAATTCAATAGTTGCTTGATGAATTCTATTAGAACTATAACCGATTAACTACTTGGAGAAAAAAATGGAAGAATGTGAAGATGATCATCGTGCTACTAAAGTATATATGAGACATTAGATCAGTTGTTATATTGTCATTGATGTCAACTACTTTTGAATTTACTTATCATGATAGTTGCAAACATATGAAGAAGCTAATGTTAGTGAAGGGAAGAGATATTAGCATGAAGATGAGATGTATGAGTAAGTTATGAATATGGTATTCATTGGGCAACTTATTGATGAGTCTATGACATAATGATAGTGATTTGATTGTATTACATGATTCTGTTAGGTGTTGAAGATCAAGAATGTATTACTTCGGTCAGTATATGAAAACATTAGTATACGCCGAGCAAATATAGTGAACACCGAGAAGATGTTGTGTATACCGAATATGATATTAACTGAGCAGGAAGAAACTGACACATCACGGTATTAACCAAGCAGGAGAAATAATGAGGAACATGTGATTGCCAACATGAGATGATGAGATGGATGAATATAGAAGATTTCAAGGATAAAGACAAAGTTAGTTATGAAGATCTATGGTGGACAAAATTCAAGGTTGATCGAATCATGAAGATTGAAAATGTTTTAAGACACAAGTTCCAAGGAAGGTTAAAGAGGCAAAATCAATGATGGAGATTAAGAGGCAAAATCTATGGCTGAAAAGAAAATGGTTTATCATGTCTATATAAGGAGAAAATAAATTCAAAGAGATTATGTCTCATGAGAGAAAATATTTCATACATGCGAAGCTGGTCAGACAGGTTGAAGTGAGAACCGAGTGACTTGCAAAAATAACCGAGTGTTAGAAGGAGATAACCAAGCATAATAGAGTTAGAGGAAGAAGAGATCGAAGAGATTATGATGACCAAAGTTATACTAAGCTTAGCATAGATCTGAATATGAGAAAAGGAATTTTTATTTGAATCAGGTCATATATTGTTGCTTTCTAACTATTGCTGCAGACAAAATCTCTTAACTGAGTGAGATTTAATCATCTTTTTTATTTCTATATTGGCATTCTATGAATGTTACTTGTTTTCTTGTTGACCCAAGTGAATGTATGGTTACAGAGAAATGTTAGTGATAAATCCTCTAACAAGGTCACACCTTACAATGTGTTTTGTAACCTTTAACAGGTTTGGCTCTTAATCAAGATCACTTCAGAAGAGTGAAAATATTTCGAGTACCGGTCCCAAGTGGGTTTTCCCCTAACAAGGTTTCCACATTAAAAAAAAAGTGTTGAATGTGTATGCATGTGATGTTTTGATATTTTACTTTACACATTACATTAACTAGTTAGATCAATATATACTAGATAATTTATCTGACAGTTAGTTAATTAATTAGTAAGGCACCTACACATTTTTATCGAGTTGTTTAGTTTATTTGTTGAAGTTGGTATTATACAACAGGGAGGAATTTGGGACTATAGGATAACTAGACTTAAGTGATTCACCCCCCCTCTTAGTTATCTAATAGAATTCAACCTTTCAAGCTATAGTTCCATGTTACGATGCCTAATCCTCCAAAACATATCTAACAATATTTTTTGTTTTCTCTTCAATTGGTAAGCGAAAGTAAGAGGCAACAATGACTCAAAAGACAACTCAAAGAAATGATATAAAGATTATAGTTATAAATTATTTGCAAGGAATGAAGTGGTATAGTAGATTTTTATTACACTAAAATCTACAAACAATTGTTCTTTCTGGGTCTACATGAGTCTTTATATCTCAAAATTTTAGATTACGAGTAATTTGCATTTAAACAGTTTGTGGTGTAATTTTTTTATTGCACATTAGTTTATATCATCTTTCTATGCATTGTGATGGTATCAACAATGATGAGCACATAAAAAATGAGCAAGGGTAGCCTTCGTGGCAAGCAGAAGATGATGTCGTAGAGAAAAAAATCTCCCAAAACAACAAAAATCTAAACATTTTTGGGCTTATTGTATGCATGACCAATGTATGATGACTTATTCTAAAACCAATTACATTTCAAGAATAAAAAACTAGACATTTCAAAAAATAATGTACACCCATTATATTTCATAAAAGAAAAACCAAACATTCCCAATTATAATGTATACCCATTACATTTCAGGGTAAAAGCACAATCGAGTGTCACCTTTTGGGCTAACTCAAATCACTCGGCCGAGTCCAACATGGCCGAGTACACGTAGGTGCCACACGACACCAAATGGCGTCTACGTGGCCCATTAGACTGGGCCGAGTGGTACTCGGCCGAGTAGGACTCGACCGAGTCTAAACAATATTTTTAATATAAAAAAACATGACGAACCACTCATTTGCACACTATTAGGCTATTTGAGTGGGGCCGACCCCTAGGGGGACTCGACCGAGTCTACTTAGGTGGCATGCCATGTTGGCAACCAAACCACCAAAAACACAAAAAAACTAGAATTTTCACTTCTGTTGTTCCTTTCTTAGATCAAAATAGAAAATGTTAAAAAACTAAAAGTACCCTTTTCTAGATCTCAAAAATATGATTTTGGACATATAAATTTTATATTGTTTCATCTACAAAACGTTAAACAAATTTGCTAAAAACTACATGTAGGTATATTAAACTTTGAGAAGACGTTGATTCAGAAAATATAGAAAAATACTAAATCAAATAAAAAAAAAATTAAAATTATATACAGCACTAAAGGAGAGAGTTCTCTTCAAGAATATATAATTTATTTGGTTTTTGGTATAGTTTTGATAGGGTAAAAGTGGCGGGAGACAAAAATTGTTGATTTCTGGTAAGGTCGACTTTCAATACTTATAACGAGTAAACCATAGATCAAAAAAACTTCTTTCTTTTTTCCTGCACTAGATATACATGTCATCTAAAACATATTCTGAAATTGGAGGGAAAAAAAATGTTTTACTTATAATGATTTGCCGGGAAGTGAACTCCCTTATTTGTAGTATTTTCAGGATATGAAAAATAGACCTAAAAAATTAAAAAAACATATTAATTTTTGCTCAAATTAATTTAAAAAAATTATAGGCATAAAATTCATCCTATTTTACACATTTCATCAGTTTACATCATCTTCAAATTCTCAACAGAAATGTGACTTTTATGCCCTTGAAGTTTTTCAGTTTTTGTGTTGTTAGCCTCTTCCTTTGTAAAAGGGTGACAACTTATTGTGCTTTTACCCTTCATGATTAAAAAATTAGATATTCCAAATTATATTGTATTCCCGTAAATTTTGTTGCATAACAAACAAGTAAATTGAATAATAATGCATAGCCTTTAAAGCTCATGATAAAAAGACTAGAGATTATGGCCAATACATTAAATTTCACGAATAAAAAATCACAGATACCTAAAAATAAAGCATACCCACTACTTTTCATGGTTGAATAAACATAGATTTCAAATTAAATAATGTATACCCTTTACATTTCATGATTAAAAGGCCAAATATTTTGAATGATAATCTCAACCTAGTAAATTTAATGGATAAAAAACCACATATACCTAATAAAAATGCACACCAATTACATTCCATGTATGAAATAACATAGATTCTGAATTATAATGTATATCCTTTACATTTCATGATAAAAAGACTAGAGATTCCAAATGATAATGTCAACCCACTAAATTTCATTAATAAAAAACCACATATAGCCAATTATAATGCATACCCATTACATTTCATTTTTGAGAAAGAAAATATTTCAAATTATAATGTAAACACTTTAAATTTCTTGAATAAATGAGAAGAGATAATAAATAATAATGCACACCCATTGCATTTCATGAGTAAAAAATGGAAACTCACAATCAATTGATTCAAACCCTCGTTGACATACATGGGAAATGTTGAAAAAATACATTAAATTGCAACTATGAGTGGGTAGAAGCAATGCTTACAATAAAATAGAAGGGTTAAATTCAAGCAGAGGCACTACATGAAAACTATGCACTCAAAACCTCGATAGGATACATAGAAATGATGAAAAAATATATCAAACTCAAACCCTCGATGACATACATATAATTGATGGAAAAATACATCAAATTATTATGTAAATACATTACATGTCATATTTAATATAGCAAAAGAAATCAAATGACTCAAACCCTCGATGACATACAAAGAAATGATGAAAAAATATATTAAAATCAAACCCTTGATGACAAACAGATAAATGCTGAAAAAATACATCAAATAATAATACAAACACATTACATTTCATATTATACAATGAAAGAAATTGAATGATTCAAACCATCGACGACATACAAAGAAATGATGAAAAAATACATCAAACAAAAACCCTTGATGACATACAGATAAATCATGAAAATAACATCAAATAATAATGCAAACATATTACATTTCATATTATATAGTGAAGGAAGTCAAATGAATCAAACCATCGACAACATACTGAGAAATGATGAAAAATTACATCAAACACAAACCCTTGATGGTATATAGATAAATGATTAAAAAAATACAAAAAATAATGCAAACACCTTACATTTCATATTATATAGCGAAGGAAATCAAATGAATCAAACCCTTGAGGACTTACAGAGAAATGATGAAAAAATACATCAAACACAAACCCTCAACGACATACAGATAAATGATGAAACAAATATCAAACTCAAACTCTTGATGACATATAGATAAATGATGAAAAAAGACATCAAACAACAACTAGGAATGAGTAGAAACAATGTTTACAAAAACATTGAAAGGTTAAATTCGAGCGAAGGCACTACTTGAATGTGCACTCAACCCCTCAACGACTTGTAGAGAAATGATGGAAGTAGGAGTTGTTCGTGGGAAACAGAAAGAGATGTCGCAGGGAAAACAAGTCCCAAAACTATGAAAAAGGGAACATTTTAGGGCTCTAGGGTTAGTAGGCATTGGCCTTAGCAACGTTGGCAATGTGTCATTCCCCACATGGTTACGGGTGTTGGGGTGTTTATGAATGGGGAGTCAAATAATTTTAAAGAGATGTTGAATGCCTTTTGGAAGGCATCAAATGATTTAAATGAGATGTTAAATAATTTATGGAAGGTGTTGACTGATTTTATGAACACCCCATCCTAATGCTAAAGTGGTCTATGATAGTGGGCCCATAGTCGATTCATTTTATATTTAAATATTTTTATGTTTTAAACATATAGTTTTATGTTTTATAATTAGGGGTTTATGTTTTTCTTTGGTTATTTGGTGAACAGTTAATGGTGTAAAAGGTGGCATATTTAAGTCGACACTTTGAAAAGGCCACTTTTTGACCCTTTGACGCTCGATGATCTCTAGAGAGAATTTTCTATACCCAAAAGCCAAGAAATTTTTTTTAAGGTGTCAACTCACATACAAAGACAAGAAATAAAAATTGTTGAAATTTGACGTGTATTTTAGGCTCTACATGTGCACGAAGTTAGGGTGTGTCGATTTTGCTACACTTCCCCTAATTGATACTCACATTAAAAAGGTAATTAGCAAATGAAACAATTTTGTAAAAATAATAACTAAATTCAATTTTCTTAAAGGAAAATTTCTTGCCTCCCACTTCTTAGAAACATAGTTAAACCTCTAATTAGCCAAACACTAATTTTTATTTCTTTAACTATTTAAGTAACATTTGACAAATAAATTAGTAATATTTAATTCTTACTAGTTGCGTGCCTTCTAAAGGAACCTTTCTTTTTTCTTTATTACTAGAATTACAACCTACTCCTACATTACTCGCATTTCATCTAAATATTTCCATCAAAATAGGATTTATTAATATAAGGATACAAAAATACCTTAAAACATGGGTCAACAAGTTTGACTCTAAAACTACATAATTGAATCTTGATAGCAATATCACAGTAATTGTATACAAAGAAGGTTGGTGAGTCTTTGTTTAATTCTTATGATACATCAATTGGAGAGAATCAAGACAATCTAAATAGACAAAAAAGTAGATAAAAGAAAGGGGGAATCCTTCAAACCCCATGCATAAGGCAATAACACTTATTTCCTTACACATAGATAAACAAACAATACAATAGGAGGAACCTTCCAAAACCCATATAAAGAACAATAACATTTGTTTCCCTACATATATATTAATTTTAATTTTACTATAACTTAAAAAGGTAAATCAAAGAAAGGAGGAATCCTTCAAAACGCATGCATAAGGCAATAACACTTGTTTCCCTACACATAGATAGATAATAAAAAAAAAAGAGGAGGAACCTTCCAAACCCCATTTAAAGAACAATAACATTTGTTTCCCTACATATATAATTTATTTTTAGTTTTACTATAACTTTATTTGTAAAATTATATTTATTGAGAAAAATAAGAAACATAGCCCTTTTCAACTTCGAACTTTTGATGGATGATGGAAGATGATATTTACAAGAATAAATCATGAAACTACAAACTAAAAATACAAAGACAATACATAGGGTGATAACTCTTGTTTCTGTACACATAAATGGATGATGAAAAAAAGAGGAGAAATTTTCTAAACCTTATACGTAGAAAAATAAGATTTATTTCTCTATAAATAAATTGCATGAGGTCTTTATTTACTTTATTTTTTTAATCTATTTTTTAAATCAATAAAAGGCCAAAGCCATGAAAGTTCATATTAATAAAAAAAATATAAAACGTGATTTATATATCTGCACATAGGTTGAGCATGGTTGTAGGCCTTTATCCTAGCATAACAAAGGAAAAAGCTATCAAAATAGTCATGTTATCCACTATTCTATCCACCATGTCTTGACTGCATTTATAGTATGCTACTATAAATATGTACAAGAACCAAACCCTAAATACAAAATTATCCCTCTTTAGTCTAATAATACATAAAATTCGGGATTCAAAACAATCTTTGGAGACAAACCTATATTTATCTGCAAACTAGACATATATATTACTGATTAATGCATAAGAGAAAAAAGGAAAACAATATGTCCATAGTCATTGCTTTACTTTTTTCACCTAGAAGAGTCATAGTCTAACAACTGACACCATGGTTGCTTGGTCTCGATGTATCACCAGTTCACTTTTTTTTGTAGGTCTTTAGCTCTAAGCTCGATTCTCTCCTCCTCATCACTTGTCTCAATCCCATCATCTCACATATAACTATGGATCCAATCAATCCCTTCATTCCATTTCACACAAAGGAGTTTCATCAGAAACCCCAAATTGTGTCTGATAGTTAATTTTTTGGCTTCAAAATACTCAACATCCTCAACTGTCAAGATTGGCACTAAAGATTGTCTTTTCATACCATTTGATTACGTAGTAATCCTTGAGATATGGTATTGTTAGCTCTTCATTTATATTAATTCATAATGAAGTCCAACTCACCAAGAATTTCTTCCTTAAACACTTTTCTGCATAGTCTCTTTGTATCCTTTCTAGGCTCCTCCACATGCAATACCATTGCCATAAATACAATAGGGATATTTGTATTGACCTTGTATTTATGTGCTATGTAGATAAATTCATGTCCTAGAATCCTCTTAATATCTCGAATAACTATTCCAAGAGAATAATTCATAATTGCTCTTAGATGTTTCTCCTTAACCTCCTCGATAAAAGACATTTTCCTCTTACTAGAAAGAAGGCAAATGGGAGAATCCATTTAAACAAAACTCACAGAAGAGGATGAGATAAATTCCAAACTTAATGTATTCAAGGCTACACCATTTTCTCGATATATAGAAAAAAACATTAAACCTACTCTATCATCTTGGTGATGGGGCCAATTAATTCCCCATCATGCTTTCTCCATTCATATCGTATTGCATTCATGTCATTAGATTTCATTGGGCTACATAGTTTTTGGCTTTCAAATTTTTGCTAGTTATTCTCCACCAACCTCAACTAAATGAGATTGAGATAATCCAAAGAAGTGAGTTCCAAATTTAGTAGAATTGTCTGTATTAATTTTCATATACTTGGTTGATTTAATCAACCCTTGTGAGATGTTTATTGTGACATCCTTACGAAATATTTATGAAAATCTCAATTTGATTAGTATGCATTTTGAGTTGTCATTGTGTTAGCGGGACCTAAGACCTACCATGAAAAGGCTAACATGTGCCTCTACGTAGGATATGATTTATACATATCTTCTAGCTTAGTCCTACTATCCTCCTCATCATCCCACTCTTATCTTTTATCTCTAGTTAGTCTAACGGGCCTAGTTTTCCAAATAGGAGCCATTAGCAGCCATATTTGCCAACTTATCCACAACCACAATGCCTTCTTGCAAAATATCTTGATGCTAAAATCTTCAAATAATTCTAAAATTTCTCAAGTAATGTCTAATAAAGATCTCAATCTCCAATTGGGAGTTTCTCTAGTCTTGATTGCATTGACCACGATTGTTGATTTTCGTTCAATTTCAATCTTTTTAATCACCAAGACTTTGCATAATAGTAGACCCTCATTCAAGGCTTTGAATTACACTATGTTGTTAGTATCCTCTGATGATGGAACTACAAATCTTGATACCACTGATCCATCCCAAAGATGAACTATCCCTCCAACCCCCAATGTCCTCAGGTTTCCACGTGAAGCCCCATAAAATTTTATCTTGAACTACCTAAATTGGGGGGCTTCCAACAATCTTCTTTCCTTCGCACTTGTATCTCCACCCTTTCCAAAGAAGTGAAAAATCTTTAAACTACACCAACATTTCCTAATGCTATTATCCAATTTGGTAAATTGAAATCCTTTTGCCAAGTGAGTTGAATTTATGATATTGACTATATCCACAATGATTGTAATAGTCAACTTTGTTTAATACAATCTCCTTGTCCATTGCCTTATCTTGGAAGATCCTCTGATTCCATGTTTTCCACAACTCCCAAAATAATAGTCATGGGCTACAAATCCAGATATTTACGAAGATATATTTTCTACCTCCTTGTGGCCAATATTTGAATAGACTCATAATGTCATTAGGAAGGGTAGTTACCAAACCTAATCTAGGAGACAACCATCTCCAACATGTTTGTGAATAAGGATAATTTAGCAATAAGTGATCAATTGATTCTTTTGCATTTTTTCATGATGCACGGGCCTTCAAATCCTATTTCTTGAACCATTTTGTCGTAATTATTTTACATTTAAGTGTAGCTGAAGAAAAAACTCTAGCTTCAGGCAAGTATTGTTTTCTCCAACATAGTTCAAATGGGAGTTTTTCCCTTTGTATTTGCATCTTTTGCATGATGATCTTGTATCCCTCCCTTGTATTGTATTTCCCTAATTTTTATTTAGTCCACACTAATCTGTCATGCCCATGCTTGAAGACCACCAATATTTTACTTAAAATTTTGTTTGAGTTGGAATAAATCATGTGCTAGCAAGGGAATATCATCTATGTTTTTCCATTTCCAACCAATGGAGGGATGATTCTCATCCATCTTGATATGGTCCTTAACCGTGTCACCCCATAATTGTTTGAAACGATATTTGATCCTCCCAGTGTCCATGTTGTTATGAATGGCTAGAAGACCCCCAAAAGAGTCCTTCCAAAATAGAGAAAATATTCCATCCAAAATATCCTAAGAGAAGTGCTCCCAAATGGTTGATTTTCAGCTAAAAATGAAGTTCCATACCATAGACCCCTTTGTGGGGTTAGGAGTTTGAAAAATCCCACATGCTTCTATTTTTTCCAAGTATTTATGTTGTAGAATTCTTACCCATTTCAAGTGTGGTTCTTTATACACCCTCCAAACTAATTTAGCTTCTAAAGCCTTATTTTTTCATAATCAGTTTCTTATTCCAACACCCCCTAGTTCCTTGGGTCTACAAATTTTATTCCAAGTTATCCTTTCCATTTCCTTCTTTTCTTCAATGCCCTACCAAAAGAATCTCTTCATCAAATACACTAATTTTGTATTCACCCCTGTAATTTTGTATTCCCTTGATATAACATATTTCAACATGACTAATCTCCTTGTCCAAGGTAGTCATCTTCCTTTCCATGAGGACAAATATTTTTCCATTTTTTTTTTCTTTTAGAGGATTCTATAGCTTTAAGGATCACAATCCTCTATCTAGTGGCAATCCCAAGTATATACAAGGAAGTTTGTCTTCTTTGTATCCCATAGTATTAAGTATTTAAACCTCTTTTCTAGGATCTACTAAGAAGAAAAAAACTTCATATTTATTTTGACTGATCTCTTGCTTAGACACTAATGCATATTGCCTTAGAATTTTCCTAAATAGTCATGTTTCTCTTCTCTTCCTTGATCTAAATAATACTGTATCATCAATAAATTGTTGATCAACAATTATAGGTAGTCCACATGTGATTCTAATTCCTTTAATTAACCCCTCATTCTATGCTTTCCTAAGGGTCCTCCCCAAAGCTTCTTCCATGATGATAAATAGGAAAGGGGACAAGAGATCCCCTTGTCTTAGTCCTCTTGAGATTCCAAAATATCCTTTCAGAGAATCGTTGACAAGCATGGAGAATTTTGGGCTAGAGATGTAGTAAAATATCTAATTAACCCACTATTTACAAAATCCAAAGGCTTCTAAACACTTACATAGGAATCTCTAATCCACCTTATCATAAGCATTTTTTATGTCTAACTTGATGAGCATACTCAAAAGTTTGTTGGTCTATATTGAACGTATTACCTCTTAGGCAATTATTACACCATCCAAGATGAACCTAATTGACACAAACCCAATTTTCTCTTTTGAGATGATACAAGGGAGGATGAGTTTTAGTCTATTGGCCATTGTCTTTACCATTATATTATAAATCCTATTGCATAATGATATAGGTCTAAATTCAACTAGGTTGTATAAATTCTCTTTCTTTGGGATGACTTGGATATGATGGTATTGTTGATATCTCTTAAGAATCTCCTAAATTCTGTGTTGCCTCTATGACCTTTACTAATTCATTTCCCAATATGTGCCAACATTTTTTAGAGAAACCTAAAAGGAAGCCATCCATGCCTTGTGCCTTATCTAGATATAGTTGATACATGGATGATTTTATCGCTTCTTTAGTGAATTTTCTTGTTAAAATTTTATTTGATTCATGTGTTATTATACTAGGTATGTTGGTAATGAAATCTTGTTGATTCCTCCAATTGAAACACTCTTGATTATTTTGAATGTCTTGGAAGGATGAGATCATATATTGAGCAATTTCTCTGGGGTCTTCTATTATTGATCCATCCTCTTTTCTCAACTTGTTGATTTTGTTAATAACTCTTCTCTATTTGGTTACATTGCGAAAGAAATATTTGAATAACTCTTCTCTATTTGGTTACATGGTTCTATTTTTTGCTTCCATTTCCCTTTTTATGTGATGATCTCTAAATTGTGTAGATATCTTAAATTATTGTCTAGATCAACTAGGATTTTGGCATCCACTCCATATTTTCCAAAGAAAAATTCCTCCTCTATGACTATGAGGGATCCTAACGCCCCCCCAATCTTTCCTAGGGTGCTTAGGTTCTAGTATTCTGAAGGTAAGTTTCTTAATCTAATCCATTTTGGAAACCGCCTAGGTTTGTTGTTTATTGGATCAAAATTAGGGATCAATCCAATAGAAATAAAAACCCTCAAAGAATACAAGTTTTTCAAATAGCAATTCTTTCTTCAAAAATATTTCAATGCAATCGATTAGAAAGAAACCATTAGCCAGGGCTCTAGCACTTACCCCTCTGTCGTATTGTTTTTCCCACCAGTTGACGATTATGTCCACCAGTGATTCTCCTCTAGTCCATTTCATAAATAGAGCACATTCTTTGAAGTGCCCCCAAATTGGATCTAGGCTTTTTGACAAAATGACCATAGCTTTATAATTCTTCTCTACTAGGGTAACCATTCCTATCCTTTGTCTTCTTTCCCCATTCCTTGTTTACCAAAAGGCAGTTTTGTGTGAAGGGATCCATTCTTACGAGTTTGTCCATTTCTTAGTATTTTTGTCTACTGCGATCTAGATTGAAAAGCCTTACTGATCTTTATCTGCGAAATCGAGTTTTGATTTGAATTCAAGTAATTCCTTTTGAATTGGCTTACTCTCTGGCCATTTTGTCCCCCATTTTCCCAATTCCTCAATTCTTCCATTGTTCTTGTCTTCGCCAAATTCGCTTGCTTGATCCTATGAGGTGCTGAGTGAAATTGAATTTGCCCTCGTGGCAAATTTTGTTATGACTGAGAACTTTGCCACATTTAGCTGACATTATGACTTGCCATACTACTTTTCACCTATGCCTACTTTTTTTTTGCTCCATTTCTTTTGTCATATTTTGTCATATAAGATTTTTTCTCTGAAAATATTTTTTTTAATTTCAATATAAATTTAATTTTCAAAGATGTTGATAGATGCGTTCCAACTAATCCTATATTTCTTGACAATCTTCATCTCATCCTTATGATAGATGATGAAATATAATAGACCAATAGAAAAATATCAAATCTGAAAACTCCAAACTAAGAATCATCTCTCTAATTGGATGGTCTATAAAGACGTTTATCCTCCCTTCTGACAGATGCATTTCCATCAACACTTTCATTACAGTTACTCGATTTCCACGTTATATTCTCTCCCATTTTTCAGTTCAGTTTCCATCATCTGTCCCATCAAGATGATCTCGTATAGCATCAAATGAAAATATTGCTCCTAAAAAGTTTAATTCAACATACTCATAAAGGAATTTCTACGGGAATAAGCCAATGTAACAGAGAAATTCTGGGTGGCTTCTGTATAGAGTCTGTCATTTTACATTCTGTTGTATTTGGTTCACAATTTTAACCTGCCAGTCTGATGTCTAGCAGCTTAGATGCTTTAATTTTGTTAGTACTGTACATCATCTATAAACAGTGCGTTTTTAAGGCTTTCCGGCTTACGGACAACTTTTCAAAGATCCAATTTTGTGCCTAAACTTGCTTCTCTTTGAACGAGGTTTAGAGCGAACTTAAATTCTCAAATATTTAATTCCAGTCAGTCTTTGAACGGACTGAATGATGCTTCATTGCAAAACCCTTAAAAAACCAATTTTTATACTTAAAGTAAATTTGAATATATGATTCTCACCACTAATTTACAAGGAGCATTAAATTCTTCTCCAATTTAGTCGCAAGGATTTCCCCTTCTCTCTCCCTCACAAAGCGCTGACATTAAGCAATAAATTGTCCAGATAAGCTGTCTTTTGAGTAGGCAGAGAGTGTAACTGGAGTTAAATGCTGTAACTACTCGCCGCCCATGAAAGTCTCTGCACATCTGGATTACGTGATTGTTTTGCCTTTCTCATCTGTATCACGGTTGCTTTCTTTTCTCAATGCCTACCAATCCAAATTATTGATTTGACCATTCAACTGATCTTAAATCTGGATCACCACCCATTAAAGGACCTTGCAGTCCTAATTACTTCCCTAGATCTTGATACGTATAATTGCATGACAGCTTCTACACTGCCCAACGGCGTGTTGACTACGTATATTGCGTAGCGTTTGATGTCACGTATACTGTTCTCTGGATAGGCTTTCCTGAACTTGAATTTGGCCGTATAGTTGAACTCTCTGTGTCTGCTTGTTTCAGTTGAAATACATTTAATGTAATGTGCCTGCCAGTGATGGTGAGTGAGATCGGAGATTTTATCCCATCTTCTGCTCCTACTGTTACATCTTTAACAGTGCAAAGAGAGCCTAATGCCAGCAATGGGGCACATGGACCCATTTTAATAGCTGCACTCGTTTTATGTCTCATGGCTGTAACTATGCTAGCAATTGGGGGCAGCTGTTATGGTTGCATACGCCGCAAAAAAAGAATGGAAGCTGCATTGCCCTTAAGGGGTGAAGTTTACCGCCCTTCTAACACACCAGGTGAGGTGATTTACTGCTCAAACGTTTCATTTTTCTTTGTATGGGTATGAAGAGTTCTTGAAGATTGTGAGGCTCCCTGTTTCTTCCCATTGTTTTTTTTTTGTTGATTTCTCTGTTCTTAATCCACAAGGTTCTACAGAACACTTAAATTCAAGAGTAGACTAGATTGTTAGATGGGTAAACTTAAGAAACAGAACATTGTGTTTTCTCTGTTTTGGTTTTTCTGCGTTATATCTGCAATGCTCTACAGAACTCTCAAATTCAGGGGTAGGCTAGAATGCTAGACAGGCAAACCTAAGAAAACGTTTATGCTTTAAAGGGTAGAGGTTTTTTCTGGTTGTAAACACAATGCTCTAATACAGGGCTAAATAAGAATGATAGACAAGTAAACCTAAGAAAAACAGAGAGTTTGTTTTTGTTTGAAGATGTAATATATCTAATTTCTCTGGTTTATCTTCAGAATGCTCAACAAAACACTTAAGTACAAGGTTAGTCTAGAATGCTAGAGAGGTAAACTTAAGAAACAGAGCATTAGCCTTTCTTGCACTGACAAGTAGAGGTGATTAAATCTCATCTTCTATTGGTGCAACCAAGAATACCTTTTTCTGGAACCTTTATTGTGAATAACATACATATATAACATATTTCTTTTGTCTATGGAAGATCCTTTGGGGATCAATGAAACTCTACAAAAAATTGCAGTAGAAAATTCACATATGTTGTTTTTTCAAACCTAGTTGCGATCAGGCTGTTGTTAAAATAAGTCAATGTCTTCTACCAATCATAAGATTCTATTTGCAATCTACCTCAGTGTTATGATTACAAGTTATATATATTTCATCAATGCCAACTTATCTTCGCTGCAATTTACCTCTGGTTGTCACCACAGCTTGACTGCAGCTCATCTAGCTAGACTCAACTTCCATTTACCTTCAGCTGTCAAACTGTAAACCATGTGTATGTTATGCATGCCGATTTGTGCTCCTTATTGAGTTCTCAACCTCAACAAACTATTTGCACTGTTCAAATCTTTAAGTCTTATTAATTGATTCTTCATTTTTTGCTCTTATATAAGACATTCTCAAATTTTTCTTGCTTGCACACTAGTTGCACATCTTATGCTGCATAAATTACTCTATAGTCTCAGCGTGGTTAGTTGCCCAGAGCACCAGGCATCCTGGGCCATAGGGGGACCTTCATTTCCTGTTTTTTTGTCCAAGCAAACTTTATTTGTCTCTGTTTAAATTTTTCATCCAGATGTTTTAATTTCTAGGTGATGATAGCTTAAGAGGATGTGCATTGCATTATTGGGTTTCTCATTATGGGGATACTTATTGGTGTAGCAGACTCGGATGCAAGCTCCAGGGATCACATTCTTTCTGCGATGCATGTGCATGCAGTACACACAGGAGCGCAGGTTTTTACATATAGACAGCTTCAGTTTGCAACCAACAACTTCAGTTCAACCAATTTGATTGGCCATGGCGGTTTCGGATCAGTTTATAGAGGAATACTACCAGATGGCAGAGTTGCAGCAATTAAACAACTCGACAGACATGGCAAGCAAGGGGAACATGAATTTAGAGTGGAGGTACAATCTTTATTTTTTTATATGGAATAAGGAATTTCCAATATGCTGCTGCTTCAAAGACTTGACTTTCTGGAATGTGGCTATATTATTTTGCAGGTAGACATCCTAAGCAGACTCAATTCTCCATACCTACTAGAATTAATTGGATACTGTGCTGATCTAGACCAACGCTTATTAGTGTATGCATACATGCCCAATGGAAGTTTGCAGGACCATCTTTACTCAGATGGTGAGATCCATTATGTCAAACTTATATCTTATATTCCTGGTGCTTTTTTAATAAGTGCATCATATAATGCTATAACAGAAAAGTCATACAGATCTTGCAACAAGGTTACCAATTTATTATCTTCCTAAAATAACCCATCACAACCAACATCTGTTTGTTACTCACATTTATACAGAATTGAGAATTGTAGCAGGAACAAAATTACCTAATTTAGTAGTGATTTTGTATGGTGAAGAACAGAGTGCAGTGAAGATTTGTTATATTTTGATTTCATTCTTCATTCTATAAAGTTGTATGCAACACACTTTCATTGGTCAAGTTATATTAAATGGAAAGTGTTAACCAGGTTCAGCAGGCAATCCTCCCATTCTAGGGTGGGGAAGACGACTGAGGATAGCTCTGGATGCAGCTCGAAGTCTTGAATACCTTCATGAACTAGTCACACCTCCTGTTATCCATAGAGACTTTAAAACCAGTAACATTCTGCTGGATGAAAATTTCAAAGCCAAAGTGTCTGATTTTGGTTTGGCCAGGTTGGGCTCTGATAAAATTAATGGCCATGTATCAACTCGCGTCCTGGGAACTCAAGGATATGTTGCACCAGAGTACTGCCCTATCTCTTTATCATTCATTCTCTTATATTTGAAGTATACTATACATGAATACAACATAAAAATTGACACCTTATTGACATGTTTTCAGGTATGTCTTGACTGGACACTTGACAACAAAATCTGATGTTTACAGTTATGGGGTTGTGCTTTTAGAGCTTATAACTGGCAGAGTGCCTGTAGATATGAAGAGGCCTCCTGGCCAAGGCATTCTTGTCTCTTGGGTAAGCGACACCCATTACTTTTCCATGTCTCTCTGCACTCTTATAGAGATTTATAAGTTTTTGACAAGATCTGCTTTATCACAGATTAAATGGTAACATCTCCAAGAAATTGAAACACAATTCAAATGTATTAATTTTCCACAATCTCTGAATTGATTGAAGATTGCTTCTGGATTCAATTGTGTGTTAGTTTGTGAAGATTCAAAAACTAACACACAATTGAATCCAGAAATAATCTTCAATCAAAACACAATTCATTATGGAATTCTCATTGTCAATATGTAATCTCAACGTAAATGGTCAGTCTGTGAAATCATGTGTAATCACTCTGAGTATTGTCCATTTCATATGTGAATTAGGCTCTTCCCCGTCTTACAGATAGATTTAAGGTTTTTGAAATGGTTGATCCTGCACTACAAGGACAGTTCTCTTCCAAGGAACTAATACAGGTAATTAACTAGGGTTGATATGCTATGATTTTTTATTTTGTTTTATTATTTTAATGAACAATTTCACCTTATATTACATTAATGCAGGTTGCAGCAATTGCAGCCATGTGTGTCCAACCAGAAGCAGATTATCGCCCTTTCATGACAGATGTTGTGCAATCTCTCATCCCCCTTATCAGGCAGCATTCCAGATCTGAAAACCACCGCCATTTCTAACTTCCCCATTGACATTCCACCATAGTATTCCACAGAAAGAGAGCACAAGGGAAAGAAGAGAAAAGAAAAGAATTAATGCCCTTTGAAGTTTAGGTCTGAATGCATGGCCTTTCACTGCAGCCATATTTTGAGGCCATCTTTTCAGATTCCACATTCTTAAAATGCAAAATCATAAAAAACCCAACATTGAGATTCATGATGTATCTTTTTTTCATGAGCCATCTTCTGCAGATGTTCTATTAATCCAGTGTAACACATAGCCTGGATTTTGTATGGATGTTGTATATTTAAAATGTACTGTTTTTCTGGATTCCACTGTTTTCATTCGAATTATGAATCCATTCTAATAATGAATCATGGAATGTGATGTGAAATGTTAATAAATACTACACAATATATTTGTTTGTGCCTCAGTATAATAGTATAATAATTAACCAAATTCAGAAAGTCTTCTTTTAAATATTATAGATACACATCATTATATATTTTATACCAGAATTTGTGCAGCTAAATGATGATAATACTACAGTAAGCCAGCATTTAATGATATTTAATATAAATCCACGAAAGATAATGGGGATGGATCTTAGCTGCCATTTGCTGTCACAAGAAGTAATATCTCAGTTGTCAATTTGTTTTATATAACAAACTCCAAGTAGTTCGACAAACAATAAATTCTTGCTTCACAGCTAGCAAAGACAAATCTGTCATAAACAAATTGAGAATGTTTTGATCAATTCCAAGTAGTTTTGATCAATTTCAAGTTGAGAGTGATGTATATTTGTTTTTAATTTGGTTGGTAGTTACATCATTAATTTTTAGAGACGGAATGAAATGATTATTGCAAGTTATGTGTATAATTCTAGGCAATGTCAGGCAATGTCAGTTATCAGCAATTATTTTTAACTGACGGTAGTTGTGTAAGTTTTAAAAAATTATTAATACATTAGAAATAATTATCTAATGTTGAAAGAAAGACTTTAAGCTTTGTTCGAAGATCACTTTTTTTTTGTTGAGAAGAAGTCTGACCTGTAGTTTGATTTGTTGAATTTGTTGAATCTGAAAATCAATCTGAAATTTTTTCTCAACTTCAATTTGTAGTTGAAAAAAAATGTGAAGTTAGACAATACAAAATGTCGGAGTAAAACTAAAGAAATGTAGCTTCTTGCTGAGTATCATTTGCTGATTCCTTAGCAAAGGGGGTTGCAAGGAGAGTGGGTTTAACCATGGAAGAAACTCCGTAATTAAACATGACCTCATGGGAAGTCCCTTAGCATCACCTAGATCCAATGAGTGCTAAGTGTTCCATCCATTCCCATGAGAGTTGGGTTAGTGTGAATCACTACTCATAAAATATGGGTCAATGAGTTTGACTCAAAAAATTACATGACAATATCAAAATTTGACTTGCTATGAAAATATCTCCTACTTATCCTTCAACAATGATATTAGCACATAACCCCACTCCAAGAAGGGATTCTTTCCAATTTAGTTTATGTTCAAAAATAGTTTGCAAATCATTAAAAATTAAAAGCCACAGTTTCTTGATAAATTGACATCCCTAAAAAATATGTTTTATGTTTTTTGGCGTAGAATGGACAATTAAGTGGTTGGACCATCATACATTTCAATTTGTCTGTTGTGGGCAATTTGTAATGTAAAATCTTCCAAGCAATTAATTGTGCATTTGGGTTGGCTTTCAATTTTCATATTTGAGCAAATAGATTTGACCAATTTTTTTCATTAATCCTGCAATTATATTTGGAATTCAATTGAGATTTTAAAGACGAAGTGAGAAGTAGTTGCAAGTAGACCCTTTTAAAAGGAAATTGTAGAAAAGGATAACATGACAACCATAACCAATCTTTGTAGAAGTTGCACTGAATAGGGGTGCATAGTTTCATAGAAGTTGCTCCGAATAGGAATGCATAGTTTCATACTCATTTCTAGCAATACTAAGGATTGAATAAAAATCAGAAATGCTTTGTGCTTATTAGTTAGATTGCACTGATCTTTAATAGACTACCATTTGCTAACTCATGGTATGAAAATCCCAAAGATCTACAACATTATGGACTCCCGTTTTGAAGATGGCATAAGATGTTTTGGAAAGCTTAAACCAATACGTTGATCATGGTAATGAATATGTTTATTATTTAATATTTTCTTTATAATCATTGTTCTAAAAAGTTGTTTTGATTAAAATATTTTGTTAGTGATCCTAAAATGTATTATAGATGTATAATATTTTTTAAATATCAACATATTAAAAATAATTTTCAAATAATCAAATAAATGACTAAAATATTAAACCTCCTAAGGATGTTTTGATTAAGTAAAATCAGGTTTTGAAAGGACCCGAAACCTTGTACAACAACTCAAAAGATGTAGCAATAAAAGGCTTAGACACAACAGTGGAGACCACCAAAACAACAGAGGGAACTCCCACCAAAAAAACTTACACCAAGGGACAACAGTCCAAAACAAGGGTACTTAAGATTTATCTTTAGAGCCACCCTTATTGGACCGAAGATTCATATCCAAAGGAGGAACATATGACTTTGGTTTCTTTCCTTTCACAGTTGTCTATCCTTCTTCCATCATAGCAGCATCCTTCTGCCAAACCCCTGAAGAAATAGAAGAACTCGCTATACACACCAGAGTAGAATCAACACCAAACAACACATCCTCCCTAGAAGAAACTGGTTTGGGCGAGTCCAAAACAGTAGCAGACTAGACAACAGAGTCAACAGTCTGGACAACAACAACAATCAAAGCGTCATCTGACCCTACAGAAACAGCCAGAGTAGGCTGAGCCAAAACATTACCCTTCGTAGCACCAACTCCCACAAAAGCAAGAACCTCTCGAGAAGATCCCACAGCCTGCTCACTAATCTTAGCTGATGATTTATTCACAATATAATGTTCAATAGAGACACGCGACCACCAAGAAGGCAGTTGTTTCGATTTCACCTTCCCAGATGAGCAACGAGCAGCCACATGGCCACTCATGTGACATTTCCTGTAATGGAAGGGAATACCCTCATAATCCAAACTCTGTATCCAAGAGCCCCTCGGAGAGGCCAAGCAAATCTTCTCAGGGAAACCCTTAGAAATATCCATCTCAACAAGGATGCGAGAAAAAGTCGAATGAAGAATATCAGAGGTATCTGAATCCACAGGATGTTATTAAAGAGATAGATTACATTAATAGGTTTTTATTGTACTTTTCTAGAATCATAACTAGATTCTATATAATAGTTGTACTAATGTTTTTTTATTGTATTGGTAGATTGCTATGAGGTAAAGAGATGGTGTTTTAACATTAACGTACTAATTGTGTAAGTTATGTGAAGGCATGTTAACATCAATGTACAAATTGTATAAGTAATGTGAAGGTATGTTAACATCAATGTACAAATTGTATTAAGTTATGTGAAGGTGTGTTAACATCATGTACAAATTGTATATGTTATGTGATGTTGATATGCTAGCATTATTGTATAAACTAAGTAAACAAATAAAAATATTTATTAAACAATTAATTGAATGACCAACTATGAATATTAATATTGACACTTATAGTACTAAAGAGTTGGAATAATTATTGATTCTTAATGTAAGATTCTCTCATCGAACTTAATGTTGTCTTTGTAATTATTCTACTCTTGACATAGATTGCATGAACTTTTTCAATTATCAAAATATAAAAAATTTCTTTAAACAATCAAATAATTGATTTTACGAATATTAAAATTCTCATTCTTATTAATTGGCAATTATTTGGTTTGTCAATAGCTTTGTTGTTAGTTAAAGTGCCTTTGATGTTAGATATTTTCACTTTAGTGTAGTTGAACTCTTTCTTTAGTCATTAAAATTTCTTTGTTTTGATAGAATAATTAATAAAATATTGTAATGTTTCGACGACGTACGACACCCTCGACGACTCTCCCTCACCAACAACCCCACACATGCTATGATGTATTGCACATGTACGATGATGTTTTCTACTTGACGACAATGTGGGTGATGTACATGACAATAACATGGGTGGTGTTTGACGACAACGCAGGTGATGTACCCGATGATAATGTGGGTGGTGTTTGACAACAACGCAAGTGATGAACTCTTCGACTCTCAACACCCTTCGATACACTCGACACTTGATGCCCTTTGACACACTTGGCACCCTTCGACACACTCGGATGTGATAGACTTCATAGTGCAATGGTTTCATCTCCATCAAAGTATTGTAGTAGCACAAAATAGTATAGCCAGTTATATTATGCGAAACAATGGATTAACACAAGAATAAATGAGTCGTTACCACCAGAGTATTTGTATTCAAATAATATCTTTAATTTCATCAATTTGACAATAAAATACAAAGTAAAATATAAAAAATGATAGCTCCAATGACATACTAGGATGACTGCTAACCACCAAAGCTGCAATTACAAAATAAGGAGGATCTTGCACCTCTGAAACTACAATAGTGCCAAACTCCAACTAGAATTCCCAATTACAAAGAAAATATAAAATCCATGATGATATCTTACAATTCCAGCCAAATAAAATCCATAATGATATCTTACAATTCTAGCCAAAGCCTTATAAAAGCTCCCAGATAAAAGCTCCCAGGAGGTTTCTCAAAAGTTACAAATAGGCCAACATACATTATTTATTATTTTATCAGTTGGACCCCTTTAACAATTAAATTAATTAATTAGATAAGTCTTTATGATATTATTTAATTTTTTAGGAGGGTGGCTGCAAGAAGTTGAGTCCCACTTTTGGGCAAAAAGTGGAGTGTTTTCCCTGTTTTTCAAAATTTATGTTGAAATTGATGTCAAAATTTGAGGCACTTAAAGATTGAACCTCGAAAAACTTCAGTAATATAAAATTTAGTGTTCGGAGTCTACTTTTCAAATATGTAATTTATTTCAATACCCACATGATATAAATTGAATTTTAGTAGGCATGTTTAAAGCCCACTTTTTCAAAATGTATGTTTCAGGACCACACCACACACATGTATGACCACCCTTTTTTGAAATAAATAAATGCAATTTTTTGAATCCGTCTAGGGAAAGGTACTTAAAACACTGAAAATTGATGAAAATATTTTATTGAATATTTTTTTAATTAATTTTTAATTGACTATAAAGTATATTTTCGAAACCTCTAGTGTACAACCACTATGATTGGATGATAACTTCACTTTTTTTATAAAAAAAAATAATCTTGAAAGAAATTTTATATAGATTGATGTCATATAATTCATTTTAAAAAAAATGTAAAATAAAAAAAATTGTTAAAATTTTAGTTAGCCTTAGTATTTCAAGTTTAAGTACCATATTAGCTTAATATATATTGTAAAAATATTAAAGTTTCCAACCAGAAGCAGATTATCGCCCTTTCATGACAGATATTGTGCAATCTCTCATCCCCCTTGTTAGGCAGCATTCCAAATCTGAAAACCACCGCTATTTCTAACTTCCCCATTGACATTCCACCTTAGTATTCCATAGAAAGAGAGCACAAGGGAAAGAAGAGAAAAGAAAAGAATAATGCCCTTTGAAATTTAGGTCTGAATGCATGGTCTTTCACTGCAGCCATATTTTGAGGCCATCTTTTCAGATTCCACATTCTTAAAATACAAAATCATTAAAAACCCAACATTGAGATTCATGATGTAGCTGTTTTTTCATGAGCCATCTTCTGCAGATGTTCCATTAATCCAGTGCAACATAGTCTGGACTTTGTATTGATGTTGTAAATTTAAAATGTATTGTTTTTCTGGATTCAACTGTCTTCATATATTTGTTTGTGCCTCAGTATAATAGTATAATAATTAACCAAATTCAGAAAGTCTTATTTTAAATATTATAGAAACCCATCATTATATATTTTATACCAGAATTTATGCAGCTAAATGATGATAATAGTACAGTAAGCCAGCATGATATTTTATATAAATTCACGAAAGATAATGGGGATGGATCTTAGCTGCCATTTGCTGTCACAAGAAGTAATATCTCTGTTGTCAATTTGTTTTATATAACAAACTCCAAGTAGTTCGATGAACAATGAATTCTTGCTTCACAGCTAGCAAAGACAAATCTGTCATAAACAAATTGAGAATGTTTTGATCAATTCCAAGTAGTTTTGATCAATTTCAAGTTGAGAGTGATGTATATTTGTTTTTAATTTGGTTGGTAGTTACATCATTAATTTTTTGAGACGGAATGAAATGATTATTGCAAGTTATGTGTACAATTCTAGGCAATGTCAGGCAATGTCAGTTATCAGCAATTATTCTTAACTGATGGTAGTTGTGTAAGTTTCAAAAAATTATTAATACATTAAAAATTATTTTCAAAAAATAATTATCTAATTTTATGAATTGGTTGAAGTTTTATATTTTTCAAGTATAATTTTCTAAAGTTATTATTTTATTTATCGAAATAATACAAAAGAATACAAATGAAAAAGCAGCGGCCTAGTATAACACAATCTAATTAGTAATCTTTATAACCGCAACATACATAACTTTGCACTACAACTTACCAAACACATGAGAATTATGTCTTTACAAGACCACAACTTACTTTAAGCCTTGTGCCATGACCACTTTCCTTTTGCTAAGCAGAAACTTGACGTGTAGCTTGATTTGTTGATTCTGAAAATCAATCTTTAAATTCTTCTCAGCGTCAACTTGTAGTTGAAAAAAAAGTGAACTCAAGCATTAAAAAATGTCTAAGTAAAACCCAAGAAATGTAGCTTCTCGTTGACTATCATTAAGATTATTAAAAACAACTTTACCTTTGTATCTCCATATTTGAGACAAAAATGATATGTCTGATTCCTTCAACAAATGGGGTTGCAAGGAGAGTGGGTTTAATCGTGGACTTGGAAACTCCGTAATTAAGTGCGCTCAAGTTGGAGTAGTGTTGGGATGGGAGACCTCCTAGGAAGTCTCGATGCTTCACCTTTGTGAGCATCACCTAGATCTAATGAGTACTAAGTGTTCCATTCATTCCCATGAGAACTGGGTTCATGTGAACCACTACTCATGAAACATGGGTCAATGAGTTTGACTCAAAAAACCACACAGTTGAATCCTAATGGCAATATCACAATTTGACTTGTTGTGGAAAATATCTCCTACTTATTCTTCAACAATGATATTAGCACATAACCCCACTCCAAGAAGGGCTTCTTTCCAATTTAATTTATGTTCAAAAATAGTTTGTAAATCATTAAAAATTAAAAGCCTATGTTTATTGACAAACTGACATCCCCAAAAAATATGTTTTATGTTTTTTGGCCTATAATGGACAATTAAGTGGTTGGACCATCATATATTTCAGTTTGTCTGTTGTGGATAGTTTGTAATGTAAAATCTTCCAAGCAATTAATTGTGCATCTGGGTTGGCTTTCAATTTCCATATTTGAGCAAATAGCTTTGACCAAAATTTTTCATTAATCCTGCAATTATATTTGGAATTCAATCGATACTTTAAAGGCAAATTGAGAAGTAGTTGCAAGTAGACCTTTTTTTAAAGGAAATTGTAGAAAAGGATAACATGACAACCATAACCAATCTTTGTAGAAGTTGCACTGAATAAAGGTGCATAGTTTCATACTCATTTCCAGTACTACTGAAGACTGAATAAAAATTAAAAATGCTTTGTGCTTAAATTAGTTAGATTGAACTAATCTTTAATAAACTACCATGACAGCCAACTCATGGTATGAAAATCCCAAAGATCTCCAATATTATGGACTCCCTTTTTTAAGATGGCATAAGATTGTGTTGGAAAGCTTAAACCAATACATTGATCATGATAATGAATATGTTAATTATTTAATATTTTCTATATAATCCTTGTTCTATAAAGTTGATTAGATTAAAATATTTTGTAAGTGATCTTAAAATGTATTATAGATATTTAATATTTTTAAAATATCAACATATTAAAAATAATTTTCAAATAATCAAGTAAATGACTAAAATATTAAACCTCTCAAGGATGTTATTAAAGAGCTAGATTAAATTAATAGGTTTTTATTGTACTTTTCTAGAATCATAACTTGATTCTATATAATAGTTGTACTAATGTTTTTTTATTATTGTATTGGTACATTGCTTTGAGGTAAAGAGATGGTGTTTTAACATAAACGTACTAATTGTGTAAGTTATGTGAAGACATGTTAACATCAATGTACAAATTGTATAAGTAATGTGAAGGTATGTTAACATCAATGTACAAATTGTATAAGTAATGTGAAGGTGTGTTCACATCAATGTACAAATTGTATTAAGATATGTGAAGGTGTGTTCACATCAATGTACAAATTGTATACTTTATGTGATGTTTCAAAAGCGTTAATTCAATAATAAATTAAATGATCAGCCATGATATTACTACTACCATTCTTTTCATTAAAGAGTTTGAATAGCTATTAATTTTTTTGTGTAAGGTTCTTTTATGATTGTTTACACTTTGTTCTTTTTTATTTATTTTTTGTACACTTTTGAGGTAGAAGTTGATATACTAGTGTTATTGTATAAACTAAGTAAACAAATACAAATATTTATTAAACAATTAATTGAATGACCAACTATGAATATTAATATTGCCACTTATAGTACTAAAGAGTTGAAATAGTTATTGATTCTTAATGTAAGATTTTCTCATCAAACTTAATGTTGTCTTTGTAATTATTCTACTCTTGACATAAATTGTATGAACTTTTTCAAATATTAAAGTATTCTTCGAACAATCAAATAATTGATTTTATGAATATTAAAATTCCCATTCTTATTAATTGGCAATTATTTGGTTTGTCAATAGCTTTGTTGTTAGTTAAGTGCCTTTGATGTTAGATAGTCACTTTAGTGTAGTTGAACTCTTTCTTTAGTCCTTATTAAAATTTATTCTTGTTTTGATAGAATAATTAATAAAATACTGTAATGTTTCGACGACGTATGACACCCCTGACCCCGACGACTCTCCCTCACCAACAACCCCACACATTTTGTGATGTATTTCACTTGTACAATGATGTTTTTCACTTGGCGGCAACATGGGTGATGTACCCGACGACAACACGAGTGGTGTCTGACAAAAATACAGGTGGTGTTCGATTACAATGCGCTTGATGTACTCTTTGACACTCGACGCCCTTAGATACACTCAACACTCGGTGCCCTTTGACACACTTGGCACTCGACACTCTTGGATGTGACAAACTTTATAGTGCGGCAGTTTGATCTTAGTCAGAGTATCGCAGTAGCATAAAATAGTATAGCCAATAATATTATGTGAAACAATGGATTAACATAGGAATAAATGAGTCGTCACCACCAGAGTATTTGTATTCAAATAATATCTTTTATTTTATCAATTTGACAATGAAGTACAAAGTGAAATATCATAAATGATATCTCCAACAATAGACTAGGGTGGCTGTTAATGACCAAAATTGCAATTACATAATAGAAAGGGTATTGTACCTCCGAAACTACAACAGTGCCAAACTCCAATTAGAATAACCAGATACAAAGAAAATATAAAATTCATGATGATATCTTACAATGCCAACCAATGCCTTATAAAAGTCCTCAGGAGGTTTCTCGAAAGTTACAAATAGGCCGACATACATTATTTATTATTTTATTAGTTGGGTCCCTTTAACAATTAAATTAATTAATTAGATAAGTCCTTGCGATATTATTTAAGTTTTTAGGACCACTTAATTAATTAACTAATTAAAATACTTTATTAAAATTTGGGGACATTACAGTGCTCCCCGCCCAGAGATTGCTTTCCCTCAAGCAATCTGTACGAAGTTCCAGGGTCCCAAACAAAATGCAGGTGTTGATAGCCATATCTGTTGAAAGCTTGATTCCACACCATGACTACGAGCACCACCTGCAAATTATCAACAAGCTTCCGTTGCGCCACTCTAATATAAACGTTCTCATACCTAGAGTCGTCAGTAAACACATCAATGCTCAGATCATGTCCATCAATCACTTTTGGAATCTCATAGCTTAGGTACAACTTGTTGTTTCCATGCGGAATCCCTTCACATGGAGAGATTGTAATCATGCACGCCTCATTCCCAACCTGAGGGAAAGCTCCATATTCAATCAACTATAGAGATTTCTCTTGCGAGAGATCATTGGTAGAGTCTGCATCTCCATCAAGTTGATCGTTGGGTGCTAATTCCATGAGATGTGTGCCATCATCTTCTTCACCTTTGCAGTTGTCTTGAAGGTTTAGGTGTTCTCCACTTGAATGAACAATTATTATCTCTTTCTTGTCCATATTCCCTTGTGGATTTGTGAGCATTTCCTTATCCTTTTTTGGATTTAAGGTGTCGTGTAGCCACTTGTCAATCTCCCACTTCAGATTATTGTTGTAGAATATATTATCCATAGAGGATGAATACTTCATTCATAACTCTATATATTCTTTAAGAGATATGTCTATATGCATTCCACCATCAATCTAATCCTGCTTGATTTGCTTCAGTGACTCAACCAAAGTGGGCCTATCGAATTCCTATTTCTTGATCCTCAGAAGGAAGGTCAACATAGTCTCCCTTGTGTTAAATCGATGTGAATCTCCTTTGGTCCTTTCTTCTATCAAGTGGTTGAGCGTCTCCTCCATCTACTTGTACCTTCTTGCGAGGATCTTATTGATTTATTGTTGACTTCTTCTTCAACGCATCTTTCAGTCCATCACTTGGTGCCATGATTCTCCCAACAAGCTAACTGAATCAAGAACTTTGATATAATTGTAATGTTTCAAGGGCATACAATACCCCTGACAACTTCAGCACTCGACACCCTTTGACACCCTTCTGCACCCTTCGACACACTTGACACTCAACATCCTTGACAACCTTCAACTTCAGCACTCGACACCCCTTGACAACCTTCAACACCCAGAACCTTTCAGAACACTCGACACACTCAACACCCTTCGACACTCAGCACTTGACACCCTTCACCATGCTTAGATGTGACAAACTTTGCAATACGAGAGTTTGATCTCTATTAGAATATTGTAGTAGCACAAAATTGTATAGCCAGTAATATTATGTGAAACAATGGATTAACACAGGAATAAATGAGTCGTCGCCACCAGAGTATTTGTATTCAAATATTGTCTTTGATTTCATAAATCTAACAATGAAGTACAAAGTGAAATATAAAAAATGATATCTCCAACGATAGATTAGGGTAGTTTCTAACCACCGAAACTCCAATTACAAAATAGAGGATCTTGCACCTCTAAAATTGCAACAATGCCAAACTCCAACTAGAATTCATAGATACAAAGGAAATATAAAATCCACGATGATATCCTACAATGCCAACCAACACCTTATAAAGGCCTCCAGGAGGTTTCTCGAAAGTTACAAATAGGCCGACATACATTATTTATTATTTTATTAATTAAGCCACTTTAACAATTAAATTAATTAATTAGATAAGTCCTTATGATATTATTTAATTTTTTAGGACCACTTAATTAATTAACCTAATTAAAATACTTTATTAAAATTTGGGGACATTACAAACATTGCCATTTATATTATTAAGGAGTTGGATTATTATTATTATTTTTTAAGCAAAAGTGGTCATGCCACTATATTATATTATTTTCTAATAAACTGGTTCAAAACTCAACCGAGAAAGAACCAGAAAGAAAACCCGATATCACTATTTTATACAAAATGAGGATTACAAATAGATAGCATACCCTATAAATCTAAACCCGAAGATGAAAACGTGTATCTTTCGAGTATGCCTATCTATCTATTACAATCCGAAGATGAAAACATGTATCTTTCGAGTGTGCCTTTATATCTATAACAATATGGATGATAGAAACACATAATTTTTGACAATATTCCTTACTCCATTGCAATGAGATCCCGATCCACAAACTTTGGTTGAGACCAAGGAGAATGAATTATAGAGTTAGTGTCCTAGCTGTGTTCATGATCACCAATAGAAGTATTTGCCTCCCAGCCATGTGTGTCTGGATCTCCCCATGCTGCCACATTATCTTGTTGAGTTGGATACGGGGGCCATCCACCAACATCTTTACCCATTTTGTTTATTATATTTATACATAATTTTTTATTACAATTAATTACTTTCTTTTCAATCATTAGACTCAGCCAATTTCACAATTATAATATCAATAGATTGATTTACATAAGCAATTGAAACACTAACAATAATAAATAAATTGTATAAATTCTTTAATTATTAATATAGCAAAAATATCTATCAAACAATTAACTAAATGATAGAAAGTATCAAGATCAATTCCAACACATTATTCAATATTCTCTTTATAATCCTTTTATTTTATTTTATTAGCAATTTTCTATGTTTAAAATGATTTGTTAGCAATCAAAAAATATAGATCATAAACATTTTAAATGATCAATATATTAAAAATATTTATCACTTAATTAAACTTGATATGGCTAAGGCTTATGATAGGGTTAAATGGGGCTTTCTGCAAAATATTCTTCTTGTGTTCGGCCTTAGTTCAGAGTGGGTGAGTTGGACTATGAGTTGTGTTACTTCTTCTTTATCTATTCTTCTTAATGGTGAGCATGTTGAGTTATTTGGAGCCTCTATGGGTCTTCACCAAGGAGACCCTCTCTCTCCATATCTATTTATTATTATTGCGAAGGGCCTTGGGAGATGTATTAAATCTTGAGTTTCTCAAGATTTGATTCATGGTTGGTAGTGGGGTAATAGGTTGCCTATGCTTTTTCATCTTCAATTTGTTGATGATACTACTCTTGCTTGGATTGCTTAGATTCAGGAAGTTGTGGCCTTTAGGCAAACTTTGGATATTTATTTGGCTACGTCTGGTCAGAAAATCAATGAGCATAAATCCTCTATTTATTTTTTCAATACTCCAAAGCCTATTTAGTGGAGGATTTATCACATCTTGAGATTTCAGATTGGGTCTCTCCCTCTAATTTATCTAGGAATTTCTATTGTTGTGGGTAGGTAGTCTAGGCTCTTTTGGTAGAACCTGCTTGATAAGTTACAACATAAGGTTAATAATTGGACTCATAGGTGGCTTTCTACAGCTACTAGGTGACTCTTCTAAAATGTGTGATTCAGGCTTTTTCTATTTATAGAAGCATAGTTTAGGTGATTCCTGTGTATTTTCTTAAGGAGTTTGATGCTCTCTCATGACAGTTTCATTGGAGTGGTAATTTGCAAAAATATAAATAGAGTTTGATTAAGTGGGACATAGTCTATAGACCTAAGAGAGAGGGAGCTCTTGGTCTCCGCTTTTCTATCTTGAGTGGTCAAGCTCTTGTAGCTAAACTATATTGGCATTGGTGTTCCTATCAGACTCATCTCTGGGCCTCTATTATCACACATAAGTATTTACTTGGAGACGACCCTTTGAATGTTTCTCAGTTTCCTTTAGAGGCCAGGGTTCTATGGTTTGGCATACTTTGAAGAGTGGTGCTCAGTTGAGTAAGAGTAGTCTTTTCTGGATATGTAATAGAGGCTCTGAGACTCTATTTTGAGTGATTATTGGGATGGCATCCTCCTCTTTTATCCATGTACCCACATCTTTAGGCTCTATGTGATTCTTTTCTTGTCATTGGATGGGATAAGGTGGCACATTATAAGACAATTCATAATCTGGGCCTTGGTATTGGATATAGATGGAAGAATTATTTTGATTGGCCACCAGGAGGCTCAAAAAGGGATTTGAATGAGCTTTCTCATTTTTTGGCTTCTAGGGAGTGCAAATCCCTGATGGGACTTAATGTTTTTCCTTGGGGTGGTACTTTGTTTGGGAAATACTCTATTTTTGTAGGCTACCTAGAGCTCACTAGATAGTTGTTCAGAGATGCTAAGGTGCCTTGGTGGAAGCAAGTTTGGAATAAATTCTCCTGGTCCAAGTATAATTTTTTCATGTGGCTGGTGGCTCATAATTATTGTCTTACCTTGATAATCTTTGTAAGCACAACTTTCAAGGCCCCTCAAAATGTGTTTTGTTCATGCTCTTTTGTCAAGATGATTTGGCACTTCTGGTGGAATGCTTGGGGCCACCCTTGCTAGCATGTTTCTTCTTTGTTTGAGTTTTGGGATCGCTTGGGGTACTCCCCTTCTAAAAATTATTTTCTTCAAGTTGACTGAGCTATTGGTCCATCATTAATTTTGTGGCATGTTTGGTTGGAAAGGAATAGGAGGATTTTTTAGGATGTTAGGATTGGGGTCATGCACCCGCGGTGAAAAATTATCCACTCTCTTCGTGAGACAGTTCTGGCTAAGTGTGATTTGAATGATGGTATGGACCCTGAGGATGTTATTTGCAATTGCCTCAATTCTTTAGGGATGGATTCCTATGTTTGTTGGTCAGCGGTATAGTAGTAGGCCCATACATCCTTTGCAACGAGTTAATCGTGAGGGGCATTGGACTCCTCCTCTGCCTAGAGTTTTAAATATAAATACCGATGGTTCTTCTCAAGGTAATCCAAGACCTACAAGCATCGGTGGACTTGGATGAAGTAGTTTTGGTGAATTCCAGTTTCTTTTCTCTATGTATTAGGGCTTTCATACTAATAATTTAATGGAGGCCCTTGCCATCTTGTTTGTTGTGGAGAAATGTTGTGTGCGTGATTGGCACGAGATTATTTATGAGATTGATTCTTAGGTGGTTGTGAACTTACTAACTAGATAGGATCTTATAGATGTTAGTTGGTGCTTGGCTTTGGTTATTAATCAGATTCTCTAGTTAAGAAGGACTCTTGATTTTATCATTTTCAGACACATCCCTCAAGAGTGGAATGGTGTTGCTGACTGTTTCGCTGAATGGGCTTCAGAGAACTTGTAGGATTGGAGTATTGTTGATAAGAGGCAACTGCCCCCTGATTTATCTCATGTTTTTTATCAACTTGTTGATCGTGATAGGGCTTAGTAGAGCTTCCCATTTTGCTCTCTTTGTATTGTTTCCTCTTCCTTTTTAATAATATTTTACCCCTCTTTTAGTAAAATTAAATAAATGATTACAAATATTAATAATTGTTGTTTTTAAAGAATTAGATAGTATTGGCAGTCTTTTAAAGGAATTATACTTGATAATTGTTGTGCTTTGTTTCTCAGTTTATTATGATAAAGACACTCTCTTATATGAAATGGATGTGGTGTTTTAACTTTTAATTTGTTCATTATTGTTACCACTGAAACACTCCCCATCAGAATATTATTTTCAATTTGTATTTTTGAATGGGTTAGGTATTGTAGTCATGTGAAATGAAATTGAAAACAACGTATAATCTGAAAGATAAATGTATAAACTCAAACAAGTAATTAACTCATATGAATTTATTATTTAAATGATAAAATGATTAAAGGGTTGTTTGTACATAAAATTAATCAATTTCATTAATTATTTAGAATATTCAATCTATTAGTAACACTCCTATCTTGAATTGCTTCAAATCTATATTGTTTGAATTTACCAATAATGAATGAATTCTTGAAAAATATTTCAATACAATTTAGACGGTACAAACACATTCAGATTGGCTAGTGAATTCTAGTGCACGCCTCGTTTCATTGTTGAAGGGTCTTAATCCTTCTAAGATACAACATTTTGATGAGATAGTAGATAAGGGTGGAGAAGAAGAGAGAGAGAGAGAGAGAGAAGAGGTACAAATAAAGTTGGAGATAGATAGGAGGGGAGAGAGAGATAGTTATTGAGGAGGGAGAGAGATATTGATCTAAATAGAGAGATAGATAGAGGGGAATGAAAAGTATGTATCATATACTCTAAAGAACCTTCAAATATAACATTAGTGATAAATTAATAATTAAAATATATAGTCTTAAGAATTAACAAAATTTTATTTTAATTATCAATATATACGTAAATATCATATAAAAATTAAACCATTCATGATAATGCTCTAGGTCTATAATTAGAACCATAAATAATATAAACTATAAATATGTACAAAATACTTATACTCATCGCAAAATGATTGTGCTGGTGTACATAATAAAATATAATGCAACTAGGCTAACATTGTCTCTCAGACTACAAAATATATACAAATTATTCTCAATGTCTCACACACACACACACACACACACACACACACAATCTCCTATACTCCCCACTACATTGTAACTCAACTAGTATATAATTTATAAAATTAGTTACAATTCTAAACTCAAATAAAAATATAATTTTAAAATGAACTAGAAATAATAAACACACAACAATTTGGTTTTCTAGTTATTCTTGTTTTTTTATGCTCAACATCATCAAGAGAGGCATGTCCTTGGATTGGGTAATCATATAAATCTACAAAATAATAGAAGTGTCTATATCAATTATTTAGAAATACCTAATGATATCAATCTAGAAAAATCATTATGAGACATCGATGACTTGATAGTAGCAATAACATCAATTTCATTTTTTCCTCATATACCAAAAGGTGTGACAAATGAACTCATCAACTAAGAAAATAAAAATTGATTCGACTAAAAAACTCAAGTACACATAAACAATAAGATTAAATCTTGTGGACTAGTTTTTAAAATGCACACAATTATATACCTCAACAAATTTACTCATGATCAACACTACCAACAGGAATGTTGTATAAATGGTGTAATACCCACCTATTCAACAAAAGAAATGTTATTAAATATTCAATATCATTTTATATGTAAACTAACAATTGATTAATTGTGATATCTTAAAATTTTACTTCCGACATAAATGGGGCAATAAAAAAAATTAGTGGAATGGTGGATGACATACCACCTTGTGAGTCTAGACCCTAAACCATAAAATAATTGCATATTTTAATTCAATTCTTTCATTAAAAATAATAATTTGCATGTTAATTTTTTAAAGTAAAATTATGAAATATATGTCATAAATCCTTATTAAACACCTCTAAATGGTCACCAAATAGATTGTGTACTAAATCATTAGTGATAGCCATATTATATGATTCACCGCACTATACTAAATCATCTTGTAAGCTCCCATTAAATGTACTCATGGGAGGTGATACCTTCTCCAATTATGGATGACATCCTCATTTAGATCATAATTAATGGTAATATCATAAGTTGATGGTCACATTAGTAGTGCTAGATAATCTCATTGCACCTTAATCTATTAAACCATGATGTTAGTGTGTCTATGTACCATGTTGTATAAGGGTGTATGCAAGAGTAATAATTGCATGAAAATTCTATGCCTTCATAGTCTCCTTAATAACTAATGGGACCATTTCCATGGAGATTTTGTTTTTTTGCTAGTGATCATTGTTGTTGGTCATCACTTGATAATATCCTACTCCATCTTAGGTAGATAATTCACATACACCATAAAACCCTCTAGTATCAAAATAATTGAAGATTTCATGAAAGAAAAACTCATGGTAAAGTTTTTCTCAAAAAATATAGAGGCACCTATCAGCTGGCTCAAGGATGTTGATCGAAGGTTGTATAGGTACTGAATCCAAAAATTATTTTTATATCATCATGATTAAACTAATGGACTAAGGACAATCTTGGATGTCATAAAATTGGGTGCATTAGGTTTTGGGTAGGTAAAAGTTTACAAATCCAACTTTTTGCTATATAAGATTTTGTTTCAACTTATCATTGTAGACACCTAAAAATGGTTCACACCTATGTGTCCCATTTTAACATGTATTTTATCTTGTTTCATTCCTCATTTGATCAATTACTAATGTTTCTCTCACCCTACATCATAACCTCGATCTCTTTGGCTGAATTGATCAAGCTTAAATCATCATCAGAGCATATTCAAAATATTCCTAAAATGGTCCTAATTGTTCCTAAACCAATCCTAATCGATCCTAAACCATATCAAATATTCATAAATGGGTCCAAATCAGTCCTAATCCCTTCCTAATCAGTCAAAGATCATTTGAAACACATTCAATCATTCTCAGATCAACTCTAGGGCATTGTCAAAGATTATCGATGCATATTTGAATCACTTTCAAATCAATCCAATCCTATCAAATCCTTGTCAATCTCATCAATCCCATTATCACTAATTCATTTAATGGAATTGTCAAAGACCATCAATGCTATTTCCAGTCAACTTTATCAAAACCAATCAATTAGAGCACATCGTCAAAGATCATCAATGCCTCGTTATCACCAATCTGATCCAAGTTAATTTAATAGCATTGTCAAAGATCATCAATGCTATTTTCAAATCCTCATCATCAATATTTTTATCATTATTTGAGTGCATTGTCAAAGTTCTTTATGTGTGTGTGAATTTTGTACCTAGCTATAGACACAACACTTCAGTAAAACATTAGAGGTTAGTTAAAATCAAAATCATGCAGTGAAATGAAAACTAATCTAACCAGGTGATTTACTGCCTTTTAGTAGATGCGAGTATGTATTCTCAGATTGGACTGAGATCAGTGACCTTGACGACACCTAAACGAAGGATTTGAATGCAGAATCTAGATATGAGATGAATGCAAATTAATCTATATTTTTGGATTTTTTTGTGCAATAAGATGAAACAAATTGATATGAATCTATTTTATATGAAAAACTGATATGACATGTAATCAATCTAACAATGACATGCTAAATGATATGAATGCTTAAAACAATGAAAATCTCACAACTTGGATTCACAAAGATTGATTCTTCGATCTCTAATTCGACAGCGTGAGGATGCAATTCGTGGATCTATCATAATGAAGAGCTGAGGCCTTAATTTATAGAAATCTAGGGCTTTGGAGGTGCATGGAAAAAGCCATAAATCACTCTTGATAAAATCAGGTTGATTTTTGAGTTATCAAGAATTAAGAGATAAATTAACTCACAAAATCATGCAAATCAGCTTTTTGATTTAAATCAAAAGTTGAGATTAGCTTTCAACTCAAAAGAGAGTTCAGTTTATTTTTAAAACAACTTGAATTGATTTTCTGATTTAAAGTTTAACTATTTTTTGGATGTGCATAATTAATTATGAATTAATTAAATAAATAAAGTGATTTATTCTCAACTTAACTGATTTTAAAAATAAAACAATTGATTTATGGGTTAATCAATTATTAAATCAAACTTTTATTCAAAAACTATATTATTAAATTTGACAATTGACATTAATTAATTAAATAAGAACTTAATCAATTAGTCATAGGATATTTGATTTATTGTCAAGATGGAATAATACAATTTAAGAATAAATATAATTAAATCCAATTAAATAATTAAGTGGCAGTATTAAATCTAATTAATTAAATATTTAGAATATTCAATTAATCAAACTTTAGGATAAATAGGATTTATCGCCAAATAATCATTAAATTAAAGCTAATTAGGATAAAAAAGAATAAGGAATATTCCTCGATGCAGAATTTAGGATAATCAATTAAGATTCGATAATGTGCAGATGTGCCTTAGGTTAAGACTTTGATGTCGATTTCGTTTGATTTGTAGATGTAGGAGATTAATGAACTTATAGCCCATTTTTGGGGTATTACATTTTGCCCCTCTTTAAATTGATGTGCGAAGCGCAGTGGTTCAAAGACAGTCTGTGTATGATGTTGAAATTGATGTTTGAATTTGAAATTGATATGAGACAGAAACTGATTGAAATTGATATGAAGATAATAGGTCCTGAATGACCAATGTATGCACCCTAAAATGGTCGCCTAGACTTTGGGCCCCATTTATTTGATTTATCAATCCTGAATCATTTTGATCATTAATCAATATTTTCAACATTATCAATTTCTTGATCAAAGTCTTAATTTTGATCATATATTGGATTTTTATCCTTGGGCTAACCATTTATCCTAAGTCTTTATTTGATTAAAAGGAATATTTCCTCCCCTTTCAATTAAATAAAAAGCCCCCACCTTTCATCTTATCCTAAGTTGCACAAATAAAGCATTATTCATATTTTATAAAAAGGAAAAAAGCACTTTTTGTCTCACATGAGGCTCAAAAGTCAACACTTCACTCTCATTGGAGGATATTTGTGCACATGGATTGCTCCTCTTTCAAGCTCCACCGCTGATTAAGACTTTTTGCCTCTTAATCTCCATGGTCCATTTCACCTCATTTCTTATAAAAGGAGAGCTCTCTCCTTCATTTGCATATCATTGTTTTATGCTATTGTTATGCTGCAGGTTTTGGAGCTCTCTTTGAAGACACTCAAGCTTTGAAGCCTTGACATTCTTAGTTGCATTTCATTTAGTTTGCTTTCATAGTTGCATTCATGGCATCTTAGTATAGATTTCTTTTTATGCAATAGAATAGATCTCACATAGTCTAAATAGGAAGGCTTGGTAATCTATTGCTATTTCCTTTCATAGATTAGTGGCATTGTACTTTCATTTCCATAGCTTAGATTGCATTCTCATATAGCTTGCATTTGCATTTCATTTCCATTTAGATTCTTGGAGATATTGGCATTGTTGCCCTTGTCTTCACTTGAATCTCTCATTGTATGGTTGACTAGCAAGGTCACTTTCTTGTAGCTCTAGCTGAGAGCAAAACTCATAGTCCCTTGCAACTCCATGCATAAAGAGCTATGAGCCGCTTTGTGAGGCCTCATTCTTGAGTAACCTTGCATGTAATGGTTCATAGAAGTGCATATTTTAGTGTGTACATTTCTGGCGCCCACCGTGGGGCAGAGTAGATAGCTTTGTCCTTTTCTTTGATGCATTTTTCGTCATTTTCGGATTAACTGTCGGAAAAATCTGTGTCTCTGGTTTTCTGTCTCAGATTATCGCGCGACACTTCTCAGAAATATCGCGCGATATACTTCCTGTCCTGGCGCGATACTTCGCTCGGAAAAAGTATCGCACGCATATAGCGAAGTCTATCGCCTGGCATCGGGCGAAGTATCGCCTGGCATCGTGCGAAGTATCGCTCGACTGGGGAAGTATCGCCCGACTATAGGAAACTGTGTCGCGCGATACTGTTGGAGACTGAGAAACATCGCCTGGTCTGGCAGAGACTTGCGCTTTCAGTTTTTTTGTCCGAATTCAACTATTTTAGCTTGCTGTTTTGTTTTACTTTGTTTAATTAGGTCTAACCTGCTTTTTTTAGCTTAAATCCATTAGATTATTGCACATTTACATTTGGATTTTGATTTTGCTAACATTGTGGGCCTAACAAGTTGTGTTTGTAGGTGCTCTCCTTTGCTTAAAAATTGCTAAAAACGCATGTCAAAGAGGGCTACTAATAATTTTTGCAGGGCTGCCCAAGCATAAAAACAAAAAAAAATTTTCATTTCTTGCTTGTTGTTTTCCTTTCATTTGTGGCATTTACTAATTGTATTAGGAATCTTAATACCTTGTGAAAGGGATTTTGAGGTGGTAGGAGAAGTATGCTCTTCACCTTTAGGTGAATCAGAAAATCTTGACCCATCTTAAGGTTTTGGAAGCAAGGGGGTAATTGATTTCTTTGTTTGGTGTGTTTGGGAAAAATTCTTGAGATAGGGGAGTATGCTCTTCACCCTTGTGGTGAATCAAAAACCTTGAACCTCAAGTTTTGATCCGTTTTGTTTAGTGTAGGAATCCTTTAGAGGGCCTGCTCTTGAGCAATCAAGAGGAACGACTCAAGTGGGGACAACCTTGTCATCATTTTCCTTGGTGGCAAGTGATTCCAACTCACTATAATCTCAAGGCTATCAAGGACACCAAAAACCTTGATAGACATAACACTTGTCTTCGTTTGATGTGAGTAGCTCATGGGATTGCGACCATGAGGAAAACATTGAACAAGAATGCTTAAGGTACTCTTGAGGCCGCGAGGTCCTAGTCCTTTATGAGGAGCAAGAGGGGTGTTGTGAATGGAAATCCTTATTAAGAACCATTAGATAGAAGCCACCCTCTTTTAGCCGCTTATCTTCTTAGTGCAAGGATTGATCCAAGTGGTTTACCCGGATCACCTTAAGATACTCACCATATGTGTCCCTTTGGTTGTGTCATTTTGACATTTCCATGACAAAGCCAATATCTCTTGTGGGCAACCACTTGGTGTGAGGCAAGGGGGCATCAAGTTGTGGGCTAAGTTGATAAGTAATGAGCCTTGTCTTGTAGGTAGATATTGCTTGAATTGTCTTCGATTGTGTGATGCCAGTGTAAACGTTCTCAACATACAAACAATCGGTAGCATTCATAGGGTGCTTTTTCAATTTTGATATCACAAGTGTTTGTCTTGGCAAGGTTGCTTTTGCCCTTGTTTCAAGTGCTTGAAGACATGTTTGATCCTTTACTGTTTGCAAACCTGTCCAAATGCTGTTGAATTTGTGACTGAAACCAAGAACATCAACCCTCAGACTGAAAATTTTGACCAAACAGACCCAAAAACGCAAATTTCACACAATTCTGGTCAAGAGTTGAATAATTCTGTAACAGTATCGCACCCTGTAAGGCGAAGTATCGTGCGATACTTCGCACATTCTAGAAATATCGCCCCCTTTGAAGAGAAATATCGCGCGATAGTTCGCCCCTGACTGACTATCGCCCTGTCTGCCTGGGGTATATCGCCCTATAGTATTGAGAAGTATCGCCTGTCTTAGGGCGAAGTATCGCACGGGTATAGTTTTATCGCCCCGGTAGCCTGGAGTATATCGCCTGGTTCATTTTTATCGTGCTTAAATTTTGGTCAGTTTCAGTTGCTGTCAATTAGGCCAGGTCTTAGAACAGGCTTCTCACCCTGACGTTTGAGATCTGTCTTGACGCCAAATCTCTGGTTCTTAGTTCTCCGGGATAGCATCATTTGATTTACAAAGTCACTTTGGAATAATTGTCAAAGTTAGAAAGCCATTCTTGGTGCCAAGGTTCATCTTTAAAATTGTTAGCTATATTCTGGGAAAATTTCAGCTCTCTTATTGTCCAAATCGCTTTCATTTTCAATTATCTTTTGGCCTAGTCCAACCTCCTGATTCAAAAGTGCAAGGGTAGTCACCCTTTGATTTGAAGCACCTCTCTGACAGTGTTGGTAAAGCCCCCTTTCTTTTCTTTTTTTCATCTTTCTTTGGACAATAGAGGATTTCGATTATCCTAGTTTGGTGTTGACACTTTGAAAGGTCACCTTATCATTGAGAATATCTCTCTTTCATGTCAGTTACGACAAGGTACCAAGTTAATCAAGGGAAGCGACCCCCTGTTGCCTTTAGCCAATTACCACCTATCAAGACCCGTCGACAACCTAAGGGAAAAGGACCCCTTTTTGACCAATCTCCTAAGAGTGAATCTGAGGTTTGTTTTAATCCGGGAGCTAACCTTAGTGAAGTGAGCACCTCTTTCATACCACTTTCATCAAGCATGGACATGAGTTACACTTTCACCCGACAACAAAGAGAAGCCATGAATCAAACTCTCGAGGATATCTTTCAACGACACAGAGGAGAGTATGGTGGTTCTTCTCATGCCAGTCCACCCGGGTCACCTCCTAACAACGCGAGGTATTTTGATGCTCAACAACGAGCTGAAAGACAGCATAAGTCAGCCCACTCAGATTCAGGGTCACAACACGAAGACCAGAACAACGAATCTAGTGATCACCATATCAACGCAGCTAATGCAATAAGGCATTCAAGACAAACCTCCCCACTTAAGGACACTTCTCGATATGCAAATACAAGATTAAGAAGCATTGAGAGAGAGAAGCAAGCCTACTTAGATGAACAGGCTGCAAAAAAGGAAAAATTCCGACAACTAGAGGAAGAGGAATGTGCATTGTTGGATATACAGAAAAGAGTTGCCCAAGAAGAAGAAGATAGACTCTATGCACAACAACTCCAAAATCGATCTAACAGGAGGGGAGCCAATAGTGGGACCAACTCGCCCCCATCTACCCCTTCCCCTAGCCCTCGAAGAAGATCAAAGACACCCTCACGATCCCCAAGTCCTAGAGGAAGAAGGACTTCAAGATATGACTATCATAGGAGACAAACGTCTCATAGACATTCAAAGCAACCCTCCCAACGAGCACATCATGGCTCACAACATGGAGGCAGTTATGCTAAATCTGATCATATGGACTTCATGACTATGCAACAAGAACCATCCTTTCAAGCCTATGTGGAGCAATACGTGGAACAAAACAAAGACCAATTTTTGGAAAGTCTTATCAACAAAGGCGCTAAAGTTCCATATAACTTTGATGTTCACCAAAAAATCAAGAAACAGAATCCTTCAACTGATGAGTTAATCTTACAAATGCAAAAGGATATAGACAGAATGAAGGCTCCCAAGAGTACATTTCATTTGGACTCCATATGTCCTAATCCCATTGACAAAAGTGTGGTGATGGTAGAATTTCCTAAGAAAGTTGAATTTCCAACATACGACAAATATGATGGCACGGGTGACCCTCATGACCATGTTCGACAATTCTACATAATGAGCTTTTCCTTTCACCATGAAGACTCCTACTTGCTGAGATTATTCCCAAGGAGTTTAAAAGGTCAAGCCATGGAGTGGTTCACCAACCTTTCCCCTCCAGTAAGGACATTTAGAGAACTTGTCCAAAGATTTGTGCAACATTTTGCTTACAATTTATCTAGGTCGGTCACCATGCTTGATTTGTGTAAACTTAAGCAAAATCAAGGGGAATCTTTTGTCACCTTTTTGCAACGATGGAGGCGATTGTGTTCGAAATACCCAAGGACAATCCCTGAAGAAGAGAGAATTGATATCATTGTGAACAATCTAATACCAGAACTCAAGTATGAAGTCAAGAAGATTCCATTTAATTCTTTTGATACTATGGTAGAGGTGGCATGTCGCATTGAGGATGTCCTAAAAGAACAAGGAATTTTAGCTAAACCAACAAATAACAACAATAGCCAAAATAACAATACTAATGGTAACAAGGACAAAAAGAACTCTTATTGGAACAAAAACAAGCAAGTCGTCAACGACGGAGTTGTTGATTCATCTCAGGTCAAAAATGAAGGAGTTCTTAATCTCTCTCATGCAGTTCAAGCTATGAAGTTGCAAACATCATCAACGCAACAAGACAAACCTCAGTATCAAAAGAGATCTAAAACGGAGAAAAGACAATTCACTAAATTGGGAGAATCCTATGCAGATGTTTTTAAGACACTAGTTGCTCATAATCTGGCACACCCACAGGATCCTACAAAACATCGAATACCAGATCCTTTACCTCATTGGTGGGATGCTAAGGCTTTTTGCATTTTCCATAATGGGATTGGACACGACATAGAAAATTGTTTCAAACTCAAGCATCTTGTCCAAGACCTTATTGAGAAAGGACAATTACAAGTGGATGGGTTAACTACTAATGCAGACCATAAAGCCTTTAAAGAGCCCTTGCCTAAATATGAAAAAGGAGAGAATTCTAGTAAGAATGGCAAGGCGGCTATTAACTATACATACACACACGCTGATAATGTGATTAACATGCTTGAAGTGGCTGACGATAATATCAACATGGTGAGAAAGAAAGATCCTTATGGACATAATGCGGACTCAATTCCTATGACTAATGAAAGACCCGCTGTGGTGATAAGAGGTCCTCACACACAAGGAATGCCCCGGTCCCTCAATGTTGTCACTAGGGGTCAGGCTCAAGCACCCATTATCATCAAAGGTCCTAGCACTAGCAAGTCTAAACAACCCATGTCCAAAGGTGCTCCTCCAAAACCTGTCGTTGGTCCTGATTCCAATTATAACCTTATTGACCAACTACAACGAACACCCGCTCAGATATCCATTTTTGAGCTTTTAGAATTATCTCCTAAGCACAAGCGCGTCCTCGAGGATGCCTTGCGAGCAGCCAATGTCCCTAATAACTTAGATATCGACCAATTCCAAAACATGGTCAACCATTTGGCTAGCCCTCATTTCCTCACCTTCTCAGAAGAAGATGACAAATCCATTAGTCACCCACATAATTTAGCCTTACACATCGAGGTCATGATTCATAAAACCCGTGTTAGGCGTGTACTGATAGATGGGGGTGCGGGGCTCAATATTTGTACTCTGAGTTTGCTGCTAGCTCTAGGGTATTCTGAGAACGTCATTGACACAAAGAAAAGAATCACAATCAAAGCATATGATGAAGCAGAAAGAAGTTCTAAGGGATTGGCTGTTTTGCCTATTCGTATTGGTCCTGTAGAAAGAGACATATTATTCCAAATTGTTGATGTTGGACCTCTCGCCTACAACATTTTGCTAGGTAGGCCATGGATTCATGAAATGCAGGCAGTCCCATCGACATATCACCAGTGTGTTAAGTTCCCCCACAATGGTGTAGAAATTTGCATCCCGGGAGACAGTGCTCTATCAGTTAATAACATTTCTGCGGGATCACATGTACCTTTGAATAGAGAAGCTGACAATCCTAGTAGTTCACTTGAACAATGCAAGCAGAAATTCAAGACCATGGACCTTGGGATGGGAGATTATAAGATTGATTCTTTTACAAAAATGCCAATCTCTCCTAGGTCTTATGGGAGACCCTCCCCAAATGTGAAGCCTTCATCATCAGCAATGACGTTATTTGGGAAATTTGTTGAGTCTTCGGTCCCCATTCAAGAAGAGAAAGAGGAAGTTGCTGTAAGGAACTGGATATATCACGAAGAGAAATACAAACATAATGAGAATTTTGCTCCTTCACCTGAAACTTATGGGAAAGGATATACACTGGTCAAAAATATGGGATATCCGGGATTTGGTCCCCTTAGTCATAGGCTGGATGCTAAAGCTGAGCCTCTTGATCATGCTCTCTTTGGACGCAAAAATAAGTCCACGATTGGCTTAGGTTTTGAGAATAAGAAGAAGAAAGGTATCCCTGTCCCAGCACCAACGGACAGTGATAGTGATGCAGATTATACACCCGATCTCTCCAACCAACAAGATGTGTCTGATGATTGGGTGCCCTCAACGAATCTCCTTTGGGGAGATTCCACAGATTTGATGCTTAATAATCCTACTATCCCAGCTGCGACGAATAGTGATTGTGTGACTTCTAGATCGACAAAGGAAAGTGTTACTGTCCTAGCTGCGACGGATAGTACCAATACTAGCACTAGAGAAGGGGAAACCCTTCCGAACCTTGAGGCTTCTACATCACGAGGCCTAAATGATGACTCAGAGACAGACTCCCATGAATATGAATGGGATTCGCTTTCAGATGCAACAATTGATCTAGATGTGGATATTATCCATGCCTATAGTACCCAACCCGATGCAACTAACGATCCTAGTGTCAGACTAGAGGATTGCCCTCCTCAAATCACCTTAGTAGACGACGCTTCGTTTGACAGGATGAGCCCCAATTCAGGTATCTTAGGAGAAGACTTGATGAGCTCTGATTATATGGTCACCAGAGATGACACCTTTCGCATTAACAACATCAAACCTACCATTGACTTGCCCCTTGTCCACTTTGACCTGATTGACTGGCCCCAGCGCCACCACGAACCCACATTCCTCACATTTCGCAACGATTACGAAATTGCTTGCTATCTGAATGCTCTCGAACCCGTGGCTTCTTCCACCAGTGAACCAACAACCAGCATGACGGAGCCTGATATTAAGTACCTCAGTCTCAAAACAAAAGAGAAAAAGAAAAATAGGTCTGATGGCGAAAACCACTTTGTGGCGGTGTCAGAACCAAAAATAGTAAAAAGAAATGACGCATCCAAAGGTGAAAACCTCTTTGAGGCACCTAAGGATGGGGTACTTAATAACTTGCCGAGTTATTTCCAGGATAGATCATCAATATTGATTGAACCAACAAAGCCGGTCAATCTAAACACAGAAGAAAATCCTCAGATAGTCCATCTTGCTCAGTCTTTATCAGAGGAAGAGACCAAGGCATATGTACAGTTTTTACAGAAAAAGAAAATTAATTTTGCATGGACCTACTCAGACATGCCAGGGCTTGACACAAATCTCATAATGCATCACTTATCTATAGCTCCAGGAGTCAAGCCAGTCAAACAGAGACTAAGAAAAATGCATCCACATATAGCTCTACTTGTCAAAGGAGAATTAGAAAACCTTTTGAAAGCTGGATTTATTAGAGCCATTGATTACGCAGAATGGATCTCAAACATAGTACCGGTCTCCAAACATGATGGGTCCATTCGTGTCTGCACAGATTTTAGAGATCTAAACAAAGCCTGCCCAAAGGATGACTTTCCACTTCCAAACATTGACATGATAGTGGACATGACAGCGGGCTATGACATATATTCCCTAATGGATGGTTTCTCAGGGTATAATCAAATCAAAATAGCTCCTGAAGACCAAGAGAAAACAGCATTCACATGTGCATGGGGAACCTACTGTTGGAACGTCATGCCATTCGAGTTAAAGAATGCAGGAGCAACCTACCAAAGAGCTATGACAACTATCTTTCATGATATGATGCACAAAAATATGGAAGATTATGTGGATGATACCCTGGCAAAATCAAGAAAAAGGGACACACACCTCAATGATCTAGAAGTAATTCTAGATCGTATGGAACAATTTCAACTCAGATTGAATCCAAAGAAGTGCGCATTTGGCGTCACCTCAGGCAAACTTTTAGGATTCATAATATCAGCAAAAGGTATCGAGGTTGATCCCGAAAAGGTCCAAGCAATCCTAGATATGCCACCTCCTCGAAATATCAGCCAAATGAGAAGTCTTCAAGGACGTCTTCAATCCATTAGGAGGTTTATTTCTCAGCTTGCAGATAGAGCGCAACCCTTCAACAAGACATTGCATAAGGGTGCTTCTTGTGTTTGGAACGAAGATTGTCAAAAGAGCCTAGATCAGATCAAACAATACTTGGCTAATCCTCCGATCTTAATGCCTCCTATTCCAGGGAAACCATTGCTTCTATATATCTCAGCTATAGACACTTCCCTGGGGGCATTATTGGCTCAAACAGATGATACTGGGAAAGAACGGGCCATCTACTATATCAGCCGTACTCTAGTCTCTTATGAGATCAATTACAATAATATTGAGAAGTCTTGTCTCGCGGTGGTGTTTGCTTCTCAAAAGTTGCGCCACTACATGCTTGCTCATACCATACACTTGATTGCCAAAATTGATCCCCTTAAATACTTGCTTGGTAAGGCTGCCCTGACGGGTAGACTTGCTAAATGGATGATGGTCCTCACTGAATTTGACATAGAGTACGTTGAAAGGAAGGCAATAAAAGGGCAAGCTATTGCTGACCAATTAGCTGATTTTCCAATCCAGGATAGTATGCCAGTCCAAGTGGAATTCCCAGATGAACACATCTTATATACCACTACTCGCACTTGGACAATGTTCTTTGATGGCTCCCGCATGCAAAATGGATCAGGTGCTGGAGTATTATTTGTTTCTCCACATGGGTACAACATTCCAAAGTCTTATAAACTATTATTCCCATGTACCAATAATATTGCAGAATATGAAGCTTTAACTAATGGCTTGAAAATGGCTATAGAATGGAATATCACAGAATTACATGTCTTTGGAGATTCTCAGCTAATCATCAACCAAGTCAATGAAGAGTATCAAACCAAGGATGACAAATTGATACCCTATAAAAAGATGGTTGATTCTTTGAAACGCTATTTCACCTTTGTGACGTTTCAACAAATCCCTAGGATAGAGAACAAAGCTGCAGACGCCATGGCCACATTGGCTTCACTTCTTCAGTTGGAGACACATGAATCCAGATTTGAATTCCTGGTGGAAGAGCTACACCATCCCATCTTTGACTCATCTGAAAGCCGTGTCATTTGTGCCATTATCACACACGAGTCCTCCCGATATGGTGCTATCTATTCATATCTTCGTGATGGCATCATCCCTGACACCTTCACCCGCTCCGAACGCCGAAACCTCATCCGTAACGCCTCTCGCCACACCCTCATCTCTGGTGACTTATATAGAAGGGGTTTAGATGGGACACTCCTTAGGTGCTTGGAAAAGGAGGAATCCAACCAAGCGTTAGCTGACATCCACGAGGGCATTTGTGGTGGGCATTCTAATGGTCTGGCCATGGCCCGAAGGTTGCTTAGGGCGGGATATTATTGGCCCACAATGCAGATGGACGCAGTCACCTTTGCTAAGTCATGTAAAAAATGTCAGAAACACGGCAACCTGATTCATGCTCCGGGTAGGGAGCTGATTCCTTCTATTTCTCATTGGCCATTTCAGCGCTGGGCCTTTGATCTGGTTGGGCAAATTCACCCCAACTCATCAGGTGGACACAAGTTCATTATTACTGCCACTGACTACTTCACAAAATGGGTGGAGGCCGTACCACTTTCTGTTGCTTCAGGAAGGACCATTTCTTTGTTCATCTTGAACCATATCATTTGCCGATTTGGAGTGCCTTCTGAGATCATTACTGACAATGGAGGTCAATTTAAGAATAAAGACCTAAAGCACCTATGCAAAAAGTTTAAAATCAAGCAACATTGGTCCTCCATATATTTCCCACAAGGAAACGGACAGGCAGAAGCTTCTAACAAAACCATTCTTAAGATTCTTCATAGAACGGTACACAAGAATGGTAGGGATTGGCACTTACAAATCAATCCAGCACTATGGGCTTACCGAACAAGTATTCGCACACCTACAGGAGCCACTCCTTTCTCTCTCACCTATGGCGCTGAAGCAATATTGCCTTTAGAAGTCGAGATACCATCCCTCAGAGTCTCACTCAAAGGATTGATTACAGATGAGGATTACCGTGCCATGAGGTTGCAGGAACTAGAACTTCTAGATGAGAAGCATAAGGCTTCCTTTGATCATATGAGAGCGTATCAGAAACGTATGTCCAAGGCATTCAACAAGAAGGTTCGCCCTAGAGAATTTCAAATAGGTGATCTTGTTTTACGAGAAAACCCTAAAAACCAACAAAACAGAGAGCAAAAGGGCAAGTTTGAACCTAACTGGCTTGGACCATATGTCATCACAGCTGCTTTTGGTACTGGTGCGTATTTACTGTCAGATCCTGATGGAGAACAGCTCCCTGATCCCATCAACATTGTGCACCTTAAGAAGTTCTATCCTTGATGCCCGTTCTGTCTGGGGGCATCTTTTGTATATATCTTATTGGTCCTGAAAAAATTCTAAAAAAATTGATATATGATGCTGAAAAAATCCTAAAAAGCATAAAAAGTCCTGAAAAAATACCAAAAAAATCAAAAAAATGAAAAAAGAATCCAAGTGGTGAAAACCCAGAAACAGGCGCTACTTGAGGCCTTTGCACCCCTATTTGTTAGCATGCGTCCTCTACACTTAACCACTTCCCATCATACCTTGACCTTATTTAGCCTAGTCTGGAATTGGTCTTTGTCTTGGTCTAGGGGGCATAACTGTTCGCATAGGTCCTTTTGGTGCGTTTGTCTCTTGGGGCATTTCACAACAGGTGTTTTTCAACACCACCCCAAACAGTGTTTTTCAACACTACCCTTGCGTCGAGTGTTTCTTAACACTTATCAGGTGTCTTACCCAAACAGTCTCGCATGATGCGATATTTTCCATTTGCAGATAAGATACTCAGAATTCGACTCTATGACCAACACACACGCACTTAAACAATCAACCTGTTGAGATATGTTGACTTTATTTTTCTTTGTGTGCTGTTTATGAGGATTTCTTTGATGAGTGGTCTCTCCCTAAGAAGTTTTCGATGATGCATAGCTAGAAGACTGAGGGAATGAGAACATGTTTTCTTTCTTTATCTGCTTATGGGTATATTTTGTTGATCCTAACTGTCATGAGCATTTATGCTGGTCCTACTTGACACTATGGATTGACAAGGTATTATCCTTGACTGTTTTGCGAGTGCATGCTTTTAGCTATCCTGACTTTCATGTGTCTTGATACAAGCATAATCTCGCTATAACAAATTTAGGTGATCTCACTGCATTAGTCATCTTGACCTATATGTCTTTGATGCCTAGGTGAGATTCCCACATCTCTATCTGATAAAGATCATATTCATATCCACATAGTTATGCTAGTGTGCATTGTATGATCTTATGACGCTACCAATAACGCTCGATGATGATAATTAGATGTCTATAAGCGTTGTGACCTTGCAAGTCAACCACTTTCATAGTAGTTTGCATTTTTAAGTTCATGTTAGTTTAGTTTTTGCATCTTGCATATGGAGAGAGCTCTCCTTTTTATCATCTACAGACTAGTTGGTCAACTGTGCTCATTTTCTGATTCTTCTTGATCATATCTTTCATTTCTGATCTTTCATATCACATCATTTTCTATCCATTTTCGGACTCGAAATCAAAATCTGAGTCGCGTTTCCAAATTTTCCCTTTCTTTCAAGCAGTTGATTGACCTTTTGAGGCATAATTTGATTTCCGGTGGAATTTCTTCCTTCCATTCACGCTATTTCTAGTCTTCTATTTCTATTCTTCTACTTCCTCACTGGGGCATGTTTCATTGCCTAATGGTTAACCTATTGACCCTTTACATTCGATTATGATTTCATTCTGATTTGATCAAATCCTTATCAATTCGCTGTTCTCCTCTCTACCTGATTTTGATTTCGATTCCGAGGGGGCAGTATTTATGGGATTCTCATCCCTAATTCCCTTGATTTTCCTGATTCAGACATCTTTTGTGAGCTTTTGCTCAAAATTTGAGATTCTTATCTCCCATTTTTAGACATTGATTATTGCCTAGCAGCGACGGTGATGGTTTTGTCTAAAGCTTGATTTGCACCTAGCAGCGACGGTGTTGGTCTAAGCTTTTGTTTATGTTTGTCCAGATGTGATCCCGAATCGACCTCATATCTGAGTTGTTTTGTGATCCCAGATCGATCTCACATTTCAACTTCATTCTTTGACTACATGTGTTTCCAGATCGATCACACATTAGTCAAAGAGGGGCAAATGTATGCACCCTAAAATGGTCGCCTAGACTTTGGGCCCCATTTATTTGATTTATCAATCCTGAATCATTTTGATCATTAATCAATATTTTCAACATTATCAATTTCTTGATCAAAGTCTTAATTTTGATCATATATTGGATTTTTATCCTTGGGCTAACCATTTATCCTAAGTCTTTATTTGATTAAAAGGAATATTTCCTCCCCTTTCAATTAAATAAAAAGCCCCCACCTTTCCTCTTATCCTAAGTTGCACAAATAAAGCATTATTCATATTTTATAAAAAGGAAAAAAGCACTTTTTGTCTCACATGAGGCTCAAAAGTCAACACTTCACTCTCATTGGAGGATATTTGTGCACATGGATTGCTCCTCTTTCAAGCTCCACCGCTGATTAAGACTTTTTGCCTCTTAATCTCCATGGTCCATTTCACCTCATTTCTTATAAAAGGAGAGCTCTCTCCTTCATTTGCATATCATTGTTTTATGCTATTGTTATGCTGCAGGTTTTGGAGCTCTCTTTGAAGACACTCAAGCTTTGAAGCCTTGACATTCTTAGTTGCATTTCATTTAGTTTGCTTTCATAGTTGCATTCATGGCATCTTAGTATAGATTTCCTTTTATGCAATAGAATAGATCTCACATAGTCTAAATAGGAAGGCTTGGTAATCTATTGCTATTTCCTTTCATAGATTAGTGGCATTGTACTTTCATTTCCATAGCTTAGATTGCATTCTCATATAGCTTGCATTTGCATTTCATTTCCATTTAGATTCTTGGAGATATTGGCATTGTTGCCCTTGTCTTCACTTGAATCTCTCATTGTATGGTTGACTAGCAAGGTCACTTTCTTGTAGCTCTAGCTGAGAGCAAAACTCATAGTCCCTTGCAACTCCATGCATAGAGAGCTATGAGCCGCTTTGTGAGGCCTCATTCTTGAGTAACCTTGCATGTAATGGTTCATAGAAGTGCATATTTTAGTGTGTACAACCAAAGATAATGTTAACTATAACAGCAATGAACCGATGATTGCGAAGAAGTGTCAAAATACCTGATTCTGAACCTTATGATTGCGAAGAAGTGAGTGACCGATTCCAGACCCAATTGTCGATAAGAATCACATTGGTATCACATCTGAACCCTTCAATTACGAAGAACCAAGGAAATAATACTAATGAACTGATGGTTACGAAAGATTGATACAGTTTACAAGATTAAGAGAATACCAGATTGATATGGATCTCGATGAATCTGATATGCCCTGAGCGATGATTGATTTGCCCGAAGCGATGAGGTCTTTTTGATGAATCAACAACTAGATGTGGTTGTTGTCTTAATTAATGAGGAAAGATATGATTTCAAATTTAGATTACAAACTTTGAATGATGTGCAATACCATGCCCCCTTCGGGATAAAAATTGAAATCTGACAAGAAAAGTCAGCATTGAATAGTTCAGAAGCATGTTAATTGATTTGAGAAGTGGTTAAACACATCCGAGAATGCATTTTGCATCGTTTGGAGGTCCAGAAGACCAAGTTTGACTAGGTTTGACCATGAGTTGACCATGGTTTCCCAAGTTGAAATTTTGATAGTTTGATGTAAGATAAGCAGTTAAGTTGAATACTGGATTTCTGTGATGATTAAAGGTCGATTATGCAAGCAGTAGACCGTCCTGGGTCCGAAAATTTTAAATCATGATTTTGACATAGTAAATGATTTCAGATTTTGATTTTGATCCCGAAAATGGATTCAGAACGTCAAAATTAGCCAAGGGTGCAATTTTCATGAAAAACATAGCACTTTTGAAAATTAAGTCAAAAGCTATATAAAGGTCGGAAGGGTCATTTTCAATTCATTTCAACCTTTTGACTTGAGAAATCTTGTGGAGCCCTCTAAGCAAAAATGACAAAGAAAGTGGCAAAACCAAAGGTACCTATGAGTTTGCATCGATTTGAGTGTAGCCGGAGACACTAGGGACCTCGGCAGTATGGACATCCGGTAGGTGGACCTCTTTGCTTCTCTAAAAAGTCAATTTTTCCATGATTTATAGCATTTTTAGTATTTTTCGTACGCATTTTAAATTTTGAATTTTTGAATGCATGGAAACTTGTATGACTCTCTAGCGAGACTTGTATGACTTTTTAAATGTAGATAGGTTGTCATTTCATTAACTCCCAAGACTCGTATTAGAGGGACCCAAGAGTCGTATGACATTTCATCGGGTCCCTCATAACTTATATGAGGAGGAATGCATTGTCATAGCACTATGCTTTGTCATATGGTATGATGTAGAAACTTGTACGACTTTCCTTGCCAGTCTGAAGTGTCATATGGAAAACAGTGAACCTAAAACTCAGTAGTAGGTCAAATTTTTGAATTTTTTGATCTCTTAGCCTGGTTGCTGACCTTGTAACCTACCTTCTGACATAGTAATTTGTTCAATTCCTGCACTTGTAACCTGTTCTGTGACCAAATTACTGATAGGATTCCCTGTTTTTGTACTGTGTAGGTCATATATCCAAATGTTCATGTATGGATTTCACATCCAACTACTCAAAGATTATGTGTGTCACTGCCAGACCCTATGAGGGTACACCTTGCTTCCTATGGATTTGAGTACCTCATTCATTTACCCGAGATTAGGGTAAATCATAGACTTTTGATTGCTCTGATTGAGAGATTTCATTTGGAGACCCAGACATTCCACTTGCCGATGGGGGAGATCAATGTTACCCCTGAGGATGTGTATCGTATACTACGCATTCCTTTCCATGTAGGCCGGTGGCCAGAGTATGTGATTTTGGGGAACTCAGGTATATTAGCATTCAGACGTCTCTTTGGAGATGATACTCAGATGATTGCCTCTATTTCCTAGGAGACTTTTGTACAACATTATGGACAAACACACCGGCTAGAGTGCATTATTGTCAGGATGATAGGAGGGATTATCATGTCTGACCGTCAGCAGAATGGTCTATTGATGGGCTAGGCCCCGATGGTTGCACGTCTGATGGCGACACCTTCTGAGTTGGCTTGGGGTCAATGTCTTTTGGCCCATATGTTCTTTGAGATGCACGAGGTAGTGTATCAGGAGAGAAAGTCTTTTGCAACTGGGGCTTTAGTTCTATAGATCTGGGCGTGGGAGCATATCCTCATGTTGAGACCAGTATGCACCTTACAGAGGCAGCCACAGGAACCTGTCATTTATATATATGTCGGATATGTCATACAAGGATGGATGGGTCACATGGAGTACTAGAGGCGATGCCTTAATGATATGACATTTGTTCGATGGAGACCATATGTGGGTATAGAGCCTTGGCCTACTGCTCAAGAGAAGTTTATTTTCTTCTTCCAAAGCCGTATACTGATCGGGAGGTCATCCTCCACTTTAGAGAGATTCATCATCACCAGGGTGTGGCGACAGTATGGACAAGTGTAGGATGCACTAGAGGACTATGCCACTTATGCTCGGATAGCTTGGGAGCTAGGACTCAGATGGACCATGAGGATCTCTTATGCTTTGTGTTCACAGGAGTACAGTGCTATTGTCAGTCGAGATTGGGAGTACAGACCAGAGGTACTTGATGCTGGAGTTACAGATGCATTCATTGCCTGGCTTGCTGACCATCCTATCCACAAGTTCTCTGATCCTAAAAAGCTTATACCTTCCATGGAGGAGGCTATGGATGTGATCAGAGCACCATTGAGACAGGGTCCCAGACCCACACAAGTTCCTATTGTGCATCCCACACCTCCGAGACCTAGAGCGATGGCTCCGCTACAGAGACCATCAAGATACATGAGGCACCCTCGTCCCACTAGTTCCACAGCAGGAAGATCTACAGGTTCTCATAGATGGACTAGAGGAGAGGGTGGTACTCTAGGGAGTGTTGGTTCAGCTGAGGAGGTACTTGTAGCAGAGCAGGTTGTGGGTGGTGGTACAAATCTGATAGAGGAGGATACATGATTTGATCTAGGTGCAGAGGTTAGACACCGAAGGCACAGAGAGCAGAGACTACAGAGCAGACTGCCCCAGATACTGAGATGCTAGTAGCTGATGTTGATCCTACTGTTCCTCTTACTCCATAGGAGACTATCAGACGGCTCAGATTATAGGTCAAGGACCTGAAGGTTTGCAGTGCGTGGTGGGAGGAGAGATACATAGAGGCCGATAGACAGTGCACTGAGCTTCGTGTAGAGGTGCAGAGATTACAGACCGAGGTGATTCATCAGACCACACAGGCATCTTACTATGTGTCCACATATTACACTGTTGTTCCTGCTACACAGAGAATCCCTATGTACTCCCAGTACATGATGGCATCAAAGGGAGCCAGAGCACCTAGATAGAGGCAGTACTGGATGCACCACCTCCACCTCCACCAGATGCAGAGGACTAGGCTGACAGTTGATCTATTTTGATATGTTCTAATATACTGTGCTCTTTTTTTTATCATTGATATACTTTTCTAACTTTGATAGCTCACATGAGCATATTCTTTTGTACACTGTGCCAGTAGTGCACCCCTGACTAGTTTGAGATTTTTGATATATATATGAGATCGATTTTGTGGTTATGACTTCATTTGTACTTGTCATGTTTTCGAGTTATGATGATATCATGTTGCTTATGCTATGAGTAGTGTAGAATGTATGTATGGATATATGCAATGCAATGATTTCTTTCATATGTATGGATGGAATGCAAATGTGTTTTGATTGTGAAAAGATGTATGTATGATTTATGCTCATGCACATGGATGTATTGTAATGCAACAGGTGATTATGAAATGTAATGTAAATGCAACGATACACATTATATGTTTTGTAGGAATTGATGAAGACAAGTACTCAGTCTTATGTCCAAAGGATGTTTAACCCAGGAGGATAACTGCTTGCAATTCTATGAAGAGACCTTCGAGGGAGGCTTCAGATCTTGTTAGATTTGAATAGGTGATTGAAGAATCATTTAAGTGTTGAAGTTTTTTTAGCCATTGTGAGATCATGCAAACATGCAAAATGCCAAAAAACATGTAAAAATGCAATCTAAGACCTAGGACCTAGTCACTGATCATGTGTCGGTTGATTTCATCATTGAATTTTTAGGTAATCGGATAAATCAATACAATGCCCACTAGTTATGAAACCATAGACATATGAATATCGATTTGTATGCATAGGAATCAATACAACACCCACTGATTAGGAAACCATGGATATATGAATATTGATTTTGTTTTCGGAATGTCGGATTAGATATAAGCATCAAGGCATAAACGCTAGGATGACTTGAATATCATGTCCATTTTGATATAGCAATTTGTATAAGCATCAAAACATAAATGTCATGATGACCTGAATACACCTTGCATTACAAACACATCAAGCAGTCAAGAGATTATTCTAAGTCCAATGTGAATTACCTGTAGTGACCCTTTATCGTTCACATCCTTAGGTAAGATCGCGTTGCACAATAGGAGAAAGAACTCACTCAAAAAGACAATAGTTAGATCAAACTTCCTTGGATTTTCTAGGTATCAATGGTCGAGGTACGAATGGCCATCCAATTTGAGATAGAGGCTCTTACAGTCAAACACCATTTCAATCCAGAATTTCCAAAGTTGTTAGATTTTCACATACAAGTAGAAAACAAAGAAAAGATTATGCCCCTAGTCATCACTCGCTAAATCCTGTACAGGACATCATCGAAGAGCTCGAAGGGACACAATATGCAAAAATCTCAATGCAAATCAGTAAGCATACAAGGAGATAAAAGCATGTAAAAATCATAAATTGTTTTTAGTTTGTGTTTTCAGTTTGATTGCATTGTTGTAGATGCAAAATCCTTTCTGGAGACAAGACTGACTCAAATGAAGCTTCAAAGGACCTTGACTGGATATGATACTTCTAAGATACATTGGAGGCCATAAGATATGACTTTGGTTGCCCCCAAGTTTGAACATTGATAGGATATAGACGCTTGAGCTGATTGGTGTACAAACTGACTTATTGAAAATAGGAAAGCAAGAACAAACTGGGAAATATGTACAAACTAAAGCATGACTGAAAGCTAGGAAAGACCAAGATTGCGCTAATAGATGGAGCATTTTGAAACAAGTGGCACCTGTTTGCCAGGTTTTCACCATCTTGGCAGAGATTCTATTTTTGCTACCAAGGCGCCTGTTTCCAGGTTTTCACCAAGGCACTTTTTCTTTTTCTCAAATTTTTTGTATTTTTCATTTTTTCAATTTTTGTTTTTTTGTACTTTTGATTTTTTTACTTTTTTTTGAATCATCAAGGCGCCCATTGCTAGGTTTTCACCAAGATGTTTATTTTTTCAGGACTTTTTCCAATTTTTATAATTTTTTCAGGACATTTTACCATATACTGAATGCCTTAGGCGTAGAATTTCTTTAGATGGAGAACGTTGATTGGTTCTCAGAGTTGTTCTCCTTCAGTCATTGAGAGTTGATAGGCACCAAAGCCAAAAGTAGCAGTGATAAAAAAAGGACCCAGCCAGTTGGGTTCAAACTTCCCCTTGCGTTCTCGATGTGATTATTTTTAGGATTTTCTCTCAAGACTAGTTCACCAACCTGAAATTCTTTGTGTCTGACTTTCTTGTTGTAACCTCTAGACATTCTCTTTTGATATACTCTGAGATGATCATATGTTGCTTGTTTGCGCTCATCTAGTAGTTCAAGTTCTTGCAACCTAGACACTCTATAGTCATCATCAGTTACTAGACCATGCATTCTGATTCTTAGTGATGGGATTTCAACCTCAATAGGCAAGACCACTTCAGACCCATAAACTAAAGCGAAAGGAGTAGCCCCAATGGGCATTCTGATACTTGTTCTGTAGGCCCAGAGAGCTGGATTGATCATGAGATGCCAGTCTCTTCCTATTTTATTAACTGTACGGTGCAAGATTTTCAATAGATTCTTGTTAGAAGCCTCTGCTTGTCCATTCCCTTGAGGATAGTAGATAGATGACCAATGTTGTGTAATCTTGAATTTAGCACATAAATTATCTAGATCTTTGTTCTTGAATTGTCCACCATTGTCTGTGATTATGGAATGAGGAATACCATACCGACATATGATGTAGTTCAAGATGAACATAGATATTTGTTTTCTAGTTGCTTGTGTCAAAGAGACTACTTCTATCCATTTTGTAAAATAATATGTAGCTGTGATTATATGGGTATGTCCATTAGAAGAATGAGGATGTATAGCTCCTATAAGATCAAAGGCCCATTGATGAAAAGGTCATTGTGTAGTGAAGGGAATTAGATCTCTCCCTGGAGCATGAATTAAGTTGCCATGCACTTGGCACTTTTGACAATTCTTAGCAAACTTGATAGACTCTTTCTCCATTTTAGGCCAATAGTACCCAACCCTAATAAGTTTTTGAGCTAGTGTTAAACCGTTCAAGTGTGACCCACAAATACCATCATGGACTTCCTCTAACGCACGTTGACAATCTTCCCATTCTAAACATCTAAGTAGTGTACCATCTAGACCTCATTTGTATAGATCGTGACCAATGATGACATATCGGGAGGCATTACAGATAAGGTATCTCTTTTCATGGTATTTGAAGTATTGAGAATGGTTTGGTCTTGGAGATAGGAGAATAGGTTTTTGTATCTAGATGAATCATGACCAACAACAGTGTAGATCATGTAGGTTTCAGGGGAATCATACGCAGGATAAGATAGTGCTTCCACCAGGAACTCATAGCGTAGCTCATGTTCAGGCTGCTATAATAAAGTAGATAGTGTTGCCATTGCATCGGCAACCTTATTCTTTGTTCTAGGTATTTGCTCAAATGTGATAGATATGAAATACTTCTTTAGATCATCTACCATTCTCTTGTATGGAATAAGCTTTTCATCTTTAGTCTAATACACATCATTGACTTAATGGATAACAAGTTGAGAGTCTAAATGAATGTGTATCTCTGTTACTCTCCACTCAAGTGCTAATTTCATGCCATTAAGAAGGGCTTCATATTCTACAATATTATTTGTGCAAGGGAACTTTAATCTGAATGCTTTAGGTATGGAGTATCCTTGGGGAGTTATAAATAATATGCCTGCTCTAGATCCATTGTGTATAGGAGCCATCAAAGAATAAATGCCATTCTCTAGAAGAAAGATTCATGATAGAGGAATCTGGAAATTCCATTTGCATTGGTGTATCATCAATCATAGGTGCATCTGCTAATTGATTAGCAATCACCTATCTTTTTATAGCTTTTCTTTCAATATATTCAATGTCAAATTCGCTTAAGAGCATGACCCATTTAGCTAATCTACCTGTGAGGGCAGCCTTGCTTAGTAGGTACTTGAGTGGATCAATCTTGGCTACCAAATGGGTGGTATGTGCCAACATGTAATGTCTCAATTTCTGTGATGCAAAGATCACAACTAGACAAGCCTTCTCAATCATAGAATAATTCTTTTCGTATGCCACCAATGTCCTACTAATATAGTATATAGCTCTTTCCTTTTTGTTCTCATCATGTTGTGCAAGCAATGCCCCCAGTGATGTATCTATAGTGGAGACATATAAGATCAAAGGCTTCCCTAGAATGGGAGGCATCAAGATAGGAGGATTTGATAGATACTTCTTGATATGGTTAAAGTTGTTCTCACATTCTTCATTCCACACAAATGTCACACCTTTATGTAATGTTTTTGTAAAAGGCTATGATATGTCTGCTAGCTGAGATATGAAGCATCTGATAGATTGAACTCTTCCTTGCAATGTCTTCATTTGACTGATGTTTTTAGGAGGTTGCATCTCCATGATAGCCTTTACTTTAGCTGGATCAACTTCAATGCCCTTCTTTGAAACTATGTATCCTAAGAGCTTTCCAGAAGTGACATCAAAAGCACACTTCTTAGGATTTAGTCTGAGACTAAAATTTTCCATTCTGTCTAGTATCTTGCTCAAGTCATTTAGATGTTTAGCTCTAATCATAGATTTTGCTAAAGTATCATCAACATAATCCTCAATAGTCCTATGCATCATGTCATGAAAAATGGATGTCATGGCTCTTTGATATGTAGCACCAGCATTTTAAAGCCCAAATGGCATGACATTCCAACAGAAGGTACCCCATGCACATGTAAAAGAAGTTTTCTCTTGATCCTCTAGAGCAATTTTTATTTGATTATATCTAGAAAAACCATCCATTAAAGAATACATCTCAAAGCCCGCAGTCATATCCACTATCATATCAATGTTAGGTAGTGGAAAATCATCCTTAGGGCATGCTCTATTTACATCTCTAAAGTCTGTGCACACTCTAATTGATTTATCTAGTTTTGAAACAGGTACAATATTAGAGATCCACTCTGCATAATCAATAACTCAGATGAATCCAGCTTTTAGGAGCTTCTCTAATTCAACTTTTACCAAGAGTGCAACATGAGGATGCATCTTTCTTAATTTTTGTTTAACTAGTTTTACTCTAGGAGCTATAGATAAATGGTGCATTATAAGATCAAGATCCAACCCTGGCATATCTGAATATTTCCATGCAAAGTTGATCTTCTTCTTTGTTAGGAATGTTGTAAATTTTTGCTTTTCTTCTTCTGATAAAGATTGTGCTACATGGATCAACTGTGGTTCTTCTGTTGTTCCCAAGTTGATAGATTGAGTGGGCTCAATTAGAACTGGAGATCTGTCCTGTAAATGACTCGGAAGGACATCAAATATCTCATCCTTAGGTGCCTCAGAGAGGTTTTCACCTTTGGATACATCTTTTGTTTTTACTTTTGTAGGTTTTGAGACTGCCACAAAGTGGTTTTCACCCTCAGAACTCCTTTTCTTTTTATTCTTATTCTTATTTTTCTGACTAAGATACTTGATGTCCGACTCTGTCATGCTAATGCTTGATTCATTGATGGAAGTCCTCATAGGCTCAACTACATTGAGGTAGCAAGCAAGGGCATAGTCATTCAGGAAGGTATAAATACCATGGCTCAGATTCATGGAGGTTTGATCAAGAAGTTCAGGATGTTGGATAGTCAAAGTGGTGAAGGATTGGGAAAGAGTGTTTATGGATATGGATCTATCATCATTGATCCTAACTTGACGCTCAATTTCAAAGGTGATATTTCAACTTAAGACATTCAATTCGTGAATAGGCTCAATGTCATTATGATAGTCCACTTCAGCCATCGGTGGATCAGACTCGATAAGTTCATCATTTCACTCTAGACTTACATTGGGTTTACGTGCATATTGGTGAATAACATCAACATGTTTCTCTGTAATAAGCTCATCTTCTTTTGGAATAGCTCCCCATTCATAGTCATTAGATTCTTCATCTATGCCTCTAGGAAATCTAAGAACATGAGTAAAGTTGGGATGAATACCTCAAGAAGGGTTACCCTCAGATTCTGATTTGAATTCGTACTCATGAGAATCTATCTCAGAATAACTACCACCTTCCTCTTTGTCTATTTGATTGTCTTTGAGATTAGCTGGTTCTTGTGTTACAACTACCTCTTGGTTTATAGTAGGTTCTTGTGTTTCTACTACATTAATTCTTTTGATTGGATCATCTTCAGCATCAAGGAGGTCCTTGATTTCTTTAGGCAAATGCTCATAAGGAATGAGCTCATCAGTGGTGTCTGAATCATCACTATCAAATTATGTAGTTATTTCCTCCTTTAGTTGATTTGCTACGGAAGGCTCAATTTGTTCTAGAACATGTGGAGAGTTCTTGCTAAGATGGAAAGGCTTCTTCGTGTAGCCTAGACCTATTGTATTCTTGTTGGCTCGGCCACGATGTTTAAGAGGTGATAGAAGACCTTTACCCTGTAGTCCTAGAGGCCCTTTTCCTTTATATCCCATTTTAGCTATCAGTTTATCCCCTAGGCCATATGACTTAGAAGGAACCTTCGATACTTTAGAGTCACTAGGTGGAACAACTTGGGATTCAGGTTCATCTTTGTAAAGCCATGCAAGCACAGCTTCATCTTCTTCAAATTCTTTCTTAGGTACTTTCTCTGCAACAAATTTTCCTTTATATGCCTCAAGAGGTTCCTTAGATTCTGGTTTGAACTATTTTTGAGCTTGCCCATAAGACTTAGCCGAGATAGGGAGAGATGTCAAAGACAAGACTGGCTCTATAGTATATTCTCCTATACCATTTTCTTTGATATTGACCTCTTTTGCAATGTCTTCCATCTTAGAGGTGGATGCTACATCTGTTTTCTTAGTGGAAGATTCTTTGTTATTAGGAACAATTTTATCCGCATTTGCCTTCAATGCATTACAAGTTGTTGACATGTCAGCTAGAATGGTTACCTCTACTCTGTCACAAGGAAATTACAAGCACTGATGGTATGTAGAAGGAATAACTCTCATCTCATGTATCCAGGGTCTCCCTAGAAGGATGTTGTAAGCCAAAGGTATATCAAGAACTTGACATATAGTATCTCTAATGACAGGACCTGTTCTGATAGGCAAGACAGTTGTTCCCTTGGAGGATCTTTCCTCTTCATCATATGCTTTGATAGTTATTTTCTTTCTAGGATCAATGGTTGTTTCTGAAAATCCCAATTGTGTGATCAAGCTGTAAGAACAAATATTTAGACCAGTGCCTCCATCTATCAACACATGTTTGACATGATGGTTTGGATCAAGACTTCAATATGCAAGGGCTGGTTATGCGGATGACTCAAGAGTTATCATCATCCTCTAAAAAGGAGATATACTGTGGAGACGTAAGATGACCAACCATAGCCTAGAATCTATCTAAATCAAGATTATCAGGAACATTGGATCTGAGTAGGGCTTTGTCTAGAATGGCTCTATGAGCTGGAGATATCTGAAGCAACTCAAACATGGAGATTTTAGCATTAGTATGTTGGAGTTGTTGAATGATACTGTATGAAGTAGGCCTCATGTCCTTAGGATTTGAAGATTTAGATGTTGTCCTCTATTTAGAAGTGGAAGACACATTGAAAGGCACCTTAGGGACATTTGATTGATCTGGGATTTTTCCTTGTAGGTGTGCCTGAGCTCGTGATCGAGTAACTATGTTAGCTGATTGATTTTCTCTATCTCTTCTTACAATTGTGATGACATTGCAATGCTCAGATAGGCTTGGTTCAACCATATTGATAACAATATTATTTCTAGGATAGGCATAATTAACCTTAGCACATTAGGCTAAGAAGATGAATCTCCTTGGCTATGCTTTGGAAATGGTTCGGTGAATGTTGTGTGATCATTATTGCTTTTAGGATTATCAATCGTGATTTCTCCACTATTAATCTTGTCTTGAATGGTGTGCTTCAAGCACAAGTAGTTATTAGTTTTGTGACCTTTACCATGATGGAACTCATAGAATTCATTCTCTCTCCACCATTTCAGTTTAGGATCAAGATCAGATTGTCGGATCTCAAGCAAAGAGATGATGTTATTGGCCAACAGAGTTCTCATAGCTGATTCCAAAGATTCTCCAAGAGGAGTGAACTTTCATTTATTATCAGCGGACCAAGATTTGTATTTTGGCTTCTTTTGAGATGATTTAGACACCTTTTGTTCTGAAGCTTTGATGGCTTGAGTACCAATAGTTAGATTGAAAGTAGGTTCCTTAGATGGGGCATAGAGATTCAACAATGCCATCTATGATGATGCCCTTATTCTTGTTTTGATTTTTGTTCTTGTCTTTAGAACTAGATTCATACTTGTCCTTTTGAAGTGTGATGTCTCCTTTTTTCACAAGTACTTTTTCAATTTTGATTGCATTATCTACCATCTTATCAAAAGATGTATGATTTTGCATTTGTAAAGCGTAGTTGATTTCTGGAACAAGATTGTTGATGAAGATTTCCAGCTTCTCAGTTTCTGGAATAGGCCTAACATATAGAGAGAATTTCTTTCTCCATCTTTTGAGAAATGTCAGGAATGGTTCTCCTGGATATTTCTTGAGATTGCAGATGTCAATCATGGTGACCAGATGTTGGATGTTGTAGGAGTATTGCAAATAGAACAATTTGATCAACTCCTCAAAGGTTTTGATTGTAGGAGGCATCCTAGAGAACCAATGAATGGTTGCTCCTCCCATAGATCAAGGGAAAAGATGCATTAGATAGGTTGGTTTGTGCATGAACTCCATAGATTGAGTACAGAATTCTCTGACATGATCTTGAGGATCAGAGTTTCCATCATACTTATCATATTTTGGCATTTCCACCCTTTTAGGGAATGGTGGCATATACAAGTCTTTATTGAATGGAAAAGGACATAGGGCCTCCATGGAGAACTCCTTACGTTCTTTTTCTTTTTCCATTTTGTTAAGTTTTACTTGCATGGCGTGCATTTGTTTCATCATAGCTGAAATAGGAGTTTCTTCCTCATGTGTAATGATATCTTCCACATTAAAATTAGGAGGAAGCTTAGCTCCTTGATGAGCTAATTGTAAAAAGTATTTTTCTCTATCTTCTTTCAAGAAATGCTTCATCATTCTTTTGAAGTCATCATCATTTTGATACCGAGCAATTTCTTCAGGTGTGGGTTCCTAATCTACACCATGTTGAGATTGAGCTCTTTGAGAGCCATGGTTTGTCCCCACTTGAGACATGGTAGGAGTTCTCCTTGGGATAGATCGAGGAGGAGTTTTTTTATTACCTCCGTGAGTTGATGGAGGGGATATGTATCTGATTTTTAATCGAAAGTTGCCAAGACCGTCATCTTCATAAAGACCAGAATTGTAGAGTTGCTCAAGAGTTGGACCTTTGATAGTGGTTATAGGTAAGGTATGGGATGATTCTCTAGATTTCTTGTGAGAGGAAGCTCTAGTTTCCACCAATAAACTCGGGTGAAACAAAAGAATATGATGAAGACAACTGAAGAAAGATCTGATTCAAGAAGACTAAATGACACAACCTTGTCAAGGTTTGATTGATTGAAGTTTAGATTAGATGTAAATGAAGGAGATTGTGCCCTAGATGTATGGGTAGATGACCAAAAGATAGTGGACATGAGTTCACAACACTTAGCCATTTTGAAGATGGATTGAAGATTGATAGTTATGACAAGGTTTTGACACAAGATGAAAAAGACTCAAATCGATTAAACAGAAGGCTAAATCAGATTCAAAAGGCCACTTTAGGTAAATGATTAGATTCTCAGTAGTCGCTGCTCTATTCTTGACATAGTGATTTTCTTGACAAACTCTGGAAATAGGTTGGAAAAGCTGGGTCTCTGATAGTTCTGACAACTTTCTGGTAATTTTTCAAAATTTCTCAAATGACTTTCTGCAGGCTTGTATGATAGTGGGTAGGCTATGAAACGACAATTAACAAACTCATACGACATTTGCAAAACTCACACAATAGTTGATAGCAAGGTTTTTAACCTTTTGAATTAACTTGTAGCAAAACTTGTACGATAATATACTAGCTACCATACGATAATCTGGGGGTAATGAAATGACACTTTCCAAAAGTCGTATGACTTTCTAACTTTACAAGATGAATTTTGACTCCAAAAAGGTGTTTGACATCAGATTTTGCAATTTTTCAAATTTTCAGTTTCAGATTATTCACAAAATTGTCTGTCCAGATTTGAAGTTTGTATCAGATTAATTCATTCTTAGTAACTAGATAGATAAATAGGCATGCAAAATAGAAAGCAAGTGATTTCAAGCATGTTTGAAAACAATGAACAGGGGACAAAGCAACCCTATGCATGAACAAGCAAGTGACTAAAAGTGCTAATCCCTAGGAGTGCTAACAGTGTATGTTCCAAAAAGTTTTGTAATAACGCACATATTCCTAGAAAATGAAAATTTGGCCTCACTAGGGTTTTTAGTAATGGTCTGACTCTACAACTTTTATGATCTCAAGAGGGAAAACTCCAATCTAGGTGCACCGAGGTTTTGACACAGTCCAAGAATTTAATCAATCAAGAGCTGCTAGGGAGATTTGACAACCCAACAAGAGACCACACCTATGAAGATTTCCTCCACAAGGACATTTATATAGCAGCTGCTACTACCACGGTGAAAATGGCTATTACCGCTTGAGGTTTTGTCAACATGGTTGACCCAATTAAGGGAATGTCCACTACGGTTAACCCTCTCTAAAGGTGACTCACAAAATATACCACATGGAGACTGGTTCCAGATTCAAGGATTTGAGTTTCTGATACTACCCAAAAAGGAAGTAGAGCATAGTCCTCTAGCCTTTTCACTTTTAACCCAAACAAAGCAGACAGATTAATTCCACATGCTAAGACCAAGATTATCTCACAAAGATCTATGATGTCAACCACTTATGATCTATCAACCTCTCCGGAGAGAGAATGTATCAATCAGAAGCTGAAGACGCACAAGTCTAGTAGAACGTGAGACGCTCCCAGTAACCTCCCTACCTACAAGGGTTCTTTCATTGAGAAGAGTTTCACTAGAAACCCACTCTCTCAAGAACCACGAATAGTGTTCATAGGGCCTATTTACTATGTGTAAAAAAGATGCTGAAAAGCAAATCTATGTTCATTTTTATAGCCCAAAATGAAATCTGTGATATAAAAGCAATAAAGGTCACACAAGCTTGACACACAAGAGTTCTTTTTAATCCAAATCAAAATGTTATTAGCTGAGAAGATTACCTGAATTCCTCGCAACGCGCTTAGTAGATTCTTAACTATTTTTAGCAATTCTCACACTTTTTCCCAATCAAAATCAGCAGAAACCAATCAGAAATAGTAGATTTCAATTGTTAATGTTAGTTGTTAGTCCAAATCAGGGAAATAAATTTGGAAAACTACCTAAAAAAGTGAAATGACAATTGAAACCTGGCACTGAAACTTGTACAATAGTGGGTCACCTACCAGATGACAATCCAGAAACTCGTACGACAATGGGTATCAGATCATATGACAAAAGAGCTTCCAAATGACACTGTGCTTCTGATGGTATGATCCTCGATCAAATCAACTATCATATGATAGTGGGTCCTTCCTAGTATGAGTTTCTGACAAAACTCATATGAAAATTGTACGGATAGAAATTAAAAATCACAGCTTGGAATAGAAAATGACAAGAAGATGATAGAAATTGAATGGAAACCCATTTCAGGGTCCCACAGTGGGTGCCAGAAATGTGTGTGTGAATTTTGTACCTAGCTGTAGACACAACACTTCAGTTAAACATTAGAGGTTAGTTAAAATCAAAATCGTGTAGTGAAATGGAAACTAATCTAACTAGGCGATTTACTGCCTTCTAGTAGATGCGAGTATGTATACTCAGATTGGACCGAGATCAGTGACCGACACCTAAACGAAGGATTTGAATGCAGAATCTAGATATGAGATGAATGCAAATTAATCTATATTTTTGGATTTTTCTGTGCAATAAGATGAAACAAATTGATATGAATCTATTTTATATGAAAAACTGATATGACATGCAATTAATCTAACAATGATATGCTAAATGATATGAATGTTTAAATTAATGAAAATCTCACAACAACTTGGATTCGCAAAGATTGATTCTTCAATCTCCAATTCGACAACATGAGGATGCAATTCGTGGATCTATCATAAGGAAAAGTTGAGGCCTTAATTTATAGAAATCTAGGGCTTTGGAGGTGCATGGAAAAAGCCATAAATCACTCTTGATAAACTCAGGTTGATTTTTGAGTTGTCAAGAATTAGAGATAAATTAACTCACAAAATCATGCAAATCATCTTTTTGATTTAAATCAGAAGTTGAGATCAGCTTTCAACTCAAAAGAGAGTTGAGTTTATTTATAAAACAACTTGAATTGATTTTCTGATTTAAAGTTTAACTATTTTTTGGATGTGCATAATTAATTATGAATTAATTAAATAAATAAAGTGATTTATTCTCAACTTAACTGATTTTAAAAATAAAACAATTGATTTATGGGTTAATCAATTGTTAAATCAAACTTTTATTCAAAAACTATATTATTAAATTTGACAATTGACATTAATTAATTAAATAAGAACTTAATCAATTAGTCATAAGATATTTGATTTATTGTCAAGATGAAATAATACAATTTAAGAATAAATATAATTAAATCCAATTAAATAATTAAGTGGCAGTATTAAATCTAATTAATTAAATATTTAGAATATTCAAGTAATCAAACTTTAGGATAAATAGGATTTATCGCCAAATAATCATTAAATTAAAGATAATTAGGATAAATAAGAATAAGGAATATTCCCCGATACAGAATTTAGGATAATCAATTAAGATTTGATAATGTGCAGATGTGCCTTAGGTTAGGACTTTGATGTTGATTTCGTTCGATTTGTAGATGTAGGAGATTAATGAACTTATAGCCCATTTTTGGGGTATTACACTTTGATGCCTCGTAATCATTGGGATTGTTCCTAATCATCATCAAGATCATCAAATTTGATTCAATTTTATGTCATCATCATCAATTCGGTCAGCAATCAACTAATTTGCCCCTTAGGGGTACATAACCCATACCTTATGCCTAGTTTTGAATAAATAAATTGACTTTATGTATTCCCTCTTTGTCATGTCTCCATAATTAATTAATTTATATTAATTAATTGGCTAAATTACATCATTTATCAAATTTCATAATTCCTAATTTCCATTTTGGTGGGAATTAATGAGTTTTTAAATTAAAAAACTCCTTCCCTCTAACTGTGCTTCCAATCCCTATAATCATGCTTCATGATTTCTTACATCTTTCCCTATCCATTTCTCCACTAATTTTGCCTCTATTTTTCCTACCAATTTGCTTCATCATTCCGTTCCATTTTTTCCTTGATTTATGCATTCCAAATTATGCATTCAATTTGTCATAATTATGAAAATATCCCATTTTCACATTCAAGTTGTCAATTATGCATTTTGGTCTCTCATCCTATAAATTGAGATCAGATTTATTAATTCAAACTAACCATCATCTTTCAAATCTTCTTACCATCACTATAGTCAATTTTTATTTCATATGTTAAGTGCATTGTATCAATATGAGAGCTACATCAACTCTTTTGGAGAAGCAAGAATGGGCACAATTGTCAAATTGAGGGAGTTTTGTTTATAGATTGCATTTCTTTGTCTCAATTTCTTGTGTTTGGATAGGTTGATTATGTACACTTTTAAAGTTTGATGGATCCTCTTCTGTGCATGTTCTCCTCATTTTTACTATCCTAAAAATGGTGAACCTGACATGAACACACTTATCTGACTATTTTTTTATGTTTTTTGTGCATTTGCAGGTCATAGAGTGTTTCTACACAGTTGGTTAGGGTTTATGCGCACTTGGTAGCTAGAACTATGCACTTGGTCAGAAAGTTGTGTAGTTGGTCATGGAAACTATGTAGTTGGTTACTATAACTGTGCAGTTGGTTGTCTAGTGATCTTTATCAGGGTTTAGGGTTTATATCTACAATTTACTACTTTCTACTTTTAGTTTCTTTGTTTTAAAGAAATAAATGAACTCTAAATGGTTTAAATGTATTGGAGTTGATGAGTAAACAACCCACAGCTCCCAAGAACACCTACATGCAAACACCTATCACAAAAAGAGAGAGAAGAAGTGAGAAGCTATGGAGGCCTAAATGCATTGATCTACAAGAGAGAAGAAATCATTGTTGATGTGCAAAAATAAATGTTGCAATTCAATAATGAATAATCTGTTATACAATCTGTTATGAAAACAAAGGAGATCAATCCTTATAAAAGGAGATCTGAAAACTTAATAAGGTAAAACCTAGGTTGCACAATAATAATTAATAAAGAAATTAATTATTATATGCCTAAAGTTTAGCTTAAGTAGAAAGAGATAATAAGTGATTTAATAATTAAATCAATATGATTCAATTAATAAGAAAATAACTTATTACTCTAACACCCACCCTTAAGATGAACTTTGGGAGAAGCTAAAAACCTAGAAAGAGATACTGAAAGCAAATGGGTCCTGGCAACAAAAGGCCTGATCAGGTACCCAAGTACAAAAGAGAGTCTCTATAAAGTGGAGAAATAGAGAAAACCACATGGGAAAAAATCTACTCCAAAAAGAGACAAAGACTAGTCTGAAGGACTGAAGAAGCCTCCAAAACTAGGAATGTTCTAGAAAATAGGAACAAGGATGAACATGTACAACACCACTGAAGCAAGAAGCTACAAACTCTATCAAGAAGTACCTGATGATATGAAGATCCTCCACTAAAATATGACCAGGCAGAGAAGACTGTAATCTGCATGTGTGCTCTGAAATAACACTACTCAAATCAAGAGGCAAACAAAGGCAAACAACTGAAGTCAAAGATACATAATACTATAATCTGCACGAGTGCCCTCAAATGACACTACTCAAATCAGGAGGCAAACAAGGGAAAACACCTAAACTTGAAAATACAGATGGCATAAAAACACCAAAAGTCTGAAGAGCTGATCAATCAAACCTAGAAGAGTGCGTCCAAAAATAGGAAAGAAAAAATGTCCATATGGTAAATGATCCATCTCACCAAAATTCATAGGTACCTAGCCACTTCATCCGGCTAGTACATAGAATCAAATACTAAATACATAGCTCATACTATCGAACCAAGGAAGTAGTAGAACCAATAGTAGAAACCCCCCCCCCCCCCCCATAATGCTAACAAGGGAGTAATGATAGGTACACTAAAAAGATCATCCAATATGAACTACATGGAGAGTAAAAACACATATAGAGATACATGAGGCTAATGTCATTGGAGGAACGCTCACATGACAAAAGTAGACGGAAAACAAAGGAAAACATCAAACCCCCCTGGCACTTTATAAAGGAGTGCGAGTACATAGAGCACAAACATGTGCAAAATCTCATACATGCTATAGAATGACACTTTATCTCAGTGCATGTGCATAAAAGAATGCTACAAACAAGGAAGAAATCTATAGGAAACTGTTACCCATATTTTCCCTATACATGCAAATTTGGTTGAAAACCATACCCAGGCCTCTATTTTTATCTTTCCTACCATCCCTAAAATTTTCATGGGTTTATCCCCTGTTCTCTGGCCTTTGCAAATTTGTTATCTCCCTGGTCTGTAGTTAAAAGATTCATAAAAAGTAGCCGTTATATCCAAAAGCTCCAAAAAACCCTAAAACCCTAGGGCCTTGTTATAATTTGTAGTTACTTTATCTTGGCAACTTAAGTCCCTTCAATTTCCACATGCCTTTTTAAATCCTTCAGTCGCCAAGTCTCCGATTCCCGGCGGTTAACCCCTTAACACTCAGCGATCCCGCGAGCGGTTACCGTTTCGATTAGCGGTCTCGGTTCAGTGGCCAAGTCAAGATTCTAGATCTGATAGTTATCACATGATCTCATGGCTTTGGAAGATTCCATGAGATCTTGCGATGACCGTCGATCTTCCTATTTGTAGAAGTTCATCTTGTCAGTGGGACTGGTGCCACCTCATCTTATCTGGAAGCTCCTGATTCATCGGCGGTGTTTGATTCGACAGGTTGACAGTGAGGTTGTCTTCTTTGGTGGGTTAAGTTCTGACTTAATCATGTGGTCATCATTATACCAGAGGCTCAATATGTGACCTAGTTAATCTGGCAGTATAGCGACAGCTGTTGATCCTCCTGCATCGTCAGAGCTTTTGACAGTGGGTCCTATGTCAAGAAAATGTGCAATGTGGATCCATTTGGCGGCTTGTGATTGGTCATTTGAGAGTATAGTTGGTGTCTATTAGTAGGGCTGAGTATCTACAAATGTGTCAGAAGAACTTAGATCTACATTGGTCACATGATCACAAGGAATATTCAGAAGTCATGCGATCATGCGACTACTGTTAGATTAGCATCTCAGTTAGTGGGTCCATTGTCAGAGGACCGTCAAGGTGTATGCTAATGAAGCAGGTTAGAATGAATGAAAGTATGCAACGTGTATGTTGTCAGTGGGCCCGTGGGGTCAGGGGTTTCTAAAGAAGTTAACGCGCGATTAGATCTTGTGGCTGTCATTATACCAGAGATCCAAAAAGTTTGATCGTTACGATCATGGTATAGCGACAACCGTCTGATGGTGTTCTCAGGGACGTGGGTCCAAGGTCTGTCAGGGATGCTGAATTGCTCATCGATGATTGGCTACTGACTTCCACGGTGGCAATTGACTTGTTAGAGGGGTTTTAAAAGTGTTTTTCCAGGCGTATTTGAGCCGCCCGATCTGCCAGGAGATAAAATGATCAACGGTTGCATTTTAAAATCGACCTACTAGCCGTTCTTTTTTAAATTTAAATATTTCTTCTACTGGCTTTGCTAGGGTTTGCATTTTGCGACCATGAATGACAAATGGGTAGCTGGAATTGAATTCCTCAGGATAGTGAAGGTTGAGGGGATGATAACAGAGGATCTGATCGTTGGTGCCATAGATTTTACAGAGTACCATGTCATGCTGAAAGCTTTAATGGGCTTGTCGCCACCTTTTGCAGGGTTAATCTTTTTAAAACCCAAACATCTATAAGATCAGATTGTGATCATTCATGGCAAGGCCGAGTTGCAGGAGGGTAGATGGATCAAGTTTGATGTAGTATAGGCATGGGCAAGCAACATATCTGATTGGCCTTGATGCTGCAGAGATATTTTTTATGATCAAATTTGATAGGCAGTTAGGGTTTGCTATTTTATTGTAAAATCATGTAACCCTAGTTAGGTTTTGCTCCTGCCTGCATGCAGGAGATGTATATACTGTATTTTTGGAGCCTTAGTGCTTAAGAGGTTAGAGAGTTCACATTTTGTAAGAAGAAAGTCTCTTTCTTAGAAGGCTATCTGTGGCATTTCCTACCCTCTGGTTTTCTACATTTTGTAACCTCCCATTGGTAATTCAGAGATTAAAGATATTTTGTGACATTTCTCATGTCCCTATGCCTTTTTGTGTGAGTTATCTCTTATTGAATCAAAGTATTTATATGTTTCTCAATGATATCTTAGGGTTCTTGATCCTTCTTTCTTTCTGCAATTCATGTGTATTATTGTGAATGATTTGATGTGAATGCTTTTGTGGGTATACTATAACCCCTTAACAATCTTGTCTCATTCCTATACCTAGTTGCAGAGGTGAATGTTTGTTTGCAGGTCATAGATTGTTGTCTACCCCAAGGAGTGTCATTATTTGTGAAAGAACCTCTTTCTTTCCCTGAATACCCTCTTTGTTTGTAGACCCCTCCTATGAAATACTTATGCAAGCCTATTCAGTAAGTTGTTGACCTACTAGACCTAAATCTCTCATTGATTTCATCCAACATACTGAGATCCAAACTCTAGTTTCGGTGCATCACCTAGTAGGTAGTTTGCTTTCAGTCATTTCCCTTTCCAAGCATTCCTTCTATCCCTTTCCCTCAAAAGTTTTACTTTTCATGTCTAGAAGCAAATTAAGGTGATTATCCAAGAGGAACTAGCCTACAACCTAGAGGTCTGATCTCAATTAGCATAGGTCCCACACCTGGAGATGATTTCCATGTTATACTAGGTTATCAAGACTATGAGAGCTTGAGATAAAGATGCAAACTTAGTGTATAACAATTTTGGCACGCCCGGTGGGACTACACAAGAAGTTAATTGTTTGAAGATATGTTATCTCTGATATACAAATTGCATAGTATAGACCTTTAGAAGTCATTCTACCAAGTATATCTGGTGACTCCACTAATTTCAAAGATCAGGGCTAACCTTGTTCAAGGTTTATGAGAAAGATTGAGACTAGGAGCTCAAAGCCCACTAAATTTTCAGAGTTTCCCTCAAGAAGAAGTCACAAAGGTAGGTCAACTCAAAGAACATCTCCTGCAAGGAGAGTTCAATCAACACCTCCTGATACTTCAAAAAGGAGATCTTTTCCCTTTCATTTCAGAAGAAGAGGTAGATCTCTAACCAGAGATCTAGAGGATTCAAACCCAGGAGAAAATTCAACTCATATAGTTGTTAATCTTCAGATTCCAACTTCTACAATGGCAAGACAGTTTGCTTTTGGACCATTCAACCAAGGCAGTCCATTGAATTTTGCTCAACATCATGATGTGCCCTTGGTGGCACTAAAAAGTCTACTTGATTTCATAGGTGAAGGGCAGACAATTTCTTTTGAACACATAAGAGATGTGACCACCATCTGCATCATTCACAACATTACTCAAGAAGATGTGGCTACAAAATTATTAGCAGCCTCTTTTAAAGGTAAGGCTCTTGAATGGTTTAGAACTCTTACTGTTGGTTCTATTACTTCTTGGGATGAGTTAGGAGATGCATAAAGTAAACATTTTGAGGATAAATCATATAACTTGTCTTTGGTTGAATAGTTGACAACCATTAAGATAGACCCTCAAGAGCAAATGATAGATTACAATAGTAGATTCCTTAAAACATGGAATAGAATTCCAGTCTCTATGAGACCATCAGCTAACCATGCCTTCTTATACTACTTACAAAGTCTAAATGGTCAAATTTCTATCATGATCCAGTCCATGGGTGGTACTTCATTACGCCAAGCTTTTGACATAGCTGTCAGAGCTGAAAATTGTTTGATTCAAGCAAGCATGATACAAAGAAGGCCTCCTATGCCTATTTTTCCTAGCCTTCAACCCATTGCACTTGGTGAAGTACCCCCATTTACCCCTATTCCCACCATATTCGCACCTCAGGCTAGTACCAGTGGTCAAGAACATGCTAAGGCAAGTTTCTCTCAAGAGTTGCAAGAAATCAAAAGTAGCCAAGCAACTAGCATACAAGAGATGACAAATTTGTTGCAGACTCTAACTAAAGAGGTCATAAATTTAAAGAAACAAGGTGAAGGAATCAGACCACCCTTTCAGTCACAAGGCCAAGGTCCTAATCAACAATATCAAAATCAAGTACAACCTTTTCAACAGAACAAGCCACCATACCAAGGAGGCTATCAAGGACAAAGACAAAATTTCAATTAGAGACCATTCCAACCATACAACCCTGCACCTCTCAATTCTACAAATCCAGTGAGGGATATGGTTCCTAGTCAAAATAATATGGCAATGGAGAATGAATGGTGTTTTCCTTGTAATCAGCCTCATAATCAGGCTACATGTTCAAATGGATGGATGAACCAAGCTCTGATGGTTCAAAATGCCTCCCAAGCTCAATCAGAGGTTTCATCCAGTGGCTCAGTGCCTCAACAAGAATCACAAGAGAATGAGACTGCTCTTTTCAATTGGGAGCAACCAGACTTTAGTGGAGTCAATGATGAAGTTGCTTTTTTTGCCTTTACAAGAGCAAAAAGAAGAGCCCAAGACATGGAGAGAGTAGATTCTAATGCCAAAGCCACCACATCTATAGAGCCACTACAATAAACTACCCCCATCACACCTAAGGAGGTCCCTGTCATACCAAGCAAAGAGAGCCAAGCTCTTAAAGAGGTGGAGCCCATCATAGTAAAAGCACAACAAAGAGTACACATTGTGACACCTTTTAATATCATAGACAACATGAAGAAGGCGAATGTCACCATGTCCACGTGGGACTCTTTGGCTCTTCTAGGTCAGCCTGAAATTTTGAAGAAGGCTATGACAGAGGCATCAACTCCTCAACCTACAAAAGAAGTTGTAAAGCCAGTGTTGGTTAACACTAATCAAGAAAAGGAGGCTCCAAGCAGCAACTCCAAAGGCAATGCCATTCAAGGTAGGAATTCAAAGCCACCTCCCTTTTATGTATATTTAATCATTGGAAAATCTTTAGTGCATAATTGTATGGTAGATAGTGGAGCTACTAGCACTGTAATGCCTAAGAAAGTAGCTGACCAATTAGGACTAAAATATGAGCCCTTTCAAAAGAAGGTTACCCAACTTGATGGATCCTCAGTTAATACCATAGGTGTGGCCAAGGATACCAGTCTAATCCTTCATGCTAGTCCTAATTTCTTTATCCTCCTTGATATATATATCATAGATCTCCCTGCATTATTTGCTATATGTCTTTCAAGGGAGTTTACAACCAAGATAGGAGGCTATCTATCTTCCGACTAGTCTCACATGTTATTTCATACAAGGTATGGGACTAAGGTCACCATTAAATCAGAACCATTAGTAGCACACCATATAGAGCCATATGTGTCCAATACCATCAATGTAAACTGCCCTATAATTGATGACAGTGACTTCCAAACCATTAGTGAAGCAAACACAAAGATAGAGAGTATCCTTGATATTCTTCTAGATGAAAGAGCTTCAGAGGCCCAAGAAAATCTTGTTTGGGATTTTGGTTTGGGAAGTTATTTAATACAAGAGAGTGGAGTCATAGAACCAAGCCTTCTCAAAGGAGACACTGATTCAAAAGATCAGAATAATCAGGTTTGGGAACTATTTTTTGATGGAGCTAGAAGTAGACATGGTTCTAGTGGTGGTGCTATGTTAGTGTCCCCAAAAGGAGAAAGGTATTATACTACCTTTAGATTCAGTTTCTCCTACACTAGCAATACTGCAGAATATGAGAGTCTAGTCAATGGACTAGAGTGGGCTAGAAAAAGAGGGCTTAATGCCTTAAAAGTTTATGGTGACAATGAATTAGTTGTCAGTGAAGTAAGAGGGATAAGTGCAACAAAAAATGACACTTTGAAAGGATACAAGCATAGAGTTTGGGATGCAATTGAAGATTTTTGTGCTTTCAATATTGTTGCTATCCCTAGGAAATTAAATCAAAATGCAGATAGATTAGTTGCTGTCGGATCTCAGTATGACATTCCAAATAGCATTTCAAAAGTAGGGGATCAATAGCATATCAAAGTGATTGTTAGACCCTCTATTCCTGATAATGATGTTAATTGGTAGGTGTTTGGCAATGATGAACAAATTCTACAATTCTTGTTTGAAGAAGATGTCTTTTCAGAGTACAATCAAGATAGGCTATCACAAAGCTATGGTGATCAAGTGATACAACTCAAGTCTAATAAGATGCCTAGAGGTCTTGTTACATTAGAGACTATCTTCAACAAGGATGATGAAGTTAAGAAAAACAAAGCTGGCCTGGTAGTTCAACAAGAACATTGTGTTGAATTAGAGTTGGAACCAGGTAAGAGCCTACAATTTGGAAGAGTAAACACTGAATTGGAAAAGCAAGCTTATACCCAATTATTCAAAGAATTCAGTGATGTTTTTGCATGGCAATATGAAGACCTCAAGGGTTTTGATCCTACCCTTGCTTAGCACACTATTGAATTAGAACCTAATGCCAAACTAGTAAGACAAAAGCAAAGGCTTGTTAATCCCAAGCTTGAGCCACTGATGCATAAGGAAGTGCTCAAATTGATAGAAAGTGGTATCATCTACCCCATCAAGCATACTAGTTGGGTTTCTAACCTTGTTCTTGTCAAGAAGAAGAATGGGGAGTTGAGGTTGTGTGTTGACTTCAGGGATCTTAACAGAGCCTCATTAAAAGACCACCATCCACTGCCCTCCATGGAACAAATCTTACAATGTGTCTCTCGATCTGAGAGATTTTCATTATTGGATGGTTATTCAAGATACAATCAGATCCTGGTTAATGAAGAGGATCAATATAAGACTGCATTTACAACCAAGTGGGGAACCATGGCTTATCAAAAGATGCCCTTTGGTTTGTCAAATGTAGGAGCTACATTTCAAAAGGCAATGGATATGGCCTTTAAAAGTCTCATGTACAAATTTGTGTTCGTCTACTTGGATGACATAACTATCTATTCTAAACATGCAGCAGACCATATCAAACATCTGAGGAAGATTTTTGAAAGGTGTAGAGAGTTTGGGATATCTCTTAATCCCAAGAAGTGTGTGTTTGCAGTTCATGAAGGAAAATTGTTGGGATATGTAGTATCCAAAGAAGGAATTATAGTGGATCCTGAGAGAATTGCAACCATCCTAGAACTACCATTGCCACATCACAAGAAAGGTCTCCAATCTTTCATAGGAAAGATTAATTTTGTTAGGAAGTTCTTGCCTAACATTGCAAATTTATTAAAGCCTTTGATAGCGATGTTAAAGAAGAGTTCAACTTTCAGTTGGACTAAGGAAGGGAAAGCCAATTTCTAGGCTATCAAAGAGGCCCTAACTGAAGCTCCTGCCCTCTTAAACCCAAATTTCAATAAGGATTTCATCCTTTATGCTTATGGAGGTCATGATGGTATATCTGCAATGCTGACTCAAGAAAATTCAGATGGATTGGAGCAACCAATTACTTTCTTTAGCAAAGGTTTAGAAGAGTATGAACAAAGATACTCTTTTGTAGAAAAACATGTACTTGCTGTGTAAAGAGCCTTAAAAAGTTCAGATATCTATTGACTCATAGAAAAGTACATTTAAAAGTTACTCATCCAAGTGTCAAAGAGTTTTTACTTTCCAAAGACCTAAATGAGAAAAGAGCTAGTTGGATCACCAAGGTGATGGAATATGACATAGATATTCAAACCACCAAGCTGGTTAGAGGAAGAGGTCTTTGTGAATGTTTGGCAGGGGATGAAAGTTCAAAGAAATAAAAACAATTAGATGCATGTTTGGTGGTGCATTCTATAGAAGAACAAGCCAAGGCAACAAGTTGGTTGCCTAATATGATCAATTATTTAAAGACAAGACAATGTCCTGCAGACCTAGATTTAGCAAAAAGAAGGTATTATAGGTTACTATCTATTCCTTTTGTGCTGATAGATGAGATTCTTTTTAGGAAGGATCATAATGGTGTCCTTTTAAGATGCATAGATTTAGAAAAGATAGCTGACATCCTATTTGAGTTTCATGATGGACCTTCTGGAGGTCATTTCTCTCCTAGGAGTACTGCTTTTAAAATCATGAGGGCTGGATACTATTGGCCATCTATCTTTAAGGATAGTCATGATTATGTTAGAAAATGCATCAATTTTGCCATGTTTGTAGGAAAAGAAAGGCTTGCAACCTTGCCCCTACAACCAAACAGAATAGATCAGCCCTTCATGAGGTGGGGTATAGATTTCATTGGCATGATCAATCCTCCATCTAGTGCAGGACATAAATGGATAATTACTATGATAGATTACTTCACCAGATGGACAAAGGCAATTGCATTAAAAGAGGCCAATGAGAGTGTTGTCCTAAGCTTTTATGATGACTTAATTCATAGGTTTGGCACTCCTGATTCCATAATTTTAGATAATGCCTTAGCATTCACAGGCCTCAAAGTCTCAGAGTGGGCAGTCAAGAATGGCATCTATCTGAGTACCAGCTCCAACTACTACCCTCAAGGCAATGGCTTGGCAGAATCCACCAATAAGAACTTGATTAGGATAATCAAGAAGACTCTGTAAGATAATCAAAGATTGGCATACTAAGTTGAGGTCTGCATTGTGGTTAGATAGAATTACCCCAAAAAAAATCATTGGTAATTCTCCTTATGTGCTAGTGTATGGTAGAGAGGCTAAGTTGTCCATTTCAACTGAATTACTAGCTTTGGACCTAGCTACTCAGTATGCCCTATTTGATGAAGGAGATCCTTTGCAGATCAGGTATGCTCAATTGATGGAATTGGAAGAGATCAAAGACAAATCAATGTAGGATATGGAATTCCATCAGATTCAAATAAAGAGGAGTTTTGACAAAAGAGCCAGAGTCAGAGACTTCAAGGTTGGAGACATAGTCCTCAAGTGAGATGAGTTGAGGTCTAGGCCCAGCAAGCACACAAAATTTGACTCCTTTTGGGGTGGACCATTTGTAATCATAGAATGCAGGGGCTCTAATGCTTTTCAACTATCAAATATGGAGGGAGTCCCCTTACCTATCTCTGTGAATGGTTTCCACTTGAAGCCTTGTTTTGAGGTTAACCCCTCTCTGTAAATTTTGTAAAAGTTTCCCTGTTTTCTTTCCTTGCTTTCTAGTTTAGTTTCCTGCTTTTCAAGAAGTGCTCTGAGCACATTTTCAGTTTTGTCCCTCTGTATAGAATTTTTGTTCCTGTAGTAACCCCATGCCCAATGGATTGTCAAGGTCACTGGTTTCCCATGTCTAGGAGGCTGACATCCAGCAGAAATCACCAAAAATGTTACCCAAATTTTCCTTGTGCATGCAAATTTGGCCGAAAACCATACCCAGACCCCTATTTTTATCTTGCCTACCATCCCTAAAATTTTCATGGGTTTATCCCCTATTCTCTGGCCTTTGCAAATTTGTTATCTCCCTGGTCTGCAGTTAAAAGATTCATAAAAAGTAGTCGTTATATCCAAAAGCTCCAAAAAACCCTAAAACCCCAGGGCCTTGTTATAATTTGCAGTTACTTTATCTCGACAACTTAAGTCCCTTCAATTTCCATGTGCCTTTTTAAATCCTTCAATCGCCAAGTCTTTGATTCTTGATGGTTAACCCCTTAACAATCAGCGATCCCACGAGTGGTTGTCGTTTCGGTTGGTGGTCTCAACTCAGCAGCCAAGTCAAGATTCTAGATCTAACAGTTGTCGCATGATCTCATGGCTCTGATAGATTCCATAAGATCTTGTGACAATCGTCGATCTTCCTGTTTGTAGAAGTTCATCTTGTCAATGGGACCGGTGCCACCTCATCTTATCTGGTAGCTCCTGATTCATCAGTGGTGTCTGATTCGGCAGGTTAACAGTGGGGCCGTCTTCTTTGGCAGGTTAAGTTTTGACTTAATCATGTGGTCATCATTATATTGGAGGCTCAAGATGTGACCTAGTTAATATGGTGGTATAGCGACAACCATTGATCCTCCTCCATCGTCAAAGCTTCTGACAGTGGGTCCTGTGTTAGGAAAATGTGCAACGTGGATCTATTTGGCAGCTTGTGATTGGTCATTTGAGAGTACAGTTGGTGTCTATCAGTGGGGCTGAGTATCTATAGATGTGTCAGAAGAACTTAGATCTATGATGGTCACATGATCACAAGGAATATTTGGAAGTCATGTGATCATGCGACTACCATTAGATTAGCATCTCAGTTAGTGGGTGTGTTGTCAGAGGACTGCCGAGGTGTATGCTGATGAAGCAAGTCAGAATGAATGAAAGTATGCAACATGTATGTTTTCAGTGGGCCCATGGGGTCAGGGGTTTCTAAAGAAGTTAATGCATGATCAGATCTCGTGGCTATCATTATACCAGAGATCCAAAAAGCTTGATCGTTACGATCGCGGTATAGCGACAGCCGTCTGATGGTGTTCTTAGAGACGTGGGTCCAAGGTCTGTTAAGGATGCTGACTTGCTCATCGGTGATTGGCTACTGACTTCCACGATGGTAGTTGACTTGTCAGAGGGGTTTTAAAAGTGTTTTTCTAGGCGTATCTAAGCCGCCCGATCTACCGGGAGATAAAACAATCGACGGTTGCATTTTAAAATTGAGCTGCTAGCCTTCTTTTTTAAATTTAAATATTTCTTCTACTGGCTTTGCTAGGGTTTGCATTTTGTGGCCATGCATGACAAATGGGTAGCTGGAATTGAATTCCTCAGGATAGTGAAGGTTGAGGGGATGATAACAGAGGATCTGATCATCGGTACCACAGATTTTATAGAGTACCACGTCGTGCTAAAAGCTTTAATGGGCTTATCACCACCTTTTGCAGGGTTAATCTTTTTAAAACCCAAACATTTATAAGATCAGATTGTGAGCATTCATGGCAAGGTCGAGTTGCAGGAGGGTAGATGGATCAAGTTTGATGTAGTACAGGCATGGGCACGCAACATATCTAATCGGCCTTGATGTTGCAGAGATATTTTTTATGATCAGATTTGATAGGCAGTTAGGGTTCACTATTTTATTGTAAAATCATGTAACCCTAGTTAGGTTTTGCTCCTGCCTACGTGTAGGAGATGTATATATTGTATTTTTGGAGCCTTAGTGCTTAAGAGGTTAGAGAGTTCACATTTTGTAAGAAGAAAGTCTCTTTCTTAGAAGGCTATCTGTGGCATTTCCTACCCTCTGGTTTTCTACATTCTGTAACCTCCCATTGGTAATTCAGAGATTAAATATATTTTGTGACATTTCTCATGTCCCTAAGCCTTTTTGTGTGTGTTATCTCTTATTGAATCAAAGTATTTATATGTTTCTCAATGATATCTTAGGGTTCTTGATCCTTCTTTCTTTCTGCAATTCATGTGTATTATTGTGAATGATTTGATGTGAATGCTTTTGTGGGTATACTACAACCCCTTAACAATCTTGTCTCATTCCTATACCTAGTTGTAGAGGTGAATGTTTGTTTGCAGGTCATAGATTGTTGTCTACCCCAAGGAGTGTCATTATTTGTGAAAGAACCTCTTTCTTTCCCTGAATACCCTCTTTGTTTGTAGACCCCTCCTATGAAATACTTATGCAAGCCTATTCAGTAAGTTGTGACCTACTAGACCTAAGTCTCTCATTGATTTCATCCTACATACTGAGATCCAAACCCTAGTTTCGATGCATCACCTAGTAGGTAGTTTGCTTTCAGTCATTTCCCTTTCCAAGCATTCCTTCTATCCCTTTCCCTTAAAAGTTTTACTTTTCATGTCTAGAAGCAAATTAAGGTGATTATCCAAGAGGAACTAGCCTAAAACCTAGAGGTCTCATCTTAGTTATCATAGGTCCCACACCTAGAGATGATTCCCATGTTATACTAGGTTATCAAGACTACAAGAGCTTGAGACAAAGGTGAAAACTTAGTGTATAACAGAAACACACAAGGGTTTTGCTTTGACAGTATGACAGTTTTTATTATTAGCCAAAAGAATGAAGCAAAATATACAATGGATCAATCCTTATAGAGGGAGATCGAAAAACGTAATGGAAAACCATGAGAGAGGAGAAATCATTCTTGATGTGCAAAAAAAAAAGTTGCAATTCAATAATGAATAATCTATTATACAATTTGTTATGAAAACAAAGGAGATCAATCCTTATAAAAGGAGATCTGAAAACCTAAAAAGGTAAAACCTAGGTTGCACAATAATAATTAATAAAGAAATTAATTATTATATGCCTAAAGTTTAGCTTAAGTAGAAAGATATAATAAGTGACTTAATAATTAAATCAATATGATTCAATTAATAAGAAAACAACTAATTACTCTAACAAAATGAACCCTAATCTTGGCTAATCTATTTCACATTTGGATTTGGGTACATAAAATGAATCTCACACTTACTTTGGTGCTCTTAAAATGAACATCACCTAGCTAGGGTTTCAATTCAAAATTCTTTCATTCCATCTATTTTTAAATCAGTTCAAGTGCATACATAGCTTAACTAGGGGCCCCAAATTGAAAAAAATTCAATTCAATTGATGGCTAGAATGAGCCCTTGTTTCATTTTAATATGTCTATAGGTCAAAATTATGCTAAACAATCAAATTATGTAAGTCTTGAGTTAATTTTATTATCTAATTAGTTTTATGCGCACTTGGTAGCAAAAATTACACACTTGGAAGCTGAAACTGGGTTGTTGGTCAAGAAACTACGTAGTTGGTCACTTTTTTTGCACAGTTAGTAATTTGGGTTGTTTTAATGCTTTGTGTTGAGTTTCTGGATTCGAGTCTCTATTTATCACTTAAAATAGCTAGTTTTTTATTTATTGATAGTCTGTTGCATCTTGTGGAAATTGTGGGATGAAGGATTAATGATAAACTACTAATTTTTTTGATGCATGATGTGTACAAAGACATTGTGCTCTTGTTACAACTTTCATGTCTTCTTTTTAGTAGTTTAGAAAACACTTAATTTTAGTGCTTAAAAAGAAAAAGTTCTTATGTTCTTGAGTGTTATTTAGATTGTCTATCCTAAAGAGTTGGATGAACGTATCATCTCCCCTCGCGTTCATGTATCTTGGGTGAAAATAAATTCATATAATTATCTTATAGGGCTTGCCTCCTGAGACTTGCTTTAATAGAGTTGGTGAGAGGGAACGACCCGAGTGGTAATAGGACAAAGCCAGGTGTCCATCCAAACCACTATATAAATATGTGATTGTGACCAAAAGTCCAATCAATAATGTGGATAGGTGATAGCTTTCCTCCAATACCTTTGTGGTGCATAAAACCTTGGTTTTCAAGGCTGGGAGACCTCCTACATAATTTTATCACACCACCGACTGAACTAGATGTCTCATACTAAAAATCATGTTGTAGTTGCCAAAAACTATCTATTTAATGATTTAAGGGGTCACCCATGCCTGTGAAGACATCCCACACTTTAGTGGCTTGTGGTAGAGATAACAGTCCCTTGGGAAGTAATGTCCCTTGGAATTTGAAGCTTGGTGTGCCTTAGAAGTGAATGCACTATAAGGGGGAGTTTGTGCCTCCAAGCTTCTAGGTTGTCCACCTTGAGTAGGCACACATGAACTTTGTTAAAGTGATAATTCATTGGATATTGTCCTTCTAGCCTAGGTTGTTATGTGTTTGTTTTAATTTTTACAACAAACAGTCTACCTAATGTATCTTGTGTGAGTGTTCAAACATTGAAATATTTTCAAAACACTCATAAAACCTTTAAAATATTTGCAAAACCTTTCAAAACATTCCTAAACATTCAATTGGTCATAAATACTTTGTCTTAAAACCCTTGTGAATATATGAACTTTCAAAACATTCACCTTGGAGCCGTGTGGCATGTGTAGGAGTCCTCATTTGGATTAATTTCTATATCATAGTCCTTGCATATTTCACATTATCTTCCTTTCATATGCAATTCCAAATCCTTGCATTAATCCTCATTATAATCCGAGCATTATAATCCTCTTTATAGTCCTCGTTATAGTCCTCATTATAGTCCTATTTCATATTGCACTTAGAAACTTTAAAAGCTTTTGCAAAATCCCACAAAAATCCAAATTTTAGAGTCTTTCCTTATGTTATTGAAGATAGGATCTTGATTTGGTCCCTTTTTTTCCCTCTTATCAAAATTGTCCTTTTTACCTTTTATCAAACTCTGCCTTTGCCATGTTGGATTTGACCCAATCCATTTTTATCCAAACATATTTTTCCTTTTGATCCTTTCAAGTCAAGATCCCTATTCAATTTCTTAAGGTTATACCCTTAGATTTGTAATTTTCAAAGCTTTTGTCAAAGTACAAAATTCCAAAAATATAGTTGCATATTGCATCTTCAAAATCCCAAAGTTTAAGATAGTTTTCACTTTCCCTTAAGTTGCACATCACTTAAAAAGCATTTGCATTTTCATTTCTAAAGTCTCCTAAAATTCCAAAAACATAGTTTTCATAATTTACATTTTTAAAATCCCAGGTCCAAGGTCCAAACCCTAACTTTAATAACCCAAGCTTTCAAAAGCTCTAAATCCAAGATCAAGTTGCATTTTGCACATCCAAACTTGCATATTCCAAGTTGCATTTTTGCATATCCTAGGTTTCATATCATTTCAAAATCCAAAACAAAGTTGAATATCCTTCATTCTTAGGTGCATTTAGTCATCATGCCAATTGTGACAAGGAAAAAAGGTTCCTATCAACCCATGTACATTCCAAATGAAAACACTCAAACATTCTTAGACCCAAAATAAGGTATACCTTTTCAAACACAAGTTTTTGACCCAAACATGACATACCCTTCAAGAAAAGAGAACCAAACACTTCATGACCCAAGAAACATGACACTTTTACAAACACATGCCAATATCCAAACACATGTTGAACTGAGATAAAGGGAATTATAACAATCAAACAATAAACCATGTCAATCTCACACACACTTGACGCACAAGTTGATAGACCAATTGAATAAATAAGTGAAGATTGTGGAAGAACAAATTAAAAATGTTGAAAAGCATCACAAACACATGTCAAAACTCCTTAAATGCCCAAAAGAAAGGTTTGGTGAAATTGACGTTAAATCTCTCATTGCAAGATCAAAGATACCAAAACTTCTTTCACAAATAGATGAAGCAAATGCAAAGTTCAACCAAGGCCAATTCAACTAGGTTCAAGAGAAAACTTCAAGCAACCAAGTCCCAAAGCAATCATTCAAACAAGCTCCAAATAAAAAATTTCAACTAGAGTGTGGCATAATTCAACTTGGTCCACCACCTAATTATGAACCCATCTTTTTTCTAGTGAAACCAAGTTTCCCTCAAACAACTTCACAACCTCTTGTGCCGATAATGAAAATAATACAATCAACACCAAGGTCACAAACAAGTTTTCCTTCAAGAACATTTCATATTAATGAACATCCTCTCATGTCCTCAAATTCAAAACCAAGTTTTTCTCAAACAAAAATAAGCTAAAACGTGTCAACCTTTGGACGTCAACCAAGAATGATCAATGAGGAACCTTTTGTAGAGCATGTTCAACCAAAAAAATCTATGCAACCTATACATATTGATGTGGTATCACCAACAAGATCAACGAAGCAACAAAAATTCAAACCTAAAGCTTCAAAGAGTTTGTTTCAAATATTGGATTGTATATATGAAGAGGATGAAACAAATAATTCACCCATGTCTAGCAATGGCCCATTCCAAAATAATCACATGGATGACACACCTATTTCCTCTCAAGACATTGACCTTCAAGAAACATCCACTTTTCCCTACACTCCTTCATCTCCCAAAGATTCACAAGATCAAATTCCTCCATCTCCATCAAGTCACACTTCCAATGATGAAACCTTCCAAGGGATATCCATAGAATAATTTCTAGCTAGTCCCATTCATGATGCAAATCACTTTCTTGCTTCCCAAATTCTAGAACCAATACCACCATTTTCAAAAAATCCTATTCAAGGGAGTCCCTTCTAAAGTCCTGTTAAAATTTTATCTCCTTCATGTCCAAACATTGATCCCTTTCCAAAATCCCCCATGTATATCCAAATTTATACCCCATGTCAAGAGGATGATTCAAAGAATGGAGAAATGAGTCCTAAAACAAATCAAGATCAAGATCCTAACAATGACCAATCCCCTCTAATTTTTTACCAAGATCCCATTTCCCTTGAGTCTAACTATGATCTCATTATCCCTAAATCTCCTATCCAAGATGATCCTCTTCCTCCTCATGAACAAAGTATCCTTCCAAGTCCTATTGACCTTTCACTTCCAAAGAAAGATCATGACCCCCTTTCTATTTTTTCTGATGATTAATCCAAAATCAAGAGAAAAACACCTTTATGATGGAATCTAATGATCCCATTCCAAGTCAAGATAAAATTATCCCTTCACCTTCATGTTCATACCATGATCCCATCATATCTCTAGATTTATCACAAGATTCCATCATCCCTCCAGGTCCCTCCACCCATGAATTTCCTTGTCTTAATGCTACATATCTCCTACATGATCCTATCCTAGAAAATGATTCTTTCATTTCTCCTATTCCACTTTAGGATAACATTATTCCTCTTGATCCCCCTCATGATTTAAACACATTTGTGTAAGATATTCATGAACCCCTTACACTTCAAATGGGTTCTCCTATTTCTATCCAGTCTGATCCTATCATTCCTGTTAGATAGTTGAGAGGGGGGGTGAATCAGTTAGTTCCAGTTATCCTATGGTCCCAAATCTCCCAGATGTATATATTCAAACTTTTCAAAACAAATTATCAACTTGATAAGCTATCAACAATAACTTTCTCTTCATCTATTGATTGAAAGTCATTTCAATATTGTGTCTATCGATCAGACTAAATATGAAATGTGTAAAGTAAAATATCAATCCAATTACATCAAATAAACATAACACAGATTTTTAACGTGGAAACCCTGTTAGGAGAAAAACCACCTTGGACTAGTAACCCAAAATAATTCACTCTTCTGAAGTGAGCTCAGTTAGGAGCCAACCCTATCAAAGGTTACAAAATACATTGTGAGGTGTGACCTGGTTAGAGGATTTATCACTAACAGTTCTCCCTTGACCAGCATTCACTATGGGGTCAACAAGAAAACTGACAACATTCATTGAATATCATATTGAAATACAAAAAGACTGTTAAGTCCACTCGGTTAAGAGATTTTTTGTAACAATGGTTAAACTGATACGGTAATGATCTGATTCAAATACAACTAATATTTGTAGATTTTTAGATCTATGCTTAGCTCAAATACCTCCTCTAATCAATATTCAATTCAATCCTTCATATCCTCCAACTTTTTCAACTCAGTGAATAATTCCCCGACCCTCGATAATGCCTACAGTTCAACTCATTGCTCAGTTTTGTCTGTAACCAGTTTGATCAGTGGTGCATGAAAATAGTTCTTTCACATGAATTATCATGCAGTGTCAATAAGCTCCAGACTCAATAATGAATCTCATGTCTCTTTAAATATACTTCATAAACCATTTTCTTATCATCTGCTATATTTTGCCTCTTAATATCCATCATTCCTTTTGCCACTTCAATCTTCCTTGACAGATGTGTCTATAACACATTTCAATCCTTCTCCATTTGATCAATCTTGAATTTTATCAGTCATTAGATCATCATAAAAAACTTTTATCTTTTACCTCATAATCATAAGCAATCTCCTAGCTCATCAATTCAGTCAGTTGTTATAAACGTTATTTGTTTCTCTCACTCGGTCAATACAAATGTGTCGGTGATAACTAACTTAGTTATTCTTGTTACTCGGCATACACAACACTAGCTTAGTGTATACAAAAATCTTCAATTACCAACCACATAAATTTGTTTAGTTCTAATCTTCAATACATAACAAATTCATGTAATACAATCAAGTCAACAACATGATTCCATAGACTCATCAATAAGTTACCCAATGTATACCTTAGCCATATTTTCCATATCCATCTCATCTTCATGTAGATATCTCATTCCTTTATCATTTTCTTTCTTCTTCTTCTTTAGATGTTTGTAACTATCATGATAAGTACAGTCAAAACTAGTTGACATCAATGACAATGCATTGAATGATTTAATTTCCTTACATATCACTTTAGTAGCTCAGTGATCTCTAAGCATTGTCTTTCACTTGTCCATTCATTTCATCAAGATATTCAATCAGCTGTAGGTTATCAATCTCTCTGTTTGACATTGATGGAAACACAAATATGAAATATGCCATAGAATACCAAACATTTGTACTACAAATCTTTAGATAAATATTGTAGCTCAGCAAAATCTCCCTAGCTTGAAAATTTTATATGTTTAATCACTACACAACATTTCATGCAGACTCTCCCTATGGATTTGATCTTTTGCTTCTCTGATTCTCTCCCTTTTCTAAATTCCTTCTCTCCCATTGGATAGATATTTCATTGATTCATTCTCTCCCTTTGACAACAATGCCAAAAATAATAAACAACACTATAGTAGCCAAAATATTTTCTCTATTATTCGGTTTAGATCAAGAACCTTCATGTACCAATATACAGTGTTCTTTCTTCCAGCTTTCACAATCTTTAGGAAACCTAAAGTGTGAACAATATGTATCAACATCATTAGATATTCTAATAAATTATAGGTTGATGCAACCTCCTGATCACCTTAGTGACCGATAGATAGGGGATGGATCCCTAGTCTAGTCCTCAAGTACTCATATGTATCCTTTGGTAAGGGTTTGTTAAATATGTCTGCAAGTTGTTCATTTGATTTTACAAACTCTAGTTTCACTTCCTTTTCTTGTACTTGTTCCCTCAAGTAGTGATACTTAATAGATATGTGCTTTATCTTTGCATGCTTCACTATATTATTAGAAAAAAAATTAGCACTTGTGTTGTCACAATATATAATCACTGGATCAATGATCTCTTCATTCATTCCTTCCAAAATTTGTTTTATCCATACAATGTTTGAACAATTAGCAGCAACAACAACATATTATGCTTCAACATTAGATTGAGAAATACATGCCCATTTCTTACTTATCCAAGTAACTAATCTTTCTCCCAAAAAGAATTCTCCACTGGTTGTGCTCTTTGGGTCATCAATATTTCCAGCCTAATCTGCATCGGTGTAAACTTGTAGTTCAAAATTGCCCTCTTTCTTGTACCATAAACCATAATTCTCTGTGTTTTTCAAGTATCTCAAAATCCTCTTAACAAAATTCATATGTGATTCCTTAGGATTAGCATAAAATCTTGCTACAATCCCAACAACATGTGCAATATCAGGTCTACTATGCACAACATACATCAATTTTCCAATCATTGATTGGTATAGTGTTTGATTTACCTTGGTTGACTTATCATCCTTTGTCAATTTTCATCCTGTGACCATCGGTGTACCTACTGGTTTTGAATCTTCCATTCCAAAGGTCTTCTACACTTCTTTGATATATTTGATTGTGTTATGAATATTCCTTCATTTTTTTGTAGAGTTTTCAAACCTAGAAAGAATTTAATCTTTCCAAACATTGACATTCCAAATTCCTTTCTCATTTCATCAAAAAATGATTTGCATAGATTATCATGTCCTCCAAATATGATATCATCAACAAAATTTTTAGCAATAAGAATCTTGTCATCAGTTTCTCCTTTCAATTATAAATTTCTATTATCACGTGTTCTCACAAATCCAATACTAATAAGATATGAATGCAGTCTCTCATACCATGCTCAGTGAGATAAATACCAAACATTTGTAATACAAATCTTTAGATAAATATTGTAGCTCAGTAAGATCTCCCTAGCTTGAAAATTTTATATGTTTAATCACTACACAACATTTCATGCAGACTCTCCCTATGGATTTGATCTTTTTCTTCTCTGATTCTCTCCCTTTTCTAAATTCCTTCTCTCCCATTGGATAGATATTTCATTGATTCATTCTCTCCCTTTGACAAAAATTCCAAAAAGAATAAACAACATTGTAGTAGCCAAAATATTTTCTCTATTATTCGGTTTAGATCAAGAACCTTCATCTACCAATATACAGTGTTCTTTCTTCCAGTTTTCACAATCTTTAGGAAACCTAAAGTTTGAACAATATGTATCAACATCATTAGATATTCTAATAAATTATAGGTTGATGCAACCTCCTGATCACCTTAGTGACCGAGAGATAGGGGATGGATCCCTAGTCTAGTCCTCAAGTACTCATATGTATCCTTCAGTAAGGGTTTGTTAAATATGTATGCAAGTTGTTCATTTGATTTTACAAACTCCAGTTTCACTTCCTTTTCTTGTACTTGTTCCCTCAAGTAGTGATACTTAATAGATATGTGCTTTATCATTGCATGCTTCACTAGATTATTAGAAAAAAATTTAGCACTTGTGTTGTCACAGTATATAATCACTGGATCAATGATCTCTTCATTCATTCCTTCCAAAATTTGTTTTATCCATGCAATGTTTGAACAATTAGCAGCAGCAACAACATATTATGCTTCGACATTAGACTGAGAAATACATGCCCATTTCTTACTTATCCAAGTAACTAATCTTTCTCCCAAAAAGAATTCTCCATCGGTTGTGCTCTTCCGGTCATCAATATTTCCAGCCTAATCTGCATCGGTGTAAACTTGTAGTTCAAAATTGCCCTCTTTCTTGTACCATAAACCATAATTCTCTATGTTTTTCAAGTATCTCAGAATCCTCTTAACAAAATTCATATGTGATTCCTTAGGATTAGCATAAAATCTTGCTACAATCCCAACAACATGTGCAATATCAGGTCTACTATGCACAACATACATTAATTTTCCAATCATTGATTGGTATAGTGTTTGATTTACCTCGATTGAATTATCATCCTTTGTCAATTTGCATCCTGTGACCATCGGTGTACCTACCGGTTTTGAATCTTCCATTCCAAAGGTCTTCAACACTTCTTTGATATATTTTGATTGTGTTATGAATATTCCTTCATTTTTTTGTAGAGTTTTCAAACCTAGAAAGAATTTAATCTTTCCAAACATTAACATTTCAAATTCCTTTCTCATTTCATCAAAAAATGATTTGCATAGATTATCATGTCCTCCAAATATGATATCATCAACAAAAATTTTAGCAATAAGAATCTTGTCATCAATTTCTCCTTTCAATTATAAATTTCTATTATCACGTGTTCTCACAAATCCAATACTAATAAGATATGAATGCAGTCTCTCATACCATGCTCTCGGTGCTTGCTTCAATCCATATAGTTCTTTGTACAACTTACATACCATGTTTTTCTTATTTGGATCAAGAAAACCTTCAAGTTGTTCAATGTAAATCTCTTCCTCAAGTATCCCATTCAAAAATGCAGATTTAACATCCATTTGATATACTTTGAATCCTTTATAGGCAGCATATGCAAGTAATATTCTAACTCCTTCAAGTCTAGCTACAGGTGCAAAAGTCTCACCATAATCAATTCCTTCTTCTTGTGCATACCCTTTACATACAAGTCTTGCTTTTTTCCTAGTGACTTCACCATTCTCATTCAACTTGTTTCTAAATATCCATTTGGTTCCAATAACATTTTTATCACTCGGTCTCGGTACCAATTTCCATGTTTTATTCTTCAGTATTTGCTCAATTTCTTCATTCTTTGCTTTGATCCATTCATCATTCTCAAGTGCATCTCTAACATTTTTAGGTTCAAATTCACAAACTAAACATGTGTTTTGTCTCAACTTACTTCGTGTCATCGTGCCAGCTTTCTTATCACCAATAATCCAATTCTGTGGATGGTGTCTTCTCACAACTTTTGCTAACACTTGTTCTCTTCTTTGTTCATCAGTCGGTGTAGGATTGATATCTTCCTCGGTAGCTACTTCCTGATTCTTGGTATCTATAGGCTGATGCTCGATGTCTTTATCCTATTGCTAGGTAGCTTCAACCTATGTCACTGGTATAACTTCAGGTTTCTCAATGAATGTATACCTATCGTAGTCTTCTGGTTCCTTTTTTCTTTCTTCATCATTTTTCTCAGCAAACTCATCAACTCTCACATTTTCACTTTCAATCATTTTGTTAGAAACCTTATTCAAACATTTTTAAGCTTTACTTTTAGTATAATATCCTACGAATATTCCTTCATCACCTTTAGAATCAAATTTTCCATTTCTATCATCTTTTAGAATGTAACATCTACTTCCAAATATTTTGAATTAACTTACATTAGGTGTGTACCCCAACCATAACTCATAAGGTGTCTTGTTTGAATCTTTCTTTAGTTGTACTCAGTTCAATGTGTATACAAAAGTGCTAACAACTTCTCTCCAGTACATTTGTGCAACATCTTTCTAAATCATCAATGTTCTAGCACAATCAACTATGGATCTATTCCTCCTTTCAGCAATTCCATTATGTTGTGGTGTTCTCGGTGCAAAAACTTGTCTTTTGATTCCATGCTCATTACATAAATTAGTGAACTCATTAGAAGTAAACTCACCCCCTCTATCAAATCTTAAGCATTTTAATTATTTTCCACTTTCCTTTTCCACTTTAGCTTTATACCATTTAAACATTTTGAAGGCTTCAAATTTCTCTTTCAAAAACATAATTGTCATCATCCTAGAGTAGTCATCAACAAATAAAATAAAATAAAATATATGTCACCATAATAACTTCGAGTTCTCATAGGACCACATAATTTGGTATGAACCAACTCCAAAATAGCTTTAGATGAATAGAATAGGTCTTTCTCTTGAAACTAGATTTTGACATTTTTCTCATTTGATGTTGTTTGCACATGACATGGTCAAGTTTAGATAAGCTCGAAAATGTTGGGAAGTGATGTTTTGGGAGCACTATGGATCACTTAAGGGTTGTCATTTATGGAAACACTTATGTTGGAGTGATCACATGAAGTGATTATAAGTGTGGGAGACTCAGTCGTGAAAATGACTAAGTACAAAATCAGAATAACAGTATTCTGCAGTATAGTTTTGTTATCTCTATTGAGCTTTTAAGGTTGTCATTAGTACCAAAGGTTTGTAAAGATATCGGTTGGTCACTTACATTGAGATAATCGATAACATAAAGTAGAACAGACAAGTCAGTAAAGCTTATATACCGAGCAGCAGACGGTTTACCGAACACCAGCATACACCGACACCGATAGATAGTAAACACCGAGCATCGCAGTATACACCGATCAGTTTACACGGTGTTTATCGAGGATCACAGGAAATGACATAGTAATAAAAAATGGAACATTCTTCTATGAAAATGGTTACAATAGTTTATAAAACATTTTTCCAAGATCAAGGGACATTTAATGTAATGATATTCATTAAATGAAATGTATATCCTTTGTAATAGTTGATCTAGGTTATTATTGTACACCGTAGATCTTAGGGTTATGACTATACTGTGTAACCTAATTTTGTTAAAGCGGAAAAAATAGAACACTATATATTTGTGTGTTCACATGATTTTTGGTGTGAGCTAATATATGAATCACGGAGCACTTGAAACAATTGCCTATCTTCAAGTCTATCAATTAACAAAGTAGAACCGAGTATAGAGGAATTCAAATTGAGTAGAATCAGCAAAGGCTACCGAGCAGTTCAGAGCAGAGATTCATCACAAGTAAGGTGATACTTTATCAGAGCTTATAGATCTATATCAAACAAGTGAGTTGTCAAATAGCAGATATTTACCTATTGCTTTCTGACAATTGTCATAGAGTTTTTGGATAAAATCTCTTAACAGAGTAGACTTAACAACCTTATGTAAATCTCTTAAACGAGTGCACACTTCATTAGTGTTGTTAAAATCCTATAGCTAGGTAGATCTAGCTGATCTAACATGTCACTCCTAATAGGGTGAGATCACCAGAAGTGATCAAAACTTGTAGCCCTAACAAGAAAACCTTTTCTATCTGCAGTAGTGAAGAATTTGTGGGTGTCATCCCCACTGTAGTTTTTACCTTCTAACAAGGGTTTCTACATTACCAAAATACTTGTGTCATGTGATTGTGATAGTGATTTCATGTTGCTTACTTACTTAAGTTAATGGATGATTGATTCATGCAATTAGATTCAAGTTGTTTTGGTCAGTTATCACTATTTACAGTTATAGATTTGAAAGGTTTACAAGTGAAGTTTTTGAAGGCACTGATTCACCCCTCCCCTCTCAGTACCTATCTCTCCTAATTCCAACAATTGGTATCAAAGCACAGTTCTCTTATTGAACAGATTAACCACTGAAGGGTAAAGATCTAAGTCATGGAGAGATACAAGCTTGACAAGACTATTGAGAATTAGAAGATACGAATGCAAATGTTTGTAGAACAGTATAAGCAAGCCAAGGAAGGACTATAGAAATTACTGGTTGAAAGGAAGAACCTAGCTATACTACATAGTAGGAGATCAGTTACCATGAAGAACCTATTGATGAAATATTCAAGCATATTGGATCCAGTTCTGGAAGCATCTCCGATGGATCTAAAAGCATAATCACTGATCTATCTTAAAAGAATCAATGTTTAATTGATCAAGTGAAAGCACTACAAATCGGTCAAGAATCTTAGATGGTGAGAATGGTAGAAACAATGAACAAAGAAAAACAAGCTAAGAAAGAAAGAAATTTGGCAATCGATGACCGAAGATAGATGAGTGAACAACTTCAAACTAAAGAGAGTGAGATACAAAGACTCACTGACCAACATTTCCAAGTAACTAATCAAGTGATGACTGTGAATCAAGAGGTAAACCGAGTGAATGTAGAATTGTCAAGAAAACTAGAAGATGTTGCAAGACTCGGAGAAGAGAATGAGAAGCTGAGAAATGAAGTGAAAAATCAATAGCAGCAAAATGAAATGAAGAAACTTGCTGAGGACAGCTCTAAGAAGATTGATGACTTTTTGACTAATCAGAGAAGATTTGGAAGTAAAGCTGGTATAGGCTACACCGGTGAAGGAGAAACATCACAACAAGCTGAACAAGTCAACATCAGTCAAAATCAGAAACCTAAAGTGTTGGCATGTTATCATTGTGGCAAACCAGGACATACATCTAATGTGTGTAGAAGCAAAGAACAAGGTAAACCTCCTATCACTCCTAAGTTTAATGGATATTGTTACTACTGTGGTAAGTTTGGACATCCTGCTTATGAGTGTAGAGCTAAGAAAAATGATCTTGTTGATAATACCACTATGGAGAAAATATGCTATACTTGTAACAAGCATGGACACACTGCATGAGACTGTAAAGTGAAAATGAAACAAGTCTAGACACCTAAGGAGAAACCACAACGCAGGCCATATCAACCGAAGAGACAAGGTAATTCTTATGTTTGGGATTATAATACATGGACCAACTATGTTGTATGTGGTAGATATGGACACATTGTAGCAAATTGTTATAGAAAGAATCAAATTGGACAATCAAGAAGCTGGACAAACACTGGGATGGCTTGTATGCACTGCCATTAGGTCAGTCATTTAAGAAAGAACTGCAAAGACTGAGCACCAGATGAAAACCATATATTTGAAAATGGATATACTATTGTAGATATCACAAAGTTAAGGAACACTATGTGGAAGAAGGCATCTAATGAGAATGCTAAGTTAAGTAATGTTGTCGGTAAAACCTCATCCACTAGATTGGGTGACATCGGTACCTCCACTTAAGGTGAAATGGGTATGTATGGGACTGACATTTCAAAAGATCACATTTTTCATACAGTTCCTTATGCATAATGTTCTTATACAAATCAGCATGAATAAAGATGCACTATGGTTTAGTTGTCATGAGGTAACAATGTTATACAGTCAGTAAAAGAGAGACCGAGAGTTGGTTACCCATCGGTAATCACTATCTAAGGTTAACCAAGCACATGTATCAACCGATGAAGAAATTTTATGTTAACTGAGTGGATGAAAATTTTAATTGTCACCGAGATGATAGTTGTTTCATACCGAAAGTTAGATCAAGCATTTATTGCATGAAAGTTTGAGCGGGAACATCGAAAAGTCTATAAATACACGGGAACAAAGTTCATTTTTACAATGTGATTTCGAAGAGCGGAGAATTCAAAGAGCAGAGTTCGAGCTAAAAGATTTTTAGAAGGATTCAAGGCTATGTTAGATCAAACCAACATCACTCTTCATGATACTGAGTAAGTTCATTTGCGATCAAACACTTCTTATCCTGCTGCTTTCTGAAACCCTAGAATTAATTTATGGCATCTACATCGTCTGCGAGAAAAACTCAAAGTGTTGAGGAGGAAATTAATCTAATTGTTAGGGAAAATTTTGACAAACCTAAGTTTAAGCCACATCCCAAGGTTGTAACACAAATAGATACAATGGGCACTTTTTTGAGCATACCAAAAAGGGTTTTATTGACAGAAGACGTAAGGTCTTATATTCATTACAAAATTGGAGAAGTTGGAGATTTTGAAACTATTGCAGCATATCAAAAACTTTGTGGCCCTAATGGAAAAATGAAATCAGATTACAAGAAGATTGAGGAATCAGGGTTATCATGTTTTATACACTTTTCGCAATCATTTAAATCAGATTGGATCAGAATCATTTTTAGCAAGTATCATGATGACAAATTCTGGCTGGATAAACCGATTAAGGTCAATAAGAAAATGATCAATAGGGTTACTGGGCTCCCTACAACTAACAAGGGTAAGGATTTCCATAGTTCATCATGACCAAATGTTGAGAAATATATTGGAGCACAATGGGATGGTCGGGCATTGAATATTTCAATAATCAAGGACCCAGCAGTCAAATTTGTAGCACATGTGATCAGGTACAAGTTATTTCAATCAAGCAGACTCAACAGCATACCCTATAGTGTAGTAGACATGGCACACAAAATTGTAGTAAAAGGTCACTAGGTTGATCTTGTTGAGGTACTGTTTCATCAACTTCAGGAGAATATGAAGACCATAAGGAAAAAGAAATCTAACACATGTAAGTTATGATCTCTACTTGCATGCATATTTTTCTATCTACAAAAGTATGTACCTAGCACTGATAAAGTTAATTGGATACCGGATGTACCGATAACAAAATAGATTAGTGAAATGATGAATAAGTTAGGAGATAAGCTGAATGTAGAGTTTAATGCATACTTCAAAGAGTTTCATTCTAAAATGCATAAAAGAAGAAAAATTCTAAGGGAATTAGTTCAGAGATTTGAGAATGATATATGTTTTGTAGTCAACACCGATTATACTTTGATAAAAGCAGTTGAACCTAGGATAAAATGGTTGGCACCGATGGGATATGAAATGAACCATGATTTTGCACTGAAATCAATTAATGCACTACTTGCATTACCCAAAGATCCCATTGCCACTAGGTTTGAAGTATATGAAGAGGCAAAATATAGAATTTCAACAAATATTGAGATTGGTAAAATAACTAGAAAGGTAAAGAAGATGAATAAGAATCTCACTGCTAAATATGGAGATGGGTTTGAGACATCTGAAGAGACACCGGTTGAACAGGAAACTGAAGGTCAGTTACAGTTAGCTGACAAACCATATGATAGTGAGGAGACCAAGTCTGACAAAGAAGAAGATCCCACACTGGTTCCTCCACCTGAAATTCCTATAAAGAAGCAGTCACCCATACATGAAGGTATGAAGACACGATCGTCAACTATAGCACCACTTACTAATAAGGAAGAAGAAGAAAAAGTAACAAAAAGGAGAGCAACTACACCAACAAATAAATACATTAAGAGAAGGAACAAGGTTGTGGCTGAAGCACCAAACAAAAGGAGAAAATTCATAAGAAATAAGGAAGATCTTGAGGATACTGAGACAGAAGATGATGTCAATCAATTTAAAGTAGTCAGTAACAATGCCAAAACAATAGATGAAATCATTGAAGACATAATTGAACATGGAGATCTCACTAATCCCTTACTAGACAGATTTGACAAAATGTCAAAAGAAGATCAAACCAAGATTGAAGAGGCTGTCCTCCAAACCATGATAAAATTCAAGAAATTTCCAATGGAATTTTCCTGTGCATTACCGAAGAAATTGGATGATACAATTACTGAAAAATGGGCTATTGCACTAGACACCAAGAAGAGAAAGAGAGAACACTCTCTAGTTCGGGCAGCCACACATTTAAGCTTTGGAGAAGTTAGTGAATACTTGACCAAATACCAAGCAAACTTTATGATCAAGAATAGAGCCTTAATGATCATGGATGAAAATGTAGCAGATATGGATACCACAATAGATTCTATATGGACATCAATTTTGAAGGTTGAAGAAAAAGCTGAGCAAGAAGCATTCTTGAACTTGTCTAAGAAGAGACACAATTCCAAAGATAAGGGTATTTGCATTGATGAGGGAACTACAAAGAAATCAAAGAATACCAACATATCAGTTACCAAGGCAATTGATATCATGGAGGACAAGGAAGAAATAAGTATTTCACAGGATGCACCAAATAAAGTTGAAATTCAACTGGAGAAGAAAACTGATGATGATGTACTCATTGAAGACATCACAAATGGTGATCCTGATGACCAAGATGATGAAGATGTAAATATTGCACCAAATAAAGATGAAGCACTAGACACTGAATGTCTATTTACATCACTACCGGGTGAACTTCTTGTACTTGCAAAAGCAGCTAAAATTCTTTCCCAAGTACAACCCAACGGCTCAGATCCTGAGAAAAACAAAGACATCACATGGGATCAAAACATAGAGAAACCTATAGAAACAAATGAGCCTACACATACAAAGGCACCTTACAAGTGAAGTTTTTGAAGGCACTGATTCACCCCTCCCCCAAGAATAGAAGAAGTAAAGGAAATAAAAGAACCAAAGGAAACAGAGGTGATCCCACTTGACACCACATCCAAGACTCCTACTATATCAACCGAGACTACAACTACCAAGGAGCAGAAGAAGGAAGAAAAGGTGTTAACCGGGAAGGATACTCCGAAGATTGGAGATAAAACTATTGCTATTATTGAGAAGAAATCACCTTTAGCACTGAAGAAGAAGAAGAAAGGAAAAGGGCCGGTCACCCTAGATGAAGTGATCATTATCCCTAAGTGTGACCCGAGGACCCTAAGCCCCGAAGACTTGAGTAAATATGGGGAACTATGTACAAGGAAGGTAGTGCAAGAGAAGTTGAAGCAAGAGCACAAACGAAAAGAAGTATTAACCGATGTGCAGGATATCCTCCAACAGGTAGTACCTGAGATAAATATTGATGAGGATACGCCTATCATAGATCAACTTGCTACACTTGCCAAGAAGATCAATGCCTCAGACACTGATATAGATAAATGAATTGAAGAAAGGGTAGAATCTAGGATACAACACAAATTAGCAGAGAAAATAAACCTAGAAGTGGCATTACAGAAGGTCAAATTATCTGAGGTAATTACTGAAATAAAATCCATCACCCAGACAATTTGTCAATATTTATTGAAGCTTTGTACTATAGACATCTTCACTGTTGAAGTCAGTGAAAAGATCAAAGGATTGGAAGTAGAAATACAGTTGAGTACAAATGCAGCTATAACCAAGCCTCATGCTTTCTTAAAGCACATTCACCAAGTTTAGGAAATTCAACGGTTGATAGCATATTTGAAGAAACAAGAAGAGCACCTAACAGATCTGGTTACTGAGTTGCAAACCGAACTCATTCCGTACCTAAAATTTTTTGAAGCACATATTGTCAAAGCTGAGCTACTAGTTACAACACCAAAAATTTTGGTGTTAGATAACATCTTTGACATGCATGCCCAAGTCGGTCTTGAGCACATCACTCTCACCAACTTGAAAGAGGAATGGGACAACCTCTTGGAGTCAATGAAGAAAACCCATCAGCATATTTTTGACAAGTTGTGAGTATACTACTTAATTTTTGTATTTGGCATTACTATCAAAAAGGGGGAAAACAATGTATCAGTTGTTATGCCAAATATGTACATAGATGCTATGTATACTACATATTACCGGGAGCATGCACCGAGGGGGAGTACTTAGTACTTAGAAAATTTTTTTGATGTATATGGTGGAGATATAAGTTATATAGAAAATTTTGTCTACATACATTCGAAGTTTTGATACTAATGCCAAAGGGGGAGATTGTTATCTCTATTGAGATTTTAAGGTTGTCATTAGTACCAAAGGTTTGTAAAGATATCGGTCGGTCACTTACATTGAGCTAATTGGTAACATAAAGTAGAACAGACAAGTCGGTAAAGCTTATATACCGAGCAGTAGACAGTTTACCGAACACCAACATACACCGACACCGACAAACAGTAAACACCGAGCATCGCAGTATACACTGATTAGTTTACACAGTGTTTACCAAGGATCACAGGAAATGGCATAGTAATAAGAAATGGCACATTCTTCTATGCAAATGGTTACAATGGTTTATAAAACATTTTTCCAAGATCGAGGGATATTTAATGTAATGATATTCATTAAATGCAATGTATATCCTTTGTAATAGTTGATCTAGGTTATTATTGTACACTGTAGATCTTAGGGTTATGACTATACTGTGTAACCTAATTTTGTTAAAGTGGAAAAAATAGAACACTATAGATTTGTGTGTTCACATCATTTTTGGTGTGAGATGATATATGAATCACAGAGCACTTGAAGCAATTGCCTATCTTCAAGTCCATTAGTTAACAGAGCAAAATCGAGTACAGAGGAATTCAGATTGAGTAGAATCAGCAGAGGCTACCGAGTAGTTCAAAGCAGAGATTCATCACAAGTAAGGTGATACTTTATCAGAGCTTATAGATCTGTATCAGACAAGTGAGTTGTCAAATAGAAGATATTTACCTATTTCTTTCTGACAATTGTAATAGATTTTTTGGATAAAATCTCTTAACAAAGTAGACTTAAGAGTCTTATGTAAATCTCTTAACCGAGTGCACACTTCATTAGTGTTGTTAAAATCCTATAACTAGGTAGATCTAGTTGATCTAACATGTCACTCCTAATAGGGTGAGATCACCAGAAGTGATCAAAACTTGTAGCCCTAACAAGAAAACCTTTTCTATTTGCAGTAGTGAAGAATTTGTGGGTGTCATCCCCACCGTAGTTTTTACCTTCTAACAAGGGTTTCCGCATTACCAAAATACTTGTGTCATGTGATTGTGATATTGATTTCATGTTGCTTACTTACTTAAGTTAATAGATGATTGATTCATGCAATTAGATTCAAGTTGTTTTGGTCGGTTATCACTGTTTACAGTTATAGATTTGAAAGGTTTACAAGTGAAGTTTTTGAAGGCACTGATTCACCCCTCCCCTCTCAGTACCTATCTTTCCTAATTCCAACAAGTTTTGGTCAGTGAAGATGGTATATGATTTATTATGGATTGCAAAGTTATAGGAAGATATTTTGGGATATGTATGAACTTTAGTTAAGGTCACATGCATTTTGGTGTCGATATTAGTAAGATACAGTGTTGTGAAGATATGTGAAGATAGAGAAATAGTGAAACATGGTATGTCAATAGTCGCGATGATTGAGGGAAGGCTAGATGGTATGGTAACGTGCTAAGTCAGATTAAAGTTGTATATTGCCGACACTTTGGTAATACAAGATCACCGACTCTACATTTATCATTTTTCTAAATAATTTTTATGTTTTGTATTATATTTGAGAGCCGACTAGATGGTAGAATTGATATGGTTTATTTTCAATTGGTTGAAGTTTAATTTAACATGTTGTAATACTGATTCAACCCCCTCTTGGCATTACTTAATCCTAAGAATTGGTATCAGAGCTATTAGCTTTTTGAGAGAAAACCTAATAGCTTAAGGGAGATCAGAATGGATTCAGAAAGTTTGCAAGAGAACTTTGAAGCAACACTTGATGACCTAGACAAAGAAAAGGTTGAGAATGGCGAATAAAAATTCAAATTGAGAAGAGCAGAAGGTTTCATCAAGAAACTAAAGGAATAGCTTGAAATTGCAAAAATTTAGAGACAAGACCTTATGGATAAGATTAAAGATAATTCAGACAATGATACATTAGACCAAGTAAAGAAGCTAGAGCAAGAAAAGGAAGAAATCAATCTTTTGATGATTATAGAAATTCAACATGAAAAGGATGCAAGATACAAAGTTGAAGAGTCACTAAAAGAAGAAAATATGTAGATAGGACAAATGAAGACTGAACTTGATCACTGCAAGGATAAATGTTAGGAATTGGAGAAGCACAATCATATCATAAAAGGTGAACTCACTCAATCCAAATTGCACATTGAGAAGCTACACATGAGCAGTGATAAAATTGATGAACAAAGAGAGAGACAAAAACCTAAAGGAGACATGACTAGAATCAAATTCAATGAAGAGGAATGTTCTAAGACTAATGATGAATCACATGAAGCAAAGATTGAAGATAAACCTACTTTTGAAGAACCTAAAGATCAGATCAAAACTTTTAGAGGTAGATTCTTTGGATGCAACAAAGTTGGACACATGAAAAGAGATTGCAGAAGTAAAGGTACTTTCAAACCCTTTAATGGTTATTTTCATAACTGTTATGCATATGGACACAAAAAGGAAAAATGTAAGAAACCTAATCATTCTAGATATAAATAAGATTACATCAAAGAGGAGTCAACAATCAAGATCATATGCTACAAATGCAATAACCTTGGGCATATTGCAAGGTATTGTAAGTTGCAGGTTAATCAAGATAGAAGAAGACCACCTACATGCTTCAAATGCAATAACTTAGGACATAGCAAATTTTTGCAGGTATAATGGAACAAACAATAGAAGAGGACAACCACCAGTGGTTATAAAGAAGAATATTGGTAATAGTGGTAAATGTCTTAATGAGTACATTGATGAGTTCAAGAATCATTTCAAGAAACCAATAGATGAAGATGATGAGAAGTCATAGAAGGTAAAATATTTCAAGAAGGCATTGGTTTAGGGAGAGATGGTAGATACTACTCTTTCTTCGCATGATTATTACATTGCTACATCGACCTAGAAGGCCGCATGGTCTTAGCGGGAGAATTGGATGCAGACAACAGAAATTATCCAATCCCTGATTATGAGGAATAAGCTCATGCGGGCTTAGATATGGTGTGAACAGACACTATGGAGTTTATGTTGGTGATTGTAGTACTTGGAGATTCATACCCTATGATCGCAAAATTATGTTTGACTAGACAGTGTGCGAAGTTGAGCTACCAATTATTAATGCATTCACTCACCTTGTGATGGATAAAACACCTTGAATCATATCATTTCTGCACTATTTGATTAGCAGCGACCAAGGGGAACAGAGTTAAGAAGCACTACAACCATCTAGCAGATACATCACGCGATCATTTGAAGTAAAACATTTGGATTTTAGCTTATTAAAGGTATTTTTTAGGAATGAATGCTAAATGTTTGGCAGCCATTCTATAACAATTGTTGTTTCATTCATGACTATGATTGTCATTGATGTCAACACAGTGACTTACTAGAGACTTGCAAAGAAGCAGACAGTGTTTGGATTAGCGCACATGGGATATTGTAGTCAGATCTATGTGATGTTGAGGATATACTCTTTGATATGTTATATGTTTATGGTTAAGAGCACAAACAGTAATTAATTTATTCATGGAAGTTATGAGCATTTTGTTGGAAGCAGTATTCAGGCAGTGTTCCTGAGTAGCGATTTGTGGAAATCAGATGATATCTCCTAATCGGGATGGAATCTGGTTTTGCACAGTTAAAGGGAAGTTGAAGACACATTATTAGTAATGTGGATGATAATGCAAACTTTGAGGTCACACAAGTGAATAATTATTATAGTTGGAAGCTGACAATTTTTTGTAATTTTGATGTAGCGTGTGGAAACTTTTATTTTGTAATTGTATGTCGACTCATTTGTAATTACTTGAGTGTGGTATAAAGGAAGGAACCTTTTTCCTTGTTGGAATATGGTTGGATGTGTTGATGTATGCATGAAGTGAAGAAAAGAGATAATGCAATTGTGAAAGCAAATTTGTGAAGGAAGACATGTGAAGTACAGAGATCTGAAATTGAGATTTGGTGAAATAGTGAGTGTGCTTTGGCATAGTCAGAGAAGAGGTAACATATTGTTGAGATTAGTAATATTTTGGTATTATTCTATTGATTAATACAAAGATTAGTTGGACAGTGTGTTCAGTGATCTTACCTTGAAGTTGTTTGGGCAGTGGGTCCTTCTGTCTTCCATAACTCTTAACAGGGTTAGAATCTTTTAACAGGGATTCAAAATCTCCTAACAGGGATTCATATGTACTGAATGTATTTCATAAGACTCCTAACAGAGTCCATCCTTTCACAAGGAATATTCATATTAGTGCATCTTTTGTGGGCATCATTCCCACCGGGGTTTACTCTTTGATCAAGAGGTTCCCTAGTCAACATATCTTGTGTCATTGTGTTATTATGTATGAATATCTTTCTATGGTTGGTAATTATATTGATTACATGGTTCAATGTTTTTGAAGTTGATAAAAGTTATAATTATTAGATAACTAATTCACCCCCCCCCCCCCCCTCTCAGTTATCTTGGTGGACTTTACTTTCTAACAATTGGTATCAGAGCAGCAGGTCCTTGAAAAACAAGTTTAACAGCTTAAGGAGATCCATGGTGAATTTTAGAAAAGAAAGCCCTAAGTTTGATGGAGTAAATTTTGACAGCTAGAAAGAAAAGATGAAGACACACCTACTGTGTTTAGGACTAGGTTATTGGTTGATTACAAAGAATGATAAGACTATAATTGAAGAGGACAATCTTGAAACATGTACTGGTGATGAGAGAGATCTATTCATGTGTAACATACTTGCAAGAGAAGCACTTTTAACAGCCCTTCCAGAGAATGAGTACAGTCAGGTAAAATATTTGAAAAAATCTTATTAAATTTGGAAAGCTTTACACTCTACTTTTGAAGTTGATGAACATGCAAAGAAGCTAGATTACATAATTGGATATGTGCATTTGAAGATATAATAATGATGGAAGATGAATCTGTTAGAAGCTATATTGGTAGAATGTCAGAAATTGTTACAGGCATAAAATCTTGTGAAGGAACAAAGACAGAGAATAAAGTGATATGAAAAATTCTGAGGACATTGACTCCTATATTTAAGTAGACAACATAGATGATTGAACAAGTTATACCTTATACTACAAACTTTACAAGAGAGACTCTTCTTGGAAGATTGGAAGCAACAGAGATGAACCTGAGGTTATCAGGAGACTTGCCTAGAATGGAGACAACATTCAGTGCTCTTAGTGTTTGCCCTACTTTTTCAAGAAGCATCAGTGTGAGTGGAGATTATGTTGGCAACATCAGATCTAGAAATGAAGAAGATAGGAAGATTGAAGAAGGTATTTCCTTGCTTGTGAAGAGAGAACCAGACAGTAAGAAATTTTTTAAATGTTGGACTTGTCAAGAATATGGTCATTTTGCATCTAAGTGCCCTAAGAGAGTTAAAAATTATAGAAACAATTTCAAACCTAGAAGATATAAGGAATGTGATTATGCTAATGATGAATATCTTGAAACTAGTGTAGAGATAACTCTAAGTGAAAGTGATACTGAGAATAATGATGACATAGGATTTGTAGCAATTAAAGAAGAGAATCCTGAAACTAATGTTAAGGAAGAAAAAGCCTTAGTTCATCAAGTTGAAAAGAAAGCTGATTGGATTATAGATAGTGGTTGTTCACATCATATGACTAGAGACATGAAAAAGTTCATAAAGTTTAATGATTATGATGGAGGAGTTGTTAGAGTTGGAAACAATGCACCTTGCTTGATTAAAGGTATAGGATCTATTACTCTTGATGGAAAGACTAATACTGACGATGTTTATTTTGTAGATGGATTAAAACATAATATTTTAAGTGTTGGATAGTTAGTTGATAAGGGATATCAAGTTTGGTTTACTGAGAAAAATTGTGTGATAAAGGATAAAGATGGAAATCTGATTGGAACTAGATCTAGAACCAAAGGTAATGTATTTTAGTTGAATCCTATTGAGATGACATGTTTGATTACTAAGATTGATCACAGTTGGTTATGGCATAGAAGGTTTTGTCATATAAACTTTGACAACATTGTGAAAGTAAGTACTACACTTGCAGTAAGGGATTTGCCTAAAATTATGAAGCCTACTAACATGATTTGCAAAAAATGTGTGATGGTTAAACAAAAGAGAAGTTCTTTTCCTAGTAAGAAGTTTACATCTGTAGAAAAGTTGGAGATTGTTCATACAGATTTGAGCGGTCCTGCTTGGACTAGAGGATTCTATGGAGAAAGGTATTTTATGATTCTTGTTGATGATTTTACAAGAATGATGTGGATTGCATTTCTTAAAGAAAAGTCTGAAGCATTTGATAAGTTTAAGATCGTTAAGAATAAATTTGAGAATGAATCTAGAATGAAGATTAAATGTTTGAGATCTGATAGAGGTGGAGAATTTACTTCTAGAGAGTTTAACACCTTTTGTGAAGAAAATGGCATTAAGAGACAGTTTTCAACCCCTAGGACACCTGAACAAAATGGTATTGCAGAAAGAAGAAACAGATCAATGACTAAAGCAACAAGAGCTATGTTATTTGAAAATGATTTGGCAAAGATATTCTAGAGAGAAGCAGTGAACACAACATTGTATACAATGAATAGAGTACAAATCAGAGCAGACACAAACAAGACACCCTATGAATTATGGTTTGGACATGCACCCTCAGTTAAGTATTTTAGAATTTTTGGAAGCAAATGTTATATGAAGAGAGATGATGATATTGGAAAGTTTGATCCTAGAAGTGATGAAGGTATATTTCTTGGATATTCTTTGAAAAGCAAAGCCTATAGCTGTTAAAATAAAATAACTAAGACTATTGTTGAAAGTGCATATGTTAAAGTTGATGAAAAGTTCAAAATTCAAGAAAGAATGCTTGATTATGAATCAGATGAAGAAGCTCATCCTAAACCTAACACTGGAACTACTAAATTATTTTATGAGACTAACAGTAATTTGTTGAATGAAAGCCATAGTGAAGTCATTGAAGAACCTACATCTAAAGTGAGATCTGAGACAGTGACACCTAAAAAGAATTTATCAAGAAATCATCCTATTGAGAAAATTATTGGAAGCATTAAAAGAGGAGTTCTAACTCAGAATAAGGTACAAGAACAGTTATGATTGATTTCCCAAATTGAACCTAAAACTACTAGTGAATCTTGTGAAGATGAAAGTTGGATTAATGCTATGAAAGAAGAACTAGATCAGATTGAAAAGAACAAGACATAGGAATTGGTCCCTAGACCTAAAGACAAGAATGTTATTGGAACTAAATGGGTATTTAGAAACAAGATGAATGAACAAGGATTAGTAAGAAAAAAAGCAAGATTGGTATGTAAGGGATACTCACAGCAAGAAGGAATTGACTATGAAGAAACTTTTGCACTTGTAGCAAGAATTGAAGCAGTAAGAATGTTTTTGGCTTATGCAGCTTATAAGAAATTCAAAGTATATCAGATGGATGTAAAGTTAACATTTCTAAATGGAGAGTTGGAAGAAGAAGTCTACATTGAGAAGCCTGAATGTTTTCCTTTGACTCAAGAAGGAGACATGGTATGTAAACTGAATAAATCCTTATATGGACTAAAGCAAGCACCTAGAACTTGGTATGCAAGACTGGAAAAGTATTTGTTAAAGTTGGGATTTACAAAAGGAATAGCTAATCGCAATCTATACACCAAAATTGAAAATGATTTGTTGGTTATAGTTATTTTTGTTGATGACATTATTTTTGGAGGAGAAGATGAAGCTAGTGACAAATTTGCTGATGAAATGAAGACTGAATTTGAAATGAGTATGATTGGTGAAATGAAATAATTTTTGGGATTACAGATAACACAGAACAATGAAGGTATCTTTGTGAGTCAGAAAGTACCTAAATGACTTGTTGAAAAGATTTGGAATGGAGAACTGTAAACCAATTGAAACACCTATGGTAACTGGACATAAATTATCTAGCACAGATGAAACATTGGTAGTTGAACAGAAGAAATATAGATCTATGATTGGAGGATTGTAATACTTGACTCATACAAGACTTGATATAGCACATTTAGTTGGAATTGTAGCAAGATTTCAAGCTGAACCTAGAGAATCACATTATGCAACAGTAAAGAGGATACTGAGATATTTAAGAGGCACAATGGACTATGGATTGTGGTATGAAAAATCTGATGACTTTACCCTATGTGCATATACATATGCTGATTGGGAAGGCAGTGTTGATAATAAGAAGAGCACTAGTGGTGGAGCATTTTTCCTTGGAGGAAGATTGGTTTCTTGGCTAAGCAAGAAGCAAAATTGTATCTCATAGAGCACAACAGAAGTAGAATATGTAGCAGCAGCAAACAATTGTAACCAGATAATTTGGATGAAGTAAATGTTGAAGGATATTGGAATAAAGTTTTTTGAACTTGTTGTCATACATTGTGACAACACCAGCACAGTTATTATGTCTAAGAACCCTGTATTACATCCTAAGACAAAACATATAGAGATTAAGTATCATGTTGTAAGAGAGAAAGTTGCTAAGAAAGAAGTTAGACTTGAGTACATAAGTACAAAGGAGCAGATAGCAGACATATTTACAAAGCCTTTGCCTAAGGATAATTTTGAGTATCTGAGAGGTATGCTTGGGGTTATGCCCCAACCTACTTTTGAGAAGTGATGCAGTTGGTTGCATCCATCCTATGGTATATAAGCCTTATTTTTCTTCTGGACTGGATGTTGGTACTTCCTCTATGGGGGAGTATGTGTATCTGAGCTGACTCATGATGACTCTAGTGAATGTATTTTCTGAATAGTGTCTTTTTACATTAGAGTTGTTGTTGACCTAATTGACTGGTTAGAATAATATCCTAGTAATTCAAGGATTGGACATCCTTTAACAATGATTCATTGCTAAAAATCATCATGTATCTACTTAGAACATCATGCTAGACTTCATTAAATGTATCAATCCAGGAATGTGAACTTGAGATGATGGCTGCAAATTTTATGCTTTAGTTCTTCTCAATAGTCATCACTACTAAAGTAAAAGCTGTTGCTACAAGAGATTTATACTAGAAACTGAAACTATAGATTAACTCTCATCTTGAAGGAAAAACTTAACAGTAAATAGATAATGCTTCAGAAGTAAACCTATGCTGCAGGAAACAGTCAATGGTTCTGTTACCAGTGGCTGCATGAGCAATAGTACTTAACAACTTCAAAGAAACTTAACTGAATCCTACTTAAGCATGAATAGGGAATTCACCTCTCGTGTGGGCCCCCACGGAAGTATGAATGAATTATAACTTAGAGATTGAAATGAAGAACTATCATATATTCATTCAAAAAAACATAGATACAATATAGGATATCAAAGTATTTTACTCTATTGCTAGATTACAGTATGAATTCCTCAAAATGTCTAACTAGCCTGTAATCATAAGTTCCAGCTTATTTAAAAGCAACTAAGAAAAATAGAACTCCTACAAACTAGGTCCTTCATTACATAGCATAACAACTTCAGTTATAGGAATGACAACATCATTTATGCAAGAAGATAAGCCACATTTAGTGCTTTGAGAATATAGGAACGCTTGGTAACTAGATTGACTTGGACTGAATCAGCAACCGCAAAGTTATGGAAGGAGTGGAGCTATGATGAACTCTGAAACAGTTATCCACCTTAAAAGACCCACTCATCCTTGAGTCCGCACTCCTTGCTGACTTATTCTTCTTGAAAAATGTTAACATAACAAAATCCACAACACGAATCCAAGGCAGAGATTATAATAAGTTTTCCTATTTTAACGTAGCCTTGTCATACAGCTGTAGGTGATCTACCCATTAAAGCTAGAGAAGAAAGGTACCAGATTTTATCATAACATTCATTAATATATATATATATATATATATATATATATATATATATATATATATATATATATATATATATATATATATATATATATATATATATATATATATATATATATATATATATTCAGTCTTGTCCTTAAGTTTCATAAGTATCAAATATACATATAGCAAAAGCTTAGAAACATAAAAGACTGTATAATGTTTATGAAAAACCATAAGATATTCAAGTCTAAACTTAGAAAATCATAAACAAAACATTCCATAAACTTGACTCATCATTCCCCCCAGCTTAACTATTTGTTGGTCCCACAGCAAATAAATTCTTCAACCTGGTTGTCAATCTATAGTCAGCAGTTGTTCTTTGTCCAGTACCTCCCTCTGCAAGACTCCAATAGAATCCCTTTTTTTCCCTTTGTTTCTTCCACTTGTCCTTTTCCCTCTGCATATCAAAACTAACCAGATTTTATGAGTTTGCAAGTAAAGGAGACTTCAGTAATGGAGGTTGAAAGGTTAGTGGAATCCAGAAACTTTCTCTCTCTCTTCCCAAGGAAATGTACCAAGGAGTGCACTGTGTTGCCATAGCAAAATTGAGAGGTGAATGTGGTTCTTTGTTTCTCATCTCCCTAGATAAACTGTTCCAGCACCATTGAATGGAATTTCTAGCCTCAGGTAGTTCAAAATCTATCATCTATTCATATGCATTAAATGCTTCATTTCTCATTGGATAAATGATCTTGCTACCTGAGTCAGAGGGGGCAATCCTTAACCAATTATAGTAGTAAGTTTGAGGATCTTTGGATTCAGGCCTTAGAAATAGGGGAATGTCTGACTGCAAATCCCTATACACCTTAGCTTGAGTGTCCCAACTAATTTCATTCTGTACCCAAGACATGAGGGCTCTGATTTGAATATCCCCAACATAAAGCAAGGGATTCCAAACTTGGTCAGGGACTGCTAGGTTGTGGAGATAAAATTCACATAATAGATTTTGAATGGCTTCAGGAGAGTTATGGAAGGCTTGAGAAAACTGGGTAGGCTCTTGTAATGAGGAAGACATGTCCTGCATAATACAGTTCATTTAATAGTTTAACAGTTGTTCCTTAAGAAACAAGGCATAGACAAGTGATGGGGATCTACAACCCATTAGGTCAGGAATTAAAGATGTAATTTTTTCAAGTTTCACACTTAATTGTTCTATCTTTTCCTCCTGAACAAGTGTTTCCTGATAATGAAGGTCTACTACCCTATTTAGTTCTTTCCATTGTTGTTTCCATTGCTTTGTCTCATAATTTAATTGCTTAGACAATTGGAAAATAACAGATAACAAAGATGTTGAACTAGATTGATCTGTTATTGAACTAGGGCAAGAATTGTCTGATGCTAGAGGAATAGATGACTTACCATTGTTAGCACTTGTCCTCTTCAAAGGATCTATCTAGATGATCATAGCCCTCTCAGTGTTAGAGCATTGTTGAGCCACTGAAGCTAATGTATCTAACCCTTCATTCAAAATTTTCTCTACAACCTTATTGACAAGGTCTATATCAATATTTGGATTTTCTTCATAGGGATCCCTTTCTGCTGCAGGAGATTCTATTGTAGGAGAGAACATTGTTTCATCTACTTCCCTAATGTAACTATCAGAGTCATCACTTTCTAAATCATCTTCCTAAAGATTCCCAGAGGTTGATCATCTCCTTCGAAACACATAAGCTTGCTCTTTCAAGATAGAGTCATCTTCGATTATAATGACTTCTGCATTTACTAGCTGATCAGGAACCTGCTCTATTTTAACATCAGGACATTCCTCAAATGTTTCATGTTCCATAATCTCAGTCCATTGTTCTTCCTGCTAAGAAGTTTCAGGCTATAATTCAGCCTCTTTCTGAATGTTTTCATCCTCTTCTTTCCTCTGCCCAGAATCTTTTGTTACATTTGGCTCATTAACTAGAATCTCCTCAGTTGTTTTTTACCTTCTCCTAGCACTTCTCCTTAATGGAGTTTCCTCCTTCTTTTATAGAGCTTTTCTTTTTCTGGACATGCTTAACTAGAATCTCCTCAGTTGTTTTTTACCTTCTCCTAGCACTTCTCCTTAATGGAGTTTCCTCCTTCTTTTATAGAGCTTTTCTTTTTCTGGACATTCTTGTGGCTGCAGGAGATGCCTTATCCTGCCGACTAGTACTAGGGTTAATTTTTTTTTCTTATCCTTTGGAGAAACCATTTCTACTGCAGGAGCAACTTCAACCTTTTCTGTAGGAGTCTCTAATTCCTCTTCATGAGTTGATCTTGAAGTAGAAGAATTAGTGGAATTAGGGGAATTAGGGGTCCTAACCCTAGATTTCTTCTTGGATGAAGAACACTATCCAATTTCAATAAAAAAATTCCTAACCCCTTTAGCAGTTTTAACCCTCTATCCCACTCTACGCCCAATTGGTTCTGGGGTAGGCTCCTTAAACTCTTGCAGTAAAAATTCCTCCTAGGAAATATCTGACTGCTCCCTTAAGGATTTTTCCACTATCAACTTGATTAGACAGTGGTGAGAGGAAAAATTTCATTTACCCTCTTGAACTAGAACAACTTGCTTTGACAAAATACCAAACACTAAACTAGAGACAATGATAGGCCTATTATCATGTCTTAAATAGCTCAAGAATTTAAAGTGAACAGCATGTAGGAATGAGTGCCGCCCTTCTCGGGTGAAATACCTAATGATATAAACCACACATTGTTTAAATGGCTTAGGAAGAGATAGTTGAAATGTACCTTGTTTCCTATCAACTTCAAGCGGCGGGTTTGTATGTAGAGTGAATTGAGCTCTGGAAGTAGCTGGGTCAAGATTCTCTACAAATTCCTCACCCTCCAACGGTAATCCCATGACCTCTACCAAAAATGACTGAGAAAATTTCACCTTCAGTCCTTTAACTATAGCCACTCCATCTTTTAAGGAGTTAAGAAACTAAAGTGCAACCTTGTCATCCCAGCTAGTTAGTTTCTGGACATAATCTATCCAACCCCTTGCCTGGAAATATGGCCTACAATTCTAGTCTTCGAGAGAAACACCATGCACAGTAGGCTCCCTTTGAATGAGGTCACCACCCATCGTCTTGTTTCTGAGATACCCAAATAGAGTTGTAGGAGATAAAACAGACTTCCAAAATTTTGAACAAGAAAGCTTGAAAAGGCAGGTTGCAGGATGATTCAAATTTGGAAATTTCTAGCAAAGCAGCTTAAGAAATGAGCTTATGAGTAACATAAATGCAAATTACCATATTATCATTTCATAATTACTCATAAGTACTCTCCGTAGAACTCATACTCAACATAACTTGCCACCTTAGTTTTATACGTGCGAAAGATAACACGCAGCATAATGATTTTCAAAAGTGTCTAATCATGGCAGAAAAATACAAGTACAATAGGAGAAAGGAATAAATATAAAGATTGCATAAACATAATGACAAAAAAAACTAATAAACTTCCCCTCCCAGCTAAAATATTGCAAGTGGGCCCTCACTTGCAGTAATGACAAGGCATATGATAAAATAAGAGGAAAACAAATTAGAGTTGCATACCTTGAATTGTGTGCTAACCTGAAGTACTGGTGAGGTGGCAGTTGTTATGTATCCACGAATGAAATAAAATATGAGGTGGATGGATGATAGACTAGAAATGAAGCAAAAATTTATTATGGAGAAGTGACTTTCGTTAAGAAAGTATTTATTATGAAGGTGAAAAGATCATTTTAGAGCGAGGAAGGCAAATGAGCAAAAAGCTCATTATGAGTGGCTGCAGGAAGTGTGTCACCAACGGAAAAAGAGAATTGTTGTAGGAACTCATTCTTGCTCTAGGTTTTGTGATACAACTTCAATCTGTGACCATTGACCAATAGTTTGAAACATACTGGATCAACTATGGAGAGCTGAACCGCGCCATCTAGAAAGACTACAATTATCTCATATGGTCCAAGCCATCTTATTTGGAATTTCCCTGGGTTATGCTAGTACCAAGAGTCATATAGGAGCGCCTAGTCTCCAACTAAAAACTCTTTGTCCTTGACAAACTTGTCATGCCATTGCTTGCACTGATGTTCGATCAATTTGGTGTTATGTAAGGCAGATTTTCACCACTCATCAAGGCCATTCAAACTTAGAAGCCTATCTTGTTGTGTTGCAGTGAGATCCATCCCAAGATCAAGAGTTGTCCTAAGTGTCTTATGTTTGAATTCAATAGGCATGACTACAGAGCGACCATAGACAAGCTCAAATGGTGTGAAACTGATTGTAGACTTCCATGTAGTTCGGTATGCCCAAAGTGCTTTAGGAAGTCAGATAGCCTAATCTTTCTTATGAATAGCTACTATTTTAGTGAGAATAGATTCCAACTCCATATTGGTAACTTCCACCTACCCATTAGCTTGGGGGTGATAGGGTGAAGACTTACCATACCTGATGTTATATTCCTCCATCAGAGCAATAATCAAATTGGAAGTAAACTATGGACCTTGATCAGATTGAATAACCCTTGGTTCTCAAAATCTGGTGAAGATGAATTCATAAAGGAACTTTGCAACATTATTATCCCGAGGGTGCTTCATAGGTTTAGCCTCAGCCCATTTTATAACATAGTCAATGCAAACAAGGATATAAGATTTACCTTGGGAAGAGGGCTCAATAGGACCAACAAAGTCAATCCCCCATTTGTCCAAGGGTACAACAACTACCTGTGGCTACAGGGGCATTTCATCTGTCTTTGTAGGCCATCCCATGCATTGGCATTTGTCACACTTTTTGGTGTACTGAGCAGCATCCTTGTGGAGACTAGGCCAATAATAACCTGTAGTCAAAATTTTCAATGTTGTTCTTTTGGTAGCAAAATGTCCACCGCAAGGTTCATCATGACATGCCTTGAGGATATCATAGGTTTCATCCTCTCAAATGAATCTTCTAGTTACTTGGTTAGGACCAATATAAAACATGAATCCAGAAATCCATGAATAATTAAAGCTCTTTTCAGTTAATAGCCTTCTTTCTTTGGTAGAGAAATGAGTTGGTGTCTTACCAGTTGTGAGATAATTGGCAATATCAGCATACTAAGGATTGTGTGCAGTCAGCAAGAAAAGATGTTTATCAGGAAAACTATCATCAATGGCTGTAGGATCGTCAGGTACATGAAACCTAGAAAGAAAATCAGCTACCACATTGGTTTTACGAGGTTTATCTATGATGGTAATGTCAAACTCCTGCATAAGCAACAACCAGCGAGCTAATCTGCTAGAGATTGCAGGCTTGTTCATGAGATACTTAATAGCAGAATGGTCAGTATGTACATAGATCTCATATCTAGTAATGTAGTGTCTAAATTTATTCAGGGCATAAATGACTGCAAGAAGTTCTTTTTCAGTGACAGTGTAGTTAAATGTAGTGCCTTGCAAATTCTTACTGATAAAGTAAATTGCATGCTCAAAAGAGTCCACCTTCTGGCCAAGCATAGCTCCAATAGCATAGTCTGAGACATTAGTATGGATGTGAAAAGGAAAGCCCCAATTAGGTCCTCTCAAAACTGGTGCTGTAGTGAGAACTTCTGTAAGCTGCAGGAAAGATTTTGCACACTTAGAATCCCAAGCAAATTCAGCATCCTTCTTGAGCAAGTTATACAGTGGTGCTACAAGCTGACTGAAATCCTTTATAAACCTTCTATAATACCTGGCATGTCCAAGAAAACTTCGCACATCTTTTTGTTTTGCTGGAGTAGGTAATGTGCTAATTACTTCAATCTTGGTAGGGTCCACTTGAATACCTTTTAAAGATATGAAATGTCCTAAGACAACCCCTTCTTCCATCATCATGAAGCACTTTTCACTATTAAGAGAGAGGTTATAATCATGACATCTTTGAAGAACTTTCTCCAAATTTGTCTTGGCCTCATCAAAAGTATGCCCATAGGTGGTAAAGTCATCCATGTAAATCTCCATGCAATCAGCAGAGATATCTAAGAATATACTGATCACAACTCATTGGAAGGTAGCAGGGGCATTACACAACCCAAAAGGCAGTATTGAATAGGAAAATGTACCCCATGGGCAGGTGAATGTTGTCTTCTCCTCATCCTCAAGGGCTATTTGTATCTGATTATAACCATTGAATCCATCTAGAAAAGAGAAGTATTTCTTTCTAGCTAAGTTATCAAGGACTTGATCTATGAATGACAATGGAAAGTGGTCCTTCTTAGTGGTTATGTTAAGCTCTCTATAGTCAACACAAACTCTCCACTTTCCTCCTTTTTTAGGCACTATTACAAGAGGGGAGACCCACTGACTATCAGAAATGGGATAGATGAAGCCAGCATTTAATAACTTTTACAGCTCATTCTTTACTATATCCCTTAGAGCTAGGTTAACCCTTTGCTGAAGTTGGTGAACAAGTCTGAATTCAAGGTTGATATAAATTTTGTGAGTGCAGAGCTTAGGGTCTAAACCTTTCATGTCAGTATAATCTCAAGCAAAGGCTGATTGATGTTCTTTTAGAAGCTGCAGGACATTTGTCTGTTGAGAGAGAGTTAAAGCACTATTTACATTTAACTCCTACCCTGAGCTAACCTCTAGCTTAGTGACCTTTTCTGCCATGGACAGCTGAGCAATTGGGGAAGACTCCATTTCATGAGGCAGTAATGTATGAAGAAATTTGGAAGTTTCTGAATACTGCAGGGCATCAATAGGTGGTAACAAAGTGTCAAGAACACAGTCCTCTTGGGAACACACTTGGGATTGCACTCCATACTCATTCAAAATAATGGAGTAAATGATTTCATCTTCTTCCCTAGAAGATACAAAAGGTTCCCTAGATATCATCATTAACTGATGAATGGAATTAACCTCAGGTTCAGTATCATCCAGATCTGGCCAGATTATCTGGTCATCTTGCAACAGAGGTTGAGCTGGGGAATACAGAGTCAGATTTTTAGTGTTGACTCCATTGGATATAGTCATTTTTCCTGACCGACAAGCTATATAGGCATCTACAGTAGCTAGCCAAGGCTTGCTTAGAATTATTGGATATCCTCCCATGTTAGCCTTTGGAGAAAGGACAACAAAGTCAACCAAATATTCCCAAGAATTCAAGGTGACTATTACATCCTCCACCATCCCATCAGGTGTAATGGTGGAGCTATCAGCAAGCTAAAGGATGGTTGGGTTTTCCCTAAGATTGATGATATGTAACTAAGACATTACTTCCTTGGTCATGACATTTATGGATGCACCTAAGTCAACTAGAGCATTTTGGACTTGCATTCCTTGAATAGTGACCGTAACCACAGGGCTACCAAGATCAAAATACTTGGGAACTATCAATTTCTCCAACATTAGATCAAATAATTGGCCTAGGACATGTATGGTTTTGGGATCCTTTTTCTTCCTCCTAGGCTGCTTGATACAAGCTTCCTTGATGGCTTTAGTATATGCAGGTACTTCCTTTATGGCATCTAACATGGGAATCTTTACTATCATTTACTTTAGTTGGGCAAGCAAATCCAACACTGCTTGATTTTCCACTGGCTTAACTTGTTCCTCCAACCTATGAGGAAATGGGGGTTCTTGTGCTGCAAGAGTAGCAGGAGCAGCAGGGTTGACTGGTACCTTAGTTGGTTTTGCCAAGGCATCCTCAACTTCAGTAATGATAGGCTGTTGTGGAGGAGGAAGAGTTGTGTCAGATCTTAAATGGATATTATTCAGAGAAATTGCATAGCTCTACTGTTGCATTGTTGGTTTAGCATTGTTGGGATTAGGAGTAGGTTAAGCAGGCAATTGAGTCTATTTAGGGGAAGTAGTATTGGCTACAAGAGGAGGCATCAAAACCTACTGCTAAGGTGGTGGCATCAAGGCTGGCTAGTTTGATTGGTTCATCCAATTGTGTGGTTGTTGCCATCCCTGCTGGGGTTGCTACCAGGGTTGCTGAGGTTGTGACCAACCCTATTCAAATTGTTGCCATCCTGGCTGATGTTGCTGCCAACCTTGCTGAGGTTGTTTCCAATTCTATTGATGTTGTTGCCAACCTTGCTGAGGTTTTTGCCAACCTTGTTGAGGTTACTGCCAACTATTCTACCCACTAAATCCACTATGTTGTTGATTTTGCCATGCATTAGTATTATTAAAATTTTGAAGAGGATCTTGGGGAATACCTGGTCTCTGAGCCCATGGCCTTCACTGGGCAATGTAGAGCACCTCTCTATTCTCATCAATGGCTTTGAACTCGGTAGGCATTGGTTGGGACTCCAAGCTTGCAACAGACTTACACTGACAATTCTTTTTCTTTTCCCTACAGTGTGGACAGTACTCTGCTAACATTGCATCAGCTTCATCTTTATTTCTCCTTGTCTGCATTGTGTCCAACTGAGTGGTGACATCATTAATGATGTTTTTCTTGAAATCTGATAATAGATTGGATAGCTCCATTTTGGACACCCCTGTACCGTTGGACTTGTGAGGCAAGGCTCTCAAGCCTCTTCCTTTCTTGACAGTAGCTCTTGAATAGTTCAGACATATGCTTTTTATGTCATCCCATGTCTTCTAAGTAATGTCTCCCCCTTCCATAAGGTCAAGGGCCTCTATGCTCCCATCATTCACATCTCTAAAAAACAAATGCTTTTGAGATTCTTCATTCAGCTCATGTTGTGTGTTACACTGCAGGCTAAACATAAACTTGGAGACATAGTCTTCTAGAGTTTCATCTTCCTTCTATGACATTTTAAATATGTCATCTCCCTTTAAGTCTCCTCCTCTGCAATAATCTTTATACTTCTCAAGAAACATGGTGCACATTGAATTCCAATCTGCTACAGCATTAGCACCCAAACTCATAAACCATCATAGAGCAGCCTCCTTTAAAGTGGAAGGAAATAATTTGAGCTTATGGCCATCAGTGGTGTAGCTTCTGCAGAGGACATCAAATTCAAAGAAGAAAGTCTCTGGATCCTCCATGATGAGTCCATAGAATTTAGGAAGAGTGGCTGCATGAATGTTCTTCAGATTTTGGTTACCTTGCTGAGTAGGAATAGGAAAAGGGAAAGTAGGATGAGCCATTACGTTATCTAGATATTATGGGCAAGCAAAGAGGGCATTTAAATGGTAAGACTCTTTAGATGGTGGCGGTGAAGGCAAGTGATCATAAGCATCAGCAAACACATTCTCAAACATTTCTTCTTCTTGTGGGTTTTCTAATTGGGGTTCCTCGAACGTTAGATCGAAAACCTCAAATGGTTCTCCCTGATTAAGGTTAGGTAGGAATCACCCAAGATGATCCCTACGTCTATGCATGCAAAATTATGTCGAATGAAAACTAACTTAATGACTTCTGGGTCAAACTAAATTGACACCATCCCCGACAACGATGCCAAAAATGACTAGTTAGAATAATATCCTAGTAATTCAAGGATTGGACATCATTTAACAGTGATTCATTGCTGAAAATCATCATGTATCTACTTAGAACATCATGCTAGACTTCATTAAATGTATCAATCTGGGAATGTGAACTTGAGATGATGGCTACAAAGTTTATGCTTTAGTTCTTCTCAATAGTCATCATTACTAAAGTAAAAGCTATTGCTACAGGAGATTTATACTAGAAACTGAAACTATAGATTAACTCTCATCTTGAAGGAAAAACTTAACAATAAATAGATAATGCTTCAGAAGTAAACCTATGCTATAGGAAACAGTCAATGGTTCTGTTACCAGTGGCTGCAGGAGCAACAGTACTTAATAACTTCAAAGAAACTTAACTGAATCCTACTTAAGCATGAACAGGGAATTCACCTCCCGTGTGGGCCCCCACAGAAGTATGAATGAATTATAACTCAGAGATTGAAATGAAGAACTATCATATATTCATTCAACAAAACATAGATACAATATAGGATATCAAAGTATTTTACTCTATTGCTGGATTACAGGATGAATTCCTCAAAACGTCTAACTAGCCTGGAATCATAAGTTCCAGCTTATTTAAAAGCAACTAAGAAAAATAGAACTCCTACAAACTAGGTCATTCATTACATAGCATAACAAATTTAGTTACAGGAATGACAACATCATTTATGCAAGAAGATAAGCCATATTTAGTGCTTCGAGAATATAGTTACACTTGGTAACTAGATTGACTTGGACTGAATCAGCAACCACAAAGTTATTGAAGGAGTGGAGCTATGATGAACTCTAAAATAGTTATCAGTCTTAAAAGACCCACTCATCCTTGAGTCTGTGCTCCTTGCTGACTTATTCTTCCTACAAAAGGTTAACATAACAAAATCCACAACACGAATCCAAGGCAGAGATTATAATAAGTTTTCCTATTTTAATGTAGCCTTGTCATACGGCTATAGGAGATCTACCCATTAAAGCTAGAGAAGAAAGGTACTAGATTTTATCATAACATTCATTAATCTATACATATATTTAATCTTGTCCTTAAGTTTCATAAGTATCAAAAATACATATAGCTAAAGCTTAGAAACATAAAAGACTGTATAATGTTTATGAAAAACCATAAGATATTCAAGTCTGAACTTAGAAAATCATAAAAAAAATATTCCATAAACTTGACTCATCACTAATGATGAGATTTATGTCATTGATGTCAATGGGGGAGAACTGTACATGAAAAAAACTATTTGTACTATCTGAACAAGAAAACGAAGCAAGATTTGATTGATGAAGAGGACTTGAAATATTTTTCTAGAGCAGCAGTATTGCAGTATTGGATTTTTGGAACATTGGATGTTTTTTCATCTATGTTTCCATCAATGCAAATGGGGGAGATTGTTAGGAATGAATGCTAAATGTTTGGCAGCCATTCTGTAGCAGTTGTTGTTGCATTCATGACTATTATTGTCATTGATGTCAACACAGTGATTTACCAGAGACTTGCAGAGAAGCAGACAGTGTTTGGATTAGCACACATGGGATATTGCAATCAGAGCTATGCGATGTTGAGGATATACTCTTTGATATGTTATATGTTTATGGTTAAGAGTGCAGAGAGTAATTCATTTATTCATGGAAGTTATGAGCATTTTGGTGGAAGCGGTATTCAGGCAGTGTTCCTGAGTAGTGATTTGTGGAAATCGGATGATATCTCCTAATTGAGATGGAATCTAGTTTTGCGTAGTTAAAGGGAAGTTGAAGACACATTTTTAGTGATGTGAATGATAGTGCAAACTTTGAGGTCACATGAGTGAAGAATTATTGTAGTTGGAAGCCGACAATTTTGTGTAATTTTGATGTAGCGTGTGGAAACTTTTATTTTGTAATTGTATGCCGACTCATTTGTAATTACTTGAGTGTGGTATAAAGGAAGGAACTTTTTTCCTTGTTGGAATATGGTTGGATGTGTTGATGTATGCATGAAGTGAAGAAAAGAGCTAATGTAGTTGTGAAAGCAAATTTGTGAAGGAAGACATGCGAAGTACAGAGATCTGAAATTGAGATCTGGTGAAATAGTGAGTGCGGTTTGGCATAGTCAGAGAAGAGGTAACATATTGTTGAGATCAATAATCTTTTGGTATTATTTTATTGAGTAATACAAAGATTAGTTGGACAGTGTGTTCAGTGATCTTACCTTAAAGTTGTTTGGGCAGTGGGTCCTTCTGTCTTCCATAACTCTTAATAGGGTTAGAATCTTTTAACGGGGATTCAAAATCTCCTAGAAGGGATTCATATGTACTGAATGTATTTCATAAGACTCCTAACAAAGTCCATCCTTTCACAAGAAATATTCATATTAGTGCATCTTTTATGGGCATCATTCCACCGGGGTTTACTCTTTGATCAAGAGGTTCCCTAGTCAACATATCTTGTGTCATTGTGTTATTGTGTATGAATATCTTTCTATGGTTGGTAATTATATTGCTTACATGGTTTAATGTTGTTGAAGTTGATAAAATTTATAATTATCAGATAACTGATTCACACCCCCCCCCCCTCTCAGTTATCTTGGTGGACTTTACTTTCTAACAGTATTTAGATTTTATACTCTTCAATAAGATATGGATGCACCTGTGATATTTGATTTTGTTGATAGACTAAGGTATAAGTTTAAGAGGCACCCATTTAAGTCTTGTGAGGATGATTTGGAAGGAGCATTTTTGCAAACCTCTTACGATGTGTTACACATTGAAGACATTAGTGCTTATATTCACTGCAAGTATGAGACTATTGGGGATGTAGAAATCTATAGGGAGATAGATGAAATGATAGTCTAATGGAAAGATGAAAGAAGAGTTCAAGCATTTGGAAGACCAATCTATTATCAAGTTAACCCTCCTTAATGAGTTCTACAAAACTGAATGGCTCAAGATTATTCTAAGTAGAGTCCATGACCAATTCATTTGGATTGGAGAGAAGCCTGATAAGATATGTAGCTAGTTGATTTATGAGATAAGTGGATTGGACAACAGTGGAGCCCCTCCTAGTAGCAAAGAAAAATATCAGGAAACAAGAAGAAACCCTAACACATTCTAAGTGGGATAAGAGAGCGATGACTATGAATGACATATTTCAACAAGATGTGAGATTGGTAGCAATGATACTAGGTTACAAGTTATTCTACAGTAGAAGACCTAATTCTGTGTGAGAGATAGTTATTATGATGGCCTATAGAATGGTGAAGGAAACATAAAATATAACCTATGTGAAATCCTTGCACAATAGTTCTTGGAAAATGTGAAGATAATCAAGAAGGATAAGTCAAAGGCATTTAGGTTTGGATCACTTATGGTCCACATGTACATCCACATTGAGCACAAGTTTCCTAGAATGCACCCTAGGGAATGGAAGGACAATGTACCTACTAGTATACAAATCTTAGAAAGCTACTGAAGATAAGATAAAAATTGGGTAGATGGTGAACTATTTGCAATGACTAAAATTCTTCAAAGGAAAATGAAGGTACAGGATACCTGAGGATATAGTTGACAAATAAAAAGACACATCCATTTCATGGTTGAAACTGACTATGTATGCTTTGAGGCAGTTGAGCCTAGAAAGAAATTGTACTACCCTAGGGGTATGAGGTCAGTTTCAAGGTTCTCACAATGCAAGTTGAACATGTAATAGTAGCTGAGATAGGCACATCTGAAGAAAGATGGGGAACTTACTTGGAAACATCAGAAAAATTAAGTGAGGAACAAGACAAGGGAACAAGGAAAAGAAAGATTGAGAAAATAGTTGATGACATTGTTGCGAAGGTAGGAATTACAAAGGAGTAGCTGAGAGAAGTAAGGACTAAGATGACAAAAGGATCATCTAGCTTGGAAATTGAGGCACCTCCTCCTTCTATAGCTGAAAACACAGTAAGTCCTACTCTTGATATAATTGATTTATCAGCTACACATGGAAAGACAACACAAGAGGTTGCACCTACAAGCACACCTAGGAGATCTACAAGATCTAATAAACCAAGCAGCCCTAAGAAACAAAAGGTAGAAGCAGAAATAAAGAAGAAAGAGGACAAGGTGACTGAGAAGAAAGAAGAAAAAGAAGTATAGAAGAGGCCACAAGATCTATGGAAGCCAGATGTTCATATGTTATAAAAGAGAGTGATAAGAGATGGAAATTTGAAGATAGTAAATCGATACTATGAAAGGTATGATTCAGATAATCAAGTAGTAATTTAGGACATAGTAATTGAGTACTTGTTAGTTTTCAAGAAAAATTTGTTAGAAATAGAAGGAAGCATTCCTAAGGACTTGTATAGGAAGTTGGAAATAAGAAAATAGTTAGCACAGTCCAAGGATGAGAGTATAAGAAATAAGGCTATTGAAGACATGTTACTTGTAGTCTCCATACAAGAAAGGGAGAGAATCATCAAAGAGTTGAAACCTCTACTAAGAACAAAGGCCAAACTTGTGAAGATAATGTCAAGGAAGTATGATGAGGTTATAGAAGACACTCAAAAGGCATTGGACCAAATTCTTATGTGTGACATGCCTAAGAGGACTTCACCTCCCAAGGTTACCAAGCCTACACCATTAGGAATTGGAGAAATCTCTAGGACAGCTGAAGTGAGTGAGAAAGAAATTGAAGTTGACAAGCAACCATACTTCTTCATTTCTGGTATGCCTATATCATTAGACACCTCACTTGATGCACATGACCCATTTCAAGACAATCTAGACAATGCGATAAAAGTAGAAGAGGAAGGACATAAAGAGGAAGAACATAAAGAAGAAAAATAGGAAGAGAAAGAACAAGAGAAGGAGAAACATCAAGAGGAAAAGCAATAAGAAGAGACAGCAGAAGAAAAATAAGAGGTAAGAACTAAACTTAAACAAGAACCAGATACCTCCTCCACCCTATTGTTGGAAATTATGGCCAAACCAGTGAGAGCAGATGTGGAAATCATGGATGAGGATGAACTCATGAGGTTATCCTTCATGGCATTTTCTAAGGTAAAGGAAAGGTCAGAATAAAAGGGGGACAAGAAGGTAAAGGTGATTGCTAGGGAACTGGAGATAGTGAATAAGATACTCCCTACACCTCTTATTTTTCAAGGAAAGGATGATGTGGAAAACTTGAACTTGGCATTGGACAACTTTGACAGTCATTTTGAGTTGTTGTTGAAGATTGTAGAGGATAAGGCTGAAAAGAGATTCTTAGAAAAGAAGTTGCAGGAAGTTTGTCAGTCCATCTCATGGGACTTGGGTATTCTGAAAGTAACTACAATCAAATCTAAAAGTTGTCTGGCACATAAAAGATAGGTATACAACTATTGCATAAATCCTAGTAGAAATGTTAAGAATATAGAAGATATCATAGCCAAGGATAGGGCTACATTAGATAGTTTAATGGACAGTTGTGAAACCTCTTCACAATCTGTGGTGGAAATGGACAAGCAAACATCCAAAATTTTGGATAAGATAAGTAATTTGAATATAGAGAAAGGGAGAGTAGTGGAAAGATTTGGTTTGCTAAAGAGTCTAATCACTCCTAAGATATTAATTCTTGAAATTTGTCTCATAGAGATGGAGAAGATAGAAGGGTCGATGAAAAATTTTGTACCCACCAAGCTGAAGGCAGCAGAGACCATCTTATGCACTGAATGGATTGATCCATGTCAATGAAATTTTGATCAAGTCATGGGAAAATGAAGTGAAGACCTTGGAAGACACTTTCCAATACATTCTAAATCTGGTGAGTAAGTACTAAGTCTTTTGTGCTTAAGATTTTGAAATTTTGAAGTTTTGTAAGCACCTTTGCCATTGATGTCAAAGGGAGAGGAAGAGAAGAGAAAAATGAGAAAAAGAGAATGAGAAGAAAAGAAATGTATAAATTATTTTTTTTTAAAAGAGAGAAGAAAAGAAGAAAGGATATGTATATAGAGAATTAGAAGGAAGATGGTGTTTTGACACTTATTCATTTTTCGCTAAGTGTTGCCATCAATGCCAAAGGGAGAGATTGTTGGAAAGTGATATTTTGGGAGCACTATAGATCACTTAAGGGTTGTCATTTATGGAAACACTTATGTTGGAGTGATCACATGAAGTGATTATAAGTGTGGGAGATTCAGTCATGAAAATGACTAAGTACAAAATCAGAATAATAGTATTCTGCAGTACAGTTTTAGTCAGCGAAGATGGTATATGATATATTATGGCTTGCAAAGTTACAGGAAGATATTTTGGGATATGTATGACCTTCAATTAAGGTTTCATGTGTTTTTGTATTGATATCAGTAAGATACAATGTTGTGAAGATATGCGAAGATAGAGAAACAGTGAAATAGGGTATGTGAACAATCACGATGATTGAGGGAAGACTAGACGGTATGGTAACATGCTAAGTTAGATGAAAGCTGTATATTTTTGACACTTTGGTAATACAAGATCATTGACTCTACATTTATCATTTTTATAAGTAATTATTATGTTTTGTATTATATTTGAGAGCCGACTCGATGGTAGAATTGGTATGGTTTATTTGAAATTGGTTGAAGTTTAATTTAAATTGTTGTAATATTGATTCATCCCCCCTCTCAGTATTACTTAATCATAACAGGTAAGCCTCTAACTTTTCTTTTCTTAATAATCTTAACCATGTTGTCAAAATTCACATGACATAACCTTTTGTGCCACAACCACACATATTTAGTTCTAGCCATTAAACAAGAAGTTTCAGCATTGTCAAGATACAACAGATTACCTTTTGATTGTTCACCAATATCGACCAACTTTCTAGTCTCATCATAGATTTTTACCTTTCTATTTTCAAATGCAACTTGATGACCTGAGTTATTCAGCTATGCTACACTCAACAAATTATAGTTAAGTCCCTTCACCTAATATGAATTCTTACATATAATATTATTTTTCAACAAGATAGATCCTTTTCCTTTTACTAGACAAGGTGTATCATTTCCCATTTTAATAGATCCTCCATTATAATGTTCAAGGTATTCAAATTTTTCTTCATCACCAATCATATGATGAGTACAGCCACTATCAATAATCCATGTATTATTCTTGCTAACTTTAGAAATATGTGTAGTTTCAACATACCTTTCTTCTTCTTCTGAATCTTCTTTCAAAGCTACGAATACCACCTCAATGTCTTCATCAGTGTTGGTGTCAGTGTCATCATCATCTTCAACAAGGTAAAATGCTTTCTTTCCTTTGTCTTTGTAGTCTCGGTTACTTCTTCTGTCATACTGTCGATTACCTCTATGATCTCGGTTATCTCTTCTGTCAAACTTTCTTTCATCAGATGGTTCATTGTCTTTGTCATCATCTTTTTTGTTAGGACACCTAGCTGCAATGTGACTGATATCTTTACAGTTAAAACATACCATAGGTAATTTCCATTTGTATCTTCCTTTACCTTTTTGTAGTCTCCTAGCCATTAGTGCTTCAAGTTCATCAAGTTCATCCTCATCACTGTCATTGTCACTCTCATTTCTTATCATGTGTTTACTACTTGATTTTCCAATTTTCAAAGATGACAAAAATGTTGACTCAACATTCGGTACAATATTGTTATCATAGTTATTCAACTCAAAAGTAGTCAATTTACTGATTAGGCTATCAAGTGTAAGAGTGTTACCTGGGGTAGATTTCATTTCATGAATTGCAGAGATTCTAATAGAATATATTGGCATCAAGGTTCTAAGAATTTTACTCACAATAATGTACTCATCAATAACACCTCCTCCTCGAATAGCATTGACAGTCTCCTTGATTCAGTTACTATACTGTGAAATGTTTTCTCCTTCTTTCATCTTCATGTCATAAAACTTTCCTAATGCAAGAGCAATGTGGGTGTAAGAGCAATCTTGCATCACCCAAAAATATTTCTGGTTTCTTTTCAATAAGGACTATCTTGTGTAGAGCTACTATTTATGGAAACTTGCTATTTTTAGTAAGTTGGTCATACGATCTCAGAATGTTCGGATTTCACATGTGGAGGTTCATCTCAATCATATCAGTCTGCTAGTAAAGTTTCATGGCTAGATCAGGTCTAGTTTTGAAGATATTGAAGATTTTTGGTATTGGCAGTAGGGTACAAAAACTTCGAGCTCAATTTTGAAGGATTTAGAGGCCCCGGATGAGGTTGAAATTTTGGCTGAATTAATCTTGCTTAATTTTTGTGTTGTAGAGCTCCTCGTGCCCTTTCTGAGATGGGGTCATAATAGTCAGTCTGGTCAACTGGTGATGACTTATGGTCTCCAAAAGTCGGGCCACCTGAAATGGCAGAAAACGATTTTTCTTCAAAATTTATGTTCGGGTTTCAAAAGTTGTTTTGAGCCGACTTTGATGTAATAAAATTGAAAATAAAATAATTCTAAGTTTGGTCAGCCCTTAGGGCTAAATTTCTAGAACCTTCTCGGGCAGTGTAAATTGCCTATATAAAGAAGGCCCGTAGTGTTTGGGGACAGTTCTAGGTAGTAGATCTGGGTATTGATCTAAGGCTTTGTCCTAAAGAATATTGTAAGGGAATGCTCATGTGGCTTTGCATATTGTAATTCTGAAAGTTTGTAATTCCACATTTGTGGAGATAATAAGAAGCCCATTTTTTTGTTCTTGCATATTGTTGTTGTTTCTCTATTTTTGTTATGTGTTTGTGGTATTAAGGGGAGCACCCTTCATCATTTCCTGTAAGACTCTTAGCTCTTTCTCTCATCACATTTTCATCTCCTCTGTAAACTAGTGTAAGTTTGTCCCACATTGCTTTAGCATTAGTGCATGTCTTGATATCTTCAAATTCTGCATCAAATAAGGCAGCAACAATCTCTATCATTGTCATGTTATGTTCATGTCTATCTCTCAACTGATCAATAGTCAAAGGTCCATTCGGTTGGATGTAAGCATTGTCTAGGTAAAATACTGTAGATTCTCCAATTCTAGATATGTGCAACTTCATTCTTCTTTTCCATGTCGAGAAGTTATCTTTGTTCAACTTTGGCACCTCTCTCTTATACATCTTGTGATCTTTAGCTTAAGTTCTTTAAACTTTCCTTCAAAGAAACCAATGGGCTCTGATACCAATTTTTAGATAACTGAGAGGGGGGTGAATCAGTTAGTTCCAGTTATCCTACGGTCCCAAATCTCCCAGATGTATATATTCAAACTTTTCAAAACAAATTATCAACTCAGTAAGCTATCAACAATAACTTTCTCTTCATCTACTGATTAACATTCATTTCAATATTGTGTTTACCAATCAAACTAAATATGAAATTTGTAAAGTAAAATAGCAATCCAATCACATCAAATATACATAACACATATATTTTTAACATGGAAACCCTATTAGGGGAAACTACCTAGTACCAGTAACCCAAAATAATTCACTCTTCTGAAGTGAGCTTGGTTAGGAGCCAACCCTGTCAAAGGTTACAAAACACACTGTGAGGTGTGACTTGGTTAGAGGATTTATCACTAATAGTTCTCCCTTGACCAACATTCACTATGGGGTCAACAAGAAAACCAACAACATTCATTGAATATCATATTGAAATACAAAAATACTATTAAGTCCACTCGGTTAAGAGATTTTTCTATAACAATGGTTAAACTGATACAGTAATGATCTTATTCAAATACAACTAATATTTGTATATTTTTAGATCTATGCTAAGCTCAAATACCTCCTTTGATCATTATTCAATTCAATCCTTCATATCCTCCAACTTGTTCAACTCGGTGAATAATTCTTTGATGCTCGGTAATGCCTGTAGCTCAGATTGGTTCTGTCTGTAACAAGTTTGATCAGTGATGCATGAAAATAGTCCTTTCACATGAATTCTCCTACAGTGTCAATAAGCTCTAGACTTAATAATGAATGTTGTGTCTCTTTAAATAGACTTCATAAACCATTTCCTTATCATCTGTTATATTTTGCCTCTTAATCTCCATCGTTCACTTTTCCACTTCAAGCTTCCTCGACAGATGTGTCTATAAAATATTTCAATCCTTCTCCATTCGATCAATCTTCAATTTTTTAGTTGTTAGATCATCATAACAACCTTTTATCTTTTACCTCGAAATCATAAGCAATCTGCCAGCTCATCAATTCAGTCAGATGTTATAAACTTTATTTGTTTCTCTCACTCATTCAATACAGAATATGTTGGTGATAAGTAACTCAGTTATTAATGTTACTCAGTATACACAACACTATCTCAATGTATGCAGAAATCTTCAATTACCGACCACATAAACTTGTTCAGTTCTAATCTTCAATACATAACAAATTCATGTAATACAACTAAGTCAACAACATGATGTCATAGACTTATTAATAAGTTACCCAATGTATACCTTAGCCATATTTTCCATATCCATCTCATCTTCATGTAGATATCTCATTTCTTTATCATTTTCTTCTTATTATTATTCAGATATTTGTAACTATCATGATAAGTACAGTCAAAACTAGTTGACATCAATGCCAATACATTGACTAATTTAATTGCCTTACATATCACTTTAGTAGCTCGGTGATCTCTAATAACTTTCTTTCACTTGTCCATTTATTTCATCAAGATATTCAATCAGTTGTAGGTTATCAATTCCTTCCATGTTACATCCACCTCAAAATGGACTCACATATACTAGCAAGTGTCCCATTAGTAAAAAGCATTATCAAGTCAAAGGGTTAATTATTCAAGAACAAAGTAATATATATATCAAAACCCTTACAAGTCAAAGAAAAGTATAAAGGTCATGACCTCAATTACAATTCTCATTCTCAAGATGTTGGTATCCCTTCCAAATTTAAATCCAAATGTATACCTTCTCCATCACTTCTTCCATCCATATTAGGTCCATATATTCCTCCATTGACTAGTTCACAATCCACTTACCCTTTCCCAAATGCAAGTCAATAGAGGAACACATCTTGGAGAACCTTCCACCCATCCAAAAGGCCTCCATACAATTCATATTCATCCATGAATCCCATTATCCTTCCAAGAAATTTTGAAGCCAATAATAAAGTCCATAAGTCATGCAATCCACATGCATGCAACGATAAACATGTCCAGTCTAATCAACATGTGAAATCAACGAAAAATTTAATCCAAACAGAAAAAGAAGTATCAAGAAGGCCATAAAGGCCCATCAATCAAAAAGATCATTTTCAAAATCAATATGGGTTCCTAAATCTCTTGTGCGATAAATTCACTCCGAGGACCCACAAAAGAATGAAAAAATAAAGTGCACGTGGATTCACAAGAAGATTCTTGAAGCACAAAGTCCTAAAGAGAAATTAAAGGTGGAATCCAAAATTGCTATTCATCCACCTAAAATCCTTCCATCTTCCATATCCATTTTGGGTCTTTATGTCCCAAAATTCATATCTATTCCTTCATAAAATCCAAACTCTCATTTTCCTCCACCACTCCATCATCCCTCAAGGTGTGTGCCAATGTTGTTCTTGCCTCCTTTTGCATCCATTCAAAATAAATCCTTCTTACAATCCCTCCATTATCCAACACCTATTTTGCAACCTTTTGTCCAACTTATCCAATCCTTTGCATAATCTTTATCCTATCCTATCCAATCATCCATGTCATATCCTTCATCATTACCTTACCAATGTCTTTGAGTATACTCTCCTGGTCATGGTCCATTATTGCATATCTTCCAAGAGCACATCCCAAAGAATAAAGATGCTTGAGTCCTTCCTCCATGTCATGTTATGCATCTAGTTTCTTCCTAACATGTCAAAATGTCAAAAAAGGTTTAAAAAAGGTCAAAAAAATGAAAAAAGTAATAAAAATAAAAACAAAAAATAAGAAAAAAATTGTTGCCTTGATGAAAAACTGGTAAACATGCATCTTGGTAACACACATAAAAAAAAGATAAATAATTTCATCCAATAGTGAAAACCTGGCAAATAAATGCTTTTGGCAAGTACCATGATGAAAACCTAGCAAATAGGCGTCATGTGTAATTTAAGATCTTCTTGCATTCCATAGTTAGGGGTATATTTTGTCAATATTTCCATATCCTACTATACCCCTATCATTTCCTCCCTTATCCCTATCATCTCCTCCATTATCCCAACTTTTCTCTTGACAAGGTTACAAATATACCTAGAGGTATCACATGTCCTATCTACTTTACATTATCTTGATCCCTTTGGTCCATATCACCTATCTTATCCTAATCCCTTTGGTCCATATTTCCTATCGTATTGAAGCTTTCAGATCCTTTCCCTTATCCCTCACTGATCTTGCTTATTCTATCCATATCTTGTCATTATCCTATCCCAATCCCTTTCTTGGTCTTGATATAAAATAAGGATGTGAAATACAAGCATATTTTCAAGAAAAAAATCTTGACATGTCCATCCCAATGCATCGCATGCCATCCAGTGCCAAAAGTCTCAATAGCCTATCATTGTCATATCCAGTCCTTGACCTTGCTTAAAATATCTTCTCCCATTATGTGGATAGCCTTGGCAACCCAAACAAAGCTTCAAGACATACCTAGCAAGCTTTTTCATCCATTCATAATGTCCTTGCCTTTCTAGACACTAGAGGCACTTCTTACATCATGTAAATAGTAATGTCCTAAAAAATTGAAAAAAAATTGTATAATGTTGAAAAAATTCAAATATGATCCTAAAAAAAATCTATATAGAATTGACAAAAAACCAAAAATATTATAAAATACCTAAAAAGCATAAAAAGTCATGAAAAATCCCTAAAAATTGTAAAATGTCCTTAAAAAGCATAAAAAATCAAATATTTTCAAAAACCCAAAAATTAGTAAATCCTTCAAAAATCTGCAATAACTTTATACATAATCATTTTTCCATGCTTTCAATAAATTGTCCCTTGAGACAAGACAAGCATTTGAGCAAACACAATCTAAAGACTTATCAAACATTGCGCTTTAACAAAATCTCATTTTAATTGACAAAGTATCCAATCACATCAATAGTCAATTAGATCAAACTTGACCTATCAATCAATCAATCAATATCAATTTATCCTTTATCAACCTGTCATTTGTCTTATACAAGGTGTGGTATACTCGAAACTAGACAATATATGTCTTAGATAGGGTACTTCATTCTTGAAACCAGACGTCATCATCATTACCATCAATCAAGGTAACTATCAACTTTGACAACAAGAATAGAATGTTTGTTGACTTGCTTGGTTAAGTGAGTCTTATCTTTTATTAATTTATCTCTTTATTTTGTCTTCTGCTTATGGGATATTTTTCATAATGTTTGGGGGCATGTATGTCATATGCTTCAAGATGAATGGAAATATTCCTTGTTTTCTATGTGTGTGTTTGTACGCAAAGGGATTGCATTATCATCCTAGCTTTATAGTCCATGGTGTGACACATCCATTTTGTCACATTAAATAAAGATCTCATGACAAAAATGCACTTAATAAATCAAGTTTCATCATTACTAACTTTTCTCCATCTAATTTCATTTTTTTACTAACATTTATTTTGTATGTCCTTCCAATCATTTTTCTTTTTAAAAAAAATTCCTTGAGTCAATTTCTGCCTAATTTTTCGAGGGGGCATCCTACCTCCCTTTTGTCAATCCACCAGGGCATGATCATTTATTTATTTTTGAGCCAAAACTAAGAATCACATTGTCTCAAAGAGGGGTAAAATGTAGACACCTAAAAATGGTTCACACCTATGTGTCCTCTTTTAACATGTCTTCTATCTGTATGATGAAAATGTGACCACACTTCTATGAATCCTTACATGCAAGGAAACTCAAGAATGAGCCCTCACAAATCGATCCATAGCTCTCTATGCATGGAGTTGCAAGATTTTTAAAATTGCTCTCAGCTAGAGCTATAAACTCATGACCTTGCTAGTCAACCACATAATGAGAGATTCCAAATCAAAGACAAGGGCAAGAGTGCCAATATCTCCAATGAAATTAATATGAATGCAATGCAATGCAACCTATATGAGTATGCAAATTACTCTATGAAAGTGCAAGTACAAATTATGCTATGAAAGGAAAGTACAAAGATTACAACCTTCCTAATTAGGCTATGTGAGATTAAACTATTGCATAAAAGGAAATCTACACTAAGAATGCTATTATCATGCAACTATGAAAGAAAATATGAAACTAGATGAAATGCATCAACAAAGATCTTCAAATCTTGAATGCCACAATGTCTTCAAAGAGCTCCAAATGACCTAGAAAACCTGCAGCATAACATTAGCATAAAAACCTAAGATGCAAATGAGGAAGAGAGCTCTCCTTTTATAAGAAATGAGATGAAAATGGACCATTGAGATTAAGAGGCAAAAGACTTAATCAATGATGGAGCTTGAAAGAGGAGCAATCCATGTGCACAAGTATCCTCCAATAGGAAAATAAGAGTTGACTTTTGTGTCCATGTGAGACAAAAAGTATTTTTTCCCTTTTTATAAAATAGGAAATAATGCTTTATTTGTGCAACTTAGGATAAGAGGAAAAGTGGGGGCTTTTATTTAATAAAAGGGGAGGAAATATTCCTTTTACTTAAATAAAAACTTTAAGATAAAATGGTTAGCCCATAATAAATAATTGAAAATGATGAAATAGGATTTGATCAAGGAATTGATAGTGTTGAAAAATATTGATTATTGATAAAACTGATTCAGAGATAAATAAATCAAATAAATGGGGCCCAAAGTCTAGGTGACCATTTTTGGGTGCATACACTATCTTGTGGCATTCCTCATTTAATCAGTTACTAATGTTTCTGTCATCCTACATCATAACCTTGATCTCTTTGGCCGAATCGATCAAGTTCAAATTATCATCAAAGCATATTCAAAATGTTCCTAATTGTTCCTAAACCAATCCTAATCAATCTTAAACCATATCAAATCTTCCTAAATTGGTCCAAATAAGTCCTAATCCCTTCCTAATTAGTCCAAGATCATTTCAAATGCATTCAATCATTCTCAAATCAACTCTAGGGCATTGTAAAAGATCATCGATGCCTGATCAAATCACTTTCAAATCAATCCAATCTCATCGAATCCTTGTCAATCTCATCAATACCATCATCACCAGTTCATTTAATGGCATTGTCAAAGATCATCAATGTTGTTTCCAATCAACAAAACCAATCCATTTGAGCTCATTGTCAAAGATCATCGATGCCTCATTATCATCAATATGATCCAAGTTAATTTAATAGGCATTGTCAAAGATCGTCAATGTTGTTTTTAGATCCTCATCATCAAGATCATCAAATTCAATTTAATTTCATGTCATCGTCATCAATTCAGTCGACAATCAACTAATTTATCCCTTAGGGGTAAATAACCCATACCTTATCCCTAGTTTTGAATAAATAAATTGACTATTTATTCCCTCTTTGTCATGTCTCCACAATTAATTAATTTATATTAATTAATTGGCTAAATTGCATCATTTATGGAATTTCATAATTCCTAATTACCATTTTGGTGGGAATGAATGAGTTTTTAAATTCAAAAATTCCTTCCCTCTAATTGTGCTTCCAATGCCTATAGTCATGCTTCATGATTTCTTACATCTTTCCCTATCCATTTCTCCACTAATTTTGCTTGTGTTTTTGCTACCAATTTTCTTCATCATTCACTTCCACTTTTTCCTTGGTTTATGCATTCCAAATTGTGCATTCAATTTATCATAATTATGACAATCTTTCATTTGCACATTCAAGTTGCCAATTCTTCATTTTGGTCTCTCATCCTATAAATTGAGATCAAATTTATCAATTCAAACTAACCATCATATTTTCAAATCTTCTCACCATCACTATAGTCAATTTTTCTTTCATATGTTAAGTTCATTATGTCAATATGAAAGCTACATCAACTCTTTTGGAGAAGCAAGAAAGGCCACAATCGTCAAATTGAGGGAGTTCTGTTTATAGTTTGCATTTCTTTGTCTCAATTTCTTTTGTATTTGGATAGGTTGATTATGTACACTTTTAGAGTTTGATGGTTCATCTTGTGTTTATGTTCTTCTCATTTTCCCTATCCTAAAATCATATGATAACTTTGTTGCATAACTTGCAACATGCATATTTATGTTTTTTTCATTTATAATTTTGACTTGTCATTGAGTCAACTTGCTTCATCATTTATTCCATTGATGAAGCAAGTTATGCTTGATGGGGGGTTCTATATGGATACCTTCGATGTTAAAATATATTATGTTTCTTGAATTTTATTTGTTTTAAATCTCCTCTTGGATTTATCTAGGGTTTATTGGAACTATTAGAGGAGATTTAGGTGATAAATGGTTCTCTTCAAGTATTTTCTCATCTAAATTTGGCTTTGGAATAGGACTTAGATGACTTTTTAAACATAATGTATACTAATGAATATTAAAATTTATTAAAATCTAAACAACATTTGATTTGGAAAACCCTTGGCCATTGACGTCTCCTATGACATACCATAGAAGAAAAAATGGACAAAACTAGGTAATTCGTTGAGATATTAAAAATATGATCACATTTTACCTCCTACACATCAATTGGCAATGACATATACAATAAGTATTGACTTTTTTAGAATATGAGAATGGTTTTTCCTTTATGGGGCACATAATGTGTGCATGTTTGGTATTATGCAATTATTTTATGGTTAATATTTATAATTTGATAACTTTTTTAACCCTTGGTTTGATCTACTCACCCTTTTAATTATTTCAATAGTTTTATTTATCATATTATTATTGTAAGGATTAAAATTTATTATAATCATAGTTTTTTCCCCTTTAGTTTATGCTTATTTGGTAAATGTTATGATACATATGCATGATGAGAAATGGCACACTCTTATGTAAAGTTAGGCTCATTTATGTATATTTTACATCACATTTATTTATTTGATAAATAATTATTTTTTCAACAACATATTCTACTAAGCAAATTTTTTTGTTAAACAACATGTTCTGATAAACAAAATTTTTTGTTAAACAACATGTTCTATTAAACATGATCCTCTGCTAAACATCATATTATTCTAAACAACACTTTTCTAAACAATACTTTACATGATAACATTCTAATTGACACTTCACTTGTATGCATATGTATGTTCCCATAAATTTGATCTATTCATTTGAATATCCATTTTAATCCATGTATTTATCTCTAGACTATTTTTATTTCCATGATCTATTCCATCTAGTTAATCCCAAACCAAGCCCATAATCATGGATTCATCCCCATGAATGCAAACTCAACTTATCCAAATCCAAATTTGGTTGACTAACTGTTGGCTAAAAATTTTGTAAGTCACTAAAACTACAACTTATGAAATTGTGATTTTAGGCAACGTCTCATGATATTTCTCTCTCCTCTTAGCAATAGAGGAGGCCCCCTTCTTACTATAGGTGGCTTCACCAGGAACATAACTGGAATTACAAAAATGGGTGATTCTCTTAATCAATTCCTCTTTTTTCAAGAATGATCCTCAAACAATTACAACTGTAAATGCTACAAAAAACACCTATTATTATGATAATATCGGTGGCTCAGTGGTTGACATAAGAACAACTCCTAAGATAGTAGTTAACTATAATATTTTGGTGGAACAACAACAAGAACCCAAAGTATCATGTGATTATCCTGAATTTATGATTAAATATAATAATTAGCAAGGCACAAAGTCTCTTACTAATCCTTTTTTAATAAAATACTTTAAACTAAATCTCAAAGTCTTTAGCTCTTAGTAATTTGTAGCCACTATTCTGTTAGCATGAATGCTGATGGTATTTCTATGGGGGAGTATCCTATTAATGTTGGAGGCATGCTATAGTGGTTGTGTGTTGCATTCATGATAGATTTTTCCATTGATGGAAACATATGCTATTGACTAATTGTTTAGGAGCTTGCAAAATAAGTTGCAGAGAATTGTACAGACACTATACAACAAATCAGCATGTGTGCACTTAGAGGAAGACTCCTAATAATGTCTTGGGTTAACATCCATGATCGCACATTCTTATCAGTTAAATAGATAGAGTTATGAATAGTTTACTAGAAACTATTTCTTTGGAGACAGAAACTGTGATTCTCACAAAATTGATTGTAGAACTTTAAGGATAGCACTTGTGGTTGTTTGAGTTATGATGTGCGAACATAGGTTCATGTTGGGACACTAGCTTAGGAGAGTATTGTGATCATATGGAGTCATGATCATTCAGGTAACGTCAGCTATGGCATGTGCATTAGCGAAGACCTATTTGGAGGCCAACTTGGAACACCTTTCAATTAATATGATATGCAAGCTTAATCAATAGATCTAAATGATTATTTGATGTAACTATTATGTTGTAATATTGTAAGAGGTGTTGTGTGCATCTTCGCATGGGTTCATTATGTATTTTGTAAAGAGGATTTATCCTATAAAGTCCAACCCAAATTTACTTATTGTAACTTGTATATAAGGATTGAAATGGTTGTAAAATGGGTGAGAACTTCATAGGTGAGATAAAGAGGTGAATGTGAGCTTAAGGCTGCATTAGATACTATCTGAAGAATAGTAGTTGTGCACTTAGGTACAAGGTGGAGCTTGCTTGGCAATAGATGAAGACTGAAAGTAGTTTCAAAATAGAATTATCTCATATTTGAAGTTGTGAGGTTTGGAGAACCCGAGGGTGGCTTTAACTCTCAAATATTTTGATCAAATTGATGTATTGTACACTCTTAATATGTTAATTTCCTTTAACAGGGATGGGATCCTAGCAGGGTCAATTCCTTAATTGGTATCACATTGTAAAAGGCTCCTAATAGGGTATGTCCTTTAATTAGGACTTGCCTATTGTAATACTCAGCTCCTAATAGGGTTATTATACCTATAGTGTAGATATTTGTGGGTACCATCCCCGCCAGGGTTTTTCCCTTAGTAGGGTTTTCCTCAAGAACAAGTCTTGGTGTCTATGTGTATGTTATTGATGCATTCACTTTTTCAGTTTAGTGTTTTATTATAAGCAATAAGTTTGAAGTTAAAGTTAAAGTATTCTATATTGGCATCAAATTATTCACTCCCCCCTCTCAGTTGATTGGGAAACTATTATTTTAACAATTGGTATCAGAGCTTTTGGTCCTCAGTCAAGAATCCTAACAACTTGAGGCAAAGATCAGGATGGCCTTGTTTAGGAAAGAGAGTCCTAAGTTTGATGTAGAAAATTTTGACACATGGAAGGAGAAGATGTAGAATCATCTGATGTGTATGGGATTGGAATATTGCCCCATTAACTGGAAAGATGTGCCTATCATGAAGGAAGAAGACCTTCAAACACTTACTACTACTGAAGAAGAGAGGAAAAGATTTGTATGCAATGTTGTTGCAAAGGAAGCCTTGGTTAATGCACTATATGATGGAGAATTCATAGAGATCAGAGATCTTACAAAGGCAAGTGAGATCTGGAAAAGACTAATTGCACTCTATGAAGGAGATGAATACACTAAGCGAGAAAAGTTGCAGAATTGGAGAACAAAGATGGAGACAATACTAATGAAGGATGATGAAACAATAAGGATGTATGTTCAGAGAGTATCTAAATGTGTGATTGGAATCAGAAACAATGGAGGTACTTATACAAAAGATGAAGTCATAGAAAATATTTTGAGGTTTGTAACTCCTTACAAACCCAAAGTTATGGCTTTGGAAGAGACCATACCACAATACAAAGATTTCACCAAAGAGATGTTAGTAGCCAAGCTAATTACCTTTGAGACTACAAAGCTAAAGGATGCACTACCTAAGGTGGAGACAACATTTAAAGCAACTATTCATAGAACTGGATCTGTTGAGGATGGATCTAGTAGAACAAGCAAGCACAACGAAGATCTTGGAAATTATACTGAAGAATGGGAAGAAAATCAAAGGCTAGACAATCAAGTGGATGACAAGATCATGGTCGTGATCGCTAGGAGAGAAATGAAAGGAAAAGTTAAGTTTGAAGGAAAATTACCTTTGAAATGTTTTAATTGCAATAAAGTTGGTCATTTTTCATCTAGATGTCTGACTAGAGTACCTAAACATAGACCTAAATATTGAAAATACAAAAATGATAAAAAAAATGCTACTATGCTAGTGATGTATCTAAAGACTTATATGATGAATTCAATGATGTATTGGGTTTTGTTGCTATCAAAGAAGAGGATCCTATCTATGAAGAAAAAACCTTAGTTTCTCATATTGATAGGAAAACTAATTGGATAATTGATAGTGGATGTTCACATCATATGACTGGTGAAAAAGATAGATTTATTCAGCTAAATAATTTTGATGGTGGTGTTGTAAGATTTGGTGACAATACTCCCAGAATGATTGTTGAAAAAGGATCAATTACTTTGGATGGAAAAACTAATACTGATGATGTACTATTTGTGGATGGCTTAAAAAATAACCTATTAATTGTTGGACAACTTGTGGATAAGGGCTATCATTTAGAATTCAAGGATGGTCATTTCTCTATTAGAGGAGCTAATGGAGATTTGATCGCATCTAGTTCTAAGACCAATGATAATATTTTCCAATTAAATTATATAGAGGTTATTTTTTTTGTTGCAATGAATGATGAAATTGGCTATGGAATAGAAGGTTTTGTCATATCAAATTTTACAACATGGTAAAAGAATCTAACAATAATTCTATCAAAGATCTACCTAAAATTATGAAACTTGCTAACACTACATGCAGAGAGTGTGTCTTGGAAAAGTAGACAAGAAGTAGTTTTACAAGAAAAGGATACTTAGCATATGGAAAGTTGGAACTCATTCATATAGATCTTTGTGGACCTACACAGACCAAGTCATACTTCAGAGATAGGTATTTTATTATATTCACTGATGACTACTCTAGAATGATGTGGGTAAGATTTCTTAGAGAAAAATCAGAAGCATTTGAAACTTTCAAGTTCTATAAGGAAAAATTTGAGAATGAGATAGGTTTGAAGATAAAATGTTTAAGATTAGAAAGAGGTGGAGAATTCACTTCACATTAATTCAATACCTTTTTTGAAGAAAATGGTATTGTAAGGAATACTTTGGCACCTAGGACACTACAACAAAATGGAGTTGCTGAAAGAAGAAACATAATACTTCTTGATGTTGCAAGAACCATGTTGATAGAAGGAAAGGTCCCACATATGCATTGGAGAGAAGCAGTCAATACAACTATATATACAATGAATAGATACAAATTAGAGAAGGTACATGCAAGGCACAATTTGAGCTATGGTATGGTAAGACACCTACTGTTAGTTATTTTAGAATTTTTGGAAGTAAATGCTACATTAAAAGAGATGAATGTATAGGAAAATTTAATGCTATAAGTGATGAAGGATTATTCCTCATGTACTCTACTAGAAGTAAAGCCTATAGATGTTACAATCTGAGAAATAGGAAGCTGATTGAAAGTGCTAATGTGAGAGTAGATGAAAATTTTCAAGTTAGAGAAAAATACTGTGGCCCTAACCCCTATGATATTTCTTTTGAAAACATGAGTACAAATCAACACAACATGCAGAAAATAGAAATTGAGAATGGAAGGAATGAAGCATCACATGATATTTTGGAAATTGACAATGGTATAAGTGTGGAGTTAAGGAAACAAACCACACCCAAATATGTTCTCAGAAATCACCCTAAGGATCAAATCATTGGTGACAGCAACAAAGGAACTAGAGCAAGATTGAAAAATAAAGAAGAGAGGTCATAATCTACAAATGTCATTTTCTTGATCTCTCAAGAAGAACCACATTCCATAGATGAGGCATGCAGAGATGAATCATGGATCAAAGTCTTGAAGGAAGAAATAGAGTAGATTCATAAAAACAACACTTGGGAATTGGTTGCACTTGCATCTTGATTGCATATTGCTTGCAATGAAGAGGCTATACAGGATCATGTGATATACAAGCACTTGCATCTTGATTGCATGAAGCAGCTATACAGGTACATGTTTTCTTGTATTTACAAAGTGCTTATGCTCTACATGAAAGCTTCCATAAAAACTACTTCTATCCTATTAAAACATGAGGACAGAAGAAGTGTCCAAGATGCATAAGAATTTCCTTCAAAGAGTGCTAATGAAATTCTTGAAATTTTGTAAAGACTCATGTACAATTGTTGGATCCAGTTCACCTATATAGTGGGTGATGATAGTTACATTACAGATTGTGTTTACACCTTCAAAGATAACCATGTTATACTCTTTCAATTTTCTCTATAAACAACTCAATGAAGTTTTATATCCTATCAATGTATTAATCATGATGAAATAAAAATCATCTGCCTCAAGCTTTAGATGAATAACTCTTGTGGATTCTATCCAAACATCTTCCTCTTCTATTATTTCACCATTTTTAGTGCAATAACCTTGCATGTTAGTTATTGATAGTGCTCAAGGACCATGCACTCTTGATTATTAAGATGATCCACTAATGCCTTGATTTTAGCTATTAGCCCTTGCATAACTTTCTCCTTGTTGACCATTAAATGAAAATAGTCATAATATATTCTTGTAGAAGAGATGATCATACACTCACGCAGAACATCCCAATCAATTTTTGTCATGCTCCTCCAAACACCTAGATTCTCATCAAGAATCTCAAGTTTTTGGTTGAATGAAGTAAGGATCTCATTCAACTTGTCTATCATCTCCCTTTCATGCTTCAACACCTTGTAATCATCTTGAATCACTCGTATACCTTGTGATTCTTTATGGCTGCACCAATCATCAATAGCCTTAAACTTCCATTTCATTCTCGCAGTATGATTAGGAAAATATGTAGAAATAGGATCAACCATCTGAGAAGAGTTGTTCATCATTTCAATGGTCTCAAGAATATGTGTTCTTTCTTCTTTCAACCTACTCTTATTTTCCCACAACCTATCATTCCTCTATGTGAGTGAGGTAACTACATCCTATGCATCCTACTAACAACCTAGTCATGTCTACTTACCAAGCTCAACCCTGGAGAACTTGTAGTTGGTGGATTGCATCTACTCAGTTGTCTTGTCAATCAAGGGCTCAACTACTTTGGTATATTTGATGTCATTCTCATCCATCATGACCTTAGTGACTATCTTTTCTTTATTTCTCTTTGTGGTCTTATATTTGTTACCTAGTCTAATATTAAAATCCTTACGTGCAATCTCTTCTTTCTTCCTATTTTGTGTAATGGAGCTCAACCATGGAGGTAAGGAGAAAGAAGATGAACTATATGTTGATGTTGTTGCCAATGTAGTAATTGCCTCTGACTATGTAATAGTAGTGACTATAGGAGGAGCCTCTATTTGAATAGCAATTGGCATAGGACTTCTTCGCGTAACCTCATTCATGAATTTCTCAAACTAAGAAATAGTCGTATCCAAAAATGTTAAAGGTGGAGTAGACTTAGAAGAGATAGTAGAATATGTGTCAAACACATTCTCAAAACTTTCATATTGGTCCTCTGACATGAATGTAGGAGAAACCAAGAGATAGGAAAAGTAGGTGTAACCCAAACATGGTCCACTAGAAGAACATGCACCATGGATAATGAATCCACATCTATATCTAGTGGAGATTCAGGAGACTTATCTAATGCTTGTGTGAAATTCAGTAGTGTTTTCATGAATGTTGTCTCTATGGAGTGGGGTACCTCAAGAATAGGTTCCTTAGGAATAGACTCATGCATTTCATCATCACTAGACCCAATGAGAATCCTTTCAGGCTTTGCAACTTTTATCTCAAGAACCTTTCCCATGGACTTTCCCCTTTGATGGTGAGTTTTGGAAGTGATGGAGTTGCAGCCTCAGATGTAGAAGTACCATCCTTTCCTTTACCTTTGATTTCAAATCTCAATCTAACTAGACCAGTAAGATCAAAACCTTTGCCTGGTTTGATGATTATGGTCTTAAGACCCCTTCTCTTTAGCTAGACATTTGTGTTTTCCATAATAGGCTGAAATCTATCCTATATGGAGACGCTTTCCTTCAATGATCATGAAGGTGGTAGAATTGGTAGACTCTCTGCATGATGTTTTACATAGTCTAGATCAAGAATCTCTCCATCATCTTCAACCTCATCAGGGATCTCTGCAAGGTTGAAGTCCCTTATTTGCTTAATGGTTGACCTGTATTAATCCATCTTCCAAATGTCTACTTTCACATGCAAGTAAATCCAAAGGTCCTTGAGGAAATGCACATATACAACCTACCTCCTCATTTTGTTGTTCAAGCCCCTCCAACCAAATAAACTTCTTTCCATGAATTTTTTGAGAGTGATCAGTTGGAGTTCAAATTCCATGTTCTTTTCCTTTGGAACTGTGTCCAAGGAGTACCCACCAATCTTGAGTGAATTTCATGAAGAAAATCCCACTCCTGGCCTATGCAATGTGGATTGATGTGTTTGTATTGCCATGATTTTCCTTTCCAACTCCATTAGAATAATCTTGTTGGTAGGATACTGTGGCAAGGTATATGGTTCACCTTGGAAATAACCAACTCTCATGTAAATGAAGTTGGGGAGCTATAGGAAGAGACAACCATACTCATTTACCTTGTTCCATGCTTCATCTGAAACTTACTTCTTGGGAAGCTCTTTATCAAATAAGCACATGTAATGTCCAAAGAATGCATCCTACACCCTCCTATAATTCACTTGACTAGATCTCATATTTATCTCATCATAGTACTCCCACATAGGTACAAGTGTCATCTCTCCCTTGGTCAAGAGATGAAGAAATGATCCAAGGGAAGCAACAATGTATACCATGTATGATTTCATATAGAATGTACAAGTGAAGGAAACTTGAGACAATTGCTCACACATAATGTCACTAATTATCTCTCCCCAAAATATCTTATGTTTAGACCAAATTATCATGGATATGAACTTGCACATCCAAGGCTCTAAAGTGTTGGATTCCTTGAGTCTTGCAATCCTACTAAGCAATGTAATAAGATCATTGATCTCCTCTTTGAACTCTAAATGATGCACACCCTTTGGCCATCTCAAAAGATTAGGCCTCTTATTGATCAACCAATGATCATTGATGTACTTGATGCAATACTGCCTATCTTCATTCCATCTCATCGAAGCCTTTTCCTTTGAAATGTTTGTAACCACGAGAGTGGGTGGTACTTCAAATATTTTGTCTATGGTATCTAGATCTAGGCTTATGATGATGTTCCCATCCTAATCTCTAATGGTTCTATAGTTATAATCAAAGTTCCTGGCACATGTTGAGATAAACTCTGGTTCTAGGGAAGCAAGAGGAAAATTTGAAACCATGTGGATATGACACTACTTGATGTAATGCATGTCATCACTAACTGGATTCTCCACCCTTTTCAGAAATTCTTCATATCTAGGTGGGAAAGCTCAGTATCTTGAATCTCATCACATTACAAGGTAACCTGCAAAGGAGGAATAGACTTTTGAGTCTTATCAACTGATACTTCATCTTTTTCATTTATTCTCCCTTGGATGAAGTAGCTTTACCTAGCATGAAAATCTCATGTGCATCAGAGATTGTTACATGAAAATTCCAAAATGTAAGTACATCTTCACAAGATGGATCCATAGAAATCTTACTTTATTGCAAAAGATACAAATATGGAAGTGTGCAAGTGGGGAATACAATTGGAAATCTTTGGACCAACAAAGAGTAATTGATTTCGAGTGAAAATAGTTCTTTAAATGGAGAGAAAAACCTAAAACAAGTTTTTTCTGGAGCAATGTAGATATGGACAACAAGGTTATTAGTAAGGAAATGAAGCATGAGTGAGTATATATACACATAGTTTGGTATCTTCCCATAGGTAGGATTTTTACATCTCACTGCAAGTCAAATGGAAAGCATCGAGAAACCACAAACAAGAATTTCAAGTCCCTTTGCAGTCTTTGGAAACAAAAATGGAAAAGGTACATAGCATGCTTGAAAGTGGATTTTTAAATTATATTTGCATATTGGGGAAATAAATTTCTCTTTTGGAAGTGATTCCATATTTAGAACGGGGTTTTAATCCTGACTACATATGCAAGAATGAAGAGATTCTTGCACATGTAACCTAGAGAAATTCAAATGGAAGTAGAAGGATCAACATAAAATAAACTTGCAATGCAAATATGAAAATGAAATGAAAGAATTGCATTCTTAAAAATATACACAAAACATGTAAAACGCAGCCCTAGAATTGCACAAGAAAAACCTACCTCTTTCCTTGAGAAATGCAAATGAGAAAAGTCTCAGAATCTTGGAGAATGTTTGAAGAAAATGCAAGTGATTTTGAAATGATGAAAATATCCCAAGTTTGAAGCTATATAGGCAAAGATATTTGATTAATTCCCCCCCAAATTAATACATTTCTTGAGTCAAGATTGAATGCTTGAAAAGTGTAGATGATGGAGAAACAAACTACAGAAATTTGGCAACAAGATTGAATGTTTCAAACCTGCAAATGAATTTCTTGCAACGAATATGTATTGCAATCCAAAAATGGAATCCTTAGGGATAAAAAATTGGTTTTTGATGACAATCACAAGCTGGAAATTCCATTTTTATGCCCTAGACGGGCTTCTTGATCCAAAACACGGGTAATAAAAACTTACAATCTCCTCCACATATACCATTTTTAACCTTCAAATTCCCTAGATGGATTTTTCAAGAGAAAATACAGGTGTAAATGCGTTTACATGTGTTTTCAAAATATGTATTGGTAATACAAATCACCACCCAACCTTGTATAAAAAAAACACAGGCCTTTGAGAAGAGTAAAAATGTGTTTTCCATATACTTTTACATGTATAAAAGACATGTAAATGCAAGAAAAATTATCACCCTTGTCTAATCAATAAAAAACACAAGTGATAATTCCTAAACATGAGCTTTAGAATATCATTTGCATGTCTTTACAATCTAAAAATGCTATAAAAATTGTCATTAAGGTATTTAATAATAAAACATAGGTAATAAAGGGTTTAAAAACACATTTATAAAGGATTTTGTATATGTATTTGAAATGAAAATCATCACCATTATGTAAAGAGAGTAAGTTAAATACCTAATACATGTTTTCCAAGCCATGATACATGTATTAGGAAAACATAATAGGATTTGAACATGTCTTTTCTTATGTTCACCTTGCATTTAGAAGATGTAAAGGCTCCCAAAAAAAACATCCTAAGTGGCAATGAGATTTAAAACACTGATTGCATATATTTATATGCTCTTCAAAACATGCAATGAGTCCAAAAATCACCACCATTACATAGACGAGTTGTTTTAAGCCAAAAGCATGTTTTTAATAATGTTTTAGAAGCATATACCTTAAAAAAAATAGCACCATAAACTCATGGATTAAACACATTAAAGGTGGAGTTTTAGAATCAACTTGCATGTTCCTAAGTTAAGCATATGTTTATGCAATATCAATCAAAAACCCCACCAATGCATTCAAGTTTGCATGTAACTTATAGTTTTAATGAGAGATATGTAATGGAACTTTAAAAGTCCACTTTTACATTAGAAAATCATTAAAAACTATAATCAAATCTCATCTAAATCATGTGAAAATTTAAAATGAGGTTGTAAATCCTTTTTCATGTAAATGGCACCTTTTATTCCATGTAATTGCCAAGGAAAAGCCCACTTAATGAGAAATTTAATTAAACAAAGATATGCAGCCAAACCAAAAAAACCCCAACTATGGGATGCTTAATTCCTTAATAAATTTTGATAGACAACTTTGATTGAGGCCTAAGATAACTCAAAATGAGTAGAATTGAAAATGCCATGATCCTAGGACAAAAACTAAACTTAAAAAAAACCCAAAACCAAGAAAAATGAAGAAAACACTTGAAGGTCACAAAAAATCAAGTGTCTGTAGTCAAAGGAGGAAAAATCATTCTACCAGGCACTAAAGTGATCTAACTTGACGAAAACCTTCAAAAAGAGTACATAGAAAATTGTAAAATTTAAGACAATTCAAGGGTGATGAATCACCTTTATAACACACCATTTAGAGTACCAAAACTCAGAAGGAATGCGTACGAACTTTAGGTAAATCTTCAAGAATTTCTTCCTCGGGTTCATTTTCAGCCATGAGATGACACAAGCCTTTACCATAGATCAACTTGGTCGGTTTGATCTTAATGTCATATTCTTGAATCTTGGAAATCCAATTGCCTCTCTTTATTTTGAACTCTTGCTCTATCAAGATTTACTTGACAGTTGTATTAGTGACCAAAACTACAACATGTAAATTTAGGATGTACAACCTACAGTACTTAACTTCCTTTACAACTGCAAAGGTACTTTTCTTCATCAATGAATACTTCAGCTTATTTGTCAGTACAACTAATGAATGGAACTCTGACATCACATACTTTCTCATGTATGGAAAATTTCCAACACACTCAACTTACAAGAAAAGAAGAAGTCTAAAGCTCAGAGACACACATTTTGTTCTTTGGGATAGAGGTTTGTACGTATAAACTTGCCATTGATGGAACATTTCTTCTTTGTGTTGATAAAGCACAAAAAGTCGGGTTGTTGGAATTATTTCATGATTTATCATGTGGTGAACATTTCTCAACACTTGTGACCACTCATAAGACCTTATGAGAAAAGTACTGTTGGTTGACTCTTTTTCAAGATGTGTACAGTTGGGTACACAAGTGTGATCATTGTTAGTAATTAATTGGAAAGAAGAAGCTTGCAAAATTACCTTTGAAGCCAATAGTGATTGAGGAACCATTTCAGCAATGGGGTCTCAATTTCATTCGTACTATCGATCCAACATTTAGTGCGAGGCATACATATGTTTTGACTGTAATAGACTATTTCACTAAATGGGTGGAAACAATTCTTGTGAAGAATGCGACATCATCGATGGTATGTTCATTCTTGAAGGAAAATATAATTTTCACTTTGGAGTACCCAACAAGATCATGACAGACAATGCTTAAGTGCTCTCTTCATCAAAGATCACACAATATTTTTTTGAACATGGTATCACTCTTTCTCATTCATTTGACTATTATCTGCAAGGAAATGGTCAAGCTGAATCAAGTAACAAGAATATAGTTACTATCATTCGCAGGTTGGTATATGATAATAAGAGATCCTAGCACAAGGATTTATTTTATGATTTGTGGGTAGATAGAATCACACCAAAGAGGGCTATTAGCATGTCACCATTTCAGCTACTCTAAGGTTTGAATGCAAAAATTCCCATAACTTTGGAGCTCGTCACTCTTAAGTTAGCTAAGGCTATTGAAGAGAGAACTTTTCATAGTTCTTTTGATAAAAGAATCATGTTCCTTCACCAACTGGAGGAATATATAACACAAGTGGTGGATCAACTTGAAGCATATGAACAAAAAGTCAAGATTCTCTTCAATAAGAAAGATACGAAGAGAGAGTTCCAGGTCGTTGATCATGTCTTACTCTGGGATAAAAGGCGAGAACCAAAAGGAATGCATGACAAATTTGATCTCTCTGGCAAGGCCCTTTCACAATCCACCAAATCGCAGGAGAAAATATTTTTTTGTTGGCTTACTATGATGGAACTCCATTTTCACTTCTATTGAGTGTGCAACACCTGAAGCATTATTTTGAATAAGCTCCAAATAAGTATCCATGTACCTAATTTTCAAGTCCTTTTAGATTTTCAGGTTTTTTAGTCTTTTTGTTTTTGGTTGCCTAACTCTATAGCCCAATGGAGTAGATGAAGACACTTAGAGGTATGGATTCTACATTCCTCACTATTTCTAAGAATAGGCAAGATATGTTCCCTAGTTAGAGCCAATTGTTGTCCCTAATTTGGACATCAAAAATTTGAGGAAAACCCTACATAATTTTCTCTATATGATTTGAGCAGAAAACTCATAAATACAATAGGATATTTTATATCTTTAGCATTCTTATACATGATAATAGATGACATAGTATGTTTAGAAGTATAGATGTACATGATGAAGTCCTTTATGTAGTCTAGGTAGACTAATACTGGTGTTTTTGCTATTGCTTCTTTGATCTCCTTGAAAGAAATATTTCCTTCAAAACTCCAACAAAAAACCACTGCTCCTTTCATCATATTGAAAATATGACAAGTCTTCTCTACAAAGTCTAGGATGAGCTTTCACAGGAAATTTACCTTTCCTAAGAAAGAGTGAACTACAGTCTTACTGGTAGGCAGTGAAAGAATTTGAATTTATTTGAATCATTCAAGGTAAATCTTTATTACTCCTTTGGACACATTGGTGTCGAAGAAGTTTCCCTTTTGTAACCCCAAAAATGGACTTCCTAGGATTGATGGAAATTTTGTGTTAGCGACACCTCTCCAACACTTGATGTAGATGATATAGATGATCATGTCTATTCTCATTGGAAAGTGGCACCTGCGTTGATCAACTTGAAGGGCATTCTATTGTAAGAAAATATATCCCAAGGAGTGGTAGACACAGCCTTATATTGATCATCATCCATGATGTCAATCTGATTGTAGCCATAAAATCCATCAAGCATGGATAACATCTGGGAACTAGTCATTGTCTGCAACATGTGATCCATGATTGGAAATGAATAGTTATACTTTAGGTATATCTAATTCAAATTGTGAAAGTCCACATAAATGTGGATCTTCCAATTCTTTTTCCATATTAGAATGATGTTAGCTACCCATGTAGAATGTTGAATTGGGAAGATAATTATGGGATCTAACATTTTCATAATTCCTGACAAGATAGAGCCATAAGTCTTTGGATTATACTATCATTTCTTTTGCGTGAATGGAGAAACACCTGCCTTGAGAGGTATTTCATTTTCTAACACCTTAGGACAAAATAAATTTAGGTCATCATATGAGTATTCCAAAATGTCCATGTATTTGCGTAGACTATCAATCAATTGATATCTTTTTTATAGTGTGCAACACTTGCAAATATTTACAAAGTTTGGATTAACAATTGATCCAAGATTATATTTCTTGAATTCCATAACAGAACTTGATCTGGCTTCTTATTGATGCTTGAAATAATGGTCATGTTTAGAAAATAGTCATTCCAAGGAGACCAAACCATAGAGATATTTATTTCCCTTGAGCTAAATGAACTCTTCATTGGTGTCGGGATCCTTTTTAGAGACATTCTCTCAAGGAGGCAAAATGCTACCTTCGAAGTACAAATCATCAACAAAAAAATTGTCTCTAGAAAATTGATAATGTGATGATCATAATTGAAGAATTTCCAGTGTTCAGAGTTATTAGGAACACATGGGTGAAAAATTAGTTGAATAGAATATATATCCTTCTCAAAAATCTTATGAGGAATTAAGAGTGTTGTTGAGGTAGTGAGAGAATTAGATTTATCATTGAACTCCCTTAGAACCATTGAAATAAAAAAAGGATCAAAACCTTCAATATAGTCTCACACCAAATTTCTACAATTCTTAAGTCTCGCATTCCTTATTTGTTACTAATTCTGGACTTGACACACTACGAGCTCAACATCAACTTGAGCATGCATATTACAGATTCCTCTATTATGTGCAGCATCAATACCCAATATCAAGGCTTCATATTCAAAATTATTGTTAGTGTTATCAAAATGTAGCTTGAAAGAATATAGAAACATCTCACCTTGTGGGGAAATCAGAACAACCCCAACACTAGAACTAGTTGATGCACAACTGTCATCAAATTCTAACATCCATAAGTCAATTGAACTTGAAGTATTTGTAGCATTAGACATTTGGGAGGAGCTCATAACATCATTAATATCCATATATTTTTTATCCATCGTAGAAGATGTTACAAAGATGACATCAACCGCTTGCTCCCCAGTTGCATCACTAAATCTATCATTATCAGTAACACATGATAACATAGATGCATCAGAAGACCAATCCTTAGTGAACTCTGAAACTTCATCAATATGGAGATAGTAATTTCCCATTCCAAGGATTTGTGCATGAGGGTGGTCATATTTAAAAACTACATACTTGGTTTCCCTTTTAGGAAGCAGCTTCTACATATTACCCTTAACAAGTATATGTGCTTCAAACATGTCCATGTTAAGTTCTCCACTCACATCCTTATAGAATTTTTGATCAAGTAACGTACCATAGGGAGTAGGAACATCAATGACCAAAATAGTCATCTTGATTTTCTTTTCAAGGAAATATACAAATACAAACTGAGCATCCTTGATTTGCCCCTGAAGAGGCACTTTATTATTCTCCATGGAATAAAAATTTCCAAAAGTATTTATCAAGGTAAGACCCAAGGCATCAGCCACTTCAAATGGCATGACATTATCAAATGCTCCTGAATCTATAACATATTTTATTAACTTGAATCATTGATAAGTAGGGAAATATAGAAAGGTTCTATCTTTCTAGGAATAGTGGATGCGATATTAACTGGATTGTTTGGTAAACTTTTAGGTTCTAGGGCAGTTGTCTAAGTTTGGGTAGGTTGATATTTCTTATCAAATTTTTTAATCCTTTCCAGATGATCTAGATATGCTTGTAGGTTTTCAGCCTCAGACATTTGAATCTTGGTCTTCTTATCATGATCTATGATATCAAATTCTTGAAAGGAACTAGCTAAAGAAGAGGTAAAGGTTTTAGATTGAATATTTGGATTAGATGCCCCATCTTTCAATAGACTAGAAGAAATGATAAGAGTAGTGTTTGTACTTGGTTCTTAGTTGTGTCCTTAGGAAGGATAGGCAAAAACATTCATCTCTTTGCGAGCATGATGGGTGTTTTTACATTGAGGTTTACTTTAGCATCTTCATCCTTCTATTTAGATAGATATGTTTGGGAACGTGTCATAACCACATAGGCATGACCAAAACTTTCTTTTGGGTCCTAATATTCATAGTAAACATACCCTATGTTAGAGTCAGCATCTACTCCATCATTTTCATCGTACTGAGAAGCAACATCCTCTATTTCCTAATCTTCTTGTAAAGTAGCAGATTGATCATTTTTAAAGTATTGTGTGGCTTGGTTTCTAGATGGGGCTTCAAGTGAAAGTCTCTCTGAAGGAGGGGGAAGTTTTGTCTGATTCTTTTCTGAATAATTATGAGAAGCATTAGGATATGTCCTCTAGGGAACATATGTGTATGGGGCATTGAAATAACCTTGAGAAATTTTCTTTTTGAGAGCAAGTAACTCATTGGCTAATTTGTGAACCAGAGGGTCTATACTTCCTGAAGTGGAAACATCATTAGAATTTCCTTTAGAGGGGTCCCTTTTTATCTTAATAGCCATGATAAGATCATATTCAATATTTTTCACCACAGTTTGAGCATTTGCAAGACTTGTGTGAACAGCTCTTCTTAGTAAGAAACTAAGTTATGGAAATTGAGTGGTAATGAAGAAGAATTTGAGATTTATAGCAATGGGTTGTGAATAAGTTGGAATGTAGTTTTCCAACTTTTTGAATTTGGCAATGAAATCCCACATGCCCTCTTGTGCATCCTTCTTCATTTGAGTGAGTTGAGAAAGAAATGCATTCCAATCTTCTATAGGCTTGAAATTCTCCTCAAACTTAGTTTTTAGGGAATCACAATAATTGATAGCCCCTATAGCCAAGTTATAAAACCAATCTGTGACAATACCTTGCAAGGTTTATACGAAGATCCTTACTGAAACATACTAATATTCCACACCAAAAATGCCACACGCAATGTAGAATTCTTTGATATTCTCATCAGGGTGTTGTTTTCTGTCTCTGTAGAACTTGGGAAAATTCTTATGTGAACCTTGTGGTAATGGGTGTAATGGTGGAGAAAGATTCAAAGGACCAAAATCCATCCCCCATGGGCCTATAGAACATAGAACAACCATCTTAGGAAAAATGAATGAAACTAACTACTTCTGGAAGAAAAGAAAAGTTTCACCTAGAACAAGATTCTTCTTTTTGGATGGTGGGTAACTAGTAGTTCATTCAAGAGGGGTTTTATTGGTAAGGATATCAAGCTTGGCTTTCTGAGACCAACTTAGGGAAGCACCTTTTGAACCTTCTCCTTTAGAACACCTCTTGTAATAACGGAGACCCTCCAGTGTGAACAACCTAGTTGTGACTTTAAAGTAGAATCACAACAATGGAAAAAATAAAATATGGAACAATAGACAAAATAATAACTTCAAACAAAAGTGTGAGGCTTCCTAATATGAGGTATGTTCCCCAGTAGAGTCACCAAAAAATGTTGGCTAAACATTTTGTAAGCAGTAAAACTATAACTTACGAAATTATGATTTCAAGAAATGTCTCATGATATTTCTCTCTCCTCTCAGCAATAAGGTAGCCTCCCCTATTGCTAAGAGGAGAGATAAATATCATGAGATGTTGCCTAAAATCACAGTTTTGTAAGTTTTATTTTTAGTGACTTACAAAAAATTTAGCCAACACTAACTCACTTTGTGTTTGTCACTTGGAGTCAAGAATATTCATATATAACGTATTGCCATGCGTTGTTTTTTATTAGGGTAAAAGTAGGTTTTGAAGGGGCCACGAAACCCTTTACAGGAAAATTTTTGTGGGAATCTGAAACCCAACTAATAAGAAACTCTGCTAAAGAATAAGCTTTTAAAACCAACATACCAAAGATAGAAAATAGCTAGTAGCTGACCAAGAATAAACACTAAAACCCTAGCTACCCATAGAGAAGGCAAAAGCCTCACATCATTACATCAAATGGAGTGTTAAAACTCCCCAAGAAAAACTCTAGGGTTTTGACATGGATCCCAAAACCAATATAACCAACATCAATGAGCAACAAAGCCCCAACCCCTACCTTTATCCCTAAACAAAAATAATCAGCCTTTTGAGTGGGCCCTTGAAAACTATCAACATCCACCAACCAACCACATACAATAAACAACGCCAAGAAATGGAAAATCCACAGATTCCCTCTTCCTCAACAATAGAAATAGGTATGATACCATCCAACACCGAAGGAATACTACTAGCACTGTACTGGCATCTCAACACAGTTCTCTCAGTCTGCAAAAAACCAACCCCCAACCATTTCTAGCTTTCCCACATGTGGTTATATGAAGGAGGAGATCACACTCCACTACTAGCAACCTCCTCCCAGCAACTATAGACCACCTTAATAGGTTGAGCCCTCACCTCAATATATTCATCCATCTCAATAGAATGTGAGGGAGAAGAAAATTGAAATATATGGACACTCCACCACCAGATAGCCATAGGAAAAGCACACACCTCAATAGGGGAATACTCCACCTCGATAGGAGTATAGAAAATAGGAAATAAGACAAAATAGGGTCCATCCCTATAGTAAAAATATTCCAAGAATAGGGCATAAAAAAACATCCAACCTCAACTCAAAGAAACAAGAAAAGAAACAAACAACCCAAATAAAGACCAACCAATCAACCTTCACAAAATGAGAAAACCCCCATCCCAAGCTAGTCAAAACCAAGGCCCTCTAGGAAGCATCAACCACCTTGGACATATCCTTACTGCCTCCAGGAACTTTAGCTAACCAACTGAGCACAACAGAGTTTCTAAAAATAAGAAACCCTACAACAACAAATCTGCACGCAATGCCATGAGGCAAGTTGCTCCAAGGCCGCAAACTAGAGAAGATAGAAGCAAAAAAGCTTGAGCTCCCCCCTTCATTTGTCATCTGACAATATCCATTCAAGGAAAAGATTCCATGATTTAGAACCTTCCAAAGAAACACATGGGCAAATGGATTGCCCCCAGAATCCTACCCCCCAGCATTTTTGGTGCAGACAACACACACCACTGGCAAGTGCCTACAATAGACTCTTTCTCCTTCCTCTCATCCATAAAGAAGCAGCTCCCATCGAAGCCCCCAACCACCACCAACAACAACAACACTAAAAAGTTTGTTTTCCACCCCATCTCGTTCTTCATTGTCTTCTCCTCCTTCCTCTCCGCTCTCTTTCCCTCTCGCACCCACAGAAACCCTAGCATGGCTCCCTACACTGCTCCCTCCCATTGCTTTGATTCATATTGAATTTTTATATAAAGACATATGTTTATATTCACTTTAGATCTCTCATAGACTCATTCAACACTCTCATTCTAGGAGTATTTAAAAGGCTGATGAGTAATATCACATTTATATTTGATGCTTAAAAAGGAGAAATGAATATGTTTTGTAGGCAAATTATTTGTTATAAACTATTAAATTGATATTTTTGAATGACTTTAATGGGCCACCCATCATCTATGAAACAATGTATGGTGGATCGAGCTAGGATGAGTGCTACAATGAGTGGTGTTAGGTTAAGCTAAGGCTTTCTCTCCCTATCCTTTCTCTGTAGTTTATTTCTATGCTCAAGGTGATCAAAAGATGGGGTTTTTGCATTTTTGGGGATTGAAGGTTGATGGTTTCTTGTATGTGTAGTGTTTGAGGGTCTTCTTTCTGCGCTAGGGGTTTTTTCTTGTTGGGTGTGGGAAAATTTGGCATTGGGTTTGATGTGGGGGGTGTTTGGTATTGGGTTTTGGGATCTATTTTATGTGTTGTTGGTTTTTATTGAAGTTTTTGTTCGCAATGGGAGAGCCCTAGGTTTCCAATTACCTGGTGGGTGTTAGCTTCAAGCCGTGTCTTGGGTCTTCTTCTAGAGTGCATGCACATCATCCTAATTTATCTTATAATGGGGAGATTTATAAATTAAAAAAGATGAATGGTTATCTTGCATGCATCCATGATCATCTAGTATAGATAATTCCTATTGAATCAATTATGATGTAGATTATTGGAGCCAACATGCATTGATCTGTAAATTCTTAGGAATTTGCATTTCTTTGTCGAAACTTGAGGCATTGATCCATTACACATGGTAGGTTGAAGGTGATTTGGAGATCATGCTAGTTGTGAACAACTATTTCCTGGTTGTCTTTACAAACATGAAAGATGGGAATCAAGTTTTTGAGGGAGGCCTATATTTTTATAACCATGTGGAATTGTTTGTCGAACTCTATCATCTAGGGTTTAATTTAGAAGAAGAGATGGCTTTAAAGGTTATTGTGTGGGTTTTTTTTCCAAGGATCCCTCTTGATTTTTGATGAGAAGATATTCTGAAATAGATCATTGCTTTTCTTGGTAAGTCTGTTGTGATTGCTCAACAAAACTAGGATAAAAAGGTAATTTATTTTGTCTGCATCTTTGTTGACATTTATGTAAATAATCCATTTTTAGATTCTTTGGAAATTTGTTTGGGCTCTACTTCATAGATCCAACAACTTGATCATGAGTCTATTCCTTTCTGCTATTAGGTATATCATGAGTATGGTCATCTCCAACATCAGTGCCTTGGAGTTAGTAAAAATGTTGGTACTTCTTTTGGTGGATCTCCTCCTCCTTCAATTCTAATGGAAGATAAAGGAGATAAGGGTAAGGGCCATATGTAGGAAAATGACCCAGATAAGGATGGTTTCATATATATTAAACCCCATGCCAAGGGGAGGCAAAAAATGATCCTTTAAGGATAGGCAGCCTGATGACAACCAAAACCATTTTGAGGTTTTGGACACTATGGCCTTGGAGGAAGGGATTCCAATTGATTTTTCTTATGGGGAAGCTACAGTAGGTATGGATATTATTAAAGAGCATAAGCTCCCCAATTTGAGTTAGCATGTTGGTGCACAACAGGATGATTCTTCTGCTATCCTTGCATTAGGGGTTTCTTGCACTCCCATTGACTTATAGGATGACATTGTTCTGGTGGATTTGGCTAAGGAAGTGCAGATGGATAGAAAAGGGAAAGGCTGATCATTTGGTATGTGTTTGTAGAAATGCCCTCATAAGAAATTTTCATATGATAATTCTTCTAAATATGGTCATAAAAAGGATTGGGAGAAGATTAAATCTGTTGGGGATTTTTTAGTGGAATATGGAGCTATTAAGCCCATTGATGTTCACTTCTCCCAATCTTATAAATGATTTTTCTTTCCTAGAATGTTATGAGGTTGAATAGAATCCCTCAACAAAGGGCTATTCATGATTTGGTTGCACTTCATTCACTAGACATTTTTTGTGTTCAAGAGACTAAGGTTTCTATTGATGGCATGCTTCACTATGCTTCTTGTATTTGGTATTTTGGTTAGTGTCACTGCATTGGTTCTCAGGGTAATTCTAGAGGTTTGGAACTTTTTTGGGATCCATGCAAGATTTCTATCCTTTTGTGAATTTATAGTCGTTCTTCTATTTCCATTGTTGCTTCTTAATTTGGATTATGGTGAGACTATTCTAATAATTAATATTCATGCTCCAATTTTAATATGTGGTAAAATCTAGCTTTGGGAATACATAAGGTATGTTTGGTCATGTGTTCCTTATCTTCCTTGAATCTTAGGTGGTGATTTTAATTTTGTGTTTAGTTTGGAGGATAAAAGAGGGGGGCTATGTAGGTTAGGTCTAGCCTCTCATCTTTTTTTAGATCAAGAAGATTCTCTTAGTTTAGTGGATTTTAATCCCTCTAATGGGACTTTCACTTATAACAATAGATAGAGTGGATAGGAGGCGATCTCTAAATGGTTGGATAGGTTTCTTATCTTCTATTTTTGGGTAGGTGGTGGCTTGGTTACTAGTTTTGAAATTCTTGAATGTTTATGATGGGAGGTATAAGATTCTTCATAAAAGACTAGTCCCCTAATTTCAATCCAAAGAAGGCTACCATAGTAGAAGTATCGATATGGGTTAATCTCTATAATGTCCCCCATGAGTATTGGAATGGGGAAGATTTGAAAATATTGGGTAACAAGATAGGAAAGTTTTTGAAGGTAGATGAATCCATTAAAAAGAAGGATTTTAGTATGTATGCAAGGATTTTCATGGCATGGAAGTTGCATCCTCCTATCCCACATGTAGTAGAGATATGAACAAGTGAAGGAGTATGGTGATAGGAGATAGAAGTTGAAGAAATAATGGACAAATGAAACAAGTGCAAAGCCTAGGGTCATCAAATGGAAGAATGCCTAAGTGAAAAGAAAGGGAAAGGACTATAAAATGACATAATGGAGATTATATTAGCTTCATCAATGGGAGAACATGAATAAAATCTTAAAGACTAAGTCATAATAGGAGAAGTGGAGCTCCTTGTGGGGGGGATAAATTATTTAAGGACTCACCAGGGCAACAAAACTACCTTGATAAAGGTGTAGCAGTGATGTCAAGGTCCAAAGGTCAAGAAAAGGAAGGGGTACAAGAATGTTTGCAAGGTAAGGAGGTGATGAAAGTGGCCGAGAGCTAGGAATAGCATGTTTATGCTTTGATAGGGGAGGATTCCCAGGATAAAGATACCACTATATTGGGGGATATGGAGACTTTCCAGAAGCTTCAGTCTGAAGAATAGGGACATTAGTGCGGGATAAGGGAAAATAACCCAGATACCTTAGCAATGGGGGAAACTACTAGACAAGTAGAGGAGGAGATTACAGAGGTCAACATTTTAGATTTCCAAATAGATCTACCAAAGGGGAAAGAATAAAAAATAGGTATCTCAAATGGAGCTAAAGGCTTTACCTTTAAGGAGCTCAAGGTAGCGGTTGTAGAAAAAGCTATCAAATCCAAAAAGAAGAGGAAGAAGGCAAAAAGAGACGTGGGGTTTGAGGAATTAGATCAAATTTTTAAAGACATCCATATGTCGCCTATTTGGGAAGAACCTACTAAGGGAAAGGAAGATCAAGTTGAGGAGGACGAAGAGGTCATTCTGGATGGTGGAGAGGATATACTTGGATTAATGGATGGGGAGGGGATCATGGAGAAGAGGACCATAAGTTAGTCAAAAGGAAAATCCTAGAAGATTAATACAAGGGGAAAGAGGTTAAGAGGTCAAAAGACTACTCAATAACTATTAGAATTAGTTGGTAACATGAAGGACTAGAGCATTGGAAGATAATGCCCCTTGGAAAATTTTGGTTAGGTACCATATAAAAACATCCACTATGACAAAGCTTGGAGTCATGTCCATTGGAATGACAAGATTCTTCTAGTTCAACACTTCAACCTTCATGAGTCAACCCCTTTTAATTATTGTATATGGAAAGCATGACAATTAGTATCACAAAAGTTTTCTTACTCTGATTAGCCTTTCAACCATGGGCTATTTTTGCTACATCCTCAATATGGTGGAATCATTTGATTCAAGAAAATAACTTACCACTAGTGAAGATTCCTTGAATGAAAGAAAAATACCTATTCAAGAAAGGTATCCAACTATTCAAGGACATGTGGGATTCTACTAGCTTCACATGGAAATCATGGTAACAACTTATGTTTTTTTGAGTTAAATTACAAAGACAAGAACATGGTGTTAGAAATTTAGAAAATGGTACCACCCAATCTCCCCATTCTCCTATCCTCTACCTGTCACTCGAGCATTTTCAAAGATTGGAGGTGGCCTAATGGAAATAACATTATTTTTTTCTCCTCTCAAGGCTCTCTACAAGCAACTGGTGTCATGCTTGGCTTATGCACGTCAACTTAATTCTATTTGGAAATGTAACCTCAACAGATCCAAGTGGAGAAAACTCAACCTACAAATTTGGAAGACCAAAGGCGATTCACAATCTCAACTCAATGCCTAGCAGCTTTTACATTCCAAACCCCCAATTAGAACCCACCTTAAATTCCCTTGTCCACTTTTGCCTTTGACTTTTGTGGTGAGATTGAAATGTTCAAACATTACTTTTGATTCTACCCACATGTCAAGACTTTATGGAATGCCCTTTTAATACTTGCACTTTTCCACTTCCCTTGGTCATGGAAATCTACTCTTCTTGGGCTCTCTATTACTCATAACTTTTTGTCCAACTTATGTTAGCTTATCTTGTAATAACATGTGGAAAATTCAATGCCCGATTGTGTTACCTTATTCCTTCTCTCCCCTTGAGATCGATATTTTAATCATTTTCTCAAATCTGCATATCTAAGTGCTAAGCTTAGTCTCCTTCCTAAAAGAGAAGAACATGTTTAGTGAGGACCTCTACTAGAAAGCAAAAGGTATTTTATCACAACTTCAAGTCAAACTCATACCTAGTCCTCCTCAAATTTGTTTAGCATTCACAAGTGTAGATTTAATTGGCATAACTTAACATTTATGGTGGTTTTGGATGATGATTGCAGTATAGAAATGTTTGCTAATAAGTTTGGGGCCTAATGTTTCTTGGATGTGTTATGCGTTCGAGAATGTTTCTCATGTGGTGACTCTAATGTATAAAGTATTTCCTATTCAACTCACATTTGATGTTCTTTCATTTTAGTTGGAGTTGCACTACACATATTTTGTGCATTCACCCCGTGTTCTTCAAATACTATGGCAATTGATGTTCCTTGTGCTCTTTTTACAACACTTTGATTATTGATTGGTTGTATGTATCTCTATGCCAACAATAAACTATTGTTGTAAATATGTTGTTATAAAATTGTTGTAAATATTTTTAGTATTTTCTGTAAGAATTTGCAAATAAAAAATTCTCATCAAAATATTAGGAGAATTACAAGGCTCAATAGAAGAAAAAATATCCATAGAAGATTCCATATGATGTGATGCACCAGAATCAAGAATCCATCTACCTTGGTCAGGATGTGTGGAAGCCAAGAGTGCTTGTCCTTTACCTTTATCGTTGGATGATGATGGAGATGTAGAAGCTACCAAATGTGGAGAAGGAGTAGACACTAATGAGGGAAACTTAAGGTTGTGATTTTGAATAATGTGAGTTAGCTCATCAATCATCTTTTGAAAACACTTATGCTCCTCATGTTCTAGTTTTTTACAATATGCACATTTATCCCTCTTTCTTCTAGATGATTTCTCTCTTGAAGAGGACTTGGATTTAGTAGTATTGTGTGAAGGAGATTCATTACCTTTGTCATGAGGCTTGGGATCCTTATGTTGTTTTTTTCCTTTTCCATTAGAAGCCTTTGATGTGGACTCATTTGCAATTAATGCATGATGTGTGGAAGACTTCAATTGACCCATGTGTGCCAACTTTGCTTGTTCCCTTGTGAGTTGAGTTGCAAATTCATCAAGAGAAGGAAATTTGTATGCACTACTAAGAGAATCCATAGTAGCATAGAATGTAGAAACAAAGATAGAATAATTAGGAGCTAGCTTGGAAAGAATAGAAAAGATCAATTGTTCATCCCCTTTAACAATGCCACATGTAGGAAGCTCCAATCTAATAGAATTGAACTTAGAGAAAAAGTCTTGAATATTTTCAAAATCACTAGGATTTAGACCTATGAGCTCATTCTCTAATTTGAATTTTCTCATTCTATCAGGTTTACCAAAGATTCCTTCCAATATGAATGAAGCATCATGAGGATGTGTGCAAGATGCAATATGAAAGTGCAAATTGTGAGAGATGGATGATCTAAGAGAGCCAAGTATTTTATCCCTTCGATCAAACCATTTTCATCTTTCTGCAACACCTGTAACTGGTTGTTGATCCTGCCCAAGAGTCATTCTAAGCAATCTAATACTCAATAAATGATCACTTAAAGATACTTTCCATTCATGGTAGTTATATGGAGTGAGGATTTTGACCTTTGAATTATCCATAATACAACTAAATAAAGACTGATAATTACTGATAACTCCTTCAAATGACTTGTATAAATCAAAAAAATGAAATCCAAGGATTAACCAAGTGCAAATATAGCCCTGAAATAGCCTATTTTTTAAAGTGATATATCCACCCCAAATCACCAAAAATTGATTGCAGATATGGAAAGTAGACGAAAAATCATGCACTTTCAAAAAAAATTCACCTCAAAATGTTACCGTATGTGCCCAAATGAAGCCCTAGAAGTTGCAAAAATCAGGAACATGTAGGAACAGTCATGAAAATCTACAATTTCTGATAAATCTGGCCACCAAATTGCAAAAATAATACCACCACTAGAATCTTCAAAAAATTCTATCCAAGATATAAAAAAATTGCTCGAAAAAAGGAGGAAAAATGAGCAAGATATGGCCCTTTGAAGTTGGACTACAAAATGAAAAACTCCAATGGTGAAGGCTAAGAAAATCAAGCCCGTGTTGATGTCAACAAAACACTATGTTAAATTTGATAGTTGTATGGGCATCACCGAAAAAGCCAATCTGGCATGCTTTGATGGTTGGATGGCCATCAATTTTAGGATAGTGAACTATTAACGTGGTAGAAAAATTGGTTGGTATGCTAACATGGCAGATGATGCAGGTTTTGTTATATACCTAAGAGGGGGGGTGAATCAATTAAGTCTAGTTATCCTACATTCCCAAATACTCCCAGTTGTATATATTAAAACTTTTAAATCAAATAATCAACTCGGTAAAATATCAAATGTGCCTTTCTCTTCATCTACTGTTTACCAGTAAATTAAATATTGTGTTTACTGATCTATCTAGTTATAGAAATGTGTAAAGTAAAATAAAAATTCAGTACATCCATACACATATAACACATATTTTTAACGTGGAAATCTTGTTAGGGGAAAAACCACCTAGGACCGATAACCCAAAATAATTCACTCTTTTGAAGTGAGCTCGGTTAGGAGCCAACCTTGTTAAAGGTTACAAAACACACTATGAGGTGTGACCTGGTTAGAGGATTATCACTAACAGTTCTCCTTTGACCAAACATTCACTATGGGGTCAACAAAAAAAAATCAACATTCATTGAATGTCATATTGAAATATAAAGATTGTTAAGTCCCACTCAGTTAAGAGATTTATCTGTAACAATGGTTAAATTGATACAGTAATGATCTGATTCAAATACTACTTGATTTGTAGATTTTCAGATCTATGCTAAGCTCAAAAATACCTTTGATCAATAATTAATTTAATATCTCCATTTCCTCCAACTCTATTTTGCTCAGTATATACTTTCTCTGATGCTCGGTGTTGTTTGCAGTTTTGCTTGGTTCTGTCTTTAACCAGTTTGATCAGTGTTGCATGAAAACAATCCTTTTCATGTGAATTCTCCTGTAGCATCAAGAATCCCCCAGACTCAATAATGAATCTCATGTCTCCTTATATAGACATCATAAACCATTTTCTTTCCATCCATAGATTTTGTCTCTTATTCTTCACCATTCATTTTGTCACTTTAACCATCCTCGATAGTTGTGTCAATAACATGTTTCATTCTCCTTCATCTGATCATCCTTGAATTTTTTCAGTCGTTTGATTATCATAACAAACATTATATTTTACCTCATAGTCATAAACAATTGTCCAACTCATCATTTTTAGTCATCTGCTACAAACTCCATTTATTTCTTTCACTTGGTCAATACCGCGATGCATCAGTGATAACTAGCTGGGTTAATACTATACTCAGTATACACTACACTTGCTTGGTGTATATTGAAATCTTCATTTACCGACCACATAAACTTGTTCAGTCATGATATTCAATACATAATAGAATCATGTAATACAATCATATCATCAACATTATACCATAGATTCATCACTAAGTTACCTAGTGTATACCATATCCATATCTTTCTCATCCATCTCATCTTCATGTAGATATCTCTTTCCTTTACCATTCTCCTTCTTAAGATATTTGTAACCATCATGATAAGTACAGTCAAAACTAGTTGACATTAATGACAATACATTAACTGATTTAATTGTCTTACATACACTTTAGTAGCTCGGTGATCATCAATCATTGTCTTTCAATTATCCATTTCATTGTTAAACTTTCCTTCAAGGTATTCAATCAATTGTAGTTTATCAATCTCTCCCTTTGGCACTTATGTCAACACAATATAAAATATGTCATAGAATACCAAACATTGATGCTACAATTTTGTAAGCAAATGTTGTAACTCGGTAAGCTCTCTCTAGCTTGTACATTTAATATGTTTAATCACTACAAAACATTAATATTCCATGCAGTCTCTCCCTACAGATTTGATCTTCTTATTCCAATGTCTTTTCTTCTCTCCCTTTAGATAGATATTTTATTGATTTGTCTCTCCCTTTGACAACAATGACAAAAAGAGTAAATAACTCTTTCAATAGCCAAAATAGTATCTCTAGTGTTCAGTTCAGATCAAGTACCTTTCATGTACCAATATGTAGTTTCAGTTTGTCTTTCTTCTTTTAGCTTTCACAACCTCAGAAGACCTAAATTATGAACATCATGCATCAACATCATTTGATATTCTGATAAAGTATAGGTTGATGTGACCCTCTTGATCACCTTAGTGACCGATATACAGGAGATGGACCCCTAGTCTAGTCCTGATCAAGTACTCAAATATATCCTTAGGTAAGGGTTTTGTAAATATATCTACAAGTTATTCTTTTGATTTCACAAATTCTAGTTTCACTTGCTTTTCTTGTACTTGTTCCCTCAAGTAGTGATACTTTATAGATATATGCTTTGTCTTTGCATGCATCACTAGATTCTTAGAAATATTTATAGCACTAGTGTTATCACAATATATTATAACTGGGTCAATGATCTCTTCATTCATACCTTTCAAAAGTTTTTGTATCCATGCTATGTTCAAACAATTAGCAACAATAGCAACAACATATTCTACTTTGTAGTGGGTTGAGAAATGCATCCTTGTTTCTTACTTATCCAAGTAACTAGTCTTTCTCCCAAAAAGAATGCTCCACCAATAGTGCTCTTTCTATCATCAATATTTCCAGCCTAATCCGCATCTGTGTAGACTTTCAATTTGAAGTTGCCCTCTTTCTTGTACCACAAACCATAGTTTTAAATGTTCTTCAAATATCTTAAAATTCTTTTTACAAAAGTCATGTGTGATTCTTAGGATTAGTAGAAAATATTGCTACAATTCCAACTGCATGTGCAATTTCTAGTCTACTATGTACAACATACATCAACTTACCAATCATTGATCTATATAAAGTCTGATTTACCTCGATTGACTGATCCTCCTTTGTCAATTTTCATCTAGTGATCATAGGTGTACCGAATGGTTTTGAATCTTCCATACCAAAGTTCTTCAATACTTCTTTTATGTACTTTGATTGAGTAATGTATATGCCTTCATTTTGTTGTAAAATTTGCAAGCCAAGAAAGAATTTAATCTCTCCAAACATTGACATTTCAAATTCTTTTCTCATTTTATCAACAAATTATTTGTATAGATTATCATGTCCTCCAAATATGATATCATCAACAAAAATTTTAACAATAAGAATTTTATCATCAATTTCACCTTTCAAATATAAATTGTTGTTGTCACTTGTTCTAACAAATCTAATACTAATAAGATAGAAATGCAATCTTTCATACCATGCACTCGGTGCTTGTTTCAATCCATATAGTGCTTTGTGTAACTTACATACCATATTTTTATGATTTGGATCAACAAAACCTTCAGGTTGTTCAATGTATACCTCTTCTTCAAGTGTTCCATGCAAAAATACAGATTTAACATCCATCTGATAAACTTTAAATCCTTTGTAAGAAACATAAGAAAGCAATATTCTAACTCCTTCAAGTCTATTAATTGGTGCAAAAGTCCCACCATAGTCAATTCTTTCTTCTTGTGCATAACATTTGCATACAAGTCTTGCTTTATTCTTAGTGACTTCTCCATTTTCATTCAACTTGTTTTTGAATATCTATTTAGTTCCAATTACATTCTTATCATTCGGTCTCAATACCAATGTCCATGTTTTGTTTTTTCATATCTACTCAATTTCTTCATTCATGGCTTTAATCCATTCATAATTTTCAAGTGCATCTCTAATAGTTTTAGGTTCAAATTCACAAACTAAGCATGTGTTGTTTTTCAACTTACTTCGTGTCAACATGCCAGCTTTCTTGTCTGCAATAATTTGATTTTGTGGATGATGTATTATCACATATTTTGCAAGTACAGGTTCAGTTCTTTGTTCTTCAATGTGTTCTTCACTCGGTGTAGGATTATGATCTTCATCGGTAACTATTTTCTGATTCTCAGTCTATATAGGCTGATGCTCGGTAGCATTACCCTATTGCTCGATAATGTCAGGTTGTTGCTTAGGTAGAGTGTCAGGTTGCTCAATGTAAGTGAATCTACCATAATCTTCCCACTAGTACATTTGACCTAGTTTTTCTACCAAAATTTTTAACCAAAAAATAAAAAGTTTTTGCATGGTCGAATTATAGAAGGAAAACTTTGTTTTTTTTAAAATTTATGCCCGTGTTTGTCGAAATATCGACAAATCCCGTGGTGGTCAAAAGTTTGACAAACACAGGCATAACTTATAAAAAAGAAAGGGAATTTCATTTCTCATTTCATTATTCCCAGCTAACGAATTAGAAAGGCAGTGCGCGCGAAGGAGATTGAATGGCTAAAATGACTCAAGGAGATTGAGCTTAGAAACCTTAACCTGGGGTTTTTGGAGGTTTTTCATTCTTTCTCTCAACTGTTTAATTTACTGGATACCCAATTAGCATTATCATTTTCTTCTTTTATTCATTGATTTATGCTTTGAGACTAGTTTTACACCTCCTGATTGCATACATTTGGCATATACAAGCATAGACAATCTTCCCAAGGAGAAAGAAAGTTAGCTAGTTAGCTGGGTGGATAGGACAAGGAGAAAGAAAGTTAGGTCTCCAAATAATTATTGTGGTCTGACTAGAGGGAAAGGATGTTTTATTGCCCCAATGAGACCGCAACAAGGTGAGATGGCAAGAACTAACTTGATTAGGACATTAGGGTAGTCCCGGCAAGGGTTTTATTGTCTTAGCTCCAGCAGTGACCATGGGTTTTCATGGGCAAGCTTTTATTTCCCCTCCCTCCTGTGTGTTATGCATTGCATACATTTGGCATACATTTGGTTTTACATGCCCTATTTATGCTTCCACATTTGGCATACCTATTTTGTGTATATCTTGCAATTATCGTATTCCATGAGATAGCATCTCTTTGAGGCATTCCATCAAATAGTTTATGTGCCTTGTCTAATATCTATCAGAGTATTTGTAGACCACTATAATATCCAATGAAAATCCCCCTTCCATTATGCTTTGATGGATGCCCATACCTTTTTCTAACACTCGTGTTTGACACGGGCTGGTAGGATGCTGGCAAAAGTCATGGTTGTTGGTCTGCCAATTTAGGCAATTGTGGGAAGCAATTGAGGCATTGAAGTTTTGGATTCAATTTTTCTTCCTACTAGTGAGCTTTGCGAGCTGTTCATTTCAAGATTTTTGGTGGCAACCTCACCCTAGTCTCCTTTGAAATGTGCACTAATCATTGGCAGACCAGCAACCTCGGTACTCTAGTAGTCAGCATTCTATAGAGATCGCAACATAATTATCACTGTAGGTCTAAACAAGCAATGTGGAGATTGAATTAGTGCAATTGTATGGGAGTGCTCATTGTAGAGTGAGTACCAAATTGATACCAAAATGAACATGTTGAACAATCATTTTGCACCTCTAATAGAATCAAGTTCATCGAAAAAATCAACACATTCATTCATTCAATGTAGTTGTGTCCCCATAACTCCTCGTTGAATTGTTCATTGTTTCAAATCCCTCCAATGGTGATACACTCTAATATACCCATTGTACCCTCCTCACACAAGCCAATCTCAGTCACTTCATTGTTCATCATTCCTAATTCCTCCGTTCAAATGAGCACTTTTCTTCCAAACACTCATCTAATGAAAGAAATAGAGATGGTGTCTCAGTTTGGCAATACATAACAATGAAAGGAGTGATTGTAGCCTATTTACAATACTAACTTTGCATTTTAGAAGAGGAGAAACAATGCTAACCGCAAGAAGCCTTTGTGAATACTAAGTCATACTAGCAGAAAATATCTCTATTATATTCGTGTTTTCATTGCCCACTCTTACCCCTAGAGAACTTGAGTTTAGAAGAAATCCACAATTGATGAATGAAGATGTTAAAGGTAAACTAGAAGATGGTTGGTAGACAATAAGAGGAAACACCAAAATATTAATGATTTCATTTTCTAAGTTTCTCAAACCAACTATGCTTCCAAGAGGTCTAGGAGTATCGACTTCTAGTAATAGAAAATTAACAAATCCATGTAGTAACTAATAGATTCTCAG